>OY856188.1:178325665-178367924 GCA_963693315.1 Diogma glabrata
TAATAGATTAATAGATATTCAAAACATTTTTAATTTTTCCTTTTAGGTATTTTTCTTCTTCGATTATCCTTGCACCACTTATAAAATCATCATTATACAACTCGTTAATTATTGCCTTCACAATTGCTTCTGATTCGCCTTGATCCACGGAAATTTGCTGAAGTGTTTGAATAGCTCAAACGGATGAGCTAGCTAATCCAAACATTACTGTTCTCAGTTGGTATTCTTTAAGTTGATCGCTTGGTGATTCGTGCCAAAAAATTGTCGGAAAAGTACAATCTTTTTTATCAATAAATACTTGCCTGTACATCTTTTCAATATGAGCAGTTAAAGTCACTTTGTAGACTCTAAAGTTAAGTAATATTTCCCAAAGATAACGTTGAATGATTGGTCCAGTCATCAATTTGTCTTTTAAAGATACACCTGTGTTAGTTTTGAATGAACCATGAACCCCAAAAACAATAAGAATTTTAGTGGTGCGGAGGTAAATAATAAGAGTTTTTAGAAGGATGTTTAATGTTTTCTCCTACTGGGATCATATGTCCTAATGTTTTGTATTCATTTAATATTTTTTTGTTTTATTCTTGAGATTAGTGTTAGCTTGTAGCCCACGTTCTAGGTTTAGAAAACGACTTATTGCGGTTTGGAATTGCCTAGTTTCGGAGAAAATTCCTTGAATGGAATTTTTCCACGTATCTTCCTTCATCATTTATTTGGTAGGTGTTTTTGAGGAATTCCTCGCATCTTTCTTTTTTTAGATTAGATCTCCAATCTTCACTTTATAGAAATCTTCTTTTTCCTAAAAACGTCTTAACGCCTTAACTACATTCGTGTTTAAGGAAATAGCAATATTTGTGGATAACGAATTAATAGCAAATGGTTAGTTTGATATATTTGGTTGACCTCCAACTATCCATCCCAAGCTAGTATTTTGCGTAATTAGCCTTTTGTTATCGAATGAGCTTCTTCCATCTCTCATTAAATGAAAAAAATTTGTCAGCACCAATTGAGATATCGATGTGTCTAGGTTGAAAATAATTTGGACCGGCTACATTTAGTTTGGATATATCCTCGTGGTTGAGCAAAGATGGGTTGGAAGTGTTGGTAGACATGAGATAATAAATACGTTTAGTTCAAAATGATGCACATTTTCGTTAAGAGGGATCAGTACGTTAACCATCCCTTTAGATGAAACGTTAGAAGTGGTTAGACCCGAAATTATTATTTTTGCTGCCTTTCGTTTGAGTCGTAGCCTTTGCACACAGGCTTCCGTAATAAAAGACGCCTGTGAACCAAAATCATGTAATAGTCTGCATCTGACTATTTAATTATTATAATTTTGTGCCCTTACTATTGCGATGGGTAAAAGAGATTGAAATTGATTGTAATTTTTATGTATTGAATATAATTGATTATAAGATATACTTGCCTCATCTTCGAGTTTTGTAGTTAATCCCTTTTCTGTTAACTGCAATTGCAATTGTTGATTGTTTTAGCTTGAACTTCCTTGTTTTGGTTTAAGTTTGTTTGTTGATTAGATGCATGCTTGTAGTAGTGTAAGGTAGTGTGATGTCTTTTTTTACCTAAATAACATTAATTGGCTATTGTTGTTGGGCCAGTACTGTAGCCATGAATTGGCAGATCTATGACATTTTTTGCAATACTGGTTGCGAGTAATGGACCATTACTGGACCAGTTGTACAACCTTGTATGGGGCAACCGTTAGTTATAGAAATTGTTCACATTTATGTAATGGGTGAGAATCAGTGCAATTCTCACAAATAGCTTTATTTACCTTTTACCTTTTTTTACCTTTATATTCGTGTTATATTTCATTTTGTTTGTAGTGCTTCAGATCTCGATTTCTTCGGTGCTTTGATTTAAAAATTTTAAAAAGACATTGATAGTTGGATATTTCATTTCTCTTGTATGACATGGCCAAGCCAATTTCGATTCTCTATCCACTTTGCTCAATAAGAAATATATTAACCACGGATCTCGACCTTGTGCTTCAGTTTCAAGCACCACGAATAACTTCATCGGATGTATCACTCATATTATGTAAGGTTTTTGCTGTAGCTAGTGTAAAACTCGAAATTGCTGTTTTAATTGATTTTTTTTAAAATAAAAAGTGTTGTGTTGTAGGGTTTAGAATATGTGTCACAACAACTATAAATACCTTTTAAAACCTAGGTCCAGACCTAGGTCCCACAACAACTTGCGCTTCAAGGTATTGATGAACGCTTTTTTAAGCCTCTGTGGATTGAAGTCACCTGAAAATATGGATTCCGGCAAACTATTCCATTTGTATGCAGTTCGGACAAAGAAGTCCCTCTGCGATCTGCAGTATGACAGCGTGGGATCTCGACCGTTTGACTGGTTGCGGTAGCCGATTGCCAAGTGGAACGGGGGTAAGAATAAATTTGAGGCATGATGATGTTGATCTCATCTGAGCACTGCTGATGACGATATTTGTAAAAACAACGAGGTCAGCAACAGTGCGACGATGATGTAGGGAGTCAAGTTTTGATGTCGATCACCCACCATTCGTATAGCTCGCTTTTGTACCAGGTCCAAGAGAGCCAAGATGGAAACAGAAGCAGCACCCCAAACTTGACAACAGTACTCCATACAGGGACGAATATAGGACCTATAAACATGGAGCAATTGGTATGGAGCGAAAAATTTTTTGCATCTATTTAGGTGGCCGAGTTTTTTAGACGCACTTTTTGCCATCGCCATTATATGATCGTTCCAGAGTAGGTCATTTAAAATTGTGACACCCAATAAACGAATGTTTTTATATTCACCCATTGGTTTATCACACATACTGAATAAAATATCTTTGGGGAACTCGGTCTTTGATCTGAAAACAATCCACAGCTCTGTTTTGGTAGAGTTTAAATTGACCAGGTTTTGGTCACTCCAATCGGGAACTGTTTTTGGGTCTTTATTCACGTTTATGGCAGCGTCTCTCCGGGCAGGATTAATTTGTTCGTGTATTTTACCTTTTGAAGGAAGGGGCTCGAAAGACTTGTGCAGAGTACTATCATCTGCAAAACTATTTATTGGGTTGCTGGTGATTTTCAACAATTCGTTGATATAAATCAAAAATAGGGTTGGAGACAATGCTGAGCCTTGAGGTACTCCAGCATTAATTAGTTTAGACTCAGAAGAAAATCTGCCTAAGGAGACCGAAATGTTTTGGTTGGATAGAACATTTTGAATCAGCTTCCCAACATTGGGATGAAAACCATACGCAACGAGCTTGTTGATTAAGTTGGCATGCCAGACTCGATCGAATGCCTTGGAGTTGTCTAAAGCGATAACGTTTATCAAGTATGCTGTTCCAACAATGTGCTACATAGTTTAATAGATCGGTAGTTGATCTTTTGTTTTACCACTTGTTTTTGCTTGTCATATCTTTCCTTAATTTTCTCCCATGCTTCATTATAAGAATCGGTTGTAATGAGCATGTGCTTGATCAGGTAGGCAGCTTCTCCTTGTAGAAGTCCCCTTAGATATTGAATCTTCATCATATTGGTTAAGTTTGTGCTTTCATGTATTGTAGTTTCATATAGGTAGCGAAAGGATGGAAAACCCAAATATCTACCATAAAACATTGGTATATTTATCTTTGGCAGTTTCACTTCATCTTCGTTTTTGTGCATTCTTGAGATTTCCTTTAAGAAGGATTGTTATGACATAGAAAATTCTTCGCTAGTGCTCTGATCCCTTCTTTCATCGTGTTGAATCACTCCAAAGGGGTGATTTTTTTTTACCACTTCTTGTATTAGGCTGTAATATAGTGCTTCTAAATCGTCTATATTCTTTTTTTCAGCCTTGTGAGTTTCTTCTGTGAAGGATTTTTCTAAACAATGTAGCTGTCCCATTCATCCCTCAGTAATTGCAGATCCGCCCTTACTGTGAATATTTGAGTGGCTTCACTATACGCTGTTATTTGTGTGCGTAGTGCTTTCATTTGTCGTAACGAACGTAATATTGATCGTGATCTTGCCATCTTACTTTGATTGTAAAAGCTTGTAACAATTAGTTCCGATTTTGCCTTTTACAAATTTCCACTGCACTTTTTTTTATTCATTTGAACTTAATTTTGAACAAAACAAAACTTTACTCACTTTTTTCCTTTTGCTGGATTTAGAAGAATCCGGATCGAAGGACCATATGTTACCCTTCAGTATTAGCTAGTTGAATAGAACTAGCAAACAACTTTAAGTTGTATTTTTATGTGATGAATTAACAACTCAAATTCTGTTAAGCCGTGCATTCACATTCAACAGAAACAGAAACCGAATTTCATACAAATTTGACAGCAACTAAAACAGAAACCGAATTTAGAAACAGAAACAGAAACTGAAAATTCGTCTGCTTTGTCTGAAACAGAAACAATTAAAAATTAATTGTTTCTGTTCCAGAAACTGTCACATGACTAGAAACCGTCACATAATATTAATTTTTATTTTGAATTTTGATAATAGAGTTTTGAATTTTGAATAGTTTTCAGTTTTTGTTTCTGTTTCTGTTGTATGTGAATGCCTGGCTTTAGTTGTTGTCTTCAGAAAATGCTTTATTTGAATAGGAATAAATTTATATATTGTGTTTCATACTAATGTTAAGGCGAGAAAGTTATATAATTCAAAGGATAGCAATATGTAATGTTCTTAAATCTACTACTTAAAAAATCTATTTCAAAATTAATTAGAGCAAAAAATATGGTTTATAGTGGAAATTCTATTTGTTCTAGAAATTAAATGTCATTTTAAAAAAAGTAAACAATTCAATTATAAATGACAGAAGGTAAGTATAAATAAAATATATAACTGATCCAATTATCCTTCTTGTCCATTTTTTAGGTTGATTTGGTGTGTCAACACTTTCTTTATTACTTTACGTCCTCTCTTTATTACTTTACACCCTCTTATTATTACTTTACGCCCTCTTGTAGGGAGTATAAAAAATTTTGTATGTAACACAGCTGTAAAATTAATTTCATCCCTAGCGAGTTGTTCTCACTCGGATTGAAATTTATAACTTTACACCCTTGGTACATAAATAACTATCATTTTATAAGAATATAAAGTGCTTCCAAACACAAAATTGGTCAGGTCTTGTAATGAAAAGTTTTCTCATTGGCGAACCAATGAGAAGGGCATAGCAGGATGCGTACCTAGAGTAATTTAACGCCGTAACGACTAAAGCTCAGTCATCGTGGATTTGATAGAATAATACCTTCTGCTTCAACACAAATGCAGAAATGTACGCAATTTACGAAAATATACAGAAATGGAAAAAATACAAGTGAAAAAAAGGAGACTCTGGCGACCCCTTTTGCGAAAGAACCACCATCAGTGCGTCCAACCCCCACAATCACTCCCATGCGCCCACACACTCACGTTTCATACAAGTTGACATTCACCCACACACTCAGACTGCGAAGCAAGACAATCAAGCTCAAAGACCCGCCGCAAGTACCGCAACTGGTAGTAATCAGACATAAGTTGTATTGCTGTCATCTGATCAATATGATACAGCTTGTACACCACTGCTATTGCTGGTAAACCGAGAATCAACTCTTCGAGCACGGGAGAGCGTCACACGCTATATTGAAAGTCTTTATCATTTATTTCCCCTTTTCTTTATTAATAACCTTTTCAAAATTTTATAAAACCATACGTAATTCCAAAAAAAAAGTATTTACAGCTCAAAAAAAAGTTATAATTTTATTTGTAAGTTGAATAAACAAGTCCAAACCAGTTTGTTTCAATACCTGTAGTTTACAATTGGTTAAGGTATAATATGGCTAATAATCATAAACCATGACAAGGATTTGTTTTTTTTTGTTTGTATTACAGGTTATTGGAGAATGATTTTTGGATTTACTGAAAAATATAAATTCATAAATTTAGGTAATATAATAAAAGAAAAGGTATTTGGAATACTAAGTATTACCTCGGAGCAAAAATAGTTTGATTAGAATCAGTTCCAATTTCGACTAAATGTGTCTCGCTACACGCATCGCCAGCTCACACACACACACGCATCGACAAGCAAGCCCCCATTCAATCACTTGTACACCCTTTCACACGCATTCACACTTCTACGTTAAAAAAAGTAATTAGAATAAACCAAGTTCACTCACCCCATGTTTAATCCTCCAGGCTTCAAAGTCTTACGGCCCAAGCCCTCCATCAGCGATATAATCCAACAGGTAAAGTATTACGGATAAAATCGCATAAATAATACTTGAATGCTGAGTTGAAATTCGGTTGTAATAACACAAGAAAATTGTTTATCAATGTTGAGTTGAACAACAGTTGTAATCACATCAAAATTGGATATCACTGTTGCGTTGCAATACGATAGTAATAGCCAAAGTTTTGTATAGATGATGCGTTGAGATAAATCAGGTAATAACATAAATTTTGACTAAATGTTGCGTTGAAATGCAGTTGAAATAGCGCAAAAATTTTATACAAATGTTGCGTTGAAATTCAGTTGTAATAACACAAGACAATTGTATATCAATGTTGAGTTGAACTTCAGTGGTAATCGCAGAAGTTTTGTATAACTGTTGCGTTGAAATTAATCAGGTAGTTGTAGCAACAAATAACATAAATGTTGACTAACTATTGCGTTGAAATACGATGGTAATATCCAAAGGTTTGTATAAATGATGCGTTGAGATAAATCAGGTAATTGTGGTAAGAAATAACATAAATTTGGAATAAATGTTGCGTTGCAATTCGGTGGCAACAACAAAAAAAATTGTATATCAATGTTGAGTTGAAATATGGCAGTAATAACAAAGACACTTATATGAAAGTTGCGTTGAAATATGTATAATATACGGCAGTAGTAGCAAAAATTTGATACAAATGTTGCGCTGAAAATACCCATAGGTATTCCAGATCCCACTCCTTCGTCCCCTTTTAAATCACCACTTCATTCGACCACCTCCATTATTAAAGTTCGGAATATTTTTCGCCAACGTGGATGTCCCATAGAGTAAAAAAATTTGACAGGATTTACTGCACGGCACCAGCGGATGGTGACAACTCGTGAAACACGTCCCGAATTTGTAATGAGCGTGATGGCGGAATTGCAAAGTATTCCTCCAGTAACCCCACCACTGAGGTATATTTATTTAGATTTCTTTTATATGGACGTTACGCTTCAGCACTAAACACAACCATCAATTTACTTTCCCCTTTTTTTATTAGACAAGGCGATGATCAAAACAATTATTTATTCTTTTATTTAAAAAAGCATTAATTTTAATTTTATCACCAAACAGGTAATCATGTCCAGTTTTATTTTCTGAACAAGCTCGAATTTTAATGATATCACTCAACCAGCAATAGTTTACAGTTCCTTTTTATTATCATTAATCTAGAAATTAAGTTACTTATACTACTACACGAGCATGAATTGACAATTTTTACTAAACAATTTTCACTTAAAATTTTACTATGACACATATAATAAATTACGGTTTTTCACTGCACAAACTTGTGGTTAGACTTCTACAAGAATTTACAGTTCTTTCACATTTAATCTAGCATTAATCTGCTTTTTATATAAAACATGCATGAATTTACCTTTATTTTATTTCTAGATTATGCATTAAGATGAAATGTTTTCCTCTATACCGGACTTTATTGCAATTTAATTACTAAATATGGCTTTCCGCTAAATCTGCCGTTAGCCAAACCTTCGAAGATCAATTCTAATTTATTATCGAAAATTAATACACCAATAACTTTCACTGAATTATATCAAGCAAAACACTGATTAAATTGGGATTACAAACAAAACATCAAATAAAAATAAAAATCCCTACTTCACGCGGATAATTATAACATCACAATCCATATGTCAAACTAAGAATTCTAATCAGAATAAATAAATCGACTAAGAGAGACAAAATCGTATATCCATCTCTTTTATACTAATTTAATATCGAAAATATCGCTACCAATTTTGTAGTAGGGGAAAGAGCAAGATAATGTTAGGTTAATAAATGTTAGTACATTTTCCGTTTCACAAAAAAAAACTGTTTGTTATTTTGTAATACATAATATTGTAAGATGATTTCACGAAATAAGTTATTTCCAACGCATTGGGAAAAAATATGATTATATTAGAATGGATTAAACGTAAGTTCCACCGATTTTATGATGTTTATGTATTATGAAATAATACCTTACAACAGTATTACAGTAAAATTTAGATCTATAACGGAAAGTGAAATTGTTAAAAATAACCATATAAGAAAAATAATACGTTTCGAAGACAATTACCAAAACTGATTGTAGGATAATAATTTTTTTCTATTGCGACGATTGGACAAATATGCACAGCCGTTTGAGGTTTGAAAATTTTGTTGAGCAAGTACGGTTAGTGTACGGAGAATTCAAATTTATGTAGTATGGTGAAGTAATGCGGGTGAAAACGTAGTGTGAACCAATAATAGGATATTGCAAAAGAAATATTATTGTAAATTGTTTTATGCTAAGGACAAATTTGTGTAACGGAAACTATATGAAAATAGGACTATAGATTGTGAATGAACGAGAAACTATTATGAACTATGCGTGATAGGTAAAATTGTGAGATGCAAGGAAATGGAAACTACATGAACCTATGACTGTACTACACTACGTTATCATACTCCAGTCTACATAACAGTCTCTCTTGGTACTTAACCGCATGATGGGATCAGTTTAGTTGATTTTTTTTTACGGGTGGGACCACTTCGCGTCCTCTCTGCTTTTGACATATGAGTTAAAGTGGGATATCATTTCATCATTATCGGATGTGCTATCGTTCAACGATAACATAGTTATGCTAATTCTTATTTATGGAATATATCATTATGATAGCACACTATCGTTTACTAGAAGTAATGAACCTTCATAATTACATCAGCTTGTAAATTGAAATATACCAGTTTGTAAAGTGTTTACATTGGAGAATACATTAGCATTTCATATAATAACTCAATAACAGTTGACAATAATTCAAAAACTGTGGATTTCAAAATTCTAAAAAATTTTCTGTGAATTTTTATATCAATCAAGTTCGAAACCCATTCAGATTAAATTCTAGTAGCACAACACTCTCCGACACTGCTAGATTTAACATGAATCAAAACCATCTTAAATGTATATTATTTGACTTAAATTCATATTTAAACTCGTTAACCATTTGTTGAGATATATATTTTCACGGAAATTAACAATTATTCTGTATTATAATCATTAAGTTTCTCTTTATTGCAGAAATAAAAACACTAAGCAAGTTCGCAAACAAATAGCAAATTATGAGACATTAATTGTGTTTGCTTTTCATCAAAGTCAATAATCTCATTTAAAAGTTATTTTTTTTGTGATTGGACATAGAATAGTAATCAAATTATTGAAATAATTTAACTTGTAACTTGATAGATACCTGTAATAAATTTGTTGTATTATGACATTTGCTGTTTGTTATATAAAATCAAATAAATTTATGGAAGTTTCTCCGTTTGAATTTAATTTTCAAAGACGTTGTAAATCGAAATAAGATAATTAACTTTAGTAAACATGTTTCGATTAAAAACTAAACTTTTTTAAGATAGTATGGTTAGTTAAAGTGGGATATTAAAATACAGCGAATAGAAAAACATGTTCTTGACTTTTCTTTTTTAAATTCAACTTAAGTAAATAAATAAAAGTGATGACGAAGTTTTGACTTCATCTGATGACAAAAGGATTCGAACATGGCACTGATGACTAAAGAGGTAAGTTCAAATTCATCCGAAAATGAAAAATGAAGTTTTTATCTGAGAAATTTCCAACCATGCTTTGAATTGAAAAAAATTCAATTACTTCCTTAATTATTTGAGTTTAATTGCTCTCAATCCCCAATGTACTTGACATGTTCGATACTACTTTCAACTTCAAAATATCATCGCCTTGCTGGCGTAGTGGATACCATGTCGGCCAAAGTATTCAAACTCACTGGCATTGATAAGGTTACGAGTTCGACCTCCGAATCTCAATCGAAACAGGCACAAAGAGAAAAATGTAGTTTTAATTTAATAAACTCTAAACTTTATTCAGAAGAACCCAAAACTGATTTCAGATTGAAAAAGTTCACAGGATTCATAAAGATACTTGAGGAATTGCTCACACAAATCCCGAAAAAAATTTGAATTACCATAATGTTGTCTAATATGTAAGCATATATGACAATAATTGACCAGGTGTCAGCCATTGATTAGAAACAACCAATAATGACTATACAAGCGTGACTTATAGTGTATTCCTTTTGACTGTACCGAGTATGGACAAAAACTCCAGAATTTTAAAATCGTCTCCACACAGAACAAAAAAAATCGGTACAATTACAAGTTGAAAAGAACACTTGGATTCTGTTCTATTTTCCATTACAAATATTAACCTAGATTGATTGTGATTGGTTGATTTTTATTCACAAAATAATATTTTCATAATATTAATACCTATTATACAAAAAAACATCCCAAATACGATAAACAAACAAAAATCAAAAAAAAAATTTCAGTACAACTTCTACACCACCAATTTCTACGATGCTATTTTTTTGTACTGGGTGTGGGCAAACCGCAAAATAACAATTCTGTTTCCAAAAGAATACGATCGAAATCATAATTCTGTGCTGGTGCAACCCAAAAGAACACAAATTTCGATAATTCGGTTTTGGAAATTGTTCAGTACAGTCGAAAAGAATACACTATAAGGCTTCGGACAATTTGCGATATTTAAATTTATCGACAAAGTAGTTTTTTAAGCTTATTTCAATTGTCTTTTAACACTACCGTTCTAATTAATATAATTTTGACATGTCATTTTCCTTCATAAGATTCATGATGTTCCTTCATAAGATAATAATATTAAATGATTGTTAGAAAAATAACAAATTTGGTTTAACTTTAATTATAGTACGGTCTGTGAAGGGGGAATCAACATACAATTAATTATAATAAAAACTACATTTTTAAATCGAAAATTTTCTTTTATAACATGTTATTTATACCCTCAGGATCATTCGTCGGTCATAAAAAGTTGGTGGTCGACCTCCCTTATTATGCTACCCCTTAATATGCCTTTTATCAAAATAAAATATTTTTGTCGATTTATAATTTTTTAAATAATACGTTTCTTAGCCTGAAAATAGGTTTCAATACGTTTTTTTGGTCGCTGATTACGAATCCGACGTCAGTTTTCCAAAATAATAACGTGAAAAGCGGAAAATCGAGAAAATTTTACCGAATTTCCAATTTTAGAGTATTATTACGAGTTGCGTACGCTGAGTTAAGTACGCTGGCAACGAATTTTCACTCAAAAAGTAAATATCTTTAAAAAGTATTGGAAAACTGTGAAAATTATTTGGAAAATTTGGAAAATTATGATTGCAAAATCATGCAATGTATCGTTTTAGTGTTTTTTTTGGTCTCTGATCTCAAATTTAATATTTATAATGAAGAAAATTTTCTATTTTCCCGGAAAATGGCGAAAAAAATTTTCCGATTAAAAAATTTAAATTTTTATTTAAAATTTAAATGTTCTTTAGATGAATGTATAAATTTTTAATGCGAGTTTACTGCGCTTAAGTAGATGCAGGTAATTTTGTCGTGTTTTTTTTGGTCACGGACCTCAAATTTGATATTTATATTTAAGAAAAATTTTCTATTTTCTCGGAAAAGAGCTCCTAAAGACATTTTAAATGTTATTATGTGTTCATGTAAAACTGGATGCAGACGAGCTTGTGGGTGTCGAAAAAATAGCATGTATTGCTCATTAAGTTGTTTTTGCAGTAAGGGGGACATCTCTACAAATATTCAACCGAGTGATGCACCTCGTGATGAAGAATGTGTAATAACCACCGATGATCAGGAAAATCGTGCAAATGACACAGAAAATGAAAGTGAAACAGAACAACAGCTTGCATCAGAACAACAGTATCCAGTTCTTGAAAATGAATCGGATGATGAAGATTTTTAAAATAATATTGCTTATATTTTAATACAATTTTTGAAGTGAAAACTTCTTTTGGCACACCACACTCAGATTTTTCTGTAGTTAGTAATCTAGGCTGATCCGTCAGCATTTCCATCATTTATCAATTTATCAATCTATCATTTCTTAACGTTTAAAATTGCGTTGTGGATATCGTGCTCGACTGATGTGCTGTAGGTAGTGAGTTCAACTTCTGGTTGTGGTACATATTTTTTTATTGTTTTATTTTAATTTTTATTAAATACCATTAAAATGTACTCAATATTGTTGTTAATCCATTAAAATTAAACCATTAAAATTATTTTTTTTTTAATTATGAATTCATAACAAATAATAAAAATTTCTTTATACGAATTTTAAAAAATTGATCTATAACGCAGTTTTTTAAAGTTATATTGATACCGTCTTTTGCAATTTGCATTCGAGTCATCATGCTTAATAAATATTGAATATATATAAAATTGAAAGTATGTCTGTTTGTCCTTTATGCATTAATACATTAATCATCATGAAAATTTATGAAGTTGTTGTGTAAGCTTAATTTTTGCTTTTTATTTAACTATCGTTTTAAACAGTAGTTTGCTTTGATCAATGTTTTTTTTTTGAACATAATTTTTTTATGAAATTAAAAATAACGTAAGATAGTATAACCTGAAGGCTGAAACAATTACATTTGTATATCAAAATTATATGTATTGGAAATTTATCATCTTCACTAAATATATTGTCGGTTTGGAATTGTATGTAATACATGTTTCTAAAATTAGGTGAAGACTTAATACTTGTAACTTGATACTTGATAAAATCGATTATATCGATTTAAAGCTCACAATTACGAAACGAAAATCGCATAAATTCTATACAAAGAAGCATAGCTCATGTATGATTAAACATGGATGGCAATCATGATAATTAAAATAATTAAAAATGGTGGCACTTAGCCGATAGTGATTTGCAAACGGCAACAATGCGCATTAATACCAATGAATTTGCTTAGCTTCCGCAGAAAGATTTGTAAAATTTAAACTTGTTGATCTATGGGTGTGACAACCACGCGTACTTTAGTCCCTGCTATTGGCATATGAGTGCTATTTTGACAATTATTTGGTTTACATTGTGAGGTTAGTGTGTATAGTGAGCGTTTTATCGTTGTGACTTGTTTCTCATTTATTCTACTAATACAATCCAAATACTACTAATACAATATCAATTGATTGCGATTGCCAATGAAGTTTTCACTTCTGCCGTGCGGTCTTAAGCACACTCTCTGTTTTTTTTTATATTTATTTATTAAATAAAGTATTATTTTTATTTTTTAGAAAAAATTTTTAAAATTTTAAATTTATTACTTTCAAAAACTTACAATAAAAAAAATTATAAATTTCATTTTTTTTTCTTAATTAAAGTTATTCAATATTTATAACAAAAAATGTGTTTTCAGGGATATTAAAAAAATATATAAAATTTTGTATGCTACGCAGTAAAATAAAATTATTTTATTAATATTTTTGGAATTTTTTGAGGATAAATTTTTATTATAACTTGATAACTCACAATCATCATTGAAAAAAAAAGTTTAAAACAACAAAAAAATATTAATTTACAGCTTAAAACCAAATAATATTACTTGCAGGAGTTTTTCATAATTTTCCGACTAAACAAATTTTTTTTATTATTTTAAATATCAAATTTGACATTAAAGTCACCAAAAAAATTAAAAGATGTATTATTTAATTGTACTTAAATTTTTTAAATTTTTTTATCAGAAATTTTTTTTTTGCTATTTTCCGAGAAAATAGAAAATTTTCTTAAATATAAATATCAAATTTGAGGTCAGTGACCAAAAAAAAACACGACAAAACTACCTGCACCTACTGAAGCGCAGTAAACTCGCATTAAAAATTTATACATTCTATACAACATTTAAATTTTAAATAAAAAATTTAAATTTTTTAATCGGAAAATTTTTTTCGCCATTTTCCGGGAAAATAGAAAATTTTCTTCATTATAAATATTAAATTTGAGATCAGAGACCAAAAAAAACACTAAAACGATACATTGCATGGTTTTGCAATCATAATTTTCCAAATTTTCCAAATAATTTTCACAGTTTTCCAATACTTTTTAAAGATATTTACTTTTTGAGTGAAAATTCGTTGCCAGCGTACTTAACTCAGCGTACGCAACTCGTAATACTCTAAAATTGGAAATTCGGTAAAATTTTCTCGATTTTCCGCTTTTCACGTTATTATTTTGGAAAACTGACGTCAGATTCGTAATCAGCGACCAAAAAAACGTATTGGAACCTATTTCCAGGCTAAAAAACGTGTATTTAAAAAATTATAAATCGACAAAAAAATTATATTTTGAAAAAAGGCATATTAAGGGGTAGTAAAATAAGGGAGGTCGACCACCAACTTTTTATGACCGACGAATGATCCTGAGGGTATAAATAACATGTTATAAAAGAAAATTTTCGATTTAAAAATGTAGTTTTCATTATAATTAATTCTCCCCTTTACAGACTACTATTAATTGTTCAAATTGTTTAACTCTAATGGGCAAATAAAAAGAAAAATGACTAAAATGTCAAACCAAATTATTAAAATACAAAAAATTTTCTCCCAAATAACTGCGATATATATATATATATATAGCGAAATAATTGTTTCAAGAACTGTAAAAATCATTGCTCATTAAATGATTAAAACAAACTCAGAAAATAAATTTAAACTATAAAAAATATGAATTAGCTATAGAAGTAAAAACATTAAAACGACAATTAAGCTCTTATGGTCTTTTTTAATGTCATTAGAAATTTAATGTCTTTCGTTCTACTTTGCCAACACATGGGTGTATTCAATGTAAGTTAAGGACTTAAGGGCTTAAAATAACCTTAATTTGAACAGGGTATTGGGATGTTAATTAGAATAGAAATATTCCCCATTCTAGGAATTCACACAAAGTAATATACAGAAATTTAATGCAAAAATTCCCATAGTCCTAGACATTCATAAATTTAAAAAAAAAGAAAAAAAATTGTCATTCGAACGACTAATTCAAGTAAATAGCCAAAAAAATACGACCACAAGCTAGAAAACTAATTGGAAAATGTTTATGGAATTTTGCTTGCATCTATGAAATAGATGCAAATCGCACTTAAGTAGACTTAAAGAATAATAATAAACTTAAAGAACATCAATTATTTAACTTCGCCAAACATTATTATTTATATTCTTGATTAATTATATGAATTCTTAATAATGAGAAAACAAAAATCTTAATAACGAATTTAGAAATGAATACTAGATGAATATTAATTTTTCTGGAAACTAGATAGAAAACATTGTACCTAAAATTTTATTTAATCTATTGCTAAAAGATTGAAACGAATTTAAAGAAGATCTTCAAATTAAACGCAAACGATTAAATAAAAAGTCACCACAACTCCTCAAAAGATTTATAGTAGGCCTGAATAAATAATAACAATTCACGTATAATGTATAAAACATAAAAAAATATAAAAAAATCAAAAAATAGCAAACAATTTTCTAAACGAACTCCCCTCGACCGGTGATACACCGAAAAAAAAAACGTTGTTAGATTCAACTACAAAGCTTGTTTGATTTTGCGTCTAATATGAACTAATTTTAACCAATGTAGCATTGTCAATTTATTTTTAAAAACGTAGCAATTTTCATTATTTAAATCAACAACGGCGTGATCAATTTCCTGGTTGAAATAATCGCAAATCATAGTTTGATTAAGTGTTCATGTTTTTGTTTGAGAGTTATTGTGTTTGTTAAAATAAAAAACGAGGAGAAACAAAACTCGTTTAATGATAATAATAATAAACAAAAGAATAGAAAAATAAAAAGTTTTTATATATTCTAACATGGCTGGTTTTATTTAACATTTTAGGAAATAATTTACATGCGTTTAATTGAATTGAATAATTTTAATATTATCTGCACATAAAATTATGTGTGAAAGGAATTTTGTTGTGAATATAATATCAACAATCTTGTTAAATTAATAGGCCCTTTCCATAATAAATTATAGTGATTTAAAAATATTAGTATATTTTTTTAATATTTTTTATTTGTCTTGTTTCATGTCGATTTATCGATATTTTAATTTAATTTTTCATAATAATGAGAAAATTATGGAAAATTAGTATTAGTTTCTACACATAATTCAAATATTTAAATTTTTTGATTTCTGAGTTTTGGTCTTTTAAATTGTATCATTAAAAAAATGGCGAAAAAATGGACGCATCCTTTACAAACAAAATCACACTCATACATTTCCTATTTAGAACGTAAATATACGAACGCTATCTTTATGCGTAAAAATGTTTGTCGGGGGTTTGATGCGAAATACAGACTTCTAAATTCTAATATAAAAAATCTCGAAAAACGAACCCATACAAACATCGATAGCAGCAAAACAAAACAAAGATGTACCAAACCAATAGATTTAATACGGAGTATTACTTGATTCTATCACAAACGTATTCAATATCACTAGTTTTAGTCTAATTTTTAATTTACCACGTTTGTAGTCAATTGAAAATTAAATCAACCACGCCATTGTTGCTCGAAAATGAGATTATAGTTGACTCAGCCATAAACATGGTTAAATCAAATACGTTTGAGATACTTATAAAAAAATATATCAACAACGGTTAAATTGTTAATTTAAATACGGAGCATTGGTTAATTCAATCACAAACGTATTTAATTCCTCAATTTTCACTTAATGCTCGATTAACATTGCAACATGTTTATTTATTTATTTTTAAAAACGTAACAATTTTCATTATTTAAATCAACAGCGGCGTGATCAATTTCCTGGTTGAAATAATCGCAAATCATAGTTTGATTAAGTGTTCATGTTTTTGTTTGAGAGTTATTGTGTTTGTTAAAATAAAAAACGAGGAGAAACAAAACTCGTTTAATGATAATAATAATAAACAAAAGAATAGAAAAATAAAAAGTTTTTATATATTCTAACATGGCTGGTTTTATTTAACATTTTAGGAAATAATTTACATGCGTTTAATTGAATTGAATAATTTTAATATTATCTGCACATAAAATTATGTGTGAAAGGAATTTTGTTGTGAATATAATATCAACAATCTTGTTAAATTAATAGGCCCTTTCCATAATAAATTATAGTGATTTAAAAATATTAGTATATTTTTTTAATATTTTTTATTTGTCTTGTTTCATGTCGATTTATCGATATTTTAATTTAATTTTTCATAATAATGAGAAAATTATGGAAAATTAGTATGTTTCTACACATAATTCAAATATTTAAATTTTTTGATTTCTGAGTTTTGGTCTTTTAAATTGTATCATTAAAAAAATGGCGAAAAAATGGACGCATCCTTTACAAACAAAATCACACTCATACATTTCCTATTTAGAACGTAAATATACGAACGCTATCTTTATGCATAAAAATGTTTGTCGGGGGTTTGATGCGAAATACAGACTTCTAAATTCTAATATAAAAAATCTCGAAAAACGAACCCATACAAACATCGATAGCAGCAAAACAAAACAAAGATGTACCAAACCAATAGATTTAATACGGAGTATTGCTTGATTCTATCACAAACGTATTCAATATCACTATTTTTAGTCTAATTTTTAATTTACCACGTTTGTAGTCAATTGAAAATTAAATCAACCACGCCATTGTTGCTCGAAAATGAGATTATAGTTGACTCAGCCATAAACATGGTTAAATCAAATACGTTTGAGATACTTATAAAAAAATATATCAACAACGGTTAAATTGTTAATTTAAATACGGAGCATTGGTTAATTCAATCACAAACGTATTTAATTCCTCAATTTTCACTTAATGCTCGATTAACATTGCAACATGTTTATTTATTTATTTTTAAAAACGTAACAATTTTCATTATTTAAATCAACAGCGGCGTGATCAATTTCCTGGTTGAAATAATCGCAAATCATAGTTTGATTAAGTGTTCATGTTTTTGTTTGAGAGTTATTGTGTTTGTTAAAATAAAAAACGAGGAGAAACAAAACTCGTTTAATGATAATAATAATAAACAAAAGAATAGAAAAATAAAAAGTTTTTATATATTCTAACATGGCTGGTTTTATTTAACATTTTAGGAAATAATTTACATGCGTTTAATTGAATTGAATAATTTTAATATTATCTGCACATAAAATTATGTGTGAAAGGAATTTTGTTGTGAATATAATATCAACAATCTTGTTAAATTAATAGGCCCTTTCCATAATAAATTATAGTGATTTAAAAATATTAGTATATTTTTTTAATATTTTTTATTTGTCTTGTTTCATGTCGATTTATCGATATTTTAATTTAATTTTTCATAATAATGAGAAAATTATGGAAAATTAGTATTAGTTTCTACACATAATTCAAATATTTAAATTTTTTGATTTCTGAGTTTTGGTCTTTTAAATTGTATCATTAAAAAATGGCGAAAAAATGGACGCATCCTTTACAAACAAAATCACACTCATACATTTCCTATTTAGAACGTAAATATACGAACGCTATCTTTATGCATAAAAATGTTTGTCGGGGGTTTGATGCGAAATACAGACTTCTAAATTCTAATATAAAAAATCTCGAAAAACGAACCCATACAAACATCGATAGCAGCAAAACAAAACAAAGATGTACCAAACCAATAGATTTAATACGGAGTATTGCTTGATTCTATCACAAACGTATTCAATATCACTATTTTTAGTCTAATTTTTAATTTACCACGTTTGTAGTCAATTGAAAATTAAATCAACCACACCATTGTTGCTCGAAAATGAGATTATAGTTGACTCAGCCATAAACATGGTTAAATCAAATACGTTTGAGATACTTATAAAAAAATATATCAACAACGGTTAAATTGTTAATTTAAATACGGAGCATTGGTTAATTCAATCACAAACGTATTTAATTCCTCAATTTTCACTTAATGCTCGATTAACATTGCAACATGTTTGAATCTACCAAGATTTTTTCTTTTGGTGTAAATTCTCATAATTTTTTGGAAAATTCTTCAAGCAATTGGCATTGATTATAGCCCTAAGTCTACGGCCTCGAGCTATTGTCAATCAACTCGCTTTCGAAATTTTCGCAAAAATTATTTTGAGTTATTAACGCCCTTGGGAAATAACTACTGGAAATGTTTTGTTTTATTTTTATTTGAATTTAACCCAATGAAATTTTTTAAAATGTAATGACATCATTAAATTTGACCAAATTAAATTTGCAATGTGCAATTACACTAGTTATGTGGCAATTATCACGAATTATCACGAGCCTATAGGGCAATTATCATATCACGAATATTTTTATGTATTTTTACAGAAATATATGAATTAATAGAATTTTAAATTAAAAAATATCTTAAAATAATATTTCTTGACTATTTTTGCCGGTAAAATAATGTTTGTAATATCTGTAATATATAATATTTTTCTGGTTGTTTGTTTATTTTCAATTTTCGATAATATTAACTTTGTTTGACGCATGGATGGCCAGAATAATTAAAAACAATCGACGTTTATTACATAAAACATAATAGTGGAGTCATATTAGTAAAAAAAGTGATATATGTATGTATTTGATGTAAGAGCAAAGTTGAATTTTTTTTTCTGTTATAGACATAAAAGTAAGTGGGGTTGTAATTATTTAGCAAATATGGAGGTCCGGAAGGGCGTCAAAAATGGCAAAAACTGGTTTTTTGGTGTTTTTTTGAGTAGGTCGCTTTACTATTTTTGAAATATTTCAGGCTCTAATGATAATAAAAAAAAACAAAAAATGAAAAATTTTTGTGATTAAATTTTGAATCCATCTAAGGGGGTTAGGTACTTTAAAAGTGTCACCTAACCTCAAAAAACCGAATCGCGTGACTTTTTTTTACTAATTTTATGATAAGGTGCTGAAAAATCGTCGAATTTTCATCAAATTTCAGGGAACATGTATTTTAATAGTCTTAATATGGGATTTAATTTTTATGAAAAAATTTTAATTTTTTCGGCCACAATTGGCATTTTTCGTTAAATTTGGCCAATGGGGCCATTTTATGAGAAGTCATCCAAAATTAAATTTTTTTTTTAATCTGTACTTTTTTTTATCTACTTTAATACTTAGGATAACATTAAAATTATGTTGCCTTAATTTAAATGCCCATTTTTGGGAATGAAAAAAAATTAATTTTAGCATTTTTTTGACATTTTACCATATATACGGTATTATTTATGCTAATTATCATGTATTTGTACGAACCAGTTGTTGAAATAGAAGGAGATATATTTTTTTCTGATGATGATATAAACAATACTGATTTACACGAAACTAATAACAGTAAAAAAAGGAAAACTGTAGAATGGAATTTTCAATTGAAAACATAATTGGCGTAAAATTATATATGCTGTGTATTTTATATGTTAATAAAAAATGTTTAAAAAAATTTAATATTACATTTTTTCAAAATCTTATATAAAATATTTACAATAATTGTAATAACATTTTAATTATTTACCAAAAGCAATTTAGGGCATTGCAAAAAAAAGAGTTTTGTAGGTTATGTATAATTTAAATAATTTTTATTAATTTGAATCGCATATTTCACTTTTATGCAAAATACATGATAATTAGCATAAATAATACCGTATATATGGTAAAATGTCAAAAAAATGCTAAATTAATTTTTTTTCATGCCCAAAAATGGGCATTTAAATTAAGGCAACATAATTTTAGTTATACTTAGGATAAAGTAGATAAAAAAAGTACAGATTAAAAAAAAAATTAATTTTGGATGACTTCTCATAAAATGGCGCCATTGGCCAAATTTAACGAAAAATGCCAATTGTGGCCGAAAAAATTAAAATTTTTTCATAAAAATTAAATCCCAAATACATGTTCAATGGAATTTTTATGAAAATTCGACGATTTTTGCGCCCCTTATCATAAATTTAGTAAAAAAAAAAGTCACGCGATTCGTTTTTTTAGGTTAGGTTGCACTACACCTAGCCCCCCTAGATGGATTCGAAATTTAATCACAAAAATTTTTCATTTTTTATTTTTTTTATATATTCATTAGAACCCGAAATATTTCAAAAATAGTGAAGCGACCTACTCAAAAACACCAAAAAACCAGTTTTTGCCAAATTCGCCAAATAATTACATGCCCACTTACTTTTATGTCCCTAACAGAAAAAAAATTCAACTTTGCTTTTACATCAATATAAAATGCTAATATGACTCCACTATAAAGAAATCAAAAATTAGGTTGTTTATCATTAGTTGAAAAAAAATTTTCGGTAGCAATTTTCCAAGGACGGTGATAATTCGAAATAATTTTCCCAAAAATTATGAGAATTTATCACCGGTCGATCTAAATATTTGCATCATATTTTTGAAACAACAACTTACAGACTATGAAAATTTTCCATCAAATTTAATTCAACATCGGCTATTACGAATACAAAAACTTTAAAGATAAGAATTTTTTATCAAAATTTTTTGTCATAAAATAAGAGTTTTTAGAAAAATGAAACTTTGCATATATATAACATAATTTAGTTTTTATCCGCGAGTATTAATCAAATGAATAATAAAACAATTAAAAAATAATTAAATAATTTTAAGATTTTATGTAACTTTAATAAAAAAATAGAAATCTACCTCCTCATACTTTTTCTCATACAGACAGTTCTCATTCGAAATATGTAACTCTTTTAACAAAATGATGCAGATGGTATATATAAAAACTTATCATTAATAATGTGCTATTATTTTGAAAACGTACATTTTTTTGTCGATTTTTAAATTTTTGATTTTGAAAAATCTGAAATTTTGATATATTGTTGGTATTGACGAAAGAAAAAAAGTTATTTCTGGTTTTATTTTCTGAGTGCTCTGAATCGGAGTTATGCGCGGTTGAATTTTTGAGGTTTTTTCACGTAGCCTTGGTAATGGTGTCAATATTTTGTTAATAGGTGCCACAAATTTTCCGCTAGGCGGCGTGTTAAACCTTAGTTCACTTCTAAGCTCATATCTCAAAAATCGTCCTTTTTTTGGTTTTCACAAATTTTAAAGTAAACACATGCAGCTATGAAATTAAAAAATAAAATGTGCGAGATTCCATATGGATTTTTTTATACGATTTTTTAAAGTTTCGTATATGAAAAATTCACATGTGTTTTTACATCCAATTAATTATGCTTTACTAAATGTGAATCTAATATATTAAAAATTTTATATTTTAACATCTGTACTAAATATTAAAACGTATTCTGTGCATTACTGTTCAGGAAGTAAATAAAAAATATAAAAATCAGCAAACTTATTTATTTAATTTTTTGTTATTGTTATAATTTGAAGGGTACAGGGGAAAAACAACGTAAGTCCATTTTTTTTCACAATCGAGTTAGTGCTGCTATCTATTGAAGAAATACAAAAGCTTGCAGTTGGTATATATTCAAGTTTGATGAATATCAAACTCAGCCCATATAAATCAATTGAAAAGAATTCGCAACATTTTTTTTATACCCAAATACAGTGGAAAAACAACTTAACTCACCATTTTTTACCAACAAACGCCTCTGGTGGCCCCGGTTCAAAACGTTTTTATGAACCATGTCTATTCATTATTTAATCCGAACTCACAAATTTTCTTGCATTTTAAAGACTTCAAACACAAAACTTCAATTCTCTCGAAATTTGATTTATTGGACTTACGTTGTTTTTCACCTGTACCCCTCATTTGATAGTTCTGCGTGATTATTTACTTACATTACTTATACTTATTATACTTACAGTTTTATTAATAAATACTAAAGTCAAATTGTCAAAACTGCAAAATTTTGAAATTATGATCACTTTTAGGAATGAAAAATGATGGATAGCAAATTACATGTTGAGTACGCGAACTAAAATACAATTCTGACTTTTCAAAACCAACTATTTTGTCATATTTGGATTTGGATTTCGATACATTAATTGTAAGTGTAATTTGGCAAACAAAATACGGCTTTAAATTTTATCTCTCAAGGAATTAGATTAGATATTTAAGACAAAAAGGTTGGGTATTTGGATAACGGGTCGACAAAGTTTTTCGATATTTTAGTTCATGATTTTATTTAATCGATACATATTTTTTATATTCTTATTATAACTTCCTGTGATTTTTTAAATGCCTTCGGATCGTATTACAGATCCGCCTTTAAACTAGGCCTAATCAACCCAAGTAACAATTTTGCTCTAAATATGCTTTAAGAGCGCTCTTAAAGCTGATTTATAGAGCTACGTGCTTTAATGTTTGCTCTAAAAGCGCTTGTAGAACTCTTATAGAGCTTAGTAAAAGCAAACAGTGGCGGTTTATAGAGCAAATTAATTTTTTTTGTGGCTCTACAAGAATAATTCTGAGGTCCATTACGAAGCGCATTACTCTATATAGCAATTACATAAAAGCGTTTGTGGCAATCGTTATAGAGCTTTATATTTTTATCATATTTTTGTATTTAAACAGTTTGCTCTAAAACGAACTCGAATTATTTCCTAAAATAACTGACGTAATTTTAAAAACTAATTCATCCGAATAATAAGATTTATTAGATTTTTATTAGATTTTTTTACAGAAAATATTTTGTATATTTTGACTTATTAAAATAAAATGGAAAATTGTTGGAATTGTAAACTGAATTTTAAGTATGAATTAAAGTGAAAAATCCGTTCCAGTTATTTTTTATCGTATATATTAATACGATACTTTCAAATTTTCAATGCGCTCATGAAATATATAATAATTATTCCTAAAATTACTAGTTTTTGAAAATATTTATTTTTTTTATTTTAATGACAAGCGGGATTTTACAATTTTTTTAAACTGTGTTTGGAAATTTTAGCATGATTTAAGAGCTAAGCCTAAATGAATTATTTCAAAAAATAAAATAAAACCAAATTTTATCTTCATTCTAAATATGGCCGACTTTTTTATATTTTCTTAGAATTAACATGGACGGATTCTTGCAACAGTTGTTATTTATGCATTTTAAAAGCATTTTATTTCTCTTTATATTATTATTCAGTATTTTGCTTTATTCAGGAATCTGGCGCTTCTTCTTTAAGGTTGTTATAAAGCATGCAACCGTATATGATTATCCTTTTATGTTCATCAGCGAAACAAACTGAAATACAAAATAATAAACAAACATAATAGAGCCAGTAAGCTCTATATTAGATGTTTTTGTTGTTTACAGCGTTTTGATTTTTCTAATAGAGCTCTCAGTAAAATCATAATAACCTTAAACAATATAGTGTTGTGCAAATTGAATGATCTTGTGTGATTAATCGATTTAAATATTTAAAATTTAAGAAAATTAAAATTATTTATAGTATTTTCGTGATTTAAATCATTCTAAACCTTGATGCCAGTAATACCCATCGCCAATTGCAATAAAGTTAATTGAATAGGGTGTTTGTAATAAAGTACGTGGATCTCGAGGAATCCTTATTTCAGGCAACACATACACTAGCAAACTTAGCAGTTTTTTCAATGCCTGATGCGTTATATTATTTCCCAATGCCTAAATTGTAAGTTCTTCTTTAAAGTTGGTTTCTGCATCTCTTTCTTCATTCAGCCCGGATTCAGGATGTTCCTCAACACTTAACTCATCTATCCAATTTTTACTGACACAATCCTCTTTGACGTTTTCTTCCAGCGCCTGAATACCAGCACTGTAATTTTCAGAAGTCAAAATTCTTGTTTGATGCAATTCATTTGCGGCATTTACTTGTATTCCCTCAGGAATAGTTGATAAGTTTGTCAACGCCTTTAAATTGACAAATTGGATTATATTTTTTTTCACCTGCTTCCTATAAGTACTGATTGACTTATACTTTTTCCACAATTTTATATTATTATACATTTGACGCGTTAAAACAACACTTTTTCTATGGATTGTGCTAAAATGGTGAATTAAAAGTAAAAAAGTACTTTATTACATGTTAGAATAATATATGGGCTCTTAAATGGTATTAAAATTATTGATTAGCTCTAAATAAGAAAAAAGCAACTACCAACAGCATTAAATGTGTGTAAGACAACCTTTTATTAAAGCACTTAAATGACAGAGCAATGCACTCTAAATATGCTTTAATGTAGCTCTTATACGAGATAATTTTGTGCTTATGGAAGTTATTTATTCTAATATATAGCATGCTCTATAAAACAATATATTTAAGCTCTAGAAGTGGTTATTGAGCTCATTAATAAAGCTAAATGCTCTACAAGCAAAAAGAGCTGGAAGTGTTAGAAAACAATGACAAACAACTGCTCTAAGCAGTGTCAATTTTGTTTAAAGCTCAGAATCGCTTTTAATTACGTTTAAGAGCTATCAGGCTAACTATTTTAACTTAAAGAACTGTAATAGAGCAGATTGCTTCTTTCAGCTCTAACAATTGTTACTTGGGAATAGATGTAAAATATATTTCACTCCGCATCAATTCCTTAACATTTATAAGTTCTGTATTCGTTCCTGTATGGAGAATTGTTGTCAAGTTTAGGATGCTTGTTCAAAAGCATTTTATACGAATTGTGAATGATCAAAACTTAACATCAAATCTTGATTCCCTGCAAATATAGTCTCCAGCAGTGCTTCGATTAAATCCAGATCCAACATGATTTAAATTACTACTTTTGCCGTTTTACTCGTCATTTAAACTGTACAAACAGCCGAATTCTCAGATTTTCTCTCTGTCATTGTGACAGAATATAGCGGGACTTCTTTTTCCGAACGGCGTACACATGAAATAATTTTTTCCGAATCAATAGTATCAACTCCATCAACAAACACTCAAAAAAAAAATGATGTAGATTTGATAAAATACTACATCAAATTCATAATTTTTTATTAATATACGGTCAACAACGTACGTATATAATTATGATAAAATATTATCAAAACATAAAAAAAAATTAAAACTTTTTTTGGTCAACAAATAATTATGTATATCATAACAAATTATCATATTAATAACTTAACATCATTTCTTAATTTTTTAAAAATTTAAGAACAATTATAAATATGATAAACTATTTGCAAATCAACAATCATTGTCACGATTGTTGATTTGAAAATAGTTTATCATATTTATAATTGTTTTTAAATTTTTAAAAAATTGAAATAAAAAATGTTAAGTTATCAATATGATAATTTGTTATGATATACATAATTATTTGTTGAATAATATTTTATCATAATTATAAACGTAGGCCGTATATTAATAAAAAAATATAAGTTTGATGTAGTATTTTATCAAATCTACATTATTTTTTTAATGGAGACCGTAATTGCACTTGCACATACCGGCGAAATATAATTTTGAATTATAGAAACTATTATCATATTTATAATATTTATAGATATGATAATAATTTCTATAAGTTTTAGATTTTTAAAAATACTTTTTATAAATAAATTTTCTTTCATTTATAAAAGGTATTTTTGAAAACTCATAGAAAAAAAGTTCTTAAAAGAACTATGTTGTAATACAAGATATTACAATGATGGCAATGTTATTACTTATAGATAAATTTTGTCGATTTGTATTGCATATACATACATCACATTAGGTCAATACTTTAGTGAATTATAAAAAATCAATTTAGCTGTGAGAAATCAAAAGACAAAAACCAAATAAATATTTTGAAATGATTTCTTAAAACCATAAACTTTTATCAATATTCTAATTTATTTTTATCAATATTATAACATAAATATCATTGGATTTATAAATCGTTATGATGTTTTTAAACAATAATTTCATCTCTATAAATCGTTTTCAGATTGATAATTCATTATGAATTACTTTGAATTATAATTTAACTTACCAAAATAAACGTTTTGCAACAACACTATAATAATTAAATATCAATATGATAAATTACTATCGGAATGACAAATACGAAATATGTTTTTTGAATTTTTGAAGAAATGATGTTTGCTTTGATAATATTTTTTCACAATGATAATTTACTAGTTATTAAAATAGCATAATCAATTTTTATCAATATTACCTACGACTTTTTTTTGGGTGAAGGTTTAAAAAGATATTACGTCAGTCGTCAATGTCTCAATTAAAAAATTATGACAATAATATGGTATCATTTGTCACAAAACTTGTGACAAATCGTAACTTAATTATGATAACAATACTCCTGTATAAAAATTTTATTTATTTTGAACTAAATATTTATTTTGAGTCAAAATAAATATTTAGTTAAAACAAAAATGAATTTATTAATAAATTTATTAATAAATTTAATTAGTTAAATAAAATAGTTACAATTATTATATTTGCTGTTTTATTTGTATAAAATTGCTTTTATTCCAACTTTAAGCCAACTCCAACTTAATTTTAAATTATTTAACTAATACGATCTTTTAACAACATCGTACAATTTAAGGTAGATGTCATAGAAAAATCTACTTATTGTAATGTCCATCATCTCGAAATTTCGAAAAAATTTTGGTGCCAAACGACTATAAATAAAAAGCGGAGACGGAAAAACAAAAAAAAATTATATATTTATTTATTTACTCATTTTTGATTCTGATTGTACAACAAGTGAAAAATATTATTTAATATATGTATTAAACAATGTGAATAGTAAGAAAGAGTTTAATTAATTATAATCCAAATGATTATGAATTGAAATTACTACTTCATTATTACAGTGTACAGTTTCTGTAAAGTCTTAAGTACCGAAAGTACTTGTGTGACTTTTTACATGTGTTCTTATTTTAAACAATAGGAAATAATATAATAAAAATTGTATGTCTAAAAGTTAACAAAATAAATAATTAATTAAAATAACAGAAAAAAATAATTGAATTTTGCTAATATTATAATATGTGTCTATCTAATCATAAATAGCCATCAGGAATTTTAAACGTTTATGTTGTCTTCTTGCAGCCATTTGAGAGCAAGTGGAACATGAGCCATTGAGGTGTCCATATAGAAAGCCTTTCTGATATTTGTTGGTAATGAGTTGAAGAGTGTAGGTCCTAATATCTTGAAGCATGTTTCCCCAATTGCTGTTTTATATTTAGGAACTCTAACTTTGTATTTATTTGATTCTCTGGTAGGTCTCAGATTGGGAATGAAAATAAAAGTTTGTCTTCTTATGCTATATTTCAGTAGACTTTCGTAGAACGAATTTTTAATATTTAATACGTTGAGCTCTTCATAAATTAATTTTGTTGGATACAAATGAGGTCTATTCAGTATAACTTTAATGGTTTTCCTATTTAAAGTTTCAAGAGGAGTGATGGCATTTTTAAGAGCCCCACCCCACACAAGAATTGCGTAGCTCCAAACAGGAGAAAAAAGAACTTTGTAAGTAGTTCGTAGAAGCTCTCTTGAAAGAATACTTCTTAACTTTTTGAAGCTGAAAATCTTATATCTTATTTTATTACACGTGTTCATAATATCGTCGCTTTAATAATGAAATGACGTATACGCAAAAGTATAGTCTCGAGATATTTGAGTTTAAAGTTTGATGTGCGCATGCATTTGCATGGACGTTAATTTATAATTTATTAATTTTTACCCCCAGTCATAAAATAATTCGAAAATGTAAAAACGTCAATTCAAAGATACCCTTATGGGGAATGCAGCGCACCTATTATATAAAAACAACGTATAAATAGCATACGTTGTTTCATTATTAAAGCGACGAATTATGTTGTTTCCATTTCATGTGAGGGTTAAGAGTGATACCAAGGTATTTGATTTCTTTAACAATTTTTACTTGGATGTTTCTGGAGAAGGGAGTGTTGTTTATATTGACCATTTTGTCATTAGGTATACAATCAGCGTAGCAGCCATAGAACATTATATTGGTTTCGTTAGTGTTTACAGTTTTGTTTACCATTTTCTGTAAACCACTGTAGCACCTTTGTGGTATCTTCAGCAATATCTTCAATTAATTTATTCCAGTCGGTGTTCGTATAGAGGAGAACAGTGTCATCCGCATATCCTACTATTTTAGCATCACAATTTATTTGGTAAAGATCGTTCACAAAAATCATAAATAAGAGTGCGCCTAAAATCGTTCCTTGTGGCACACCACAATTTAAATACTCCTCGTTGCTGATATTACCTCGGAATTTAACTCGTTGAGTTCTGTTTTCGAGGTAAGATTTTAAGATTAAGTAGATTTTGCCTCTCAATCCAATTCTTCTATTCTTTTCTAGCAAAAGCTTATGATCACTGGCGTAACTACCAGGGGTCTTGGGGGTCAGATTGTCCGGGGCCCCGAGCATCAGGGGGCCTCCGAAAGTGGTGAACAAAAGAATGTTTTGTATATAATTATATGAAAAAATTTGTTGTGTATAGTTATATGAAAAAAAATTTTCATATGAAAATATCAAATCTTTTGGTCATTTCTATGTTCGTAACCTGGATCATATTATATGTCTCTTGTATTCTTAATTTGTAATTTTCGCGCCATATCGGATGCGCATGTTCCATTATGGCCAACCTTCCTTTTCTCGCTCAAGGTTTCAAAAGTTTCTTGCACTGAATTTCAAGTGACAATATTGAATCAAAACAAACTTTTCGAAAACAATCTTGATTGCTCGATTGCTGTCGTATGTCTGAATAAAGTTTGACTGAGTTTGAGTTGAAACGTGAATTGTTTTTTGAGGCGCTTATTTCATGGTTGATTCTGGAGTAAATCATTCATCTGGTAAGTGACTGTCGTGGCTGTAACCTTGACATATAAGTATATCATGGAAATAAAACGTCATTTCATGGTTATGTTGTGGCCTTCACGTCATTTAGTTTTATTTGCGAATGCAGCAAAGGCAAAGAGCAAAAGGCAAGCAAAAAGAAACAGAAGCAGATATACTCGTTACAACACCGAACACTGACAGTAACGTTTCCATCGCTACAGACGATTCAAAAAAGGAAGAAATGGCAGCTCCTATGCTAAACCCTACTATGGAACATACCAATTTGCTAGAAAAAAGATATCCTGCTGATAAAGGACATTACAAGAGCATTTTAACTGCAGAATTAAAAAGATTCATAATTTCGCATGGACCGTGCCAACCGATGGGACCTTTTCCACGAGATGAACAAACGGGGAATCGATTTTCTTCGTTTTTTTATGAATCAAAAAATAAAGCAGGATTGAAAATTCCACGAACATGGTAACTAAGCAAATTACTTACTCATTGTTTCATATGACGAGATTTTGAAAAAAAATCATAATTTTTTCGTTTTTAGGTTATGTTATTCTGAAGTTCTTGACTGCGCATATTGTGAGGTTTGCTGGTTATTTGCTGATAGAGAATGTGCAAGTTATCAACCAGCTTGGGTAGATGGATTCCGTAACTGGGCAAAATTAAGTGGCAAAATTTCTCATCACGAAAAGTCAACCATTAATTACAACGCTTGCATGGTATACGAATCGTGGCCATTGAATGAATCTCTCATCGATAAGGACCTTGAAAATCAAATCAAATCTCTTCGAGAAAAATCGTTCTGGTGCAAAGTTCTCGACAGAATCATGAATATAATTCTTACCCTGGCTACATGCAACCTTCCATTTCGAGGACATCGGGAGGTCATTGGTGATTCTGGAAATAATGGAAACTTTTTGTCAATTGTTGAATTGCTGGCGGTATATGACCCTGTTTTGAAAGAACTCATTACAAAACCAGAGAATTCCATTCGATACTTGAGCCCTCAAATCCAAAATGAGATCATCGGCCTGCTATCTAAGACTGTGGAAAATGAAATCGTCAAGAATATTCAAGAAGCGCCATTCTTTTCCATCATAACCGATACAACTCAAGATATAGCTAAAATTGATCAAATGAGTCAAATTTTCAGATACGTGCAAATTATCAAAGATGAAAACGGGAAACCAGTTGATGTCAAAATCACCGAATCTTTCTTAGGATTCGAAAAAATCGATGATCAAACGGCTAATGGACTGGAATCAAAAATCGTTGATGGACTGGAAAAAAAGGAAATCAAACTTTCAAAATGTCGGGGACAAGAATACGATGGAGCTACTACAATGAGTGGAATTTCCAACGGGGTTCAGAAGAAAATTATTGATAGAGAAGAAAAAGCCATTTACGTCCATTGCGCAGAGCATAGACTCAATCTCGTTCTCAATGATGCCTCGACGGGTGCAATACCTGAAGTCCAAAGATTCTGGGGGTTGATTGAGCAAATTTACGTTTTTTTTGCAAACAGTATCAAAAGATGGGAGTTATTATCTGCTTTCTTTTCTGAAAATTCTCTGTTGAAACTCAAACGACTCTGTCCAACTCGATGGTCATCCCGGAACGATTCTTTACAAGCTGTCGCATTCAGGTACTGTGATATTTTGAAAGCGCTGTCTAAAATCATCCTCATCAGTAATTCTAAAACTGAGCGAAATGAAGCGATTCATCTACGTAAAGAGATGGAAAATTTCGAATTTGTTCTTCAAGTTGTTATGCACACGAAGGTTCTGACGACAACGAACCTACACTCAGAAAAAAAACCAATGCGTTTGTTACTTTTGCGCTATAGTAACTACAAAATTGTAAATATAACATATGTTTTTCTAAAATTTACTAGTGAAAAGTAATGATATTTTAAGTAATATTAACCTGTGCGACGTTAATGAGGCAAAACTTCAATTGTAAAATTTTTGAAAATAAATTTACTACTGAACCAGTAAAATTAACATATGGTTGCTATAATTCTAGCTTATACAAAAGTTAATTTTGAAAGATGAAAACAAAATACCTAAAAAGTCGTTGCATTTACTTAAAAAATTTGTAAAACCTAATCGTCGAAAATTGTTAAATTTACATGGCAAATAATGTTAAAAATAATTACACACGCGTATAAATAATCCACTATTTAACCAAATAGATTAACTTAAGCATACTGAAAATTGCTTAAATGAAATGTAATTTCTACTAACGCATCTTTAAATTTACGTATTCATTGTTTGAAATTTACGTATGACTTCGTGTATTAAGTCATATTTAACGTAAATTTTACTTAAAACAAAAGTAAAAGTTACATATGCACTAAAATAGTCTAACGGTAAATTTATGCAGCACAGGTTGTTTTGTTCAGTTTATCTTTAGTCGTGCTCCTTAACTGTTTAGATAAATATCATCATTGTGAAATCATTAAAATATTTACGACAGCTTTTAATATTATTAAAGGTAAGAATATTAGATATAATTATTGATAATTAGTATAATGTGCATTGGTTTAGTTTTTTAAAAGAAATTTTTTAATTTTTAAAAGACATTTTTAGAAGTGATATTACTTCTGCATATTCTCACTTAAATTTTAAAGAATTGTTGAATACTATTAAAATTATGACCATGTTGCACGGTCATTGTTACAATTAAGAATACCAGGAAGACTTGAGTAATGCATTTATATTGATTTGTTATATACCTACGTGCGAATTACTAAATAATAATTGTTTTGTTATTTATTTTTAAATTTTAGAAAAATTGAAATTTTAGCTTTTTGTAAGCACAAAAACAATAAAGTTTGCTGCCACCAAATTAGTTGGGCCAAAAATTCCAGCATATTTTTTAAAACTAAACAACATAATTTACATAGTTTAAACGTAAGTATAAATAAAAAGTGATTGGTTATGTGATAAAGAGTCTGTAAAATGTATTTTCAGGAAAATTTAAACGAGTGAATTAAAAATAAGTAAAGTCAAAATCCTTGAGTAACCTCGAGATCCTGTTATTTAACATTTTAACTGTTCTGTTTATCATTTTAACTAGTTATTTATCGTTTTAACATGTACGAATATCAATGTTTCATTTGTAACTTTCGTAACAATTCGATTAACCAGTTGATAGTTCATTTAAAATTATACCATAAATGTAAATCAATTAGTAATTTTATATGTAAACAAGAAAATTGTTCTCAAATATTCCAAAACATAAAGGCTTTTAAACGACATTTGTCGCGAAAACAATTTTCTCTCCCAAATAAAAGTTTAAATTTTCGAAATGAAATTGAAAATTCCCAAAATGACGCGTTTAATCGTCCTCAATTAGAATCAGTTTTTGAAACAACTAATCATGACGTCTCTGTTCCGAATTTTTCAAATGTTAGTACAGAAACTACAATTCCAATTAGTTTGCCATCAAATAGTTCTTTACATAATAACACATCATCTTTAAATCAATCAGCAATATTTAGTCTTCGTTTACACAACAAAAATAACTTCAATAGAAAAGATGTGAAGTTTGTTCAAGATCAAGTCAGGGATTTAGTTATTCAACCTATTAAAACTAATATTGCGCGCATTGTGAGCATCTTAAAAGATACCAACGTATTTGAGCAAGTCAGAAACGATTGTAGCTGTATATTTCAATTATTAGATCAGTTTGAAAACACAGATAGTGAATACAAATTACTGAAATATTTGAAAGAAAAAAAATTGCTTCAAAATTTATCTCAATTTACTTTGGATAATCGAATAACCGAAGTTTACCATCAAGGCACTCCAGTTCTAAATGAAAGAGATTGTAAGGGTATAGTTTTTCCTCTAGCATTTCAATTTAAGAAAGTTTTTGAAGCTGATAATATTTTAGAATTAACATTAAATACCATAAACAGATTAGAGTCCGACAAATCCTGTTTAACACATTTTGTGCAAGGTACTCTTTGGCAAGAAAAGCGTAATTTATATCCAGATAAACTTTTAATACCGTATTTTATATTTGCGGATGATTTTGAGGTAAATAACCCCCCTCGGAACACATTCCGGAACTCATTCCGTAACTGGTATTTATTACAACTTTCCCGTTATGTCTTCAGTTTCAAAATTAAAAGATATTTATATAGCTGCATTAATAAGGTCATCATTTGTTAAAAATTTTGGTAATGATATATCATTATTTACTTTAGTAGAAGAGATAAAGTTATTAGAGGTTGATGGTGTTGTTATAAATTTAGGAAATAAAACATTTCACATCCATTTTATACTAGGCTTACTTTTAGGCGATAATTTAGGAATTAATAGTTTGCTTGGATTTTCTAAATCATTTTCAGCCCATTCGTATTGTCGCTTTTGTAAAATTAAAAAAATGGATGCGCAAATTCAAACTACCGAGAACCATGAAATTATTCGTACATTACAAAATTATAAAGATGATGTTATTCTGCACAATGCAACTGAGACGGGCATTAATGGTGAATCTGTTTTAAATACTATCCCTTCTTTTCACGTAATAAATAATTTAGCTGCTGATATTATGCATGATGTGTTTGAAGGAATATGTCATTACAACTTGTCTCATGTTTTAAATGATATAATAAATAACAAAAAATATATCGATTTAGAGCTACTTAATAAATTAAAAAATTCATTTCCGTATGGTGAGACTGAAATCGGTAACATATCTAAAGATATAACTCAAAATCACATTTTGAATAAAAAATTTAAATTCTCAGCTCGCGAAATGTGGTCTTTTATTCATTTTCTACCCCTTATATTAGGCGATCTTATCCCTGTAGATGACGAAAGCTGGATATTTCTATGTGAATTTATCGAATTGATCGACATTTTGCTTTCGATAAATTTCAATTCCGTTGTAATAAATGATTTAGAAAAAAGAATTTCAATCCATAATAGTAAATATATACGATTGTTCAATGATTTGCTAAAACCCAAGCATCATTTTTTAACCCACTACCCCAGAATAATAAAAAATTCGGGTCCTTTGAAAAGCTTATATTGTTTTCGATACGAGTCTAAACATTCTGAACTGAAATCTTATGCTAGAAATATTACAAGTAGAAAAAATATTACTTTAAGCATAGCAATTAAATTCCAATTGAAGTTTGCTCATTTACTTCTTTCCCCAGCTGTTGAAATATTACAATGTGATGAAAGTAATTTAATTTCGAGTACATTTCCATTAGATATTTACAAAAATTCGAATTTCGAAATAGACAAATTAAAATTTTACTCTGTAATTTTATATAAGGGTACTAAAATTAAACCTGGATATTTTATTGTAAAAAGTGACAGTTCTCATATTGAACTATACAAAATTTTTGGAATTTTCGTTTCTGATCAAAAAAATTTACCTTATTTAGTATTAAAAAAAAATAACGTTATTTATGTTAAACACTATGTCTCTCACAAACTTGTATCGGAAAATGAAAATTACTCCATATTTCCTTACGATTTCTTTAATAGTCCCCCTTTAGCTGGATATAGTATTAAGCACCAGCATTTTATACGAAAAAAAAACTTCTTTTAAACAATAAATCACTTTAATTGTTCCGATATTCACCGAACTTATCAGTGCCATGGCTCAAAAAATTGCAACTTCATCATTATTTATCAACTTTATTTATCATTATTTATCTATTTAGAATTATATAGAATTTATAAATTTATAATTTATTTAACAACGGAATTTCAATGGATATAATAAATGTTACCAAAACTGGATCCCATTTAATCGAATTGCAAAACACCTATACGGAAATTAAAATTAATAATGAAGAAAATTATACTTCGTTAAATAATGATAATTGTAGTACTGTCCTAACTGAGTATTATATAAATCACAATAATTCAAATTCTGAAAACTCTCAACATGAATTTTGTCAAACCCCGATACCTGAAGCAACAGATGAACTTCGTACTATATTGAAATCTTGGGGAGTTGAAAATGTTTTTGAAAAGCTACAAGGCATGTATAATCGTATAAACATATATAGTAGAATTTTTTTGCCAGCGAACACAAAATTTGTTTGTTATGCGCATATTGTTTGCACATGCGCATATTGTTTGCACATTCAGTGTCTCGATTAAAATATTAAAAAAAACTATTGGGGTCCCATTGAAATGGACAAAAAAACGCATAAAATTTATAAATTACTATTGAAATTTAACCAATTATAATAGAAACCCAAAAACTAGTAGAAATATTAATGATTTTGTAGGAAATATAACAAAATTTTGATAATTAAAAATAATTATAATAAAAATAACGACGCCTATGGAAACAAATATCACAACAAACAAATGGTACGAACTAGAAGTAGAAATTTAACTAATATAATTGTTTTGAAAACAAATTTATCCCAAAATAAATAATACATCTCTGTTTTACTTTTTGTCTCATCTTTTATCTCTTGCTGCGTCGTAGCTGTCAGAAATTCGCTGGCAAAAAAATTCTACTATACTTATATGTTTATAAATTTACTGTTAGTTGATAATTAAGTTTTTAATTCATTGCAGGTTGTAATATATCTAAAGATCAGTTGAAATATATAAGAATTCATCATTTGGATCAATTATTTCAAAACCACGAATTTGGAACTCGAATTCAATTCGAGCACTTTCTTTTTAAATGGCAAAAAGAAAATGACGCTGTTGAAACTCAGACCACCGAGTCTATTGCGCCTCTGGCTATTGCCGATCTCCTTAAACCAGCAGAAGCACTAATCTCTAACACTATAACTGAAGAGACACAACATATGGTAATTACGTCTTTTTGCCAGTAAATATACGTACTGTTAATTGTGGAATTTCTATTTCAGACTGTTAATGACATTCTTAATAACAGCGACCGAGGCAGACACATAAAAAGTTTCTTCTTAAATTATAATTTTATTCAGCAGGACCATAGAGAGGTTTTGTGTACGTTGATAGTGGAGAACTATTTACTAGTAAAAGTAGCAAAAGTTGCAGTTCACACAATAGATAAACTTGCAAAAGAGATTATTTCGTGCTTTCCGGGTGAACATTTGGTAATACGGTAGATTCTATTTCCAATTTCTTATATATATTTCTATAATAACGTTTTATAGGAAACATATTTTGTACGAAGAGGACGGCAACCACCAACAGGAAAATTATATAATAAATTTATGTATCAAAAAAGAAAAGTTACAAAATTTCTACAGAATAACGACCAACCAACCGCAAATGGAACCACTAATGCAATTACCATTATAACATCGCCTTCAAGTGAACAATAATCAATTGATGAAACAATGAAATTAATAACAATATTTTTTTAATTTTAGACAACACTATGTCGTCAATGACACTTGAACAGTATGAGCTTGTTAAAGTTCAGCTTCGTCACCTCAGAAGTCCGAAACAAATTATCCTGGATAAATGGATAAAAACCTCAAGAATAAGATTAAATGAACTAAAGGAAAATAATGATCCAACACAACAGGGGATATTTGAAAACTGGCCTCTCTACAAACATGCGTTGGGCCCTGAATTAGTAATAAGAGCTTATATATATATATATATATATATATATATATATATATATATATATATATATATATATATATATATATATATATATATATATATATATATATATATATATATATATATATATATATATATATATATATATATATATATATATATATATATATATATATATATATATATATATATATATATATATATATATATATATATATATATATATATATATATATATATATATATATATATATATATATATATATATATATATATATATATATATATATATATATATATATATATATATATATATATGTGGTTTTGTAAACCTCATATTGATTTTAATATTTTTATTTATCATTATATGTAGATTAATATTGATTATCAAACAATGTATGCAGATAACACGCAAACTGTGTATTCCAGATGGGACGAATTTTTAAAAAAAATTCCAGAAATAATGAAATGCAACTTAAAGCATAGCATCCACAAAAAGTTATTTCTAGAAGTCATTAAAAATAAAGATACTCTTAGTGCAGGTAGATATTTTTATGAAGGTTATTCTGTAGTTGGGTCCAAGCATTACCAGTGTCAATTTTTCGTATATATGCATGTTAAACTATTTTAATTAGTTTTAGAATGCTGTTGTAAAAAGATACTTTAAAATATTAAATTAACATTTGTTTTCATTTGATATTTTATCAATTGATTATAATTTATATTTTTAAATTATAATCTTTCATCTTAAAATAAAAAAAATTTTTTTTGTTGTTTCGACAGATACATATAATATGAAAATACTGAAAATACTTGTGGCATTGGTCCCACAGTCAATAAAAAGTGTTTCCGGAAAAAAAGCACCGCTTGTCAGATATACGATAGCTGATAGTCAATCGTCAATTCTCATGACAGCAGCTGACTTATCAGATATGGAAGTGCAATTAGACCTAAAAAAAAGCATTACCTCAAACAAGGAATGAAATTGCAACCATTTTTAGCAGCTATCGGGCAGGAAGATTCGATGCAATTTAGTTGCATCAATGATGGATATACATATGTCCTAGGAAGTTTTCTAGAAGCCCTAGATACAAATTTTAAAATTTTTCAAATTTTTAATTTAGAGTACCCTAAGCCCTCATACAACTATTGGCTATTTATTCAAAAATATTTTTATGGTCTTGATACAAAATACGATAAAAAGATACCATGCGTTACTAGTCTTTTAACGGACTTAGAAAATAGGCCTTAAAAGAGCATTTTTTCATTAATTATAATTAGAATTATTTATTTATTTACATTATTTTTTATAAAATTTAAATTTTTTTAACAAGTACATTACACTGTATATAAGCATGAAGTAGAAAGTTACCTATAGATTATTTTGCTATTTAGTAAAAAAAATTAAATAATATTTTAATTTATAATGTATGTGAATTTTTTTTAAATAATTGAAATAAATTTGAATATATGAATTAAAAAGTTTGTTTCATTTGTAGTATATATTTCTCCTCAGTATATATATATATATATATATATATATATATATATATATATATATATATATATATATATATATATATATATATATATATATATATATATATATATATATATATATATATATATATATATATATATATATATATATATATATATATATATATATATATATATATATATATATATATATATATATATATATATATATATATATATATATATATATATATATATATATATATATATATATATATATATATATATATATATATATATATATATATATATATATATATAAATGGTATATTTTACTAGTACCCTACTTCAGTTTACATTCCGATTAGTTAATAAAACTTCAACATAAGTAAATTTTACTTAGTGTACAATTAATATGGGCTTTTATAATTTACATAAAGGTATGTAAATTTTACTAAAATAGTTCAATTTTTACATATCACTGTGTCTGTTTAACGTAGCAAATAGTTAATGTGTTACTAGCGAAATTACATAACCCTACGTTAGGGCTACATGTATTTTTATATATTTACTTGTGGTCCACGTAAAATTTGCTTTTGCACAAGCTAAATTAAAAATTGACCTTTTTACAATGCTTTTAAGTAGATTTTACTTTGTCAATTTTGTTTACTTTACTTATGCCTCCGCTGGCTCAATTCGTGCATCATTTTCAGTTAAATGTACATATACTTTACGTTAAATAAGCTATCATTTTTTTCTGAGTGTAGTTACGAAAGCTCTTCAACAGCCAGACGTCGACCTTTCTCAAGCAAATGTTTTACTTGAGCGAGCGTATCAAGAACTACGAGATTTCCGAAATGACTACGAGGGAGCGAAAACTCAGGCGGTCAAACTGAGTGCTGATTGGGGAGTCAAGGTTGAGTTTTGCAACAAGCGCATCAAGAAAACCAAGAAATATTTCGAAGAATTATGTGAAGACGAAAGACTATCCAATGAAGAGGCACGATTCCGAGTTAATATTTTCCATGGATGTCTCGATATCATTTGCAATCAATTACTCAATCGATTTGAGAGTTTGAAGGATGTCATCAAAATTTTTCGAGTTCTCCAACCTGAAGAATTGACAAAAATGACGGATCAAGAATTGTACAAAGAAGCTCTGACACTTGCAGATACTTATGCTGAAGACATCGGTAACAGATTTCCTGAACAGTTGATATCCCTTCGATCGTGTCTAAAAAAACGAATTGAGAAACTAAGTTCTGTCAAGCAACTCGCGGATTTATTAATCGTTGAAAATGCTGCTTTGTCTACAAGTTTTCAAAAAGTTTGTACAGCTCTGATTTTGTTTTTGACTATTCCGGTCACAGTTGCAACGGCTGAGAGATCATTTTCCAAATTGAAAATCATTAAAACTTATCTTCGAAGTACAATGGGCCAGGAGCGTTTGAGTTGCTTGAGTATTCTGTCCATCGAACATAAAATTACCAATCGTTTGAGAAGTAACCTCGATCAAATTATTCGCAAGTTCGCTGATGCGAAAGTAAGGCGTATTAAATTCTGAATGAGTATATCGTAACTTCAGAAACTCGAAAATTTTACATTTTATTCGATGTTTTCAATTTTAGTATTGTACCACGAGAATAAAAAATTTCACAGAAATTACTTAACACTTTTTTGAACGTTATTGTATCCATCCTTTAAATAAATCCTTTCAAGACTCCAAGCAAACAATATTATTGTGTGTGTGTGTGTATGGAAAGGGGGGAGGGGGGGGGGGGGGTGAAATGATGTCAAACATTTTTTTGGTAAGGGCCCCCTTGTGAAAAATTGTCCGAGGCCTCCACTTCTATAGTTACGCCACTGCTTATGATTTATTGTATCATATGCCTTAGTTAGGTCAATAAATAGAGCATTTTTTTAAGTTATCCATTGCATTTCTTATATACGAGGTGACTTCACTTAATGCGTCTACAGTTGATCTTCCAGTTCTAAATCCATATTGCGAATCCGACAAAAAATTAATTTTATCAAAATCTTTGCGATACTTTTGTGTAGGCATTTTCATAAATTTTAGCCATGCATGATATTATAGAAATAGGCTTCTAATTGTTCAATAAATCCCGTTGCCCGTTTTTGTAAATTGGCAGCACTTCTTCTATTTTAAAGGATTCTGGACAAATATTTTTGTTAAACGGACAATATTTCTGAAATTACTTAATTCTTTAGGACATTTTGCAGAAATTTCGTCCGGAGTCCGGACCAGTCGTTTTATTAGGATCCAATTCTGACAGTAGGCTAAAGATTTCTTCAGGACTTGTATCTTCTAGAAAGAAACTATCCTTCATGTATTTTGTTGACACTTTAAAATCATTTGCTGTTAACAAGGTTATTTCCCACAGCTGCAAAATACTGATTGAACTCATTTGCTATATTATTATCATCACAGCATATCTGATCTGTTAAGGGGCTAATAATACGGTTTGGTAGCCTACTACTTTTTTTTTGAAGTACCTGTTATATCTTTAATAGTCATCCACGTTTCTCTTGGGTTATTAGTTACTGCTAAAATCTTATTTTTCTAGTATAAAAATTTAGAGTTTCGTATTTCTGCCATTATTTCGTTTCTTATTTTCTTAAATTGTAATCTTAGAACGTTATCGTTGGAACTTTTAAGTATCTCCTTCTGCAAATTATCTCTAATAATTATATTTGTAATAGTTGACTGATTTATCCATGGTTTTCTGGGTCTGCAGTTTCTATGAAAAGTTTTTTCGGAGCTTGATCTGTGTATTCCTTCTTTTAAGATTTCAATGAACAATTTAATTTGAAGGTTGGGGTCATTTTGAGTCCTTATATTCTGCCAGTCTTGTTCTTCAATGAAGTTTCTTAGGGTATTGTAGTTAACATTCTTAATTGTAGTTCTCGGCTCGTTTTGTGACATGATTTTTGTTGCGTAAGGTACAAAAACTCCAACAGGCAAGTTGTCCGTGGTATGTTTCAATAAGACGAAAGAGTGTATGTCTTTATTGGATACTTCTGATCTTAAAAAAATGTGATCTAAACAACTATCACGGTTTCCATGTTGAATTCTAGTGTGATATGTATATATATGTATATACAGCGATTCAACACGAAACCGATCAGATTTTGTCCTCACCCCATCCGATTTTTGTGAAACTGTGAATAAATCATAAATGTTCTCTATATTAAAGAAATACGAAAAATGATTTTTGTTTTTTTGGAGGGCTCTACTTTTTGGCAGAAGCGTGTGACGTTTTTAGGTTTTTGAAAAAACGAAATTTTTTAAGGACCTGTTACTCAAAAACTAAACAACCTACTTTAATAAACGTGGTCTCAAATGAAAGAGATT
>OY856188.1:178368124-178388649 GCA_963693315.1 Diogma glabrata
GCACTCAGAGAATTCTGTTATTAAAAACTATCAAAATAGCCATTAAATTAATAATTTGGTGATTATTATACAGCTAATCACAACTTGTGATTATTTTCACTAATTTCGTAATAACAGGCATTATTAAACTAATATTATTTGTTCGTAATATTTACTAACAAAAAAAATTAAATTTTAAATCTAAAAACGATAGCTTTTATATTTATAAAAATTCTTATTGAAATAATAACATAATGGATTACATTTATATTAGGTATCCCTTGGATAAATGACATATATTATTATAATAATAAAGTTGTTTTTAAAATAATATTAGGTTATCAGATTAATAATACAATCTAATTAGATTAATAATAGGTTCTTATTAAATCAATAATAAGATGTTATTAAATTAATAATGAAACTTATTCAATTAATAATGGAACTTATATTTTACACTTTTTAAATAAAAGAGAGCATAAATTTTTTATTAACGATTTTATTTATTTCAATTATTTTCATTTAATCTTAAAGTATTTATTTTTCACAGTTTTAATTCTAAAATAATTCATAATTTTGCTTTAAAGTATTTTTAAATTTATATGGGACAAAAATTAAAAGAACAAAAGGAGTCTATGTGCGTATATAAAATAAAAAATAAAGTAATATTTATTATATTTTACTATATTTTTTATTAATTAAAAAATAAATTTACATAGCTAAACTAATAATATATTATATATATTATTGATTTGAATTTAACAAATCAATCAACAAATTGACCGAAAAATATGCTCTTTCTTTATCGCCTTTCAATGTATAAAAATACTTTTGGATAAAATTCCAAAATTGGTTGCTGATTGCGGATATTTTAAGTTGAATAAATAATAGTATATTTTCCTACAAGAGATGAAAACATTGTTTTTTGAGTAAACATATGTTCACGAGATGCGCTAGCGTCGAGTGAGACATATTTACGAACGAAAAACGTTTTTATCTCGCGTAGGAAATGCAATTTTTTCTATGATAGTATATATATAATCGATATTTACTATAAATTATAAAGTTATAAATCGACAACAAAACATTCAAAAATCATATTCTATTTTTTCATGGTTACGTTGTTTAAAATACTTTATAAAATGATATGAAAAACCATAGCAACTATAATTTGTTATTCTTTTTCACTAGTGAATTGACTTTTCGCATAGAAAAGAATCTACTATTCCATGTTGTATAAACTTCATACCGTACATTATCAAAGCATACTAGTTGGCTTTATTATAGACCCACTAATTAACAAAAGAGGCTGAATTGGTAATTTTTTATCGAAATACTTTTGTAACATCTCTTCATCATTTTGAACAGTTTCGCCTATAATGGCAAAACTGTTTTAAGAATATCGAACAGTGTATTTCTTATAAATTTTATGCTATAAAGTTTTGTTGGTTTGACGGAGTATCCTGTGCAGTAAATACTTAGTTGATAGCATAATATCATCTAAATAATATAAAACAGAAAAATATTATATTATTACAGAATCTAACATTGAATAGGTTTAGTTGTTTTCACTCAAAAAATTACAAATGACATGTCCAAAAACAACGTTTTAGCTTATAGCCGGGTATTCAAATACATCAGAAACAGAAACAGAATTTCATACAAATTAGCCAGCAAAAAATTCTGTTGCTGTAAAATTTGAATGGAATTCTGCTTCTGTTGATGTGATTTTCAAGTTTTTGGAGCCAAAAAACAAATTTAAAAAACTTACTTTCTCTCATATTCTCTGTATTGTGAAGTTCTTCAACCATCTCTCTTAACTTTTCATCTTTAATTTGTTTTTCAAAAATGGGCTGAGTTTTCTGAATAAATGGTTGGTAATTTACAACCAAAATCGCTGGCTTTCGGAAACATTGTTTTAAAATAAATGTCTATCTGAAAATTTTAAAAGGAATATTATTATAATTAATTATGATTATTATATATATATATATATATATATATATATATATATATATATATATATATATATATATATATATATATATATATATATATATATATATATATATATATATATATATATATATATATATATATATATATATATATATATATATATATATATATATATATATATATATATATATATATATATATATATATATATATATATATATATATATATATATATATATATATATATATATATATATATATATATATATATATATATATATATATATATATATATATATTAGGGTGCTTTTTTTTGGGGCGACAATTATTTTTTTCTGGTGCCCCACCGAAATTTTGTTGGAAATACCCAAGAAAACGTCCTCCTAAAATATGAGCGCCCAAAATTAATGTTTAGCACTCGGCCTTTGCGTTTCAATATTTTCCATACAAAATACATGTAAACTTTAGTATTTTTTAAAAAAAAAATTACAGCTCAGCGGCATTTTACACTATTTCAAAATGGAAAAAACCAACTAACTCAGGATTAAATTATCTACAAAAATGCTTATGAAGATGTAACTGGTACTTACACCGGTGACACAGTACAGATCACAAAAGTAAATTTTATATGAATTTCTTGTTCTTTTGTTTTTATTTCATAAATGGGTATAACTACAGGAAAAATATCAATAACAAAGTTGTAGTTAATTAAGTTTCCTACAAAAAACTCAGAACAACCGAATCTCTATGATTGATATTTCTCGAGATAATAAGCTTTTATTAAAATGGATGTTTTAAGAGATTTTCGTAAGTTCTAAAATAATAACCGCAAGTTCTAAAATAATAAATGTTTATTAGCTCGAGAAATATCAATAATAGAGATTCGGTTGTTCTGAGTTTTTTGTAGGAAACTTAATTAACAACAACTTTGTTATTGATATTTTTTGTGTAGCTTTAGCCATTTATGAAATAAAAACAAAAGAACAAGAAATTCGAATAAAACTGACTTTAGTGATCTGTACTGTGTCACCAGTGTAAGTTACAGTTACATCTTCATAAGCATTTTTGTAGATAATTTAATTCTGAGTTGTTTGCTTTTTTCCATTTTGAAATAGTATGAAATGCCGCTGAGCTGTAATTTTTTTTTTAAGAAACACTAAAGTTTACATGTATTTTGTATGGAAAATATTGAAACGCAAAGGCCGAGTGCTAAACATTAATTTTGGGCGCTCATATTTTAGGAGGACGTTTTCTTGGGTATTTCCAACAAAATTTCGGTAGAGCACCAGAAAAAAAGAATAGTCGCCCAAAAAAAAAAAGCACCCTAATATATATATATATATATATATATATATATATATATATATATATATATATATATATATATATATATATATATATATATATATATATATATATATATATATATATATATATATATATATATATATATATATATATATATATATATATATATATATATATATATATATATATATATATATATATATATATATATATATATATATATATATATATATATATATATATATATATATATATATATATATATATATATATATATATATATATATATATATATATATATTATAATTATAATTAAAATGTTATTGAAATATACTAATATTGAATTATTAATTACCAGTTTATAACCAAGCGGTAATTTAAATTGCTTCCATTTGGTTAAAATTTCCGAAGTTGATTTTAATTTTGAAATGTCGTTGAGTCTCAGTTGTTTAGTCCTGTCCCATGCAGACTCAATTTTATCCTAACTACTCTGTTCATCGAACAAAATTTCTACATGTTCTGTCTGATAAATCTGCTTCAGGAACTGAAAAACCAATTTTTTTACCACACCATAGACAGTACAAAAATTTACAAAATTTCATATACCAAACGTTATCGTTTAATAAAATACTCTTACTTTTTCAATTTTCTTAACACTTTTAACTTTTCACAAAACTTTTAAATATATTTTAAAGTTGTTTATTCAGCGTCTGGATATAAACTGTGATTCTTACCAATATTTTATTAATCGTTATTAAAAATAATAACCTAAAGTAAGATTAATGTATAATATTATTGATTTAATAACCTACGTTTTGAAAGTAAAAACGTCGATGATTAATCTAATAAAATGGTTATTAAAATTAACTACAAAAATAATAATTTATGTTTTTATTTTAATAGCTCTACGTTAATCACATGATTTTGTTTTGACTGTCCGAATTCATTATTTTAATAAAAATTGGTTATTAGTTTAATCAACCGTTGTGATTTTTTTAATAATATTGACCGTATTTTTATTTTGATAAACATTTTTATTAAAATAATAACAAAAAGTATTAATCGAACGAATGTGGCAATTACTTTAATAAAAATCGTTATTAGATTGATAAAATAACTTATTACACATTTTTAAAACGGGCGGTTATTAAATTTACTAACAAAATTCTCTGAGTGTGGGAGCGCTATACTACCAGCACGTTACGTTCGTTTGTTGTAAGTTCGTTGTTTCCATTTTTGATGGCTGTAGATCTTGGGTGGAAATTTTTTGTCAGATCCCGCGCATTGGCAAAACACGCTTTCGAATTTCCATTAGCCGCATGTTGTTTGATGTTTTCGATACAACTCTTCATATTTTCGCGTTTCTTTTCATTAGAAGTTTTGCTGATGATTTCTTAGCGCATAGATGATCAGCTGGGAAGTTCCGGGTGTTTCTTGTTAACCATTTTACTCGCTTGTATTGAACGCTTTAGCGGAGATCGTCATCGAACCATTCGTTGCGTGATTTTGGTGATCGTTTTCCGATTGTAGTTGGTGCTGGGGCTATAATGGTTAATTGAAGCGTTTGGCATTCTTCTTGCTCGTTTAATGGCATCTCAGTGGAATGTCATTCTCTTCTATATTTCAGGAAATAGTAATATTTCCTGATATGTTCTCAGCATTACCGGATGCTTAAATACATCAACATTCAAAGCGAACGGCCTTTTTGCTTGTCTATTAGAGGTAGATGATAACTTGCACTTGTAATTAAAGATAACGAGCATATGATCGGTGTTCATATCAGCTCCTCTGCTGTATGATAAAACTAGGAAAGTGTCTCTTTGAGAACACTTAAACGATTTGATTTTCCGTTCTTCCGTCATTTAATTATCACAATTCACATTACCTTGGGGATTCTCTTGTGAGGGTAGAAAGTGTTTAAAATAACTAAAGATCATACATCATAGCCAGTTCAGCTGTTAGGGCCGATATGTGTTTTAAATTCTGCACTTTTACCAATTTCTGCCAATCTAGTCGGCTAGCCCTGATGAGAATGATATACTTTTTTAAAGTGTAATAAAAAGTTCTTATCGGTTCGAAACTAGATCGATCGACAATTTTGTGGATAGCAAAAAAATTTCATAAATTGCACACCATATTTTGTTAGATTCAGTCTTATTATTCATGATGGGATTATTTCCATCGGAGTGATGTAATATCACAAATAATTCATTGAATTAATTGTAGATAATGTGTCGATAGACACAAGTGAAGATGGTCATCTTCTTCTCACCGATACAAGTTTGTTATCCAATTCTAACTTGGTTAGAGTATAACAACAATAGTGATCAACTAGAGAAACAAATTGACTAAACCTGAATCTAATAAACATATGTTTATGAAAGTTTTTTGGTTTCTTATACTTCGCTAGACTAGTGACCTATTTTAGGTTTATATAGCGAAAAATTTTTTTGGTAGTGTATCTAGTCGGCTAGCCCTGATGAGAATGATATACTTTTTTAAAGTGTAATAAAAAGTTCTTATCGGTTCGAAACTAGATCGATCGACAATTTTGTGGATAGCAAAAAAATTTCATAAATTGCACACCATATTTTGTTAGATTCAGTCTTATTATTCATGATGGGATTATTTCCATCGGAGTGATGTAATATCACAAATAATTCATTGAATTAATTGTAATTAGGTTATGTTTGTATTTGTATTGAGAAGGTGCCCCGTCGGTGTTATAAATTCCATGCGTATGTCTTCCATTGTAATTGTATTCATTCCACAACTAGTGAATTTGTTTAAAATTCTTTAACAGCTCTATAGTGTATTAAATATTTCCCTAACAAATTAAATAACAAACTTGTTTTGTTTTTCGCTATCTCTGATGTTTTTATTTTAATATGGCAATACAAATTTTTGCATGAAAACTGGAAACTAAACGAAATATTTTACAGTCGTGGATAAAATAGCATCTTGTATTCGCTTAGGATGATGGCGATTCTTCACTAGGATGATTCCCTCCACCCGCTACGCTCATTTCGGGAAACATCAACCTCGTGAAGAATTACCTTCATTCTAAGCTCATACAAGAATCTAATATTCCTAATATTAGAATTTATATGCGTTCTGATGAATTCAATAAGTTTTGTAATGAAAAGATGGACTGTAGTACTGTTGTGATCGTTTATATCCGAAATGAGTATAAAACTTCGGTGCTGTATATATTTACTTGCAGCACTTTTAAAATAAATGACAAATGGATGAATAATAGCTTGTGAATTATTGGAGCAAAACGAGCGTAGCTCCATTCTTCCCCGATTCGGATTTTCGTTTGAGGACATACTCCTCCCAAACTATTAAAGATATCAAAATGAAATTTTGCATGTAAGACGACATCTAGCCATAGATTGTTTACAAAAAAAAATATTGAAAATTAGACATACCACGGAGAAATATTCACCGAAAAACGGTTTACATAGACTTTCAATGGGAAAATTATCATCTTTTCACAATATGCACTTAAACAAATTTTTAAATTTTTTTTTGTTTTTTTTGTTTTTTTTTTTATTATTTTATATTTTTTTTTGAACTGCAGTGATATTGAAAGTCGGAAAATAAAAGTTTGTTATTAGTTGATTTTAAAAAAATTTAATAACACACTTTTACCTACATTGAACAAGTTTGATCATGTTTTCAACCTGGACGAGTTTTTATTTGGTTCGTTCACCTTTTTTTCTTTGCCGTTTTGTTAAAGTACTTTTTATAGACAAAATTCACGATACGATCGTTGTAGTCAGACATATCGGTTTCAAATCCGTTTAAAAAATTTTTCATTGATCTCCAACTAAATCTATGCCGGAGGTAGATGCAGCAATATTTACCACACATTAAACTGTAGCGATTTTGTAGTTTTTTTGGATTGTCATAATCAAATAACATATCATTGGACATATCTTCGGACATATCTTTTGGATTGGACATAGCTTCGCTCCTTTTTATCAATTGCATTCTGCAGTGGTCACCTAGTTGTAATGATAACCTTGAACCGAATCCTGAATTATGAAGGCGTAGTTTTCAGAAAAATCACCTTGAACAAAGCACTCTAGTGGTTCTAATTTTTTTTCTTTCCTCAATGAATGTAGATTGCTGTTTTGCTATAAAGTTGTGTGGTATCAAAATTTGTAAACGGTAAACAAATTTTTTCATAAATTTTTCTACAGTTTCTATTAAAGTATCCAAATTGCATCGATCAGTAGTAATCCATTGTTGATATTTGACTTGAAGGATTCCTTTAACGTCAAATCATTTAGTAATCTTTCTTTCAGTTGTTGGAGTTTTTTTGAACATTCATTGCACTTCAAAATATGACAATCTTCTGTTAATTCACCACATGAAACAAAGTCAATTAATGTTTTATAATTCTGGAAAGCAGCATCAGTAATCCAAGACATCTTAGAGTGTTGAATCATTAGTTTCATATTTTGATGTATGGTACACACGCACACATTATGAACTCCTTGGGATAATTTTATACATTCTTGTGGTCGAAGTAAATAGAATTTAGTAAATTCTATTTACACAACGGGAAACTTATTTTTAAACTCCTATAAGCTTCATTTAATGTACATAGCAATAAGCGTTTTTGTGGATTTATGCTGAAATTGCTCATATTTTTTTTATTGTACATATATAATTTTTATAATATTTTAAAAATATCATTTAATAATAAAATATTTGATATTTAACATAAAATAAAATCTCTTAGTTTATAACGCCATTTTTATAATTTTCCTTCAGAACAAAAAAAACTGATTCCCGACAGTCATATGCACAACGAATTTTATCTTTAAAACAAAAACTATCACTAGTACTAAACTTTCACAAGTTGTTAGATATAAAATAAGCTTCAATTTAGTTAAAAAAAAAGGCATGGTGCCATCTTTTCTTCAATTACACAGTTTTTTTCTTATGTTACACCGTTAAAAATTATTTCAAAAAATTAATAGTGTACATTTTAAAAACTTTGTTCTAATACCTATTCAACGACATATCATTTATGAAAATCGATTGAGTAGTTTTCCTACAATCGCTCATCAAAATGCACTCACATCACTAAATAGCAAAAAATTGACGGGCACCCTGTGAAGACCCCTGGTCGAAAGAGAACTTGCATTTTTTATTTATGAAAGACTTTCTATAAACAAAAAACAAATAATCAAAATTGAAAGGGGTCCAGTCAAAATTTTCCAAAAATTTGCTGAACTTGCGTGAAATTGCTCATATAGAGTGTTCGATAACGAGTGATTTTATTAATTGTTTTATCCGATCGGAAACCAAAAGTTGTCAAAAAAATACCTTGAACTAAAATTGAATTTTTTTCGAGGTTTGGTTATTTATTTTCGAATCAATTAATTAATAAATTAATTGATCGTTACGGCGTTGTAACTTTTACATATTACAGCAGTGTTACAGGCAAAATAGGTGATCGATCGTTAAGTTTGTAGAGATTAAATATTTAGGTTTAAATATATTAACCTCTACAAATATTCCATAGCTAAAATTGAGGGTGCAACCGTTAACTAAAATAATTTCATCCACCAGTACCCCTCAGATATCACCTTGACTACCTAGTGATATGTTAGGTTCCAAGTTCCTCCAGTTCCATTTCCCAATCTTAAAGTATCCAAAAAACCTTATTTCCAAATCCACACATCCAAACTCATCAAAATGCGACACAAGCATTTTGATTTCATAACAAATATTTTAAACAAAATAATTGATTTGTTTCATAACATTTTTGCAAATAATAATTTTTAATTATGTTTGCAGAAAATATGGTTTAAATCAGTTTGTTGACTTTAAAATAAGTGTTATGAAAAAATGATTATTGAATGTAGGTCAGAGCATTTATAAGTAATGATAAATGTTCTGACCAATAATAAAATAATTGAAATTGTTGAGTCGGAGTGACGAGAATAATCCATAATATATGTTTTAAATATTTTTAATAATTACAACAACACCAATTTTTATTCACTTATTTTTTATTAACGACCGGTTTCGATTTTCAAAAAATCATCGACAGGTTTAATTTGCAATTGAAAATTAAACTTGTCGATGATTTTTTGAAAATCGAAACCGGTCGTTAATAAAAAATAAGTGAATAAAAATTGGTGTTTTTGTAATTATTAAAAATATTTAAAACATAAATAATAAAATAATATGTAAATTATTATATCACGCCTTTTTTGTTTTGTTTAATATAAATTAAATAAATTCATATTAGACTAACACTCCCCTCCAATTGTTAATTGTTAAGTTAATTTAATTTTAAGAATGTTTTGGATTAATATTATTAATATTTAGACCGTTGATTAATATTTAGACCGTCAACTAACATTAAATAAATAAAATAAAATTGATTTAGAATAAGAGTTGTGTATTATTAAATATCAAAGATAATATCAAGTTAGAAGTGAATAGCAAATTGGAAGCTGACGGTCCGGGGTTCATAACAGATATCTCATTGCTTTTACCAGTACTTTATGATATCACACGTTACCTTGTATGCCAATAGCAGGGACTGGAAACTGGAGTAAGCGAATTTGTCACACCAGTAGATAAAAAAAATTATAATTCTACAAAAACTAATGTCTCCATGCGTCATTCCCATAATAATGGCGTAGGTACGATGATTTCAACAACTGTACTATAAAACTGTAGCTTAAACAAATGTTGTTGATTCGAGAGAAATTCCGGTATGCACAAATTTGGATGTCTGATCGAAGTACATAATAGGTATGAATTGTTGAGAAAGATTCACAAATATTACAAACGATATGGAGAAATCAAAAAAATTCAAAAAATTTTGTTTTTGGTTATGATTATCCACGTTGAATAATTTTAGCACCAAAACATAACAAATATGTCTTCGTTGTAGCGTGGATATTTTCATTGATGGCTTAGTAATATATGTTTCTAAAGCCGCAATTAGACTATTGCAGAACTCTGCAATATTTCTGCAATGTAGTGTGTGTAGTGTGTAAAATATTGGTTGCAGAAAAGTTTGGCAATGAACTCATTGTATAACATTGCAATGACTCATTCAATGTTTTGCAATGAGTTCATAGCCAAAATTTTCTGCAATGAATATTTTACACACTACCAGTACAGAAATATTTTAGAGTTCTGCAATAGTCTAATTGCGGCTTAAAGAAATTGTATCTGAAAAATATTGATATTAAACATAATTTACTTAGAGTGGCAACGGTATATAGTGGTTACCGCGTGTAAGGATTCAGGCATAAATAATTTTAGATCAACGCGAAACCTGTCTTATGGATTATGTATTATTGATGATTTATAAAAGCTTTTAGTAGCAGCTGGTGCTGGTATCGGTTGCTTAAAATATTATTTTTTCCTACAAATTATTATCAAACGATTATACATCAACCCTTAACCCTTTTCGTTGACATAAACATGATTTTATTTATATTCGTCTAAAAGGAAAAATGTCAAATCATACAAAAAACCACAAAAAACAATCAATAGATCAATTCATGAGATTCGATAAACCAAAACGTATGTGGGAATCGCAACAAAAAATATAACAACTCAAAAAAACTGGTCATTGTTATTTGTTCAATTGAATATTGAAAGAAAAGAAATTGAAACATCTGTATCAATTTTTTTATATTTCGTTCCCGTATGATAAATAGTTTATCTTATGAATAATATATAAGAATTTTTCTTCTTTTTCTTTATTTTTTATTTTTTCACCTTTTATCATATCATCTATGTCAATATCTATTTGCCAAATTTAACTCTTTTCTCTAGGTCGGCAAAAAGAAAACAAAATAATCAAATTTTTGGGAACTAGATGCGTTTTGGGATGTTTGCATAGTAAGTGAAATTGTGATTTGAAATGTCATGATTTTTGATGTTAAAGTTTTCATAATTCAATTAAAATTAAAATAATACGAGGATATGGATGTATATAAAGGAAGAATAAATAAAATTTGTATATAGAAAAGTTTATGAAAGCTTGCAGGTGATATAAGTATGACGGATTTCTAGATTTTTGCACATTTTATTTCACATGTGATTTTTTTGCTGTTGCTGTTTTTATTGTGTATGAAGGAAAGGTGTTTTGGTTCTTTAGTACTATTTATAATTTAAGGCTTGAAAGTAATTCTTAGTTAGGTGGAATAAAATATTATTTTATTGGTGAACGATTATTTTAAATGTGATTGTTTAATGTTTTAAGAAACAAAACATAAAAAATGTAGTTCCAAATAAACTGTCCGCAACAGTGGCGTAGCGACATACGGGTTGTATCGGGTTTAAACCCCCCCCCCATTGAAATTTTAAAGCTTCTGTAATCTAGAAGAATTATTCTAATATTCTAATATTAAGTTTTTTTTTCCTGGTATCTTACGAATGAATTGAACAGTTGATTTCTTTTCGTTCCACAGAACCCCACTCCCCACTATGTTGTCATAGTGATAGCACACATACTCAAAAAGTTGACTGCCAGCTGCATGCCACGATGCGTACGAGTGTGGTCAACGTCATTATAAGTCAACGGTCACTATAAGTGGTACTATCAGATTCACCCCTTTACATTGGCCCCTGTGTTAAGCAATATCGCTCCACCTGCACTCAGACGCTCGCATGCTCTCATGCGTGAACATAAAAAGGTAACCAACAACATTACGTTACCCTTGCACGAATATTACGTTGACCACACTCGTTGTCGATTGAAGTCAAGAAAGCCTCCACATAAAACTGACAGCAACCTGCTGGCAACTAATTTTAATATCTTGGATGCCTTGGACACCTCCTGACATCATTACAACACAACTGGCCTTTCTATTACTAACCCGACTTCTACACAACCACCTGTTTTCGATCTGCCACGTCATACCTGGACTACACTAAACCGAATAACCATGAACGAATCATGGACGATGTGCTGATTCTTTCTACAAGTGGGGCATTTCAGAGTCCCTGAGTGTGACTGCGGCGCTCCACAATAAACCATAAAACACATTGCAACTGTGTGTCCAATTCGACGGTACAATGGTCTGACATCTCAGACATCCATTTGGAAACTCCCGATGCAGTAGCATGGATCGACTCGCTCGATGTAAACATCTAATGTTAAAATGTGCTGCCCAATGTTCAAATATTTTACTTTTTACCCTTTTACTAAAAGACGCGCAATCAAATCGATTGTAAGTTCATTTAATGTGCATCCATGTTTTGTTTTAGGTAGATTTCATAGAAGAGTCAACCTATTTTAAGTTTAATTTTAAATGTGTCACAAGAAAAAACCATACGCTAATTAAAAAAAAAATAGTGATACAAAAATTTGGAAAAAATAATAAATATTATGTCAAAGGTAACTTTGTTACTAGTTCTACATATTTTTATTTCAAAATTTATGCAAATTTATAATTTTAATTTAGAATAAACATTTTTTTTTAAATATTTTGCTTGCGGCGGATAAAAAATAGTACATATATGATGCACGGACGTAAGCTATTTTGGACTTAATGTGGATGCAAATCCCGGCTAGCGCCTCGATTTGCAAACTCCACATACGTCCAAAATCTTTAGCTTTACGTCCTAGCATCATAATGTACTATTCTGGCGTCTTTTATTTATGTCCACTGGTCTACTATTTTGTCTACTATTCTTTCTTTATGAGTACATCTGTAGCCCTATTTCTGTATATCGTGAAATAGGAATTCAGAAATAAATTACAGCAATTTTTTCATAACTAGTATTCCGTGCCGCGGGAAATAACAATTTCGTAGATCGGACAATAGATAGGATCGGACAAAACAGTGTCCTGAAAGTTGTTCTAAATACAAAACAAAATCAATTGTGTTAGAAAAGTTAAAATGATATCTAACGCCTTGATATTTGAAGGAATTTGATTAATCAGGAAAATCCCTTTTCATCCCTTCCTAGACACAGGTTTGATGCGAATCAATAGGTAAAGTGTCATTCAGTTTCAAATAAGTTTAAATTTCAAAATCACTATCACAAACATTTCTATTTAAAAATAACCAAAATTATCATTTTTTAAAGTTAATAAAAACTTATTCGAAATTTGTTTTATGAAAGTTAATTAAAATTATTCGATATTTTTGTTTTATATTGTAAAAATATTTTTGAAGTGAAAACTTCTTTAGCCGCGTTATGAAATTTTGTATGAGGTAAAATTTATATATTCGCGTTACCATGTTTTATATGCATTTTTGAAGAACAAAAAAATTTTTTTTAAATATGAAATACATCTATCATTTCTTTCTGTTTCAAATTGCGTTGTGGATATCGCGCTCGACTGATGTTCTGTAGGTCGTGAGTTCAATTCCATGGTGTGGTACATATTTTTTTATTGTTTTTTTTAATTTTTATTAAATACCATTAAAATTATTTTTTTTATTAATGAATTCACAAAAATAATAAAAATTTCTTTTTACGAATTTTAAAAAATTGATCTATAATGCAGTTTTTGAAAGTTATATTGCTACTGTCTTTTGCAATTTGTATTCGAGTCATCATGCTAATAAATATTGAATATATATAAAATTTAAAGTATGTCTGTTTGTTTGCATTAATACATTAATTGTATTATTAATACATTAAGACATTAATCATCATGAAAATTTGAGAAGTTGTTGTGTACACTTAATTTGCTTTTTATTTAACTATCGTTTTTGTTTTTTTGTTTGTTGAACATAATTTTTATGAAATTAAAAATAACGTAAATAAGATAGGATAACCAGAAACAATTACATTTGTATATCAAAATTATATGTATTTCAATTTAAATTAACACAGAATGAATTCACAAATTTTATCATCTTCAAAAAATATGTTGTTGGTTTGGAATTGTACAAATACATGTTTCTAAAATTAAGTGAAGACTTAATACTTGTAACTTGATACTTGATAACATCGATTATATCGATTTTAAGCTCACAATTACGAGACGGAAATCGCATAAATTTTATACAAAGAAGCATAGCTTATGTAGGATTAAACATGGATAGCAATCTTGATAAATAAAATAATTGAACTGGTGGCACTTAGCCGATAGTGATTTGCAAACGGCAACAATACGCATTAATACCAATGAATTTACTTAGCTTTCCGCAGGATGATTTTTAAAATTTTAAATTGTTGATCTATGGGTATGACAACCACGCGAACTTTAGTCCCTGCTATTGGCATATGAGTTATCTTAAGATATCGTATACCAATGGCAATATAAGTGCAATCTCATTAGCCAAATTGATATCTTAGGGGTGCTGGCGGATGAAGTATTTTCAATCAACGATACGCTATTTTTTTTTAAAATAAAATGTGTTTGGTAGTAGAAATTACAAGGTGTGTTACAACAACGCATAAAAAACATTTAAGAACCAGGTCCCACAACAGCATGCTTTATAAGGTGTTGATAGACGCAAATTTTTATATGATATGTTTTGATTATTTTAAATATAAAAATGTATATAATAGTTGCTTGGAATGCTGATAGATGTGAAACCCAGAATAATTTTAATGATTTTAATTTAAACATTCTGAAATTTTAATTTGCGATGCTACAATAATTGGAAGATACCAAAAAAACACAACTATTTCACAGATTTAAGTTTTCACTTCTATCGGCAGTCCTTAACACTGCCTTCTTTTTTTTTTAAATAAAAATTTTTCGATATTTGTTTTATTAAAGTTAATTAAAAATAATTTAAGATAATTAAAAAAAATCATTAATCTATTTTTTAAAAAATCATTAATTAAAAAATTAAAATTAAGGAAACATTAAAATGAAGTATATATTATTGTAATGAATTATTGATAAAACTAATTAATTGGTTTATTGGGTTAAACTATTAAGTCTTATAAAATAATCCTTGACTGAAGATACTTTATACACCAATTACATACAAGATTTTTTGTAGGAGTCAGATTCTGTATTATTTGCATAAAGAAAAATACATATATTTATTTACACAAAATAGTAAAATATTTTTTTGGCAAACGGCTGTAAGGTTTAACTTTACTGCCGCTAGGGAGTTAGCTAAAGTCTCAATTTTTTGCCTGCTGCTGCAAAAGTAACGCCATTATTATGCTACGGCGGCTGTAGAGTAGCATTTGTTATTTTTTCAAACAATTGTATAACTATGACAAAAAAAAATAATTTGATTCTAATTGGATTATAATATTTTGAATTATTGTATGTTACTATGACAACAAAACATAACAAACAGTTTCATTGGATAATGAATTTTTGAATTACTGTATAACTATGACAACGAAATAACAACTATTTCAATTGGATTATGAAATTTTGATTAGACTGCTTTGATAAAAAAATTCTATTCATACAAACTTAAATGTTTTTTTCTCTTTTTTAGAAGTAATTATGACGATAAAAATTCATATTTATAAAAATGTTGATGTTTTAATTTCATATTTATAAAAAATTTCAACGTTTGCCGAAAAAATAGCGTATTGAATTCGGAGCTAAAGTGACTCTCTGTGTATCGTCTATTAAATAACGTCAAACTATAGACTCAACACAAAAAGTATCACTTTAGCTCCTAATTAAATAATGTACTATTTTATTCGCCTACATATTAAAGTGTTGCTTTATTACCGTGATTTGCGGCCGTTAAGTGTCACTTTTTAACCATATATTTTGTTGTCATAGTTACGTCCAAAAAAGTAAAAAAGCATTTGTATTTGTTTATATTCTATAAAAAATAGAAATTTTTGCCGATTCCATATTTGTTATTTTTTGTAGTCATAGTTATACGGTTTGTTTGAAAAAAAAAAATAACAAATATATTGCAAATATATTGGTCAAAGACAACTTGTTCAACATATTTTGATTTCAAAATTTATAAAGTTTTTAATTTTGATTTAGATTAAACAATTTTTTTAAATATTTTGCTTGCGGCGAAAAAAAAATAGTATATGATGCACGGACGTAAGCCATTTTTGACATCATGTGGATGCAAATCTCGGCTGGCGCCTCGATTCGCAAACTCCACATACGTCCAATAACCTTAGATTTACGTCATTATGATGTACTATTAATATATATTGAAGTCAATACAAATGATTTAAGTGTTGTATGTGTATTAAAACAATCTGGTTTTATATGATTTTGATTGAAAATAGATTTTTGTTTACGCAATTAATTTTTTTTACCCAACAAAAATACAAGATTGCATCTTTGTTTGCTTTGATGTGTAGAGGTTTACAATATGTGTCACAACAACACATAGAAATCTTAAAGGACAAAGGTCGCACAACATCATGCGTTCTGATCTCTGAAGTGTTTATGGACGCAAATCTTTTTATTTTTTTTTTTTTCAAATAAAAGATAAACAAAAAATCATATCACATATTATATATATGACATATGCAAATATTTTACGATAGGATAGAGAAAAAAAAATAAAATAAGAGCCAAAAATTGAAACAAAACTAAAATTGTTTTGCCAATAATCCAGATAGTGACATATTCCTTGTTCATGTGACGCACCGTCTTCATCTATGATTGTAGCCTACACAGAGAGTTATTTGAAGGTTCGTTTTTCCGAGAAAGCAAAAACGTTCCATCTATATTCCAAGCAATTTCAATCGCCAGCACCCTAGGATATAACCTTGGCTAGTGATATATCACGGCTGTTACCAGTGGTATGTAATATCTGACGTTAACTCGTTTGTCAATAGTAGGTACAAGAGAACGCGTGCTAGTCACACTCGTAGATCAAATACAAAAAAAGAACTTACATTTCAACAGAAACTGATACGGTATAGTTTAAATTAAATAATTATGGAAATTAAATTTAATTTAATTATGTAAATTAAATTTTGACAAGAAAAATTTCTATTTATATAAAAAAGTATATTTTTTTTTGGTTTTAGACAAAATCACAAGAAAATGATGTTCTGTTTTTTTAGAGCAGCTTTCCCAGTACCTCTTCTACTCGACTTGATGGTAGCACCAGTTGCTCCAACACTTTCTTTCCATCAGCGGACTCCATTTTCTTTTTAGTATCCCGTTGTCCATCAATAGTGAGTCCCATTGCGCCCAGTAGTACTTCACCTCCGTACTTAAAGGTGCTACCTCTATCCACTCCGGTCGCCTTCCCTCGGTTTTCCATTTCAATATTGGAGCCATAGCTGGATCTTATAGCTGCTCTCTTTTAATTGCCTCGGTACACCAATCTTCAGGAGTTTGGAACTTGATTTGGTTCACTTTCATTGCCTCCTTTCTCTCAGTCTTGCTACATGACTTGCGCTCCTCAATACAGGGTCTTCTTGAAGGATCACCAGCGTTACGATGTATCCTTCCCTTCCGCTGTTCAACGCAGAAATTTCCTTCCCTTTTGACACCCACTTGCTTGTTAGAGAGGTTCATCAACTGGACTGGAACCACTCCTTCTTTTGCAGCTATTAGTGTTTTGCATTCCCGTCTGATGTGCCCTAACTGCCCACAATTCTAGCATCTTACTCTGCTAGATCTTCTTCGTTGATTTCGTTCAGGCTTATCTTCCAGACTTTTGAGACGCATGATCACTTCCTCAAGCGCTGCTTTTAGAGGTTCTTCAGCAACTTCGATCTGACGTACCCTATCTGAGCCATGCGCTCTTTTTCCAGCTTCCATTTGTAGGGCCAATGCTAAGACTTCCGCAGGTAACTTCTTCCCGCTTAGATACAGCTGATTTCTCATTTGTACATCTCGAAGAGCATTGATAAATGTATCAGCTGCCAGCTCGTCTCGATGTTCAGCGTTATAGTTCGGATATGACAGATTTACCAGTCTCACAATGTCAGCCTCTAATTCTTGCAAAGTTTCGCTGACTCCTTGTTTTCGTGTTTTGAGCTGTATGCGATGGAGAGCTTGCATATGACTTTCCCCATATCTTACTTCTGAGGCCTCCATTAGCTTGCAGTAATCACGCTCTGTCGTTGATAGTGTCTGCAACATTTCAGCAGCAGGTCCCTTCAATGCCAATATAAGCGCGTTTGCTTTTTGCTGGTTATCAACCCCAGTTGTTGCTATCTCAAATTGCATCTTAAATATCTGATACGATGTAGATCCATCAAATGTGGGTGTTTTCACTCTAGCTGGAGCTGAAGTAGTTGATGGATTGATCATGTTACCTGACTTCCTTTGTGCTATCTCTTGGCGGAATTCACTCGAAAGATTGCGTAATTTCTCTTCATGTTCTTCGGTAACTTTCCGCAGCTCCCTTTCCATGTTGTTGATTTTGACCTCTGCACTGGATATACGTGACTCGATTACTTCACGTAGACTTTCTTGCTTCGCCATCATATCAGCAAACTGTTGTCGTTGCTCTACTTTTTGTTCTGCTGCCAGAACTTTTTGTTCTGCTGCCTGTTTCTCTTGTCGGGCCATCAGATCAGCAAGTTGTTGTTGTTGGTAGTTTCCTTGTTTGACCATCATATCAGCAAGTTGTTGTTGTTGCTCTACTTTTTGTTCTGCTGCCTGTTTCTTTTGTCGGGCCATCATATCAGCAAGTTGTTGTTGCTGTGCCATCATTCCTTTCATCAACACCATCATCGGATCAATTGAACTGGGGCTTCCTCCGGTTCTATTTCTATGACCTCTGTGTTTTCACCTGCTTCTTCTAAAACTTTACGCAGCCGGAATGCAAGTTCTGCCTTCGTTCCATGGATTGGAGCATTCCTTTTCTTCAACTCATCCTTCAGCTGGGTCTGGCTGAGATCACTAATATTTACTGTCTTGACCATTGTTTCAATAATCCCACTTCTCACCATTGTAACGACTCTTCGTTGGTTTTTTTCGATTATTGAGCAAATACGACAGTAAAAAGACAGATCTTTAGTTAACAAAATCTCAAACTTTATTTATCAACCAGTTACAGCAACTTCCGATTTTATTTACAATAAATTCCAGGGTCTCCAATTTATGCACGATAAACTTCACTGCTTTTCCACAATTTGAATCAATAATATTCGGAATCGTAAAATCTGTATTTACTATTCCACTAAGTTCAAATTCTTTTACTATTAGTACCCAGGCTCAAGTACCACCGATTATTCCTTATACTTGCGAATATTTATAAACACTTTCAATTGCAAAATAAAACTGACTATCTGATATTTTGTTCGCTTATTTATATCGAAAAATAAATAAATCGAAACTTCTATAATCCACTAGAAATCAATATTACGTAGTCCGTACATCTTGAATAGGCCACACCTATTTTCATTCATACTTGCATTTGTATTAGCGAACTCTAATTTAATTTATGCAAAATGTATTTGTTAAAGGGAGTTAACTTTTAATTCATGTTTGCCATAGTCTGAATGTAGAAAACATTTAGGCGGAACGTAGTGGTTATTTATGATTAGATTAAATTAACCCATTCTGGACGAAGTTTATTACAATATATATATATATATATATATATATATATATATATATATATATATATATATATATATATATATATATATATATATATATATATATATATATATACACCTATCCCCCGTTTTACACGGTAGATACGTTCCTGATAAAAACGTGTTAATCGAAAATATAAATTTTGTATGGAAAACCGTGTTAAACGAAAAACGTGGGTTTTTGGTCATTTCTTGGGCGACAATCAGATTCGGTAAAACATAAAAGTACCAGTTTAATCACATAAGATATCGACATAACAGTTAAATTGATTTTCAAAAAGAAACATGCAACATAACCAATAAAAAATTCACAGAAAAAAAAAAGTAATTATACATGCACATACTAGCATGTTGACCTAAATCAAACCTAACTTAACTTGATTCAGTTCGGTGCGACTTGGAAGTTAAATCTGTAATTAATAACTGTGCTTTCTTTTCAGCTAAATCTTGCAAACATCTTCATATTGACTTAAAAATTCGTTGAAAGTTCGCAGAAATCAGAGAGCTAGTTCACTATTCGGATTATGTTGTTGAAAGTAGTTGCATTATTTATTATCTTCTGGAATGGTTGCAATAAAGAATTTTTAATTTTGGGTAGAAATACAATTTATCCATTTGTAAGCTGCAAATCTTGAGGATGACATATGGAGCATTGTCCAGTAAAAGAAGAACCTTAAATATTATTTTGATTAAATACTATTTTACTTCTGGTACGTAAGAGTTATGAGACAAATCAATGAACAATGTGGCTTTAACCCAAGCTTTTATATTGGCATTTCAATAAATGGAAAGATTTGTTTATT
>OY856188.1:178388849-178701623 GCA_963693315.1 Diogma glabrata
TACAATTTCCTGAAACATTGAAGAGAATGACATTCCACTGAGATGCCATTAAAAGAGCAAGAAGAATGCCGAACGCTTCAATCAACCATTATAGCCTCAGCACCAACTACAATCGGAAAACGATCACCAAAATCACGCAACGAATGGTTCGATGACGATCTCCGCTAAAGCGTTGAATATAAGCGAGAAAAATGGTTAACAAGATGCACCCGAAACTTCCCAGCTGATCATATATGCGCTAAGAAATCATCAGCAAAACTTCTAATGAAAAGAAACGCGAAAATATGAAGAGTTGTATCGAAAACATCAAACAACATGCGGCTAATGGAAATTCGAAAGAGTGTTTTGCCAATGCGCGGGATCTGACAAAAAATTTCCACCCAAGATCCACAGCCATCAAAAAGGGAAACAACGAACTTACAACAAACGAACGTAACGTGCTGGTAGTATAGCGCTCCCACTTTCAAAACCTACTGAATAGATCGAATGAATTTGATCCAATTCCAGCAATTACTCCGTCAAGTGACAGATTTTTGTCCCTTAAACAACACTAGAAGTGGAAGCTGCCATTAAAAATCTAAAAAACGGTATCGATGGATCTGCGGCGAACTGTTCGAAAATGGAGGAAAGCTCTTCTTTCACGTATATACGGTCTGGTTCTTGCGATCTGGGACGAAGAAGAACTACCTGCTGAATAGAAAACAGCTCTCATTGCTCCGCTCTTAAGATAGGTGACCGCCTCAAGTGTGCGAACTATCGTGGCATCACTCGACTTGCTCGAATCATCCCGTTCGTCGAATCTATCATCGGTGGATATCAGTGTGGTTTTCATCCCAACCGTTCAACCACAGATCAATGTTTTGCTTTAAGGATGATTCTGGAAAAAAATGTTGGGAGTACAGGATCATGTTCCACCAGCTCTACGTTGACTTCAAGCAAGCATATGAGAGTATCATCTGGGCAACCTTTGGTCCAGGGTCAGTTTCTGGTCTTTTCGATATAATATCAGGTGTTCGACAAAGTGATGCACTTGCACCCTTACTTTTTAGTTTGGCGGTTTGGAAAATATCTTTCGTGGTCGCACTTTATGAAGCATTAATTTGACCTGTGCTTACCTTGAGAAGGAAAGCTGGACACTGAATCCCATCGCGACTGTAGAATTCTATCCACATTCGAGAGGAAGGTCATACGAAGAATTTATGGTCCATGTAAAGTTGCTGAAAATCAGTATAGAATCCGAATGAATCACGAAATCAGACAGCTCCTTGGAAGCTGCGATGTAATTGGATTCATTAAATCCAACCGGATCGGCAGCCAAATTCTGTAATTGTGAAGCGGTGAATTGTTAAAAACTCACAATGATTCTGCATCCCAATTTTTGGTTTGCCACTTTCGATAAAATTATTGAAGTTCCACTTTTACTTAACAGCTTTTTCTAAAGTTATAACTAATTTATGGCAAAAGCTAGCCATCAATTGAATTTGATGCCCGCTGTTTACTTATTTTGCATATTAAAACGACGCCAAATGGTCTAATGATAAACCATTTTGGGCCAAACGGTTGTATACTTTGAACTCTACACCCGCTTGGGAGAAGGTTAAAGTCTTACTTTTTGGACCTATAATCAAAGCGGCTGTAAAGTCATTTTTTTACGGTGGTAGTAAATTAACTCATATTTTTACGGTGACAGAAAAAGTGTCGAAATTCAATTCCATGTTTTTACGATATTTGTTGTTTTTTCAAACAAATTTTATAACAATGACAGCAAGAAATAACAAATATTTTGATTGGATTATGGAATTTTGAATTATTGTGCAACTATGACAACAAAAAATAACAAATAATTTGTTTGGATTGTGAAATTTAGAATTATTGTATAACTATGACAACAAAAAATAACAAATATTTTGATTGGATTATGAAACTTTTAATTTGAATTGAAAGGTTCCTTTGATAGAAAATTTTATTTTTTATATAATTTATACAAATTTAAATATTTTTTACTTTTTGGACGTAATTTTGACCATAATAAATCATATTTATAAAAATTTTCATGTATTAATTTCATATTTATAAAAAGTTTAAACGTTTGCCGAAAAAATTGTGTATTTAATTCCGATCTAAAGTGACTTTGTGTTCCGTCTTATTTAACTTATTTAACTTAACTTAACTAACTAATAGTGTAAGTTTAACAAAAAAAGTTAAAATAAATCTATCTGTTAAATTAAAAATAATTATTTAAAAAAGTAAAAAAAAAGTTTTGTTTTTTTTGAGTTAGTTTTAGAATCTACAATTTTTTTAAAATATACCAAATAATTTATACTTAAAATTTAAACTTTTTGATGTTGTAATTCTTATTCGTTCAAGAATCAAGACTTTATTTTCTTATAAAATATTTCTCTTTTTATTAACTTAGAGTTCTTTGAAAACGAACAAAGAAATCTAAAAAATTCTTAGGCTAATATTTTGTATATAAAGTTGATTTTCTTGGGTTATAGCCTTTCCTTTATGATTTATTAATAATAACAAATTATTAATATAGGATTAATAAATTTTATTATTAAAAATGTTTTAACATGTTTCGACGTCATTATAAAACGTTATCATCAGAAATGAAATTCAATAAAATAAAATACAAAATCTAGAAACATTGAATATAACACAAATAGCTTACCACAAAAAATAAATAAAAGTTAATAAAAAAATACTTTTTTTAAAAGCTTAGTAAAACTAATTATCCAAAAAAATGTTAAACATACAGAAAAGAAATCCCTTGTAATAATTGAAATAAAACAAACAAAAAACAAATTGAAAAAACAAATTTCTCTTTTTATTATTCCCTTTAATTGTTCTAATAGTCACAAAAATTCTTCAGTTATAATAATCTTTTACTATTATTATATTTACCTTGTATTGTATAATAATCTTTTACTATTATTATATTTACCTTGTACAAACTTGCGTTGCCGCTAATTTAGAACTCACTTGTATCACTGTTAATTTAAAACTGCTTGTATCGCTAATAATTTTAAACTGAACTGACGATTCCTAACACGATCTTTTATATACTAGAAGAAACAATACCGATCTATACAAAATTCTAGAACACAAACCGGCCCTAAACAGCTAAAACAATAACATAATTTGCAAAAGCTCACATGCAGGTGTGAACTATATATATTCTTTGTAATTTGTGTATTTACCTACTCTATCACAGACTTCGTAGTTTTATTTTATTTTATTTTCTTATTAGATAAACTACAATTTCGAATTTGTTTTGTTTACTTCAAATATTTATGCAGGTGTTTTACATTCTTTTAGTTTAACTATTTTCTCTAAAGAGTATTTTCGAGAACGATGTTCTTTTATTACATGGTACTAATGCATAATCGGCACAATATATTTTATATTAACACATATTTATTTATTATACTTTATTGCTTTACTTCAGTGTTTTACTGTGCCTCATTTTATTATATTACTACATATTACACTATAATTAATATTTGTAACAATTAATCTATAATTAATAATAGTTACATCGTTATTAATAAATCTTATTAAGAATATGTGAAATAGTGTTAAAAACCTAATAACTAGAGCATCGGTAAATTGTCGCAGCTTGTTGCTAAAACTTTCGTTTGGGCTGTTTTTGGGTTTATTTTTCAGCTTGCTTTGGATCATGGCATATTGGCATAGCTATACAAAGTTCATTCTTTTAGCATAGTTTTAGATATTTTAGTATGAGTAATTTAAAATGTGATTAAATATTGATCTTATTTTTATTGGTTGTTAAAACTTTCATACTTCTATCTTGAAATTTGTCAGTTTGCTTGTGTTTTTCGTGACAGATTTGTAGATTGTATGATGAACTCTCACAATCCAAAATAATTGATGTTGCATAATTTTTATCTAAGAATTATGATAACACTTATTATGATAACACTGTCAAATAAATATTGGCATTTTTACTCCTAAGGTGTTCCTGCAACAGAAAATTTGCGATGCGTTTGGACCATTGACATTTCGTTTTCAAAGAATGCTAATTTTCAAATGCGATCTATTTACTTTAATCTTAATGTTGCTACTTAAGCTCCAATTCTTGACATTTGAAGCAAATGTTCTTAAAATTTATAAAACTTGTGAAAATCAAAATTTAGAGTTATGGTAATAGCAACTGTCGTTTCAGAAATTATCTGATTGACATTGGTGAACATTAAAAGGTCGGCCCATGATACGCTTTAATGAGTTTCTCCCTTAACAAAATATTCAAAAAATTCGTTTGGAAAAAGGAATTAATAACAATATTTCAAATAATTTATTGTTATTTATAGTCAATATTTTAGAATATAGGATGTGTGCGTTAGTTCATCTGCATATAATACTTTACTCGGTAAAAATTTGACTCTGCAAAATAAAAACATTTTGTTAACGGTCTCACAGTCCTTCCAAATAAATGAACCCAATTTTGTTTGTTTTAAATCAGCAAAGTTTTAACAGGACATGCATGTATTTACAACATTTCAAGTAGGCCATAATTAATTAATTTTAAAGCAGGAGCGAGTAACAATAATGCATATTTAAAGAATGTAGCATGGGCACCACATGGCATCACTACCATAGGTACCACAAAAACAACGCCATATGGTATAACTTGTGGTAAATATATTCGGCGTTAGAAGTTAAAATGTTCTAAAATATGTAAGAATAAAACTACTGACATATCGAAAATCGAACACACTTCTCAGAGATAGATGAATTTAGAAAATATTTCTCAGAAAATCATAACTAGAGCAAATACATAATGTACCACAATTACAAAAATCACTCTGAAAATATATTTACTTGCTTCATTTAACTGCAGATATTCATATAAAACTAGTTCCATCAACATATTCATGCCACCATTGTGTTGCATCCTCTCATCGTAAATCAATAGTCCAATAAGTTTAAAGTGTTTTATTTGCAAAAAGTAAAATTATGTTACAGTAAAAGAAATAACTCTTTAGAAAAATAATAATAATAATAAAATAACAAAGCCAAAATAATATAACAATGCAAATAAATATATAATCGAAACACCTTTACTTTTAGTTTCGTTAGAAAAACATAAAAGAAAATCCATATAGTTTTGCTGGTTTGTACAAATAAAGTAAGTTTTAAATTTTATTCAAAACTAAACACAATAAAAATAGAAAGAAAAATAAACCACAAAAGCTACCTACCATCATCAATAACTCCTATATAGAGCAAATAACAAATAGACAACCCTTTTACGATTTTTGTCCAAAATAAATTATATTATTTGCAAACGAAACATACAGTCTTATGTGCTATATGAACGATTTTTTTTATTTTAATGGGAAAAAGGTTCAAGAGGCGCAATCATCACACACTGTTAGAATAGAAATTAAATATCATCGTTTAAGTCAGCAAAAAATTAAAACTCTAAGGATAAGTGAAATTTATCAAACTCAAATAAAGATCATTTGTTTGTTCGCATAATTTCGGTTGGCTGATAAATATGAGTTCGATTTTTGAAGCAATAGTTAAAAGCTTTTTGATTCATCGAAACCTATCGATAGTAACGTGAAGTTTAAATTTCAGAACATTCAGGATGTTGATTGTTAGGTAGATTATGTACAGAGGCGTAGGTCCGCCCCGGGTGTCACCCGTTTTAGGGTGACACCCGACCGTAAAAAACTTAAACAAACCATCACAATGGTTTTTAACGTTTCAATCGTTTTCAACGATAAATCACTTAGAAACCATTTTAGCCAGGTTATCCATTTAATTTTGATTTATAAATTGTGATAACTTATAATGTGTCCTATAAATGTGTTCTATTGGTTCAAAAAGGATCTATTCTACTTCTATTCTTCTTTTTGAGTTATTACGGAAAATAAAATTTCAACAATATATGTGTATTTCTTTTTTTTAATCGAATCAACATGTTAAGCATTGAATACCATCACCACAATTACTCAATAGCTTTGAATATTCCTATAGATACCATATTAACCGTTTTCTTTTACGGTACATTGTTTAGTATGCAAGAATGATTCTTTAACGACCAGGTCTGAAAACCCATATGCTGAATAATGTATAGGAAAAGTGGTCTCCGTCGATAATGTGGCACCCTGTGTCGATATAGTGGCACCCTTGAGTTCTGTTCTATTCCAAAATTATGTCTCTATTCCAAAATTATTTCTAAAATATCAGCTTAAACTTACTACCTAATATGTTTTACATTTCAAACAAATTAATTGCAAACACCTAAGGAAACTAATAAACAATCAAATCACCATGTTTGTAAATAATCTCAAATTAATTTTTGTTTTTCCTTTATCTTGAAACTCGTAAATTGGAATGGATCGTTTTCGAATGGCCACATAAATAATTACTGTGGAATAAAATGGTAGTTATGCAATTACTATAGTTTTGCAAATTTTTATAGGTAGATACATACTCATCCTGTTTGTTTTCAGTTTTATAATATTAATGATAAAATTTAATAAGACAAAAATATTTAATAACATTGCAATATTGCAATAAAGATATCATTTGTTAAGTACATAAGTGTATTGCTTTGGCAAAATAAAAAAAAATTGAATTTATGTTAATCAAATCCATTTTTTAACTGTGATACATAAGAAGATATGGGACTAATTGGACAAAATCTGGGATTAATTTCCATTTAGTCAATTATATGATGGATATGATTCCGGATCTTGAACATCTGTCCAATATGACGAATTTAAAAGGAGAGATTGTACACATTGTACAAAACCTGGATATCATTGGATTTTTGTCCGTTGTCTGGAGTAAAACGTACTTCTAATAATTTCGAATTGTAATTGGATTTTTTCTGCGATATTCGTCTTACTGATTTTAAATGGTAATATTTTGAACATTTTACATAGAAGGTTTTATAAGATATATTTCGTTTACGTTCTTGACTATATTATAAGAAGAGTATATTAGTAGAAAAAACGAAATTTCTAAACGAATTTTAGGCTTTTGGGCATATTATCATTATTGAGGATGAAGACTGACTTTAGTTTTTTCAATTCGTTTTAATTGTAAGTTAAAATTACATAATGCCAATTTTCATGAACTTTACATTTATGTATTTTAATTTTATTGAAAAACGGTTTCGCAATTTTTAGAACTACCCAATTTTAAAAAGCGGAAAACTTTGGAAACGAGGTTCATAAAACGATAGGAGACGCAGTCTTGCTATTAATAGATAATGAAAAACAGAAGTGGAAACATCTTTTATCCAGATTATTGCATATAACTTTGTTTTTATCTAAAAAAAAAAACCTAGCGTTTCGTGGATATGATGAAGGAAAAAGCCTTTAAATAAAGGCAATTTCTTAGAACTAATCAAACTACTGTCAAAGTATGATGTAGTATTAAAAGAACACATCTTGAATTAAATATTAAAAAAAATATAAATATTTTGAAATTATGTTTGATAGCACACCTGACATTTCACATATTGATCAAATGTCAGAAATGATTCGTTATGTGAAAATTGATGATAGAAAAGTGGAAATCAAAGAAGTATTCCTTGGACCTTTTCCTTTACATGGAAAAAAAGCCGCTGCTTTAATCGATGAAATTCTTAAAAATCTTGAAAATGACGGTTTAGATGTTATGAATTGTCGTTCCCAAGGTTATGATAATGCAGCTGTTATGAGTGGTATACATGAAGGAGTGCAAGCTATTATTAAAGCAAAAAACAACAAAGCAATATTTGTTGGTGTATAGATCATTCAATTAATTTATGTGACCAACACTCATTTGCACTAAATGTAGCTTTTGTACATTTTTCGGAGCAGTGGAATTTTTACATTTTTTCTGCTTCGACTAGCTGCTGGGAAGTGCTTGTTAAACACAGCAAAACAACTTTTAAAAGACTCTCAACAACGCGTTGGGATGCTCATTATGCTTCAGTTAAAGTATTGGATGAAAATTATAATGGGATTGTGGCTGCAATTGAGAAATTAAGTGATCAACAAGAAAATGTAGACACTAGAGGCGCTGCACAGAACCTTATGCGTGGTGATTGTGTATGATTTTACATTTCATTGCTATCTTTTGTTTTGGAATGATGTTTTAAGGCGAATAAATTGTGCTTGGATTGTATTGCAAAGCGCAAGCTTGAATATTGATCACTTAGTTATAAAAATACAGTCACTTCGTCTTTATATTGAAACCTAGTCATATTGTAGAAGAGGCAATAGATTTTGCTGTGAAAAAATCGGAGTACTACGACGGTTCAATGTTGAACTCCTAACAAGATTAAAGTCGGTCCAAGATGTAGCTTTATTGTTCGAGGTTGTGCTGACAAACACTGGGCTTTTGGCGAACAGTGAAGAGTTGGAGTTATCTGATTCAAAATTTACCGGTTTTTATGATGAGGTATCAGAAACAGAACTCGTCATAGAGATACTAAGGTTGAGAAGGCATTTAAAAGCGGCAATGTAACAGTTTCTAACTGGGTGTGCCTATAGACATTTTGAAATTGATCGTGGAATGTGATTTTACAAAATCTCTTCCGAATCTTATGGTCGCACTAAAGTTATTTATGACTATTTGCGTATCAGTGGTTTCGAGTGAGACGAGTTTCAGCAAATTAAAATTAATTAAAAAGTACATGCTGGCAACAATGACCCAAACGAGGCTTAACAATCTTGGCATATTAACAATAGAACATGAGGCAACACACAATATAAATTTTGAATATGCGATTTCTAAGTTTGCAGCTGTTAAAGCTAGAAAGAAGAGATTTAAATAAGATGACTAGACGTCCCACTTTTGGCGGAACAGTCCCGATTTTTAACAATTTGTCCCGCGTCCCGCTTCATTTTAAAAATGTCCCGATTTAAAAAAAACAGAATTTCGTTATTTAAATAAGAATTCAATTCAATTCAATTCAACTCAATTCAATTCAAACAATTCAATTCAATTCAACTCAAAATTCAATTTAGGCAATTTATTTATGCTAAATAAAACATTTCTTTAGTTTAAATATATATAAATAAATTCGAATTGTATGACAATCAATATCAATATTGTAGTAAACACTTAACATAAATTGAGTTCCACTTTGTCTTCTATTGAAATTGTAATTAAGATTATATAATATAAACTTATTCATATTTTAATTATTTATATAAAATTTAAAAAATAAAATAATCCGTCAAAGTTTAGTTGTTTTAACATGAGTTTTACGTTCATACGTAAAGTTTTTAATTTGATTGATTTGTAAATTTTTTTATTTTTGATCTACGGGAGTGACAAGCCCAGCGTACTCCAGTACAAGATAACAAATCATTAGTTCAAGATAACAAATCTTCCTCGACCGAATTTTTCGAGCAGAAACTCTACTTGAGACATTAAAAGCCATTTAATGTGTGAAAAATAATTTAACAAATTCTTGTGGAATATTTCATGACCTTTTCAACAACAATGGTTACTATTGTCCTATTCCTAAAAAAATTTACGCAAAAAAGAAATATTCCGAAGAATGAAATAATACCCCGAGCAGAAATTTGTCAGGGCTCAAGTAAGGCCCTGATCAGGTTTGACCTAAGCTGGATCAGGCATTGGTAGGGCTGCCTGATTGGGCCCTGATCATGAGTGTAACGCTTTTGCCCTATCAGGTCCTGATTGGGATTACCGAATCAGACCCTGATTGGGATAATCGGATCAGGCCCTGATTGGGATATCCTGACCAGACCCTGATATATATTTATATATTATATACATAAATTAATCAAATTAAAATAAAAAAAATACAAGGGAAAAAATTAAAACATACATACCACCTTAATGACTATTATTATAGTCTTTTAGCCGAGAAGCTATAACTAAAATATACATGAAATGATTTTAACTATATATTTCTAAAATGGATTATACTCTAGTGAATTTTAACCAATTGAAATTTCAGCTAGGGGTGAAATACGAAAAACCTGATCAGGGCCGGATATATTCAAATAAGGTTAACCCTAAAAGGGTATTCTAAATCAGGCCCGGAACAGGCCCATATCAGATTGCCCTAATAGGGATTTTCCTTGTAGGACTGACCAGGCCCTGATCACGCCCTGACTGTATTCAGGTTTTCCCTAACTAATTTCTGCTCGGGACTATACATAATTTTTTTTATTTATTATATTTGTACGTTACACTTTTCTTGTATTTAAAAAAAATATATTACAATATTGGGGATTTTTTGAGATCAATTTAACTCAAGTAAGTAAAGAAGTAATTAAAATGTTTTCAATTCAAAGGTATGGTTGGAAGTTTCTCAGAAAAAAACTCCACCTCGCATTTTTCGTGTTTCGGATGAATTCGAACCTTCCTCCTCAGTGCCTGGTTCGAATCCTTAGGCCGACACGCTATCGATTATGCCGTTGAGGTGATAATAATTTCGAAGTTGGAACTTCTGCATCACTTATTTAATTTACTTAAGTTGAATTTTAAGTTGACTTCATATTATTAAAATGTTTTACATATTACAATATAATTTTTTCGTTCTATGAAAATGTTTGTTGCTTTATATTGACCCCCCCCCCCCCCCACGTTTATTGGCTTTTTATTAATTTTGACAGTTTTCATTCTTGGGGTGACACCACAATATCCGCCCCGGGTGCCACCCATGCTAGCTACGCCACTGATTATGTATAAAAATAGTTTACAAAAGTTTCATATCGAAACTTTGAAAAATCATTTGCTTGTTAAATACAAAAATCTTAGCCAATCTAAGAAAATTTTTAAGACTGAAAAATTTTACTTTTTCAGTTTTTCAATTAAGAAGACTGCAAAAGATTACAGACTGCAAGAGATTGGGAGTAAAAAGAACATACGAACGAACTTTGAAAAAAAAATTAAACTAAACTAGTAAACTTTAAAATTAAGGAAGAAAATGAAATGACTATGATAAATGTCGGAACGAAAAATAGTACATTTTGCTACAACAGATGAGATGAGATGAAAGAGCAGCGTCTTTCGTGAGTGAAAATTTGTTTATGAAATCCGTTATTATCTTTTTAAATAAGTTGTTAGTAAATAAATAGTACATTATTTAATTAGGAGAAGTGATATTTTTTGTGTTGAGTCTATAATTTGACAATTATAGACGATACACACAAAGTCACTTTAGCTCCGAATTCAATACGCTATTTTTTCGGCAAACGTTTAAATTTTTAATAAATATGAAATTATTACATCAAAATTTTTATAAATATGAAGTTTTATCATTATATGTGTTATTATGGTTTTCCATATTATTTACTGTTCACTGTTCACTGAAGTTTTATCGTCATAATTACTTCCAAAAAAGAGAAAAAAACATTTTTCTATGATAGCATATGAAAAGTCTATTTTCATCACGCTTAATCCCCTGTGAAAATGGGTTCTTTTTCACTAGTGTAAAAAGAATAACAAAGTTTAGTTGCTATGGTATCTTCTTATAATTTTACAAAGTTTTTAAAACAAAGCAACCATGAAAAAATATAATATGACTTTTAAATGTTATTTTTTCGATTTCTAATTTAATAACTTCTAATAATTTTCGTTTATATATTAACTATCATAGAAAAAATTGCATTTCCTACGCGAGATAAAAACATTTTACGTTCGTGAAACTGCTCCACTCGACGCTAACGCGTCTCGTGAACAAATTTTCACTCACGAAAAAGTAGCGTTTTCATCTCTTGTAGGAAAATATACTATTAAATTTGTATGAATAAAATTTTTTTATCAAAGCAGTCTTTTCAAAATTTCGTAATCCAATTGATATGGTTGTTATTTTGTTGTCATAGCTATACAATAACTCAAAATTTCACTATCCATTAAAGCTGTTTGTTATGTTTTGTTGTTATAATAACAAACAATAATTCAAAATATCATAATCCAATGAGACTTATTTTTTGTTGTCATAGTTATACAATTTGTTTAAAAAATAACAAAATAACATATAACAAATGCTACTTGACAGCCACCGTAAAAAGCCACAGTCAAAAAAGTAGTAAGACTTTAACTAAATCCCTAGCGGCAGTAAAATTAAACTTTACAGTCGTTTGCCGAAAAACATTTTTATTAAATTAATAAATTTAATAATTGATTTTTTTGTTTTAAATAAAATGTGTTGTGTAATAGGGTTTAGAATATGTGTCACAACAACACAAAAAATACCTTTTGAGACCTAGGTCTAGACCTGGGTCCCGCAACAACTGGCGTTCTAAGGTGTAGATTAACGCTTTTGTTAAACATCTGCGGGTTTAAGGTTGGTTAGATATTTTGATTTAGATATTTTGTTGGCCTTTAGATATTGGGATCGATTAGTGAAAGGGCTTTTATCTAATATTTAGAATGCGCTTGTAATTAAGTTCCCCAGAAGCCCTAATTTTTGGTACTATTTTTGCTAGATAAGCTCCAGATATGTGTAATGCTACAGCTGTTTTGTTTAGTAACTGACCTGTAGCTATATCCTCATATACAAGTTCTTCAATTACTTTAGAGCTTGGTCTTCTGTGTTTTATGAAACAGGCCTGTCGGGTTTCTGATGACATTGCATGCAATGACTAAATAAAAATTACAGTTCATATAATATTATAAATATATATGTGTGCAAACAATCGATAAAATATCCCGTAAAACAATTTTGAAAAAAATGCATGAAATGTGCACTAATTGTGCATGATACAATATGTCTGTGCACAAAATTGTTTATAACATATGTCATGCACATAATGTGCGCCATAGCATGCACATGTCGTAAAACACCTTAGCGCATATGTCCACAGATATTTCAGACTCATTTGCATCAAATGTGCACTCAAATGTTCACAATATGTTCATCCACAGTTTTCAGCAATGTATGCTTTTTTCAGACACATGTTGACGTCATGTGCATCACAAGATTTACAGAAAAATTTTGTATTTTGTTCAGGACATTTTCAGGTTCATTTTAGACACAAATGCACCACTTATGCATTTGCATGTTCACGATGAGTTTACAAAAGATACATACATTTTCTGTATACTTCTTAGAAAAATGTTTATGACATACTACAAAATATCAAATAAATTCGTTAATAGAAATATCATAACCTTATTTGTACTAACCAATGTGTAGTCATAACACAGCCGCTGTTATCATAGTCTTTAAGCGAGAACCGAGAAGCGATAACTAAAGTATATAATTTTGTAAGCCATGTATATCTTCTTAAATGGTTAGAACTCTAGTGAATTTTAACCAACTGAAATTTATATATTTCGTACACAAGTATATGCGCATTTTGTCTACATATATATAGGTCATTTTGTAAGCATGTGTCATGCGAATTTTATAAACAAATGCACAAACATAAAATTACACGTTGAACATTTGTTTAAAGTAAACATGTATACATGTATACAAAATGTGCATAAAACATTTTGTTTAAAGTTCTATGCATATTTTGTATACATATTTACATGATTTAAAAATGTTAAATTAAAACAAATTTGTATGACGTTAGTGCTCAAATACATTTATACTTCAACTAAATTTTAAATATACACTAGAATATTTCCAAAAACGTACAAAATTAGTCAAAATAAAATGTGCACGAAATGTGCACCTACTCGTGCACCATGCACATGATGTTTGTCGGGTATATCAACATATGAAGAATATGACAGTTTTAAGAACAGTAAATAATCTGATAAATAAAATAAGTCAATATGAAATGGGGCTCTAAGCTACTAGCAATGAACCAGTGTGTTTATTTTGTATGGTGAGTTGAGATGTTGGTGAGTCCGGATTGTTCCAGAGTAAACTATTGACACTTGTGATGTCCAATAAGAATGTTTTTTCGTTCACCTAATTTTTCGCGACGCGTATTAAGTGTATTATCCCGAAACATTACTTATATCTTTGTAATACAAGTTTGATCTTTTTCGAACCTTTTCATCATCTTTCGTCATCTTATAAAAATTATTGTGCTATCTTTTCTTGTGTACGTGTTAATTTTAACATACATTTCATATGTAAACTTATCTAACTTTAGAGAACTTAACCTAATTGCTCTTGCACCATGATGTCGATATAACAATTTTTTTAACATTTATATAATTTACTAATAAAAATTAAATTAAATGACAATAAAAAGTGCCAAAAATATAAGAGGTTTTACTCCAACAAAAAGCAGTTTCTAACCACTTATTTGGAAACCACGGGCATCGCCGTGTGGGTACCTTCTAATATTGAATAACAGTTTTTTATGATATGAAGCTTTGTTATTAAGCTTATATGTAGCGGTAAAAAACAAACACGATCTAATCTTATTTCGTACAAATTTTGAAATATTATCGGTACAATCCTAGTTTTCCCCCCAAATAGATTTGCGTTTTTTTTCAGATAAATAGAAAGATTAGGTCCTCTGCATCAGTGATGCCAGATTTTCAAAAATGAATTTCCCGTTGACGTATCGAAAATTCCCGATTTTTCCCGTTTTTTTAAGCAAAAAATCCCTCAGAAATTCCCATCAAGTTTTCAATAAAAATATACATACAAATTCAATTATTTATTGAAAAAATTTCAAAAACCACCACAATTATAACAATATTTATCCTTCCGTCAACTATAACTATAGGTTTATCTGTTTTTTACGACTAGATTTGTGTACGTTATTAGTCTTATGCCCAGTTGAACATTTAAATCTCCGATAACTTTTTTAATTCTCCATTTAACTAGTTTTGCGCATTTGGATCGCGATTGGACCTTTAAATAAGGCTTTTAGATTCATTTGAGTTTTCTTTTCTTGTTATTCAGTTAAATGTTTGTTTGTTTTTGTCAAAAAACGGCGTGAAAAAGGTTTGAGAGATATTTCTTATTGACGATTTAGATAAGCCTCATTTAGTAAATGTTCAAGCAACCGAGCATTAATATATAGAATGAAACAAACAGCTGTTAATTTTATTCTGTACCGCGAATGTGGTGGAACACAATAAGACAATTTATTTAATTGTGTTAAATACTGAAATAAATTTTATTTTATTTTATAAAAATTTGATAACATGTTATAAAAAATCAAAATCAAACATTTTCGACCTGTAGCCCTATTCCGGTACATCGTGAAATAGGAATTGGGAAATAAATTGTAGCAATTTTTCATAACTATAGTATTCCTTGCCGCGGGAAATAACAAATTCGTATTAGAAAATATTTCGTTATTTCATTTATTGCACTTTTTTCTCAATTCACAATTCCCAAAGAAATGCCGGAATGGACAGACTGATTATATAAAAAAACAGTCAATTCAAACTGAAGCGCATGTCCCTCACTCGAATATTAAAAAAGGCAAAGACTGCTATGATTAAATTGAATTAAATTTCCAAAAGATTGTTTTTTGGTTTCTCATTAGTATAAAATTTGATGTCTTTCATCAGGTAGGGCTTTCATTAGGCTTTTTATTGACTTTTCATTTTCAAAATACCAAATAATTAAATAGTTATCGAAATTGAATCAAATTTATTTAATTGTTTGGAATTAATTATTCGAAAAAATACAAAAAAATTCATTATTTTTCTTTATTCGTTTTACTTGTTTTATCAACAAATTTTAAAATATTTCAATTTAAATTAATAAATGTTACTCTATCGAAAGGATAAAACGTTGTATGTATTGGGTTCGTTTTTAATGAATTTTATTCTCTCGAAAAGTTTTAATGCTTTCTTGTGCTTCGCGCACATCGTAAACTTTTCCTTGAAAAATGAAATATTGCATTAAACACTTACACAATATATTACTATTTTTTCGATTCTCCATACAACTTGTGGAATAAGAAAGAACCAGGGTTGTGCCGTAGACAAAATAAATTACTTTACATGTATAGATTACGCATAGATTACGTATAAATTACGCGACATATTTTCGTGTAATCTATAATGTAAACTATTATGTAATCTATTTAATTGATATGTGCATTCTAAACTTTTTTAGCAATTAAACTAACTTTTTTCAAGATCGCAAGATCTTGTTTTTGACAATATTATTTATCATGTCTTTTGCGAAAAAATCGAAAAAAAATTTCAGTAGGGATAATACAATAATTCCACATATTTCTTCTAAAATCAAAATTAATAGATTACACCAAATTTACATAGATGACATAGATTACATTACATAGATTACATGTAATGTAATCTATTTTAGATTACGCGTAAAGGAACAACCCTGGAAAGAACTGCTATAAAATGGAGCATTAAATCTATTAAAATTGAGAATGACATTTTTTAAAAGAAGTAAAATGTCTTGATTTCATGATTTTCAAAAAATTTTAAAATTGTAATAGCTCTATTTCGATACGTAAACAACTGCTCAGAAATAAAATATTGCACTGAAAAAAAATTGAAGTTCATGACAACCTCATCTCGAAGATGGCAGTTGATTATTCATGCAAAGAAAAATTATTTGCAAACAATTTCACTGTGATTGGGACAACTACACGACAACATTTTCCTAACAACAGAATGAGGTTTATTTAAAATATAAAGTGTTATATCCAATATAACAGTAGATGAATAAAGATAATAACTATTTCCCTGAAACAAATTTTCTTTGGCCTTATATCATGAACTTTACATTTTAAAGTTTAAGTATTTGAGAATAGTTGAACTATATTTTATTTTCACATAAATATTTCGTGTGATTGTCTCAACTTCATCGATTTATAATTGTAGAGTTGTTGAAGCAATTTCGTAGTTTGATTCGCTATATGTGACCGCACGGTGAGGTTGAGACAATTGCATTTCGATTGAAAATAGGACATGTTTTTTTCAGTGTGATGCCAAACATCCCAATTTTTTTAATATGTTTAAAAATGATGGATGCATAGAGAGCCAACTTGTAGTTCCAGGTGATTTCATCTCTCGTTTCGCCTCATCAAAATATTCCTGAAATTCAGATAACATGGTGGTTCGTTGGGTTTTCAAAACGTACTTATCTCCCTAAGAAATGTTTAAACAGCAGAAGGCTTAAATTCCATCGCAGATTTGACAATACTAAAGCCGATAGATGGCATATGCATTTAAGTAAAATTATCGGGTGATCGACATCTTTCTGAAGCCTAGTAAAAAATTGGTTGGTGCAACCATTTCAATATAATTTTTAATTTAAAACGATTCTATTATTAAATGTGAAAAATCCCGCACTTTCCAAGTTTTCTCCCGCTTTCCCGTTTTATATGAAATATCCCGCAAACGGGAAAAAATCCCGCGATCTGGCAACACTGCTCTGCATCCTAATTATGAAAAATAAAAAATTTACGGAAATGAGGGGATCAAAAGTTAATAATAAAGGATCAAACTTTCAATTTTACCTTGGTCCCCCCTTTGGTTTTTTTTTAGTTTTTTTGTTTTTCTTTTTTTCTTTATTTTTATTCATTATTAACTTCCCGATATGGGAAGTTATTGTTTTTGGGTCGATTTTCGATATCGGAATTTTTTTGATATCTTTACGTTTCATGACCTCCTGAAGCTGTTTAGACTATTTTTAGCTGGCAGTCTGTATGTGTGTGTGTGTGTATGTATGTGTATATCGCTGTGTGGAGAATTTTTGCCCAACGCTTTCTCAACAACGGATGGGTCGATTTTAACGAAAATGGTCGCAATCGATGTATCTTGTCGTAACTTAGAGCCCAGTCCTATTCTAGCGAAATTAAATCATTTGTTTTTTAGTGGTTTCCAAAAAACTGAAAATCATCTCTTGCAAATATCATGAGATTAATAAATAATGCTATCAAGGTCATGAAGCTTCCATATTGTTTGTCACCATGTCAGACATTTATAATGACATTTGTATAAACAATTGCTATCTTAGTTTTTGAGATTTTTAACAAAATGTGAAAAAACGACGTGTTATTTTCTTTATGCAAACGAATGATATCTGGATGAAACTTTTGTATGTAAATGAGCTGCAACAGCATCCGGGTTTACTTGAATATCAAAAACCTGAGTTATTTTCTAAATTTGACAAAAAGGTCAGAGGTTCGGGAGTATATTGCCTGGTCAACTGTTTATTAACTTCCCGATATGAAAAGTTATTGTTTTTGAGTCGATTTTTGAAATCGAAATTTTTATAATATCTTTACGTTTCAAGACCTCCTGAAGCTGTTTAGGCTATTTTTAGCTGGCAGTATGTATGTATGTGGACACAAATTTGTCCAACGCTCTCTTACAACGGATGATCCGATTTCAACTTCAATGGTCACAATCGATATATCTTGGCGTAACCTACAGCCCAGTCCTACAGCCCAGCCCCTTAAAAACTAAGCAGTCGATAATTCATTGAAATGTCTTTTAGAAATATTTGGATTTTTTTTTATTTTTTTAAACCAAACTCGATGCCTTAAAACAAACTTGTGTTTTACTATCTCCTTATCAATGTTCATAAAATATTGGTAAAAAATAATATTTATAATTTTCTTGTTGTCAGTAGGCGTGGACAAATACATTGTATAACTGTAAAAAAAGTTGATAGCACTTATAGTTTTTGAGAAAATCGATTATGTAGAAATTCGGACGGACACCGAAGTCTCGAACGGAACCCTAAAAATGGTGATATTGTTTGAGAAAAATCGAAAAAAATTTAGCAACGTTGACAAAGTAGACTTTAAGTAGACTCCACCGCTAGTTTTTTTTTTAAATATATGGTGCAATGAAAATCTTCTTTCCAGTGTAACCAAAAGATGAAAAAATGACGATTAATTGCAAGTCTTAGAAAGAGAATTTCAATTTATTAAAGTTTTAAGAAAATATCTTTATGTTACCTATTTAACTTAACGGGAAGTTCTTGGCGTGGCCGCTATGGTCACACCCTACCCTACTAGTTTATTTATATTTTATCACACACTAAAATTTTGAAATTTAAAAAAAATCTACATGATTAAAGTTTAATGAAAAATTTTATTTTATTTACGTAACAAAACGAATTTGACGAATTCAAACGAATTTGACGTAACAAAAATTTCAATATCAACCTGAAACATTATCATCTTATTTGCTAAAATACAGTAAAACAAATATTTTCTAAGAATGTCAACTTGAACAATCAGAATAAATAATCTGAATAACTAAACTAATCTACCCTTTTTTATTATATAGGATTATTCCAAAAATGTTTTAGTAAACAGCTGAAGCTAAATTTTTGAACGCGTGCTCAGAATTCAATTTTTTGTTTGTTCGTTTAAATTCATGGAGTTCATTATGATTGAAAGGTAGGTTATGGTAATACTTGTACATATAATTTAGCACCTGGATGAATCACACAAAAAAACAAAACGAGTGTGTAGATATAAAAATGCAATATGAATTATTTAGACAAAACTTTAAATTATTATTATTTGAGTAGAATGAAATATTAGACATATAAATAAAATAGATTTATATGATATAAAACATCGCTTAAGATGGTATGATATAGTTTTAATTTTGTATATCGATGGTCTAGCGCACAGATGTGGTAAGTGACATTTAGCAAATTGTTCAGTACAGGCGTTTGAAAGTTTACACTTCAATAAAAATTGAAAATGTAAAATATTATATGGTGGAATTCGATAGAGTTTTATAGTAGTTATCTAGTCTTTATTGTAATTATGTCTTTCTACATGATAGAACCTAAGAGATACATGAATAATATTTAGTTTTATACAAACCATAAGTACTTACCACAGTACATGTGCAGTACAGTACAGTACAACGATGCCATCTACTGGATAAAATATTAAACATACACATACAATATTTTTACATTATATGAAAAATGAAATGGAGAATTTTATAGAGTAGTTAACTCATTTTCTCAAAAAATGTCACTTACCACATCTGTGCGCTAGACCATCGATATGGGCTATTATTTTGAAAACTTACATCGAAAAAAATCGACTATTTTTAAAAAATCTGAAATTTTGATATATATGTTGGTATTGACGAAAAAAAAAAGTAATTTCTGGTTTTATTTTTGAGTACTCTGAATCGGAGTTATGCGCGGTTGAATTTTTGAGGCTTTTTCACGTAGTTTTGGTAATGGAATCAATGTTTTGTTAATAGATTATAGATCCCATAAATTTCATGCGATTTACGTATATTTTTGCAACTAAAGAGAAAAATGGTTAAATAATCGAAATGTGTGAGTTGGAAATTAATAATTAAAAAAAATATATAAATTAATTTTTTAATGTATTTGTTTGTAATTTTATTATTGTTTCATTAAATTATGTTTTTTATAGAAAAAATATTTATTAATAATAGTCTCATGCTTATGTCAGTATTAAGATGTTGAAAGTAACTCACAATCTTCGATCTTTGGGATCTCCAATTCTTTTTCTCAATAAAAACCTGTTTTTCAATGAGTAATGCACAGAATTTGTTTTAAATTTAGTACAAATGTTAAAATATAAAATTTTCAATATATTAGATGCACATTTAGTAAAGGATAATTAATTTGATGTAAAAACACATGTGAATTTTTCATATACTAAACTTTAAAAAATCGTAGAAACAAATCCATATGGAATCTCTCACTTTTTATTTTTAGTTTCATAGCTGCATATGTTTACTTTAAAATTTGTGAAAAACAAAACAAATAAAAAGACGATTTTTGAGAAATGAGCTTTGAAGTAAACCAAGGTTTTACGCGCCACCTAGCGGAAAAGAGAAAAACTATTAATTTCCAACTTCACATTTCAATTATTCAATCATTTTTCTCTTTAGTTGCAAAAATATACGTAAATCGCATGAAATTTATGGAATCTATAAACAAAACATTGATTCCATTACCAAAACTACGTGGAAAAGCCTCAAAAATTCAACTGCGCATAACTCCGATTCAGAGTACTCAAAAAATAAAACCAGATATACCTTTTTTTTGTCAATACCAACAATATATCAAAATTTCAGATTTTTTAAAAATCAAAAATTTAAAAATCGACAAAAAAATGTATGTTTTCAAAATAATAGCCCATATTTATCAAAAATAAAATAACTTAGGATAATGCGATATATGTATTATAAAGTTATAAGATAACAATGGATGTTAAACGTTACAACATAATGAAATCGCTATAACTTAAAAAGTAAAATTACTTCGGTCTGAAAGACCTAAGTATTACATTCATGAGCCAAAAGTGAAATTCTTACCCCCACTTTTTTGGCATTTCTCGACGTTTTAGGACCTACTGATTCTAAAAAAGCAAAAAAAAAATGTATGTCTGTCTGCCGTCCGTCCGTCCGGCCGTCATTACCTACGCTGCAGGGAAAACCGCTGAAGGGATTTCAAAATTTTTTTTCTAAAAATAGGTATACTCAAGGGACAGGTTCGAAAGAACTCTGTTCGATAACTATACCGGAAGTGTGTCAAAAAAATCATTAAGTGTGTCAAAAATTGCAAATTTTCATATTTTTGGCTTAAAAAACGTTCATTTTAAGTGATTACGAGTAGGAACATTGAATTTGGAGAAATCTTGATGGTAGGGATTGGTATGTGAGATCAAAAACTAGATTATTGCATTATAAGTTTGTCAAAAAAATTTTGTCAAGTGTGTCAAAAGAAAAGATTTTTATTTATTTTTTTACCAAATTACTTCGGTCTAAAAGTCCTAAGTATTACATTCATGAGTCAAAAGTAAAATTCTTACCCCTACTTTTTTGGAATTTCTCTACGTTTTAGGACCTACTGATTCTAAAAAAGCAAAAAAAAATGTAAGTCTGTCTGCCGGCCGTCCGTCCGGCCGTCCGTCCGGCCGTCCGTCCGGCCGTCATTACCTACGCTGCAGGGAAAACCGCTGGAGGAATTTCAAAATTTTTTTTCTAAAAATAGGTATACTCAAGGGACAGGTCCAAAAGGACGCTGTGTTCGATAACTCTAAGGGAGGTGTGTCAAAAAATCATTAAGTGTGTCAAAAACAGCAAATTTTCATATTTATGGCGTAAAAAACGTTCATTTGAATTGATTACGAGTAGGAACATTGAATTTGGAGAAATCTTGATGGTAGGGATTGGTATGTGAGACCAAAATCTAGATTATTGCATTATAAGTTTGTCAAAAAAATGTTGTCAAGTATGTCAAAAGAAAGATTTATATTTACTTTTTTACCAAATTTTTTGGAAAGAAATAAAATGAATTATTTGGTTGAAATGAAATTTTATTATTACTATTGAGATTTATGGCATTAAAAGTTTGTCAAAAAAATGTTGTCAAGTGAGTCAAAAGAAAAATTTTTATTTATTTTTTTACCCAATTTTTTGGAAAAAAAATAAAATTAATTATCTGTTGGAAATGAAATTTTATTATTATTATTGAGAATTATGGCATTATAAGTTAGTCAAAAGAAAGATTTTTATTTACTTTTTTACCCAATTTTTTGGAAAAAAATAAAATTAATAATTTGTATGACATGCAATTTTATTATTATTATGAGCAATTTCACAAAGATTCAACAACGTTTTGACTTTACCCCTTTTAATTTTGATTATTTTTTGTTTATTGATAGTCTTTCATAAATAAAAAATACAAGTTCTCTTAGAATTTTTTTTTCGATAAGGGGTCTTCACAGGGTGCCCCTCAAATTTTTGTTATATTGTGATGTGAGTGCATTTTGACGAGCGATTGTAGAAAAACTACTGAATAGATTTTCATATGCGATATGTCGTTGAACAGGCATTAGAACAAAGTTTCTAAAAATGTACACTGTTAATTTTTTTTAAATAATTTTTAACGGTGTAACATAAGAAAAAAACGGTGTAATTGAAGAAAAGATGGCGCTACATCCTTTTTTTTAAACTAAATTGAAGCTTATTTATTTCTAACAACTTGTGAAAGTTTAGGACTAGTATCATTTTTTGTTTTAAAGATAAAATTCGTTGTGCATATGACTGTCGGGAATCATTTTTTTTTATTCTGAAGGAAAATTATAAAAATGACGTTATAAACTAAGAGTTTTTTTTTATGTTGAGTATCAAATATTTTATTATTAAATGAACTTTTTAAAATATTAAAAAAATTATATATGTAGTACAATAAATAAAATAAATACAATTTTTTTAAAAAATGATTTACTTATTTTACAAACAGAAGTTTCTTTTGAATAGGAAAACAGTTCTGCAATTATTTTCTTTGTATTAGATGGCATAAAAAAATGAAATGTTTATTTACCACTTTTATTAATCACTTATCACTCTTATAAAAAATAATTTGACAGTCTCACCTGCAAACAAAAAAGCCGTATAAATAACTAAATCTATTTAGGAACTTTTAGCTGGAGAAGCATTATGTTCGTATTATGTTATTATGGTCATAAAGTAAAAGATTGTATTTTAACATTAAATTACAAATATTTTATTATTGAATTTGAATATTTTATTATTGAACTTTTTAAAATATCATACAAATTATATATGTAGGTTAAAGAAAATAAATATACTTATTAAAAATTATTTACTTATTTTACATTCAAAAGTTTCTTCTGAGTTGGAAAACATTTTTGCATTTATTGTCTTAGTATTTAATGGTACAAAAGAATGAAATTTTTGAGTTCCACTTATAGTAATCGCATTTTTATATCGATTTTGTAATTTTTCTAATGTTAATTGATATTCATTTTTATCGGCGTATCCAAAGTTCATGGTAGATTCCCATTTTAAAGCACATTCGAAAAGCTTTTTGGTGTATCAATAATATCTCTGCTCCCCATACTATAACGGTGTGCAGCACGCTTCAGTGTACCACCAATCCCATCGCAAGGTCCCTTTCCATGGCTGGTAGCATAAAAATGCCATTCTGCATCAACCTTAAAGTCTTTTTTATGGTGGTTTATCTTTGTATTGAGAAGGTGCACCGTCGGTGTTTTAAATTATTTTCCTAATATTAGAATTCATATGCGTTCTGATGAATTTAATAAGTTTTGTAATGAAAAGATGGACTGTAGTACTGTTGTGATCGTTTATATCCGAAATGAGTATAAAACTTCGGTGCTGTATATATTCACTTGCGGCTCTTTTCAAATAAATGACAAATGGATGAATAGTAGCTGGTGAATTATTATAATGATAACCTTGAAACGAATCCTGAATTATGAAGGCGTAGTTTTCAGAAAAATACCCTTAAACGAAGCACTCTCCTGGTTCTATTTTTTTTTCTTTCCTTTTGAGAATTTTAGCCGTTAAAATTCGAAAAATTGGACCGTTAAAAATTATTTCAAAAAATTAACAGTGTACATTTTTAAAAACTTTGTTCTAATACCTATTCAACGACATATCACTTATGGAAATCGATTCAGTAGTTTTTCTACAATCGCTCGTCAAAATGCACTCACATCCCAAATTTTAAAAAATTGAGGGGCACCCTGTGAAGACCCCTTATCGAAAAAAAATTTCTAAGAGAACCTGTATTTTTTATTTATGAAAGACTATCTATAAACAAAAAATAATCAAAATTAAAAGGGGTCAAGTCAAAATTTCCCAAAAATTTGCGGAACTTGCGTGAAATCGCTTTTATAGAGAATTATGGCACTAGAAATTTGTCAAAAAAATAATGTCAAGTATGCCAAAAAATGATTTCATTTATTTTTTTAGCCAATTTTTTGGAAAAAAAATGTAGCTGTTTTATGACGTAAATGTAATTGAAAATGAAATTGGACATGGACATTTTTGAATTTATTATAGTTTTTGAATTATTTTTGGAATTTTGAAAAAAGTTTGTATTATTGATTTAGTAATAATTTTTGCAATATATTTAGAATTTTGGAAAATTTTAAATTATTGATATTATTATAATTTTTGGAATTTTGAAAAAAAATTCTATTTTTGATTTTGTTATAATTTTTGCAATATTTTTAGAATTTTGGAAAACGTTTGAATTTTTAAGAATTTTTGGAATATTATTGGAATTTAGCAAAAGTTTAAGTATTTGATTTTATATTAATTTTTGGAATATTTTTGAAAAAATCATATATTTTTTGAGATACTACAGTAAAGAAATCGTGAAAGTTTCAGAGTGGGACATGCATGGGATCAGAAGGTATAGTAAAATTTAAGAAGCTATGTTCAACTAAAACTGGAACATTACTCTCGATTTAATATTTTAGATGTTAATAACAATAAAGGTTCAAATTTAAAAAGGTTTGTAAATTAAAAAGCTACTTTGGTAAGGAGTTTAAATATATTTATTTTGAAATGAAACTCATGTTATTTTTTTTAATTTAACAGATAATTTCTTAGTCGCCTTGTTGGATTCAATACGTCTTAATCGATACATTTTGCCTGTAGTTGTTATAGGATCAACTTTAGTTAACACTTCGTTTTTATGAATAGTTATTATATCTGGCAATAAAGAGTATTTGAAATATGAAGAAGGTCCATGTGGTGTCAAGAGGCTTATTCGCACAAAATTTTCTTCTGTTGCTAGTACACAGCCTAACCACCACTTATCTGAATATTGGCATGTAACAAAGCCAACAATCTCATTAATGTCCAAATCTTCACCAGTGTCCTCAGATGAAAGAATTTTTAAGCTTGATTCTACTGAAAAAGAGTTGTTTTTTACCAAGATCCGAGATTCATTTTGTGGAATGTAACAGTGAAACTGTTGTGTGCCTTTGATTGTTTTTCCAGTTTCGAGTCTGTTCTTCAAGATTCTTTGTTCTGCTTCATGCTCTACGTTAGTAGTATAAATAAACTTTATGTTGACTATATTATCATTGACCCAGTTATACAATTGGCAAGGAGTCATTATTTGGTCGTTCCGTACCATACGTAAACTGGCTAATGCGGCTAATCTTTTTACTGTGCCTCCTACACTGTCACACGCATTTTTACCATGTGATGATGCAAAGAAGTTCCGTTCAGCCTTTATGCCAAAATTTTTCTCATGATTACATATATTTATAAAATTTGATCTAATTTTATACTGTGATGCTGCTCCATCTGAAAAATATATGAGTTTTTTGATTTTGTTTGGCAGTTTTCTGTTAAGAAAATCAATTATTCGCCGTTGAAATAAATGGACAGCAACTGCACTGCATCATACACCATACAGTCAGAAATCATAACTAAACTTAGGTGTTCCAACTTCTTTGATTCCTCATCAATATAGTATATGACAAATGGATGGATGGTTGCTTGAGCATTGTTCCAATGGAAGCCCTAAGCTGCATCTTGTAGTATAAATGCATAATTTTCAGCAAAATCGCAAAGAACAATGCATTGGTTTTCTAAAAGGATTTCTTTCATATGTCGTAAGTAAGAAGACTGTTGAACAGCAATGCATGAGTACCTTAAAAGTTTTGGCAAATTCTGAAAAAATATATCTAAAAACTCTTCTGTGGATTTTGTAAGAGTTGCCAGGACACATTTTCTATCAATTTGCATCCACTGTTTCAAAGTCACATTTCCAATACTATTAAGTTCAAATGCTTCTTCAAATTTATTCTTCAACACATTTCTGTCTTGGCAAGCTATACAATCTGAGAAATAACATTTAGCAGTTAGAGATTTGCAAATTATATTGATTAATACATCTTTATATGTTTTAATTGATGGTTCACCATTTATTAATTCAGGTAGTTTGCACTGCTGCATTATTAATTTGGCATGTTGATGTGTTGTACATACGCACACACAGAGTGTCCCACTAGACCCCGGCAAAACACAATGCGAAGTTCACAAAATTTTGTGAATCCAATTTTTTGTGCTGAGAAACACTCTTTAAACAAAACATATGATTCTCTTAAAGTGCACAAAATTAAGAATTTTTGAACATGTATTCGTTTCCCATCAACCTTGACAGAAACGAAATCATTTTTACCAGGCATTTGACGACTCACATCGTCATTTTGATAAAATTCTTCAACTAAAGCTACTGTTGTCGAGTCTGATGTTATGCTAGGTCTTGGATCTGGGGAAGACATTAAACCTTTTTCAGCTAATAGTTTTATTTGCCTTTCTTGCTATAAAGTTTGTGACTCCAAATTCCATTTCAATTTTTTTTAGAGTCCAACTTTTTGGAAGTGTTGTTAAAATCTGCATCTTGATACTTCTGTCTGTAGTAGCATTAAACTTTTCTTTCAATTGTTCTACTATTTCACTTTCATGATCTTTTACAGAGTCAATGGAATCTGAACTTAAATTTAACAATTTGGTTAGAAAAGCGTGAGATGCTTTTTTAATTTTCTCTTCTACATATATTTTCTCATTTAAACGTTTTTTTTAATAGGCGTTTCTTCTATTGTTGTTAGACTTTTATTTAGAGAATTAATTGCATTTTTTTTCTCTGGAGTTGACAAGGTATTCTGAACTACTTCTTCAGAAATATATAAGACAGCATGTGATTCAGAGTCATCAGATACAAAGTCTTTTAATTCGTTTGAAATCTCTGGTAGTTTTAGTACAGCTTTACGACATTTATCACATATTTTGTCATTCCTATGCAAACTGGAATTACGACTTAAAATGTTTTCATTTACACATCTTAAGTTTTTCTTATAATAGTTGTGACTACATTTTTTTAAATGGATTACAACAATAAATCGAAAAATGTTTTGAAGCACCAAGTTTAACCATGTTGCTCATATGTAAAATCATACAGAATTAAATCATGCACAGTTAAAATAGTTAGACAACTAAAATAAAACTCATATTTAAAATCAAATTTAAGAAATATGTGCTATTACTATTCAACTAACCTTGCAATTTTACTAACACTGACTTGAATTTAATTAGTAATTTAACTAACAGGATTTAAAGTTAATTAGCAATTTAACTTATGGACTGAATTTAAAGAGTTTATATTCAAAGCAAAATTCAAAATATAATAATCAATTGACATCCTTTTTTCACTTCCAAGAAACAAAACTAACGGTGCATAATTCAAAAATTTGTGTATGTTTTGAGTAATGGATCGATTACATTGATCGAGTTTACAAATTGCTGGTAAGCAAACTTACTAGCAGCTAACAAACTCGCATATGGAAATCTTTAGGTATTTTGGAATATAGTTAGTTGGCAAAACAGACTCTTAAAGACTCTCCTTGTGTTGCGTAAGTGCGCATTATAATAAAATCTTTAAAGGCTGCAACCTTAACTTTCCTATTTTGTTTAACCATATCTGATATCGTCGCTTTAATAATGAAATGAAGTATACGCAAAAGTATAGTTTCGAGATATTTGAGTTTAAAGTTTGATATGCGCATGCATTTGCATGGACGTTAATTGACAATTTATTAATTCTTACCCCCAGTCATAAAATAATTCGAAAATGTAAAAACGCCAATTCAAAGATACCCTTATGGGAAATGCAGCGCACCTATTATATAAAAACAACGTATAAATAGCATACGTTGTTTCATTATTAAAGCGACGATATCTTATATTAAAAATTACATGAGTTTCATTTCAAAGTAAATATATTTAAGCTCCTTACCTATTTGAACCTATTATTATTTACATCTAAAAATATTAAATCGAGAGTAATGTACAATTCACTCTAAAATGAGCTCTATCAACTCTCTAGGTTGTATACAACTTGAGATATTCGAAATTTAAAGTAAGCCCTAACGACGATATTCCAAAATTTTGAAAATTAATTACACAAAAACGAAAAGAGATAATAGTATATTAAGAAACTAGTTTCATAATCGACGATTTTATCGCACGCAATCTGTTTAGAAAACGACCCGCGCAGCGGGGAGTTTTCTAAAGGATAAGGCGATAAAACGTCTTATGAAACGAGTTTTTTATACTATTTTTTCTATTTTGCATTTTTTGTCTTGAAATTTAAAAAAATGTGTATTTTATTAAAAAATAGTCAAATTGAAATTTTGTTATTATTACTAATTATTTTAATTAATTAAAATATTTAACACTAATTTAGATATTCTTATTAATTTAATTTACATAATTATCCGTTTTAATGTTCACTGACGTTTGTACGACCAATGTGACCAACCTTGAAAGACAAAACTTTGCGTATCGTAATGAAGGCCATTTCGATACGCATTTGGGTATCGAAATGACATTATTTTAGACGCAAAATAGAAAAAAAAATTTGAAAACCGTTTTTTACTTGAATATTCATGGCGAATAGTTTCTGTAAGTTTCATAAAAATCTAAAATGGTCGGGTTGAGTGACTGGTTGGTTTCACATGGAATGACCCAATAACATTAGAATTATACTAATAACAAATAGTTATACGTCTGGCCTACTGGGATATTAAAAATTATCAGCCTAGCTTTGAAATAATTAACTGATATCCCAGTAGCCCATGTATAATTCATAAAAAATATATAAAGAAATGAAAAACGGCAAAAAATTTTCTAAACGAATTCCCCTCGTTCGTTGATAAATTCTCATAATTTTTTGGAAAATTCCTCAAGCAAGTGGTATTGATAAAAGCCCTTGCTTTCGAAATTTTTGGCAAAAACTATTTCGAATTATCACCGCCCTTGGGAAATTACAACTGATAATTTTTAATATCCCAGTAGGCCAGACGTATAACTGTTTGTTATTAGTATAATTCAAATGAAATTGGTAGAATTTAATAATGTCATTACATTTTAGAGAATTTCATTGGTTTAAATTAAAATAAAACTAAAGCAAAAAATTTTCTTTTAAACAAAATTACAATTAAAAAAAAATTTCTTCATTGAAATTTTACTCACTAAATTATTTTTAAGCAACACTGCTCAATGAATTCCCTACTTAAACCACTCGTCCTTCGGACTCGTTGTTTATTGTTCGCTTTGATTCGCAGTGTTGCTAAATAATTTTATTCGTACGATCAAAAAATTTTCGAAAAAATTTCAATGACTCGTATTAATTTTAATGATCGGTATTTCAACTGATAGTTCTGTTTGTCATTCGTGTTTTTATTTGAACTATAATCTGATGAATCCGATTCTACTTCTACACAAAGCTGTCTGATTCCGAAATCTACCTATTTCTAGCGGATATACCTGCCGCTGGGATTTTTTAAATTCTAGACCAGTTTTTTGAAATTCAAATAAATTTTTTTTCAAATCATTGGCAACATTTTTTTCAAAGTAATAATTAAATTTGTGTGGTGGTGGTGATGTTTTTGGGTCCTTCGATTTTTTTCACGCACGGTGTTCATTACAAATGTTTATGCGTGAAAATTAAATATATGTAGTTCAATTAATTTTTAATAAACCCTATTCTGAAATCGAGAAAATGTTTACCTGTAGTTGAAAATTGAAAATCTAAAGTTCACAATTGTGAAAATATGGAGGGGCTGAAATCTCACAGCTCTGAGATATCAAGACTTCGGTCTGGGTTAAGGATTTTGATATAGTTTTCGGCAAAAAACTTTCACGAGAACCTGGTTTTTAGTTTTGGGCAGCGATGTATATCAAACATAACTCTTTGTTAAAGTACAAGTATTTTTTATATCTGTTTAAAAATTTATTACAAAACTAACACGAAATATCAATACGTTGCCGGAAAATTATAATCAAAATTCCAAAAATATTGTTAAATTAAATAAAATCAAACTTTTCAAATCAAAATTCCAAAAATATTCCAAAATACTAGAATGAAATCAAATATTTAAACTTTTTCTAAATTCCGATAATATTCCAAAAATTCTTAAAAATTCAAACTTTTCCAAAATTCTAAAAATATTGCAAAAATTATTACAAAATCAAAAATTAAAACTTTTTTCAAAATTATAATAAAATCAAAAATTTAAAATTTTTCAAAATTCTAAAAATATTCCAAAAATTCTTACAAAATTAAAAAATGAAACTCTTTTCAAAATTCTAAATATATATACGTATAAAATTCAAAAATTCTATTTTTTTCAAAATTCTAAAAATATTGCAAAAATTAAAACAAAATCAAAAATTGAAACCTTTTTCAAAATTCCAAAAATTAGAATGAAATCAAATATTGAAACTTTTTCTAAATTCCAATAATAATCCAAAAATTCTTAAAAATTCAAACTTTTTACAAAATTCTAAAAATATTGCAAAAATTATTACAAAATCAATAATTGAAAATTTTTTCAAAATTCCAAAAATTATAATCAAATCAAAAATTAAAAATTTTTCAAAATTCTAAAAATATTCCAAAAATTCTTACGAAATCAAAAATTAAAACTTTTTCCGATATTCTAAAAATATTGCAAAAATTAATACAAAATCAAAAATACAAGCTTTTTCAAAATTCCAAAAATATTTCAAAAACTATAACAAATTCAAAAATTTCCATGTTCAATTTCATTTTCAATTACATTTACGTCATAAAACAGCTACATTTTTTTTCCAAAAAATTGACTAAAAAAATAAATGAAATTATTTTTTGACATACTTGACAACATTTTTTGACAAACCTATAATGCCATAATTCTCAATAATAATAATAAAATCTCATTTCAAACAAACAATTAATTTTATTTTTTTTCCATAAAATTAGGTAAATAAATAAATCAAAATCTTTCTTTTGACACACTTGACAACATTTTTTTGACAAACTTATAATGCAATAATCTCACATACCAATCCCTACCATCAAGATTTCTCCAAATTTAATGTTCCTACTCGTAATTATTTAAAATGAACGTTTTTTAAGCCAAAAATATGAAAATTTGCTATTTTTGACACACATAATAATTTTTTGACACACTTCCGGTACAGTTATCGAACACAGCGTCCTTTCGGACCTGTCCCTTGAGTATACCTATTTTTAGAAAAAAAAAATTTGAAATCCCTCCAGCGGTTTTCCCTGCAGCGTAGGTAATGACGGACGGCCGGCCGGCCGGCAGACAGACATACATTTTTTTTTTGTTTTTTAGAATCAGGAGGTCCTAAAACGTAGAGAAATGTCAAAAAAGTGGGGGTAACAATTTCACTTTGAGCTCATGAATGTAATACTTAGGTCTTTCAGACCGAAGTAATTGTTTGAAAGTATTTTTTCTTTGTTTGAGTAATAAACTGCTAACTTCGAGATGAAGTTGTCATTACTTTAGTTTTTTTTCAGTGTAGATGCAATACTCAGAAAAAGTCTGCGTTTGCTATAATTTATGCATTGATAAAACCACTACTTGGAAAAATAATGCGGATACAGATATCGATCTACACTTAAATGATGGAATTTTAACTGCATATTAGTTAAATTGTAGATAAATAACAACTCCTAGTACTGCAATTAGAAAGACAACAAGTCGTAAAATATTTTCCAATCATGGGAACTACACCCATTCTTATTACCCATTTCTCAAACTCTCATGCCGTTTTTCCTTAGATTTTTTCTTTAATATCAATCATTTCAGTTTATTAGTTTTCTAGGTTTTATGTTTTATTTCTGCAAATTTCCTGTTGTTTCTTTATTTGTTTTAATCGATTTGCGAGATGTTGCTGTTCTACTGTTTGTGTTCGGGCCAGGATGACTGTGGTCGGCAAGAATAAACATTTCAATAAATGAATCAAAATCATTATTCGGTTTTTTAATTGCATTAAATTACAACAATCTTCCTATTCCGACACTCAAACATTTGGAACTCCTCTTTTCCTGTGGCACATCTTCGTTCCGTAAATTTAATTGATTAGGTGCGTACAAGGTGTCACAGATTGGGTCGATCCAGCTCGATTATTGTTATCAATTCATGTCGTGTAGATCAACTTTAATGCATTGAGCTTGTTTTTAACTCTTCGCTTGAGTAGGGTATTTCCTGCAAATTACACTAGTTTACAAATTTTGAACTTTTTTTGTCTCCCTGAATGAAACCCTACTTTTCTTATGGATTTGGACCTTCTGAACACGAATATAATATTCATTTTTTTGGTTAGCTCTTGTTTTTGAGATATTCAAGAAAAACCAATTTTTTCGGTGATCAAAAATGTTGTTTTGGTTTTTGGATCTCATATTTTACAAAACAAACAAATTATATATATTAATAAAACAAGTGCATAGTAAATATGCTAACAAACATTTTGAGTTATATTTTGTAAAAATCCGTTAAGGATTCTGGAAGTTACAGTCGAAAAAAGTTGAAAAAATACGAAAAATTCACGTTTTTTTTAAATTTTTCCATTTTCAACACCATAAATTTTGAACAAATAAAGACACTAATTTTTTTTAATTTCTTGGACCCTATAGTAGTTTTAATTTTCTTTCTTTTAAGGTAAAAGATACGAATATGGGTGCAGTTTGCACGAAGTTATTCAAGTTTTTCCAAAGAAAGTCAAAAGTCAAAATTTGGAAAAAAAATTTATCTATAAGAATAATTTAAACTCTGCAACATAATTGATTTATATATAAGTTGTTTTCGTATTAGATATAACTCCTCCTACTTCGGGATTATTTAAAAGTTGGAAAATATCAGTTAGTTGATTATGAAATGTCTTTTTTTGACAAAAGTTGTGTTTTATTTGTATATGATTTTTCTCGAAATTGAGATTTTTTTTGTGAAATTTTTTGACATGATCTAGCTTCTTCCACCTCGGACTTATTTTAGGAGCTGGAAAATATCAGTTAGTTGATTATGAAATGTCTTTTTTTTTACAAAAGTTGTATTTTATTTTCATATGATTTTTCTCGAAATTGAGATTTTTTTTGTGAAGTTTTTTAACATGATCTAGCTCCTCACACCTCGAACTTATTTTAGGAGTTGACAAGTATCAGTTAGTTGATTATGAAATGTCTTTTTTGGACAAAAGATGTATTTTATTTTTATATGGTTTTTCTCGAGATTGAGATTTTTTTGTGAACTTTTTTGACATGATCTAGCTCCTCCCACCTCGGATTTATTTTAGGAGTTGGAAAATATCAGTTAGTAATGAAGATAGGCAGTTCTTATAAATGGGGTGATTCTTTTTGCAGTATGTATTATGTTACTTCCACAAATAAAACAAAATGAATTTGGGCTAATTTTTACACTTAAAACTTCTTGACGACGCCATTTAAATAAACTTGACCTTACACTTTACTAACAATTTATGTTGCTTTGCTTATAGCTGCCTATCACTATTAATTTATTGATTTTTAAAAACAATACACTATTTAAAATTTATATTTGTAATATTTTTTCGTTTTTAATTAATATTTTCACTTGAATGTTTGGAATTAAATTTATCCTCAGAGAGATTATATTTGCAACTAATCATACGACAAATATCTACTTAAAAAGAAATTAAACTAATTAAACAAAAGCTGGCAAAAAAGATAAACTATTAAAAAGGAGAAGTAATTGCTTTCTTAAATTAAACTTAAAATGATCATAAACGTAAGGAGTAACACAAGGTGGGCGGTGATAGAAAAAAAATTACATTATGAAAAAACCAAAAACAGAAAAGAAACAAACCTTACAGGTATTAATAGACATAAATAGGGGCTTAACTTTATGGTGCTTGAACTAACTTAAATAGTTCAGATGTTATGATGTTTTGCCTCTCCTCACAATTCATTATCTTTTGTTTATATTTTTCTATATACGTCTCATATCGATCCAATTCCCAACTTCGAAAACAAAAATGGAAATTATACTTTACTATTTTAAAATAATTCTTTACCGATGTTTGAGAACAACTGAACATTTAAAATTATTATTTATGGCACAATAAATTAAGTAAAAAACTATTTTTTCCAAATTTTGAGTTTTGACTTTTTTTGGAAAAACTTGAATAACTTGGTGCAAACTGCACCAATATTCGTATCTTTTACTTTAAAAGAAAGAAAATTGAAACTACTATAGGTTCCAAGAAATTAAAAAAAATTAGTGTCTTTATTTGTTCTAAATTTATGGTGTTGAAAATGGAAAAATTTAAAAAAAACGTGAATTTTTCGTATTTTTTCAACTTTTTTCGACTGTAACTTCCAGAATCCTTAACGGATTTTTACAAAATATAACTCAAAATGTTTGTTGGCATGTTTATTATGCATTTGTTTTATTAATATATATAATTTGTTTGTTTTGTAAAATATGAGACCCAAAAACCGAAACAACATTTTTGATCACCAAAAAATTTGGTTTTTCGTGAATATCTCAAAAACAAGAGCTAACCAAAAAAAAATGAATATTATATTAGTGTTCAGGAGGTCCAAATCCATAAGAAAAGTTGAGTTTTATTTCGGGAGATTTTTCTTGTAAACTAGTGTTATTTATTAAAATTTAAAAATATATTTCAATATTATTTTAGACATATATACTTATATAACCGAAAAAGTCTTATTCTCTTATATGTTAATATAGATAGTTTTTCTTTGTTGTGTATGTTGAAATTCGTCGGCTCTGCTTGATATGTACAAAGGAATAGTGAGCGCGTTTCATTCAGTATCCATTTCCATTGCTCTTGGTTCTGTATATTTTATAGTGAAAACAATATGTTGTAATTAATCCAGAAGCATTTTATGGATTTCTTTATGTATATTTTAAATATTTAATAATCATTAGCCTACGAGTAACAGTTAGGACGTACATTAAGAAATTGGTTGCAGCTGTGGCAGTGAAATATTTATGAGGACAGACGATCAGCTGCTTACATTTTCACACATACAACCCAACTCTAATCCAAATAAAAATTATGATTTGTCAAAAAATTTTAAAATTTCGACAACAAATCTTAGCTTAAAAATTCCGTAAAGCTTACAATTTAAAGTTTAAACTCACTCAAAATGTATTTCAATACAAAGTCTTAGTACACCCATTATCTTCTAAAGACTAAACACATGCAACATATCTTTCTTTCGTTTGTTAAAATATTTCATTTGAAACTAACTAAATTATTAAACAATTTTTTATAGTAATTTGGAATTGTCTTAAGGCCATAACTTTTGATGGAAGTTTTTCATTTGCATCTCTAGAAATTAATTTTCTGTTAGGTTTGCTTTATTTGATACAAATAATTGTAAATTTGTATTTGGTGTAAACCTAATTCAAACCTGGATAACAGAAGAAACACGACGACTTAAATAAGTAAGTACATATTGTCAAATTTGATACGATCAAAAAACAAATGCCTTTTTTTAATTTGATGTGATTTTAAATTTCATAAGGTAGAAGATAAATTATTTTTTTAACAGATTACAGTTTGTCAAAGCCTTTAAGAAAATTTCAGTTTAAAATTAACTCATGTTTAGGATATGGTTATTTATCTTTTATCTGCAGACATTTTTGGTTTGTCTTATATTTATAACGATTTTCGAAAGGCATTTGATGGTTTAGTTTGGATGAACTTACGATTTAATTGAAATTTAACTCAGGAATTGTAATTGCCTAGCTAGAAAAAACCTTAACGTCAAAATATATGTATGTGCTTTAGTTTTTAACAGCACAGCAGATTTAGCAGATTTAGCAAAATTATTTCCAACAAAATAATTTAAAAATCTTAATTTTTGTAAAAAGAAATATTCATATTGATCAAAAGGTTTTTGATTCTAGGCATTTTTATGAAAAATTGATGTAATATTTGTTTTCAAATTATTTAAAATCAACTACAACACAAAAATATGATAAACAGGCCAATAAAAAAAATTATTTTTCATAAATAATTTAACTTTTAAAATAAAACGATACATATTAATAATGAACAATCGATTGAGTCTATAACACATTCAACATCGAATTATAATAAAAAAAATGATACCTTATACCATTATTTTGGTTTAATTTTTAACTTCCATACCCGTAAGATATTTGTAAGTAGAATGAAATGATCTCTCAAATCGATGTTTTATTAATGTACTTTTATTCTTTCCGTTTCTTATGATTTAAGTTTTGGTTAAATGAAATATGGATTTACCTGAGAGCCAGGAAAGATAAGATTTTAATAATTGGTTTAGGATTTTTATTAGTTCAATTAAATTTTTGAAGAAAACAAAACTGAACATCGCATAGCTTTTTTATATCAGGTCACTTGATATTGGGTATTTTGTAAGAACCTTTTTTCGCAGTCCATCATTCTTAATGCTTTTTTTTAACTTCTAATATGAGAAATCTTCATTATTTATTCAATTGCTCTAATGAGAAGCACCCGAGGTCCATAATAATAATACAAAATAGTGATTTGTGCCAGTAGTAGAGCCTCAAAGTTCAAGACGTTGAACAGTTTGTGGAGTCATCGGAGCTTCTCTTCACTTTGCAGTTTGCACATAAAAGACGAACACTAATATTATTATCATAATTAGGGCTTGCAAAACCGACTTCATTTTGAAAACCTTCATTTTGAAAATATTAAAACTGGATTTTACGGTTTTCTGAATAATCATTTTCCACCTATAAGAATTAAATTTGAGCGTTATTATTCATAATAAAAACACATTTTATTGGAAAACACATATTTAATTCGTTATAATAAAATAAAAATATTGATTTTAACCAGCAATTTACTTTAATTTAATATCCATATTAATTAAAGGTATCATAATTCATTAAAAAACAAAACAAATTTTAAAAGATTAATAAATAACATTAATACTGTTTTATACATATAAAGAAATATTTCTGTGTACACCCAGGTTTTCTGTTTCTTTTTGACGTGAATTCGGTTTGTTCTTCTCTCATATCGTCATTCAATAATAAATATTTTATATAATCAAAGCAATGTTTGTAGCAAGCTGTGATTGGCGATTATCATAGTCCTTTCTTCTAGAATAAACAACAGATAGTGATGTTAGTTCTATCATCACTATCTTCGTTTCTCCTAGTGGTGTAACGACGGGCCATTTTCAATTTTTACTCTAAAATTATAGTATTCATATTCAAAGAAATCCGCTAAAATTTAATAATTTATTCTCTTCAATTGTAATAAGCGTACGGACATTTGTTTGTACTACTGTGTAAATTTTTTGTTTTTGACGGTTTAGTTACGTCATTCAATTAACAATACATGTTTTGCATAAATAAATTTGTAAAAAGTAGAATTGTTGTTTGTATTAGTGAAAATTGGTTGTTACAATAATGGAGAGGGATGTATATAAGCGATCAAATTGTTTGGATCGAAGATTCGTATATAATTTTTAAAACAAACATTATTTTATAGATATAAATCAGATTTTTAGTATTTAATTAAAAATTAAACAAATATATCATTATGTCAATTTAATGATAGGAAAAAATGTAAATTTTGCACTAATCGGATTTTTACCACAAAAAAACAAAATATTAAACCAGAAAACTGAATCTATGACAAACAAATTACACTCTTATTTATGAAACACTTTGAATAATGTAAAGAAACTATCAATTAGCTAGCAGAGAAAATAATATAGCAGTATAAAAATAAATCAACAAAATTTGTACAAATCAAAATACAAAAAGGCTTACATTAATTTATTTCTTGAACGTTGTCTTTTTTAACATCTATCATATATACTTTTTTATTATTTCCTTATATTTAGGAATGATTTAGTATTAAAATTAATAATTAAGTCTAATTTTTATTTATATATTATTATTATATTTTTATTTGGCATTATAGGAATAATCAATCAATTTTTGTATATCTTTTTTTTGTTCATCAGGATCCATCACCACATGCAATACAAGAACATGAACAAGATACATGCCCGTCAATCAAGCCACATGCTGACAGCAGTACAACTCTTATATAAGAATCACACCACTACCATCAAGAGCAGGCGCACACTTAGGTGTTTTACAGTATTAAAAAATAAATAAATAAATCCCGAAGAATTATACATAATTATCTCGTTTTTATTTGTGCATTTATAGTGCTCATCATTGCCAGACAATTCATATTTAAAAAAAATCATTCAGCAATCATGAAATACATATATCTGAAAGCTAACAGAATTTTCAGCAAGAAAAACATTTTACACTAATACATTATTTGATCAAAGATCAAAAACAATTTAACTTCGTAAGATTATATTTACTCCACCTAGCAACCAATCATTATCCGATGGTAACCACCAGAACCTGTTACTACGATTATCAATATTCTTTTTTTTACCAGTGGTTTGGTCTGATACTTGCTGCTGGAATCGCAGATTCGGATTTATAGGTAATTCGAAGGTATTTATCTTATTTCCATAAGTAATTTTTTTATATGTTGTAGTTCTATTTATGTGATAGATAATTGGTATATTGTTTTTATCTATTATGTAGCCGTTTGTATCTAGATAGATGAATGCTTCTAGTGGTATATAACCAGTTATCATGGATTTTTTATAATATTCATCATTAGGATAATATATATGTGATATAAATGAATTTTCCACTACATACTGACATCTCTTGAAATACTTCCTAGTTAAATGGACTATTATTTGATCTACACGGTATGAATTTGATGTATTGTATATATATATTTTTACTATACATTTTATGGATGTTTACAATATTATTATGGTCTGTATTGTTTTGATAATTTATTTTATATAATTTTAGAGATGATCTTAATATTTTTCGTTAAAAACTCTTACTCTTTCCATATTTGTTGCATTGGTATTATACCAAATACGGCATCCGTATAATAATATAGGCTTTAATAGTAGTTTATTCAATGAGTGAATAATGAAGTAGTTTATTCTCAAGCAAAAGTTTAAAATTCGAGCGAGGCACGAACGAGAATTTTAATTTGCGAGAGAATAAAATTCATTATTCACGAATGGATTACAATACTTTATTCTCTGACAAAGAATTGTGTATTATAAAAAATAAAAACATTTTCTTCAATTAAAACAATAAATCTTTACTGTTATAATTGATAAATCAAATTTCTTAATAAAAAAACCCTGAGTTTAAAAAACGCCCTTCTCATACATCAACCAAGTTCAACTCAACGAAATAAGAGAAATAAAATTAAAATTCGATTTTTCAACAAAACTTATCAAAGCAATTGTGATTATACTTTGAAAATAATTTTAATGAAATCAAAACAATTTGACCAATTGGAATCATACCAATTGAATAATGATAATTTTTTTATAGGAAAATTTTCATTAGACAATATAGGTTAAGTTCATTAGGCTATAGGTTAGAAACAAATACAATAAAAACATACTATTATTATCGAAAAAACATACAAATAAAGCTGATATAATTAAATGGAAGAGAATAAAATGTATTATAGCATAGTATTTTTACATTAGAATTTAAATTTTTTGAGAAGAATAGTCTTCTTAATTTTGCCAATAATAATTTTATGTTATTTAGCTTTAGATTTAGATTTTCGTTGAAGCATATATATTGATCAATGTAAATTCCCAGATATTTAAGGGCCGATTGTATGAACAAGGATGGATAGAAAAAAATCCGAGGGTAAAATTCTATCTTCATCCGAGGATTCTTTTTTTCGTCGATTGTATGAACACGGATAGATTAATTTTTATTTATGTTTTTATTGCAGTTTATAGCATTTTTTTATAAGTGGCAATACTTTTTCTTTTACTTTTCTATTAAATAAATTTGATTATAAATTAAAAAACATTATTTCAAAATTGAAACTGAATATATTAAAAATATTATTTATTTTACTATTAATTTATATCAAAAAACAAATTTTTGAAACGCAGAAATTTCAATTAAAAAATAACCACAAATTCAAAACAAAACTTTTCTGCTATGCGCATGTCGAGAAAAAAAACAAACTGTTTTATCCTTTGTTTTATAGAAGAAAAATAGAAGATGGGTTAAAGGATAGATCAACAATCCTCGGATAGATTTTTTAATCTAATCATTCATACAATACAAACGACGATTAATCCGAGGATTTATCTTCTATTCGCATTCATACAATCGGCCCTAACAGTTGTTTTATTATTTATCCTCGTGTTATTAATTTGCATTGAGAAATTATTCCAATTCCTTTTCAACTCCCTTCTTGCCTTTGATAATGGTGGTCGGAAGAGGATAGTTTCACATTTGCCTATGTTTATATTAAGTGACCATATATTTGTGTACTCTATTCAACATTGATTGCAAATTACTTTGTATTGTTGTTGTTGTTTAACTATCATTTGTATATAGTATTATGTCATCTGCGAACGCTATAATGTTTTATTTTTTATTTTATTGAAATTGTAGGAATTTAGTAGGTCACTTGTATATACATATATATTGAATAATATAGGAGATAACACAGCACTTGCTGTAATCCATTTTTAATATGGAGTATTTTGTTTGAACTTATATTTTTTATTGTTTTATTAAACTTATTGTTGTCATTTAGATTATCTATTATATTTGTATTGTTTTTATTTTCATTTAGATATGTCATTGTATTGAATGTTCTTCCTTTTATGAAGATGATTAATGGTTTAGGATTTAAGATGATTAATGGATTAGGCATTTTATATCTCAACATTTTATATAAAACACCATCCTGCCATTCTGCGTCAAATGCATTTTTCAAGTCAACTGTGCATGCATCTATATATTTGTCATTGTTCCTGGCCCAGCATAGATCTAATACGAGTACATTAATTGCATGTAAAATTGAATGTTTTTGTTTGAACCCAAATTATTGTTCAGCTATAATATTCGTTTTATAATATATGTAAGATTGTTTTTAATCATTTTTTCGTAAATTTTTGATATATTAGGCAATAATGATAAAGGTCTTTAACTGGTTGGATCATTTGTTGCTTTGCCATGTTTATATATAAGTAATGTGATTGCATGTTTCCATGTTAATGGGAAATATGAATTATTTAGTAGATTATTGAAAAGCAGGGTATACAACTTTAATATGTGTTCAGGAAGATGTTTCAATACAATATTTGGGATTCCATCTACACCAGCAAATTTTTTATTATATATGGTATGTATGAGACATTACATTAGTGTTGCTTGAGTTATAAAGTAATTTTTGTAAAATTCAATATTATTATTATTTTTATTTATATGGTTAAATGTATATGTTGATATATCATCCAATATATGATCTCTAGATGGTTTGAATAAAGGATTATTAATGCTATTACCAACATTATTGTCATCAACAACATCACCATTATCAATATTTATGTCTGTGTTAGTATTAAATTGTATATCATATGATTTTTGGTTTAAAGAATAATTCATAATTGTTTTAATGTTACCCTTTACATCTGTCATTGAATTTTTGAACTGATCAACAATATTTTTACCATATCATAATTTTTTATCCATTAATAATTTTTTATCCATTAAAACACCATTTACCATTGACAGGTAAAACAGGGTAAAAAATATGGTTGACGCATGATGGATCCGATTTCATCCGAGCACTGCTGGTGACGATATTAATAAAAAACACCGAGATCAGAGAATTAAGATTTGAAGTTGTTTCAATCACAACTCGTGTAGCACGTTTTTGAACAGAGTTCAAAAGAGTCAGGATGGAAACAGATGCAGCACCCCAAACTTGACAACAATACTCCATACAAGGACGAATGTAGGACTTACAAATGTGGAGTAATTAATATGGAGTAAAATATTTTTTACATCTATTGAGGACTGAGTTTTCTTAGCGCGCTCTTTGCCATCACCATTATACGATCAATCTAGAGTAAGTCGATAGAAATTTAGACGACCAATAAAATTTTTCTCATTCGTCTATTTGTTTGTCACACACACTAATCAAAATATCTTTGGCAAACTCGGTCGTTGATCTGGCAACAATCAATAGCCATGTTTTGGTGGAGTTAAAATTGAACATATTTCAGCCACCCCAAATGGAAACTTTTGCCAAGCTATCATTTACATTTATGGCAGCGTTTTTCCGGGCGGGCTTTATTCGTTCATGCATTTTCCCAAGATAGGAAAACGAACGACCTGTGCAGTGTACTATCATCTGCAAAATTATTAATTGGGTTACTGATGATTTTCATTTCATATAAATTAAAAATAAAGTGGTGACAAAACTAAGCCTTGGGGTAAATCAGCATTAATTAATTTAGAGCCATCGATGGATACCGAAATGTATCGGTCGGTGAGAAAGTTTTGAATAAACTACACAACTGCGGGGTTAAAGCCGTACGCTACGCGCTTGCTGATCAGGTTTGCAGCCCGGATTTGATCAAATGCAAATTGACGACCAAATTGTAATTAAAGTGGAAAATATTATTCAACTTTGCCTTAAACAACAGAAAATTACTGACTATTTTTCAGTAAAAAAATTGTCCATCGAAGCTTAATCTGAGTAGCCACATATTCAAACATTCTCATTCAAAAATATTAACATACATATGTTTTTGTAGCATCGGTTTGATTAGCTTTAACATAATTATTTTATGATAATGAATTGTTTTTAAACTGCATGTTGCTATTTTTTGTGATCGCTTTTATACACTGAAAAAAATTGAAGTTCATGACAACCTCATCTTGAAGTTGGTAGTTGATGATTCATGCAAAGAAAAATTATTTGCAGACAATTTCACTGTGATTGGCACAACTACACGATAACATTTTCCTAACAACAGAATGAGGTTTATTTAAAATATAAAGTGTTATATCCAATATAACAGTAGTTGAATAAAAATAATAAATATTTCCCTGAAACAAATTTTCTTTGGCCTTATATCATGAATTTTCCATTTTAAAGTTTAAGTATTTGAGATTAATTGAACTATATTTTATTTTCACATAAATATTTCGTGTGATTGTCTCAACTTCATCGATTTATAATTGTAGAGTTGTTGAGCAATTTCGTAGTTTGATTCATCATATGTGACCGCACGGTGAGGTTGAGACAATTGCATTTCGATTGGAAATAGGACATGTTTTTTTCAGTGTATCAATTAATATGTAGTAAATAATTTAATATGAAATACAATGATATAATGAGCATAACAGGCAAATTTGCTTATGCTTTTTTAATTTTTCGGGATATAACGTACCATGGTGTATAACGTACGCTTACGTCGGTCCCTTGACCGTACTTTATAAACGAGTTGTACTGTATTTACATATTTAGCATACATTTGTTCCTTTTGTATAGTGAATGCGCCAAGCACTTCTATTTTAGGTAGCATTGGGAACGGAAAATTGTTTATTTTTCAAAAATAGTTTTCCATTTTATTCATTTCTGTTAATGCATCGTGGCAAATTAAATTAGGATTGCACATGTATGTCAGCATTACCATTATAAATTTTTTAAATAGAATCAATGAATTTGATAATATAAAAAGCAATATAAATTTGATAATATATAATTGCCATTTGTTTATATAGTATCGATTTAGTACAATATTCAAAAATACGCGATATAATTTCATGTTTTTGGTATGCACTGAAATATAATTTTTTTTACATACAATGTTGATATGTTTTCGTGGGTAGCGAAAATCAGAAATTCGACGTCCATGCCGTGCTGCCTGGGTAATGTAGATAGAATTAGGTTGGTGTATCGGAGACAAGCAGAGTAAACTCTGCTTAGCCAATGATGGTACATCACGGTGAATTGGCACCTTAAGACCAATGCAACTCAAGCGTCTGTTCTCCATGTTAGGGGCGGCTTGAAGCGGGCGTCTGTCTGGGATCAAGCGGCTCGCTATATATACTTGTAAAAAGGTTGTTTCTGGTAACCTTAAGATGCAGAACGAACCCACTCACGACAATTTGGGTTGAGCCAAAGGTTAACAACCTAGCCCCGGAAAAAAATTATTTGTTAAATTTGGAAATCGGAAAAAAATATCAGACCCGGACAAAAACAATTTTACCTGGACGTGAAAAAGGACCAGACTACCAAATCGGAACGTGGAACGTGCGCAGCCTGAGCGCTCCTGATGCTCTTATAAGTCTAGAAACAGAGGCTGAGAGGTATGGGATGGATATCATACCTCTGCAAGAAATTAGACAGCCAATAATAGGAAAACAAGATTTGGAAAGTCACTCTCTATACTGTAGTGGTCATCCTTCTCGGAAAGAATTTGAAACTGGCTTTCTTGTTGGTGCACGCATACAATGAAATTCATCCCGGTCAGTGAGAGGATTTGCTACCTACGTGTACGTGGTACATATAACAATATTTCTCTTATTGCCGTTCATGCACCTACTGAAGATAAAACCGTCGACGAGAAGGATACTTTCTCCATAGAACCGGAAGAGGTTACGAAACAAACACCAACACGTGACTTCATTATGGTTTTTGGTGACTTTAATAGGCTGGTTGGAAGAGGAGTCTCTTATGGAAATGTGGTGGGCCCCAACAGTCTGCATTTGAATTCGAATGACAATGGTGAGAGAATGACTGAGTTTGCATTATCAAATAATTTGAGAATTGCCAGTACTTTCTTTCAGCATCGATCGATTCATAAACAGACTTGGGTTTCACCGAATGGAAACACTCGAAATCAAATTGATCACGTGCTAGTTACAGCACGTTTCTTCTTCAGTGTTCTGGATGTGCGATCCTTTAGAGGTGCATATATTGAAAGTGATCACTTTCTTGTATGTGCAACGATAAGGTTCCACTTCCCAAATCCAAGCATTCCAAAATTCAATCAACGGAAACGTTTTAACATCTCATCACTAACGAATGCTGAAACGGAAGAAAGATATCAAAACCATATTGCCGAAACATTGGAGAAATCAGAAACCATTAATGGAGACGTCAATAAGTCATGGTATTGTTCAAAGATGCTGCTTTAAGCGCTGCTGAGGAAATACTTGGACCACCACAAAACCACTCCCAGAAGCCATGGATGGATCAAGCATGTCTTGACGCTATTCAATACAAAAGAGATTCCTATCTGAAGTGTCTACAAGGACGCAACATCAAGTCCACGAAGGAGAACTATAAACTGGCAAGACAAGCCGTTACAATGCTATGTAGACGCATGAAGCGAGAATGGCGGAAGAGAAAGTGTGATGAGATTAAAAGCTTAATTAAGGAACATCAATCGCGTAACTTCTTTCAACAGGTTAAAACCTTAGAAAACTAAACCAGATCGACTGTTATTCAAAACGAAGATGGGGAGCTACAAGGAGATCTAAAAAATATTTTAGATACTTGATTTTGAAAATCTTCTCAACTTAAGTGACCAGCAACAAGTCGGGCGACGAGCAAAGCTTATTAGTGCGTCAAAGGTTCATGTAGACGCACCATCAACTGAAGAGGAATTTGAGGCGGCGCTGTCAAAATTAAAACGCAATAAAGCACCTGGTATCGACGGTATAACATCCGAAATGATTGTGCATGGTGGTGAAACTCTATCCTTAAGATTGTTTGAGCTTGTTCTGGAGGACTAAAACCATGCCACAGGACTGGAACACAGCTATGCTGATACCAATCCATAAAAAAAGGTAATCGCTGACAATGTGCAAACTACAGAGGAATCGCTATACTCTGCACAGCATATCAGATCTTTTCTTACATTTTGCTATCCAAAATCAATCCTTTTGCTGAACAACTGTTTGGAAAATAACAGTGTAGTTTCCACAGGGGCCGAGGTACCACCGATGCACTTTTCTCGATAAGGACGATTTTGGAGAAGTGTCGAGAGTTCAACATACCTGTGCACCAACTCTTCATTGATTTCAGGCAGGTCTACGAATTTCTCGAACAATAAACTCTATGGTCTGCTCTGGTGTCAATGGGAATCCCTGGTATCACTATGCAAAATGACAGTACAGAACTCTCAATGCTGTGTACGAGTAGAAAACGAAATATCAAAGTTTTTTAAAGTCGACTCCGGTTTAAGACAAGGTGATACTCTCTCTCCTATACTTTTTAGTTTAGCCTAGGAATATGTGTGCCGTCAAAAGAAACTACCGACTAACAGTAATATCTTGTCAATAAACTCAGTACAGATGATCGCATACGCTGATTATGTTGTCATCCTCGGCCGAAGTGAAGCTGTTATGAGTGAGACTTTCAAGTCGCTTGAGAGTGGTGCTAGAAAAATTGGTCTTCATATTAACTACAGTAAAACCAAACATATGAATGTTTCAAGAGAGGCTGAGAAGAAAGATTTGATGTGCGGCAATGAACGAATTGAGGGAGTTGAATCTTTTAAATATTTGGGATCACTCAAACAACGCATACTTACAGATATAAAAGCTCGAATCGCTGCAGGTAATCGAACTTTCTACTCAATTAAACCTCTCCTTGGATCACCGTATGTATCAACTAACACCAAGCTCAAGTTATACAGGACATTAATTAGACCGGTTGTGATGTGTGGGTCACAAACGTGGACCCTTACTCAAAATGACGAATCGCATTTATCTGTATTTGAGCGTAAGACCCTACGCTACATTTTTGGTCCACTTAAGACAGACGATGAAGAGTATAGAACCTGATATAAATTTGAGATCAGAGACCTTCTTGAGGGTCCTGTATAATAGGTTGTATCCATTCTAATAGGATTGCTTGGTTTTGGCATGTTCTACGAGCCGATTCAAGTCTGGAATGATTAGGAAAATGTGCGATAGTACCCCAGAGAGTGGGCGACCGCAAAGTAATATGGGAGACTGACGTAATAAACGACCTTAACAAAATCGGCTGCCATTGTAATTATGTCGGTGTTGCGAATGACCGTGGTGAATATTCAAAGCTGATTAGATTGGCAACGCTCCTACATGGAGCATGAACGCCGATAAAAAAAAATAAAAACTATTAGTTAACAAGAAACTGGCGATTTTATTTTAATTTATCAGTGAAATTTATTATATTTTCCTACAAGAGATGAAAATCAAAATACTGTTTTTTCGTTAGTAAACATTTGTTCACGAGACGCACTAGAGTCGAGTGAGATAACCAGAGCAGAAAGGTATGGAAAACCTGAATACAGTCAGGGCGTGATCAGGGTCTGGTCAGTCCTACAAGGGATCTGATGTGGGCCTGTTTCGGGCCTGATTTAGAATACCCTTTTAGGGTTAACCTTATTTGAATATATCCGGCCTTGATCAGGTTTTTCGTATTTGACCCCCAGCTGAAATTTTATTTGAAATTTTATACAGTTAAAATCGTTTCATGTATGTTTTAGTTATCGCTTCTCGGCTGAAAGACTAAGTGATTAAGGTGGTATGCATATTTTAATTTTTTCCGTTGTAATTTTTTTATTTAAATTTGATTAATTTACGTATATAATATATAAATATGTATCAGCGTCTGATCCGGATATCCCAATCAAGGCCTGATCCGATTTTCCCAATCAGGGTCTGATCCGGTAATCCCAATCAGGAGCTGATAGGGAAAAAGCGTTACACTCATGATTAGGGCACAATCAGGCTGCCCTAACAATGCCTGATCTGGACTAATTCAAACCTGATCAGGACCTTACTTGAGCCCTGACAAATTTCTGCTCGGATAGAAAATGCAATTTTTCTACGAAAATATACATAAATATAATCGATATTTATTATAAATTATTATATTAGAAAATGACAACATAACTTTCAATAGTATATACTTTCCTACAAGAGATGAAAACATTGTTTTTTTCGTGAGTAAACATTTGTTCACGAGACGCGCTAGCGTCGAGTGAAACATGTTTACGAGCGAAAAACGTTTTTTATCTCGCGTAGGTAATAAGATTTTTTTATGATATAATACATATTATCGATATTTACTGTAAATTATAAAATTAGAAATCGACAACAAAACATTCAAAATTCATATTCTATTTTTTCATTGTTACGTAGTTTAAAATACTTTGTAAAATTATATGAAAAACCATAGCAACTATAATTTGTTATTCTTTTTCACTAGTGAATTGACTTTTCGCATAGAAAAATTTCATTTTCTATTTTTTAATGGTTGCTGCATTTAAAATCTTTATAAAATTACACGAAATACCATAGTAACTACAATTTGTTATTGAGCGAAAATGATTTTACACTACAGTGGAATAAAAACCATTTTCACAGGGGTTTAAGCCTACTTGAAAATAGATTTTTCATATGCTGCCGTAGAAAATTTTATTTTTTGTATGAGTAAACCGTAAAATGCACTTTTAAGATTCAAAATGTGCGTAACGCAGACCTTTTACTTCGGTCTGAAAGACCTAAGTATTACATTCATGAGCTCAAAGTGAAATTCTTACCCCCACTTTTTTTGGCATTTCTCGACGTTTTAGGACCTACTGATTCTAAAAAAGCAAAAAAAAAAAAAATGTGTGTCCCTCTGCCGGCCGGCCGTCCGTCACAACCGACGAAATCTAGAAAACCGCTGAACGGATTTCAAAAATTTTTTTTTCTAAAAATAGGTTTACTCAATGGGAAGAGCCGAAAGGACGATGTGTTTGATAACTGTACCGGAAGTGTGTCGAAAAAATCGTCAAGTGTGTCAAAACAAGGAAATTTGCATATTTTTTGCTTAAAAAACGTTCATTTTAAGTGATTACGAGTAGGAACATTGAATTTGGAGAAATCTTGATGGTCGGGATTAGTATGTGAGACCAAAATCTAGATTATTGCATTATAAGTTTGTCAAAAAAATGTTGTCAAATGTGTCAAAAGAAAGATTTTTATTTATTTTTTTACCCAATTTTTTGGAAAAAAAATAAAATTAATTGTTTGTATGAAATGAAGTTTTATTATTATTATTGAGAATTATGGCATTATAAGTTTGTCAAAAAAATGTTGTCAAGTGTGTCAAAAGATTTTTATTTAGTTTTTTACTTAATTTTTGGAAAAAAAATAACATTGTTTGTTTCCAATGAAATTTTATTATGATTATTGAGAATTATGGCATTATAAGTTTGTCAAAAAATGTTGTCAAGTGTGTCAAAAGAAAGGTTTTTATTTATTTGTTACCCTATTTTCTTAGAAAAAAATAAAATTAATAGTTCGTATGACATGATATTTTTTTATTATTATTATAGAGAATTATGGCATTATAAGTTTGTCAAAAAATAATGTCAAGTGTGTCAAAAAATGATTTCATTTAATTTTTTAGCCAATTTTTTGGGGAAAAAATGTAGCTGTTTTTATGACGTAAATGTAATTTAAAATGAAATGGACATGGAAATTTTTGAATTTGTTATAGTTTTTTAAATATTTTTGTAATTTTGAAAAAGTTTGTATTTTTGATTTTGTAATAATTTTTGCAATATTTTTAGAATTTCGGCGAAAGTTTTAATTTTTGATTTTGTAAGAATTTTTGGAATATTTTTAGAACTTTGAAAAATTTTAAATTTTTGATTTTATTACAATTTTTGGAATTTTGAAAAAATTTTTAAATTTTTGATTTTGTGATAATTTTTGCAATATTTTTAGAATTATGGAAAAAGTTTGAATTTTTAAGAATTTTTGAAATATTATTGGAATTTAGAAAATATTTAAATATATGATTTTATTCTAATATTTGGAATATTTTTGGAATTTTGAAAAAGTTTGATTTTATTTAATTTAACAATATTTTTGGAATTTTGATTATAATTTTCCGGCAACGTTTTGATGTTTCGTCTTAGTTTTGTAATAAATTTTTAAACAGATATAAAAAATACTTGTACTTTAACAAAGAGTTATGTTTGATATACATCGCTGCCCAAAACTAAAAACCATGTCCTCGTGAAAGTTTTTTGCCGAAAACTATATCAAAATCCTTAACCCAGACCGAAGTCTTGATATCTCAGAGCTGTGAGATTTCAGCCCCTCCATATTTTCCTATTGAAATAACAATGCTTAAAATTGAAAAAACAATGCCTAAAATTATTACTATTATTTCGAGAAACCACTGATAAAATAATTTTTAAAAAAATGTTTACTATTTTGTGTAAATATATGTATTTTCTTAATCGTTTTCTTAATCGAATCTTACTCGTACAAAAAATCTTGCATGCAATTGGGGCATAAAGTATCTTTTTTGCTTTCGAGTGATTGTTGACAATTTGAGAGATTTCGCTCAAGATAATTTCTCTCACAAGAGGAAAGATATACCTTACGCCCTTAATACATAACTAGCTATTGTAGGTCTTTTCCAAAAAAGTGTGTTTTTTAAATTTATTTTTTTTATAACTCTATGGAAACTGAAAATTAGAATAGATCAATAGAATGGTAAAAAAATGTTTGATTAAATGTATCAGAATGACCTATGAGATGCAATGAAAACTGATGAGGGTTTTGTAAATTTTCTGTGGTTCTAAAGTCTAAACCGATTATTTTATTTGTCTACGTATTCGTTTAAATAGAAATGAACCTTAGTTATTCATTATTCCACAAAACGATTTTACGACTAAATCACCTTGATTTGCCGAATAGATTTTTATAACAAATTAGTCACTTGAATGTTTTTTCATTATTTTGAAACTAGAACGAAAGCTAACTTAACAAAAAAGAACTAAAAAAAATCCTTATTGAATGTGTTTCTTGCAATATTCAGGAATAAATTATTCGCGATTTTATTGTGATCCATAAACGAATCCTCCCATCCTCCACGTTAGCAAATCAGATGCTCGACATCATTAATATTATATCACCTAGCCTGCCACAATTGTATAACTTTTTTAATCAACAAATGTTTTGCTATCGGTCAAATTCAACTTGATAAGATATCGGACAACTCATTTCCTGTTTTCATAAATCAAATATTAAATATACGGAACTTAATCTTCTTCTATACATTTTAGTCAAAATTAAAGTTTCCTTAAAAATTATATATTTGTTTATTTATTATTTTCGTTTTAACAATATCTGTTATTACTTTATCTCATTTCATTGTACATCTCGTACTCGCATATGTAATTTGGAAAAATATATTTGAACAGGATGTTCAAAAGATTTTAAAAAGTTTGAACCCATTTTTCATTTTGATTAAAAAAATCGAATATTTTCTTCATTATATGAAAATTGAAGATTGTTTATATCTTGAAATTGAAAATGAAGACTGTGAGAAAGTTTTATCAAATAATTTTCTATTTGTTTTCGGGATTTAAGTTACACATATATCGATTGTTTTGGGTATATATGTTTATTAGAAATATTCGTTAGTATCCCAGTCATTTTCGCGATCAACCTCGGAATGAGAGATAATAAGCTGAATTTTCGTATATACCTTCATTTTGGCGTTCTAAAAGTTGCCTCGAAAGTCTCACAAAATCTCGTGTCTGCGTAGTAAGTAATAAAACACAGTTAAAAAAACACAGTTTTTTGCGATTATCTCAGTTTCTATTGCTCCAATGACGTTAACATATACTATAATAATTGTAGAGCATAATATTTGCAACAAATTTTATCTGGAAATATTTCTCATGCGCTCAGCTGTTTTTGCGATAGAGGGCGGTGAAGTAGTTTTCTGTTTTTCTTGACTCTGCTGCTGCATCAGCTGTTTGGCCACAAAATAAACACAGTTTTAGGTAGATTTTATATAAAAATCTACTTATTGTAATGTATTTTTTGTACCAAACGACTATATATGATAAGCGGAGATATGTTCTGTGGTAGATTTGAAATTTGTTTGTTGCAAAATTGGATAGATGTAGTTTTGCTTATATGTAGTTAATTTTCTTTTTAAAATTTGTTTGATATCTGTTTGTAATTAGTTTGTTTTGTTTAAACTAATCTGATACATCAGATTCTACTTGCACACAAAACTGTCTGATCTCGAAATCTACCTATTTCTAGCGGACATCCTGCCGCTTCTGACTTTTTTTCTTCTTATCCCGCAATGTTTTGATTATTTCTGCATTAACTTGTGTAAGTTTTTCATTGATAAATATTTGTGAATCTTTACGAGGCCCTACATACCCTGGAAAAGTTTGGGGTGATACAGTGGGCCCAATTCTCTCCTTTTGTTTAATAAGGATCGTTGGACTTCAGTGTTGTTAAATTTGATTGTTGCATATTTAAAGATGCCGTTGCCACTTCGGTTTTTTTCTTCTAGCATCAGATGTTTGAACATATATTGACTTAACCTTTTCAGTACTAAATTCATACAGTTTGTTCAGGCCATCTAAAATTTCAATCAGTGATTTTATGGAATTAGGTAGTCCCGTTACAACAACGTCATGATCAAGGCTCATGTGCCGTAGAAAATTGACCTCCATTTCTAGCTGTTTGAGATTATTATCCGTTGATTTCTGGTTAGCGTCTATTTTATCTAAACGCTTTTTGTAATTTTATTTTCTTCCAATATGCTTTGTATTTTAAGATTTGCATTACATCGCATATACCTGGATTTGGTTTTGATAATAGCTGTTCTATGCTATCTTTATTCATTTTATAATATTCAGAAACTGTATATCAACTCACTTAGCAATGACACTACTATGGATTTTTATGAGTATTTTATAATGAACAAGGTTAATTAATACTACACTCTAGAAATTGTTTATAATGGTTAATGGTTTACACTATTTCAAAGTTCAATTAGACAATAATGGTTTATAATGGTTTGAATTGATTGGATATGGATTGTATATGGATTTGATATGGATTGGATGTGGATTGGATATGGATTGGATATGGGATGGATATGGATGGGATATGGATTGGAAATGGATTGAGTATGGATTGGATATGGATTGAATATGGATTGGATATGGGTTGGATATGGATTGGGTATTGAGTGGATATGAATTGGATATGGATTGGATATGGATTGGATATGGATTGGATATGGATTGGATATGGATTGGATATGGATTGGATATGGATTGGATATGGATTGGATATGGATTGGATATAGATTGGATATGGATTGGATATGGATTGGATATGGATTGGATATGGATTGGATATGGATTGGATATGGATTGGATATGGAGTGGATATGAATTGGATATGTATTAAACGTGGAATGGATATTGATTTGATATGGAATGAATATGGGTTTGGGTTGAATAAGGATTAGATGTGAATTGGATATGGATTAGATATGGATTGAATATGGATTAGACATGAATTGGACATGGATTGGGTATGGATTGAATATGGATTGGATATGGATTGGATATGGATTGGATATGGATTGGATATGGATTGGATATGGATATGAATTGGATATGGATTGGATATGGATTGGATATGGATTGGATATGGATTGGATATGGATTGGATATGGATTGGAAATGGATTGGATATGGATTGGATATGGATTGGATATGGATTGGATATGGATTGGATATGGATTGGATATGGATTGGATATGGATTGGATATGGATTGGATATGGATTGGATATGGATTGGATATGGATTGGATATGGATTGGATATGGATTGGATATGGATTGGATATGGATTGGATATGGATTGGATATGGATTGGATATGGATTGGATATGGATTGGATATGGATTGGATATGGATTGGATATGGATTGGATATGGAATGGAAATGGATTGGATAGTAATTGAATATGGATTAGTAATGGATTAAAAATCGGATATTGATTGGATATTGATGGTATATTTTCTATATAGACGAACAAAAGAAATGATATTAGTGGAAAAAAACATCAAAAATGTAAAATCAGCAGTTTTTTTAAAGATCTTTAATACACAATAGAAAGATAATCAGAAAGATAATATTAGAAAGGTAATTTATAGACCTTATAAAAATATTGTTTAAAAATTTGTAGTAATTTTTTAAAACTGTGTTAAACTTAAATAACATTTTCAAAGATATTTCCAGAAAAAAAATGTTTAATTAATTCTTAATCGAAAACGAAAGTTTCCCAATGGCATGATTTCTCATTTTGAAAATAAAAGTCTTACAAAATTTTAATTTCTGTTTTTTAATTATTTGTTTAAACAATGCAGTCTATTTAACTAAAACCGCCTGAATTCTTGTTTTATAGAAATTTATTTATTTTAAAGATGCAATTTAAGTATTTGTGGTTGTGTATGCTTTTTTTCATATTTGACCTTTTCTCCCCTTCTACATGTCCGAAATTAATTATATATGAATGTACCGAGAAGTAAATAGTGAAAAAATTATGTGAAATAAAATGCATGTTGTATAGAACTCATGTAATGATTAACTTTTAATTTTTATTCTAAGTTGTGTAATAAAAGCAATATACAGAACAATTTATTAATAATAAAAAATTATATAAAAGAAATTAAAAATATAAAATAAATTTACATTGCATATTAACGGCTTATCTTCAAAATCCTAGTTTGAGCTGAATTAGAATATATTTTTGTAAGCAATGTCTTTTCATCTTTGGGTATGAACACATGAAATGTTTGTGTACCTTTTATAGTTACAGCCTTTCTGTATATTGCTTCTGGCCGTGACTTCTTTTCTGTATAATAATTTTTGCTGGTATATATGAGCAATTTCACGGAGATTCAACAACGTTTTGACTTGACCCTTTTTAATTTTGATTATTTTTTGTTTATAGATAGTCTTTCATAAATAAAAAATACTAGTTCTCTTAGAAATTTTTTTTAGACCAGGGGTCTTCACAGGGTGCCCCTCAATTTTTTGTTATTTTGTGATGTGAGTGCGTTTTGACGAGCGATTGTAGAAAAACTACTCAATCGATTTTCATAAATGATATGTCGTTAAATAGGTACTAGAAATTTTTAAAAATGTTCATTGTAATTTTTTGAAATAATTTTTAACGGTGTAACGTAAGAAAAAAACTTTGTAAATTACCGTACTCGATTTGTTCATGCATTTAAAATTAATTTCGGACAGGTAGAAATGGAGCAAAAAGGTCAATTATGTATAAGCATCCACGCCATCAAATACTTAACTTGTGTCCTTAAAACAATTAAATTTCTATAAAACAAGAGTTCAGGTGGTTTTAGTTAAAACGACTGCATTGTTTAAAAAAAAAAATGAGAAACAGAAATTAAAATTTTGTAAGAATTTTATTTTCAAAACGAGAAATCATGCCATGGAAAACTTTCGTTTTAGATTAAGAAATTATTAAACATTTTTTTTCTGGAAAAAATGTGGTAAAAGTGTGGGTACCCTCAATAGCGCCATCTTTGAAAATATTATTTAAGATTAAGAGAGTTTTAAAAAATTACTACAAAATATTAAATAATTTTTTTAAAAGTTCTATTAATTACCTTTCTAATGAGCTATAAATGACTTAAATCAGTTTAGTCAATCGTTAGCAATCGGTAGCCAGAGATACTAATCTTTCGCCAACCCGGAAAACTTTGCCGCCACCCTGTGTCATCCACAGAGTGAAATTTAATTTTTCGACAGAAATGGTATTTTGTTTTGTCATTGGCTATCTGTGTATGAAATTTCATCAAAACCAGAGGGGGTCAGTCCAGATGCTAGAACAAATGCTATTGTGGTGACGTGGACTTGCTCTACTTCTAGTATAGTACATTCCTGTTACAGCTTTATTTATGTTTCTCTCTCTAGAATAACTAAGGCAACGTACAGAGTGAAAGCTGTGAGCTGTGCCATTCAAAGCGGTACTGAAAGAGTAGCCAGCTACAAAACTGCACCTGTATAATCAAATGAGAGTGTTCACAGTAAAGCGAAGCGTGAGCTGCGCGTAAGCATATTCGAAAGTCGTTCGCTTTGAAACTGTTCCGTGCAGTTTTAAATTTGAATAGTATGCGTTTTGATTGTTTTTGTGTAAACTAAAATATGATGTAATATAAAATATAGACATTCTAGTATATTCAAACAATTTTGTTTTATCCTCCGAAGTTGAGGATATAATTGATGAAATCCACTATTGATTTTAAGGTCTAAATTAATGTTCTGTAAAACCAATTTTCGTTTTCAAACTATGACCGTAAAAAAAGACCTTTACTTAAGAATAACTCATTTTCTGATGATGAATTCATTTTGAAAAATGACCAATAAAATGTTCGTGTAAGCATATAGCTTCACATAAAGCATTAGTGTGCACACTCAATCGCTTTGCTCCAGCTTAAAACAGCACTGCTTTGCGCACAGCCTAAGTTTCTATATAAAATATACATACATTTTCATAAATTTTATATAAACGACCTCAAAAACTAAAATTTATTTTAAGAAAACTGTTGACTTGTTGTTTTCTTAAAATAAATATTTAAAAATTCCGAAAATTAAATTTTTTTGGTAGAAATTTTGATTTTTTGCTGAAATCTACGGATTTTATGGTAGAAACCCAAAAAAATCATTCAAATCCATTAATTATAGCTGGGTTTCGTCATTCTTCATTTATAATGACTAATTGCACTTAATTGATTATGATTTTAGTAATTATTCTGTTTAAAAAATTCAAGTCAACTCAATTTCTTTAGCTTACACAATTGCATTAACATATAGTACGGCGATTTTGAAATTATTGTGTTGTGTGTGACATTAATAGCTATTTAAATGCTATTTATGCTGACGCCGTGAGCAACAATTTTACTCTCATGCAAAAAAGACCTACTTTACGCCCTTAATACTAGGTCATTCAATAAGTCCGTAGGACGACACATAGATGGCGGTACTAGAATTTTTTCCATATGATTTTTATTTAGTACTAACCTTCAAACGATACGTGTATAAATTTGACAGCAATCTGACTATTTATTCGTGAGTTATAGCATTTTGTGTGAAGCAACTTTTGTTTTTGAAAAAAAATGGGAAAAAGTGAATTTCGAATTTTAATAAAGCATTGCTTTTTCATGAAAAAAAATACAGTGGAAACCAAACAATGGCTTGATAAACATTATCCAAACTCTGCTCAATCGAGACAAATGGTAGAGAAGTGGATGGCTGCATTTAAATGTGGTCGTACCAGCACAAAAGATGCAGAGCGCAGTGGACGCCCAAATGAGGCTGTTATTCCAGAAAACATAAAAAAAATCCACAAATTGGTTATGAACGATCGCAAATTGAAGGTGCACAAAATAGCTGACATTGTAAAGGTAGCAGATGGTAGTGTTTTTACCATTTTACATGAACATTTGGGTATGCGAAAGCTCTGTGCAAATTGGGTGCCGCGTGAGCTCACAGTCGACCAAAAACAACAACGAATCGATGCAAACCGAGTCTTTGGCACTGTTAAACCGCAATAAAAGGGAATTCTATCGTAGATATGTGACAATGGATGAGAAATGGCTTCACAATTACACACCAGAATCCAAAAGACAGTCAGCTGAGTGGACAGCAGTCGACGAACCGAATCCAAAGCGAGCAAAGACGCAACAGTCGGCCGGTAATGTGATGGCGTCTGTATTTTGGGATACGAACGGAATAATATTCATCGACTATCTCCAAAAAGGAACCACCATCAACAGCGAGTATTACTGTGAACTTTTGGATCGATTGAAGGCTGAAATCGCAAAGAAACGGCCACATTTGCAAAAGAAAAAAGTGTTGTTTCACCAAGATAATGCACCGTGTCACAGATCGATGAAAACGATGGCAAAATTGAATGAATTGGGCTTTGAATTGCTTACCCACCCACCATATTCTCCAGATTTAGCCCCCAGCGACTTTTTCCTGTTTTCAGATCTCAAGAGAATGCTTGCTGGAAAGAAATTTAAGTCCAATGATGAAGTAATCGCTGAAACTGAGGCCTATTTTGACGAGAAAGAGAAATCGTACTATAAAAGTGGTATAGAAAAGTTGGAAAATCGCTATACTCGTTGTATCGCCCTCGAAGGCAACTATGTTGAATAAAAAAATCGAGTTTTGTCAAAATGTTGTTTTTTTCTTACTTATCCTACGGACTTATTGAACGACCTGTTACAAACAAAATGTTTGTACGAGTAAGATTTTGTATTATTTGCATTAATAAAAAATTAGTATATTTTTCAACGATGCCGAAAACAACATATTTTGAGGCGAGAGGACAGTTTATCAGCCGAGGCGATAGCCAAGGTTGGTAATGATCGCGAGATTCAAAATATGATTTTCGGCGAGTAGAAAACTGTACTTTTTCTAATACTTTTTTAAAAATTATTATTAATTATTAAGCATTTTCATTTAAAATTACGTACAATTCAAATTTTAAAACATATAAACATCCAAACAAAAACTTTAAATTTATATTTCTGCTATTAAAATATAGATGACCCAATATGAATAAATTATCCAATTTCTATGTTATTAATAAAACCGTCATTAGTTACAAGCCTGATTGTCCCCTCGTACAAAAAAAATCGTCAACTATATACATATACATATATATATATATATATATATATATATATATATATATATATATATATATATATATATATATATATATATATATATATATATATATATATATATATATATATATATATATATATATATATATATATATATATATATATATATATATATATATATATATATATATATATATATATATATATATATATATATATATATATATATATATATATATATATATATATATATATAATATATATATATATATATATATATATATATATATATATATATATATATATATATATATATATATATATATATATATATATATATATATATATATATATATATATATATATATATATATATATATATATATATATATATATATATGCTATTTACACTACAAAATTCTATAATTTTATTCTATTTGGTCTAGAAATTACCTAAAATTATTAAATAACACATCTTCAAAGGTTTATTGTTTTTTGCATTTCGCGTCTAGTAGGCTTATAACTACAGACGGCTTTCTAATAAACAAAGTCAAGTTTGAAAATTATATTATGATCTCCAAAATAAAAACTACAGTTTTGATTTAGATTTTTAGACGTTACGTAAATTCCTGATATATTTTAAAACAACCTAAAATATTTTATGTAAATAAATGTTTTTTTTTCGTTTTTCTTAAATAAATAGGTGGAATCATTTTTTTTAAATATCTTAACACCAACTGTTTGTTACCATACTATTTAAAAAGAATAAGTGAATCTTCTTATATAGTTAACTATTATATTATTTTTACATTCTTAATGTAAATTGTACGTAAATAATTCTAAAATTAATTAATATCATCTTCCCAAGAAAGACACATTAACACTAACAAAATTATTTCATTCAATTAATTGATTCTCTTAACGGGAGTTCTAGGATAATTTATTATAGTTAAGAAATAAGAAAATAGATGGCTTTTAAAAAATTACTTTCGTCACTAGGTACGAAAGTAATTTGTATAGGTTTTTTTATCACTGGTGACGAAAAAGAAATTTTCGATGCAATGAACAAACAACGAAAGTAGATTTTTTAAGTTGGGTAGTAGAAAAATATATTTTTCTACTTCAAGCTACGAAAACGTCATTTTAATATATAGTAAAACCTATGTGAAAGGGAAAAGTTTTTCTAAGTAGTGATTGAAAATGTTTTTAATCACTAGGACTGAAAGTAAGTAAGTTTCGGTGGTCGCCTACAGGTGGTGGTTATTTAAAGGATTGAATAAATAATTGAATATTTGAGATTGAATTTGATTTAATGTTTCTGTTGCTGTGTTTATTTCTGTCAATATCGCAGTATTTTGAAGGGATTGAATATTTTGAATATTTTGATCGAATCGAGTCGAAACTAATCATTATATCAATTGTGTGTAATTAATTAATTAAACTAATAATGAGTGTGTTTTTTTCTATATCGGAGAAATCGGAGCGATGAAATAAAATTTGTATCAGATATATCGTATAATTTTTTCCTCCGATAATTAACTGTCAGATATAAAATATATTCTCTGAGTTCTTTCCGCAAAAAAAAATAAATAAATAAATTTTATTAAAAAATTTGTTTTTATTTGTTTTTAATTGAAACTTTACCTACAATTTTTTAAATTTATACTTTAAACGATGACTTCCAGTCGGTAAAAAAAAATATCTGTAATATGTGTAAAAGTTTTTAGAGAAATTATATGAACTATTTTCATTATCCATATTGTCAAATTCATCTACTAAAAAACGACAAAACGACATATCTAAATTTGACCGTGTAAAAAATAAACAATTATATATCGCATTTTTACCAGTGTAAAATAATGTTATGTAGGTCTTTCAGACCGAAGTAGTTGCAAATACATAAATTAATACTAAAATAATACATAAATTGAATTGATTGTTGTAATCAAATATTATAAAATTTCTTTGTAGTTCAGTAGCTTTATACATCACAGTAAGCGTCAAATCCGGTAGTTCTGATTTTTTGCAGACTTGTTTATGATGTTGGCCTAATGAATAATCCAAGTTTGTGAGCTCGAGCGCCGAACGCAACTTTTTCAAAAATCGAAAAAATCGTTATTTTTTCAAATTTTGGCGATTATAACCCTAAAGGACTAGTTTTTGCTTTATACTTTCTTGGGACGGTTTTAAAGTAGACTAAATTTGCTACAATATGATACTAGAACTGTCTCTATAGACCCAATAGTTTCCGAGATTAAGCAGTTCAAAGTTTATCATTTTCTTCGAAATTCACGATTTTTTGCAATTCTGTCGTTCTGAATGAATTTTCGAGTGACTAAAATAATGTCTAAAATATTGCAAAATATTGCGAAATATTGGGAAGTTAAAAAAATGATAAACTTTGGAAGGCTCAATCTCGGAAACTATTGGGTCTATAAAGACAATTCTAGTATCATATTGTAGCAAATTTAGTCTACTTTTTGTCAAAAACTAGTCTTTTAGGGCCATAATAGCCAAAATTTGAAAAAGAAATGATTTTTCGATTTTTGAGGCTTAATCTCGGAAACTATTACGTCTACAGAGACAGTTCTAGAAGGATATTGTAGCAAATTGAGTTTACTTTAAAACCGTCCTAAGAAAGTATAAAGAAAAAACTAGTCCTTTAGGGTTATAATCGCCAAAATTTGAAAAAATAACGATTTTTTCGCGGTTTTTTCGATTTTTGACAAAGTTGCGTTCGGCGCTCGAGGTCACAAACTTGGATTATTCATTAGGCCAACATACATCATAAACAAGTCTGCAAAAAATCAGAACTACCGGATTTGACGCATACTACCCCATACTCTCAGGCGACAAAGTTACTGGACTATTGGTCCATATATTAGCTTTTTACATACATTTCTCTTTGATCGGTGATGATTTAGGTTTTCATCAGTTTTGTGATGGATAAACTTTCGAAAGGCCTTTATTAAATTTTGATTGCTTTTTTGCATTTATTAAAATAAAAAAAATGATGTATACCAAACATGTTAAACATAAGGCAAGTTTACGGAGGAGCAGTTCAAATCACCTTAGCGGTATGTTTGTTTGAATTAAATAAATTATTCCTTCAATTTAAAATAAGAATTATTAATCGATTACTGAAACAATGGGTAACATAATAACAACTTCAACAATAAATTTTAATAATAATAAAAACAAGTTTCTAAATTGTATCTTTTTATCTTTACTAATCAACTAATGTAAATAAATCTGTTGTCTATGTTAAATATTTTATTTGACGAAATCATTGGACAAGAATTCTTAGAATACTTTTTAAATGCAATAAATTACCAAAACCACCAAACCTTTAAACTATAGACGTGCGTTCTGTGCAGTAGCAGACAGAAGTCTTAATAAAACAATATTCAAATTAAATAGGATATTTTCATAAATGTATAAAACTGTATAGACTGGTACTTAATTATGAAGAAAGTTGATTAGTAGTAAGCCTGAAAAAATGAAAATTTGCCATAAATCTCAATATCTGTTTACTTTTATAACTGCATTCCGCAATAGTTGGAGACGGTTTTTAGACGGACAGCGTCCATGTATACAAACCAATTCTATTCCTGATTTTAAGCTTAAAGTGGTTAAACAAAAATAACAAACAAATTGTTGTATGCTCCATGAGCTGGTTGGGAATGGATTATCATTACTACTAAAACTTTACACAGCACCCTGATACAATATGAGTTTCCACTAACCTCAAATATTTAAATTATCTTAAAATATGATAATCAATCAAATTCAGAAGAAGAAACAAAGATGTTTTCTCTTGAATTAATAAAAGAAGATACTCAAAAATTGTATCCCTAAAATAAGTTTATGTTCATAAGTATGTTACGAAACGTTGATAGTAAGAAAACAAGAAACTTCCGTTCACATTCATCAAAATTGATTATGTCGTCTTTCTTATACTTGAATATATTGTCGTTGTCCATTAAAAATCAATTTTTTTATATTCATAATTTTTATTTTTGAAGGAAAATAATAAAGAAAATTAAGCATGCGATAAAAGAAGACATTCACAGACCACCACAGATTTTAGATAATTTAAAAAAAATTTGATTTGTTCATTTCATCAATATTTTTAAGGGGTTATCCTTAAAATTTGGATCATTTGGATCACGATAATGATGTTGTAAATCATTTTACATTTTTTTAAATATAGTCATTTAAAAATAAATGAGATATTTTTAAAAAATATGACAGACAACTTTAATAAAATCTTTATGTTGATGTTCATATATATTTGGCATTTGCAGATTATAAGGAATAGAAAAATATAAATTCTCATGTTATGTAAAATTGAAAGAAATTTTATTGAAACTGTCAAAATTATCATATTCTTATAATGGATAGATGGTAAAATAGCAAATTTAATCAATAAACATCATAGTGAATCATAAATTTCTATAGAAATTTGCGAGTGTTTTAATATACCAACAAAAATTACTCAAAAAAAATAGCTCAAACTAAAATTTTGACGAGCTCATAAATTTCGATAGAAATTTGCGAGTTTTTTAATAATCCAAAAAAATGACTCAAAAAAACAACTCAAACTAAAATTTTGACGAGCATTTATTTTACAGCTAACCACGAAAAAATATAATTTCGAACTGCTTTATTTCACCATTGTAATAATAGTATAGCCGTTATATGGCTCAAAGCATATAAATATTCTTTAAATCTGAAATGGTAACATATTTTAAAAGTAAAAAAGTCCAAAGGGCAGGATGTCCGCTAGAAATAGGTAGATTTCGAGATCAGACAGTTTTGTGTGCAAGTAGAATCTGATGTATCAGATTAGTTTAAACAAAACAAACTAATTACAAACAGATATCGAACAAATTTTAGCTGCATATTTTAGCTACATATAAGCAAAACTACATCTATCCAATTTTGCAACAAACAAATTTCAGATCTACCACAGAACATATGTATCTATCTATGTATCTATCTATCTATTCAGATCTACCACAGAACATATACCCAACTTAAAAAATCTACTTTCGATGTTTGTTCATTTTTTTTTTTTTTTTTTTTTTTAATAAAATGTGTTGTGTAATAGGGTTTAGAATATGTGTCACAACAACACATAAATACCTTTTAAGACCTAGGTCTAGACCTGGGTCCCACAACAACTGGCGTTCTGAGGTGTAGATTAACGCTTTTTTTAAACATCTGTGGGTTGAAGCCACCTGAGACTAAGTGTTCCGGCAAACTATTCCATTTGTACGCAGTTCGGACAAAGAAGTCTCTCTGCGATCTGCCAGTATGACAGCGCGGGATCTTTACCGTTTCACTGGTTGCGGCAGCCGATTGCCGAGTGGAACGGGGGTAAGAATAAGTTTGAGGCATGATGCCGCTGATTTCATCTGAGCACTGCTGATGACGATATTTGTAAAAAACAACGAGGTCAGCAACAGTGCGACGATGTTGTAGGGAATCAAGTTGTGATGTCAAAGTTCGATCACCTACAATTCGTATAGCTCGCTTTTGAACAGAGTCCAAGAGGGCCAAGATGGAAACAGAGGCAGCACCCCAAACTTGACAGCAGTACTCCATACAGGGACGAATATAGGACTTATAAACATGGAGCAATTGGTATGGAGTGAAAAATTTTTTGCATCTATTTAGGAGGCCGAGTTTTTTAGACGCGCTTTTTGCCATCGCCATTACATGATCGTTCCAGAGTAGGTCATTTGAAACTGTGACACCCAATAAACGAATGTTTTTACATTCACCTATTGGTTCATCACACATACTAAATAAAATATCTTTGGGGAACTCGGTCTTTAATCTGGAAACAATCAACAGCTGTGTTTTGGTGGAGTTGAAATTGACAAGGTTTTGGTCACCCCAGTCGGCGACTTTATTCAGGTCTTTGTTCACGTTTATGGCAGCGTCTCTCCGGGCAGGATTAATTCGTTCGTGCATTTTACCTTTTGAAGGAAGGGGCTCGAACGACTTGTGCAGAGTACTATCATCTGCAAAACTATTTATTGGGTTGCTGGTGATTTTCAACAATTCGTTGATATAAATCAAAAATAGGGTTGGGGACAATACTGAGCCTTGGGGTACACCAGCGTTAATTAGTTTAGACTCAGAAGAATATCCGTCTAAGGTTACCGAAATGTATCGGTCGGATAGAAAATTTTGAATCAGCTTCACAACATTGGGATGAAAACCGTACGCAACGAGCTTGTTGATTAAGTTGGCATGCCAGACTCGATCGAATGCCTTGGAGATGTCTAAAGCGATAACGTATGTTTCACCACCTTTATCAAGTATGCTGTTCCAACAATGCGCTACATAGTTTAATAGATCGGTAGTTGATCTTTTGTTTCGAAAACCGTATTGGCTGTCGGATATTAAATGATTTTCTTCCAGAAATTTTGAAATATGTGTATTAATATAATGCTCATAGACTTTGGATAGGACCGATAGTAAAGCTATTGGCCTATAATTTGAGATATCGGATCTTGGTCCCTTTTTGGGGACGGGCTGGACATTTGCCAACTTCCAGCACGAGGGAAATATACCAGATTTGTAGGATTGGTAGAATATTTTAGTTAAAGTTGGTGCAAGTTCTTTGGAAAAGGTTTTTAAAATAATGGGTGGAATATTGTCCATTCCTGATGCTTTGTTGATGTTTAACCCCTTTAAAAGTTTAGCGACTATTTTGGGTTTGAAGTGAAGTTCATTCATATTAACTCCTGAAGACTGGATTTGGGGTATTTCTTTAGGAGTTTCCAAAACAGTGGAGTTCAGAGCAAAGCGTTCAGCGAACAAGTTAGCTTTTCTTGCGGGATCATTGACGATTAAATCACCATCAATAATAGGGGGAATAGAAAATTTTGTACCAGAATTTAAAGAATTAATGGCACTGTAGAAACTCTTGTCAGAAACAGACATAGACGTAAGTTTTGAGGCTTTCGCTCTGTCAATTTCGGACTTTTCGTTTGAGATAATCTGATTAGATATTTTGTTGGCCTTTAGATATTGGGATCGATTAGTGGGAGTTTTGTTATGAATCCAAATATTAAATGATCTACGTTTGTTTCTAAGTGCCGTTTTGGCAGCTTTCGAATACAAGTATTTTTGTTTGGGTTTTACTATGGAGAAAGGGACAAATTTATTTATAGCAAATTGGATGGTTTCTGTAAAGTTTTGAGCAGAAACATTTACATTGTCAGTGTAAAAACAATGACGGTCGAAAGGGAAACCATGGAAAAAATTTTGAAGACCACTCTTATCCATTTTTGAGTAGTGAAATATTTTACGGGGTTTGGGAGCTGTAGTTTTAAGTAAATCAGTTTTGATAACTGATGAGATTAAATAATGATCAGAATTTCCAATACTACCTTTCACAACATCGACACTCGTAATATCTGGCATTGTGGTAAGATAGAGATCTAGTAGAAAACTATTATCACCGCCATTACGGGGAGTGAAATTCGGGCTTTTTACAATTTGGAATAGGCCCTGAGACGCGGCAAAAATTTCTGCCAGTTTTCCACTATTGTCAACATCGTCGGTCGATTTGGAGAATTTCAACCATGATTTGTTGTGGACGTTGAAGTCACCGGTAACGATAACTTCACAATTAGGGGACTTTGCTCTAATCTCGTCCATAATTTTTGTCAGTATATTAAAAAAGTTTGGGTTACGTTTGTTGGGGGACCGGTATAAAGCTATTGTAAAAAAAGTCATTTCTGGAAGACAAATCTTTAAAACCATTGTATTGAAGCCGTCACCGTGTAGTTCAAAATTTGGAAAGCGCGTGTACGCAACACTCTCATGAATGAATGCGCATACGCCCTGATGGAGTTTGAAAGCTGATTCGAGCCTATATTTGGAATTAAGCGATTCTATAAAGAGAAAATTTTCAGAAACTTGTGTTTCTGTAAGGAATAGAATGTTCGGTTTGTCGTGCTCAAGATGATGTTGCACGTGGTCATGGTTAGCGTTCAATCCGCAGATGTTTTGAACATGTATTTTAAAATTTTTTATTGATTCATATATGTTTTGTCCCTGCAAATTCCGTGGACATGCCGCTTTATGGGCGGGTGGATTGCGCAAATTTGCTTTACCACTTGCAGACTTATTTTTTTTCGGTTGTACTGCCATATATATATCAAAATGTTTATTTTATTTTTTTGTGTTTTATTTTAAAATGCATAACTAAGTAAAAAATCCTATCATACTACAAAACATGACATATGCCAATATTTCATGATAAGATGAAGAAATAATAACAAAATAATAAGTGAAAAACAAATTGTGAGAAATTTGCAGAAAACAAAACAAAACTAAATGCCAATAATCCAGCTGATGCAGCGCACCCCAGACGCACCGCCCACCACTTCAATCGAGGCACAAAGCCCACACATAACTACGTGTTGGTTCGATTCCTCGGAAGAGCTAATGAGCGGTACCGCTACGGAACGCTGCCCAGCTAAGACTGGAAGTGCTGCCGTTGACTAATTAAAGTTCGTCCGCCAGCACCCTAAGATATCATCTTGGCTAATGACATCTCCTGCCATTGCCAGTGGTATGTGATATCTCACGCTAGCTCATATGTCAATGGCAGGGACTGGAGTACGCAGGGTAGTCAGACCCGTAGATCAACATTGATCATAATCGATCAAAATCGATCCCTCCTGCGGCGAATTGCATCGAAAATTTCTTTTTCGTCACCAGTGATAAAAAAACCTACTATATATATACATATTACTTTCGACGAAAGTAATTTTTTAAAAGCCATCAATTTTCTAATTTCTTAGCTAGAATAAATCATCCTAGAACACCCGTTAAGAGAATCAATCAATTGAATTAAATAATTTTGTTAGTGTTAATTTGTCTTTCTTGGGAAGATGACATTAATTAATTTTAGAATTATTAATGGACAATTTACATTAAAAATGTAAAAATAATATAATACTTAACTATATAAGATTCACATATTCTTTTTAAATAGTATGATAACAAACAGTTGGTGTTAAGATATTTAAAAAAATGATTTCACCTATTTATTTAAGAAAAACGAAAAAAAACATTTATTTACATAAAATATTTTAGGTTGTTTTAAAATATATCAGGAATTTACGTAACGTCGTCCCCGCACAAAAACTAAATCAAAACTGTTGTTTTTATTTTAGAAATCATAATATAATTTTTAAACTTGACTTTGTTTATTAGAAAACCGTCTTTAGTTATAAGCCTGCTAGACGCGAAATGCAAAAAACCATAAACCTTTGAAGATGTGTTATTAAATGATTTTAGGGACTTTCTAGACCAAATAGAATAAAATTATAGAATTTTGTAGTGTAAATAAAATAAATACATATATGTTTATGTAAACAGTTGACGATTTTTTTTGTACGAAAGGACAATCAGGCTTGTCGGTTAAACTAAAGACGGTTTTATTTATAACATAGAAATTGGATAGTTTATTCATATTGAGTCATCTATATTTTAATAGCAGAAATATAAATTTAAAGCTTTTTTTTGGATGTTTATATGTTTTAAAATTTGAATTGTACGTAATTTTAAATGAAAATGCTTAATAATTAATAATAATTTTTAAAAAAGTATTAGAAAAAGTACAGTTTTCTACTCGCCGAAAATCATGTTTTGAATCTCGCGACCATTACCAACCTTGGCTATCGCCTCGGCTGATAAACTGTCCTCTCGCTTCAAAATATGTTGTTTTCGACATCGTTGAAAAATATACTATTTCACCATTTTATTCAGTGTATTAAGAATTTCTTTTTAACAAAATGTGTTGAGTAGTTGAAATCACAAAATATGTCGCAACAACACAAAGAAACCTTTTAAGACTTACTTATATTTCACGATAGCGTGAAATGGAGGAGATAAAAATAAACTAAACGATTCAAAGTAAATATTTTCAAAAAATTTAGAGGAACTAGCTCATTTTTAGTTTAGGTTGCCAATATTGAATGAATAAAGAACACACATAGAGTTATATCTAGGTTCGATTTTTCAAGCAAGCAAAAGCATGCCATCATCAAGGAATAATCCACTACTAAAATGGTCTACCGTTTACTGAATATAGTTCATCCACCAGCAACCCTAATATTTCACCTTCCCTAGCAATATATCATTATTCATTACTTTGCCAGTGGTATGATGATATTTTATGTCAACTCATATGTCAATAGCAGGCATTGAAGTACGAGGGATCGTTATACCCGTAGATCAAAAATTGCAAACAATTAACAAATCAACAAAACTGATCACTCCATGCGTTTAAATATATGTTTAGTTTTATTTCAATGATAACAATGAGTTCTAAAGTATTTGATGTTTTTTTTTTAAATTAAATTTGCAATAATCGCTTTTAGCTTTAGCATTTCTTTGTTTTGAAACCTGAAATTAAAACGGCAACTTTAACCGGTAAAACGGTATAGTGACAAAAATTTTACCGTTTACTGGTAAATGAAAATTTTGGTAAATTTTCACTTCAGAGTAACTATATTTTCGAAAACTTGGAAAGAAACGATAAAAACGTTTCATTGCAGTTCTAAACAACCTTGGAAATAAAAGTATTTGAAGCAAATGAAATAGTTTATTCTCAAGCAAAAGTTTAAAATTCGAGCGATGCCTGAACGAGAAGTTTAATTTGCGAGAGAATTAAATTCATTAAACACGAATCAATTTTAATCCTTTATCCTGTGACAGAAGAGGATGTTTTAAGTAACTTGTCTTTTAATCGTCATTTATATAAAATAGAAACATTTTCTTCTCAATTATAGCATAAAAATCTTCATTGTAATAATTAAGATTAAAATATTACTATTTTATTTTCCCACGACCATATGCGAAAGTAACATATTCCATACAATCAAGTACTCACGAAAATTGACAATATCATTTAACTGTACGTTATTATAACAAACGTGTTTTTCGGCAAACGGCTGTAAAGTTTAACTTTACTGCCGCTAGGGAGTTAGCTAAAGTCTTACTTTTTAGCCTGACAGCAAAAGTAACGTCTAGCGACAGCAAAAGTAACGCCATTTTTATTTTATATTACGGAGGCTGTAAAGTAGCATTTGTTATTTGTTAGTTTGTTATATTTTCAAACATATTGTATAACCATGACAACAAAAAATAAGTTGATTCTCATATTATGAAATTTTGAAAAGGCTGCTTTGATAAAACAATTTTTTCGGCCAACGGCTGTAAAGTTTAACTTTACTGCCGCTGGGGAGTAGCTAAAGTCTTACTTTTTAGCCGGCGGCTGCAAAAGTGACGTCATTTTTACTTTTTCTGCCGGCGGCTGTAAAGTAACTTCCATATTTTTACGGCGGCTGTAAAGTAATTTTCATATTTTTACGGCGGCTGTAAAGTAATTTTCATATTTTTACGGCGGCAGTAAAGTAAAATAAAATGATATTATTAATTTGTTCAAAACAGAATGCACAAGCACGTTCATTTACCATTACTGGCAAGTTCTATGAATAGTTTATAAGGAATACGCAATGCCGAGACCATCTGATGCAAACGAAAAGCGGTTCTTTTTAAATTACCAGAAGAAAAAGTGAACCAAGCAGCCAATAGGCGTCAATAAATTTGGTTTCGTGCGAAGAGAGATAGCCACCTACTTGCACCTGGAAAACCCAAATCTCTTTACTGGACATTGTTTTCGTCGGTCATTGGCAACGATATTATGGGGACATGACCAAGCTTAAACGCCACGGTGGGTGGAAATCCACCACCGTGGCAGAAAACGACATCGATGAAACCCTAAAAAACAAGATGCAGGTTGCAAATACCATTTTACAGGCAGTAAATTCATCACAATTTCATTCAAAATCCACTACTGGAATACTCCAGAATACAACAACTCTACTGGAAGAATCCTGAAATAATACTGACACTAATATTATCAAACAAACTAACACACTATCTAATCTGAATCAAACAATTGCACGCCCTATAACATTTACTAATTGTCAAAATAATAATATTACGATAAATTTTGTAAATGATGTTAAAAAATAAATTATTAATGATAATGTCTAATAATTCTTATGGTCGTGGGGAAAATAGTGTACAAAACTCGCTGGAAAGTGTCTATCGTTTGCTCGTAAGATTTCAAGATTCTCACTCGCACGATATTACTTACTTTCCAAGCTCGTTATGTAATATACTATTGTATGATGATGAAAAAAAATCATAAAAAACAAAAAGAAAATGATAGAAACAAATTTAGCGTTTTGTTTACTTTACTCTTTTCATTGACAATCAAAGAAATTCAAATAAATAAAATAAGATATGATAGCAACCATTAATTAAATTAAAAAATTAAGTTTAAACTTGAAAACAATAGTTTATAATTTTAGTTGTTTATGCCACTCGTACCCGAGACAGCAAAATGGCAGGTGTCAGAGAGAAAGTGTCTGACACTTATTGTAAACCTGTTTACACGATACATAAAGTTTGCTCTCTGACACCCCGACACTTAGTCAGACACCGATAAAATTTAAGTGTCTAGGAGAAGTGTCAGAACTGTTTACACAAGACATAAATATGTTTTTAGTTTTGCAATATTTTATTTGTTTTTGCAGTTTATTGAAAAAGAATTTCTTGTTTCAAAATATTATTATTAATATTACCCGTGTTCCTTTTAGGTAAGCTTGCTACCCGAACCAAATTTTAAATGGAACGACTTAAATGTGAGGTGTATTAGATTTTTGATCTACTACAACTCAAATTCTTTCTTACCACACGCTTCCGACATTTTTTTGACAATAAATTGTTTTGACAATTTTGAAAAACAATATTGCTTAACAACGTAAAAGAAAATTATTAGTTTGACAAAATTTTAAGTTTAAATTTTATTTTGAGTTTGTTAAATTTAAGAAAATTAACTAAATATTAAAAAATTTCTGAAAATTAAAATTATGATTCATGCAAAATTTAAACAATTAAAGAAAGCTGGACAGAAATATGACATTTAGGCTAGAAATTCTAAATTTGTATAAGCATTTGGGCAAACATATTTGAAATTATTCTCTAAACTGACAAAAACTCTGGCGGTGAATAGAAGCGTAAGTTTGTCACGTAGCTTTACTATCATTTGATATGGCTAACTTGAAAACAAAATTTAGTACAAAAGTAAAGGAAAAAGTGGTAAATGGAACACACTTATTACTTCGGTCTGAAAGACCTAAGTATTACATTCATGAGCTCAAAGTGAAATTCTTACCCCACTTTTGTTGGCATTTCTCGACGTTTTAGGACCTACTGATTCTAAAAAAGCAAAAAAAAAAATGTGTGTCTGTCTGTCGGCCGTCCGTCCGGCCGTCACAACCGACGAAATCTAGAAAACCGCTGGACGGATTTCAAAATTTTTTTTTCTAAAAATAGGTTTACTCAATGGGAAGAGCCGAAAGGACGATGTGTTCAATAACAATTGTTATTCAATGTTGTATGTTCATAACAATTGTTGTATGTTCATAACATGTTCATTTGTTGTATGTTCATAACAATTGTTATTCTTAGTGCACTTTGGGAATCTATTCTTTCATTTAATTAAACCATAAAGGTTAACATAATTTGGCAAATGCAGTATACAGTGAACGTTATAGTTTACATGTTTTAGTCCGTAAATCTGGATATAAACCTCAACATATTGGTTTAATAAGATGTTTGCATTATACATTATTGTTCTTAAATTTATTCTTATCTGATAAAAGACAAAGACTCATCACTAATGAAAGAAAATGATAATAAATTTTTGTCATTAGCAAAATCTTTTAATAATAGTAAAACACCATACAAAATAAAGAATCTAAATTCAATAGCCTTCCATCTGAGAATGTCACTAATTTTTTTTGGTTTGCATCCAAATCCAGATGGTACACATTTACTATTTAGCATATAAGACGTATAATTCTGACATCATGTTTTCTTTTTCAGACTTCATTTTATTAAGTAAAAAAATTAAAAGTTTTCTTTCTGAAATCAACCAAATCCATAGGGCCAAGTGGAAAATGGGTGACCATTAAATGCCGGATCGTTTCCAGAATATTTGGCAATAGACTATGATAGTGTTTTGGATCCAACCATTGTTCAAATGAATAATCTCTTCTTAAATTGCTGGATTATATATTATAAACAGGTGTATTACGAATTCGAAAACCATATTGATCACATTTTTGACAACCTTTTTTACTATTGTGATTTAAAACTGATTTGCAAATTGCAGATGCATCACAAGTGAAAGCTTTTAAAATAAAGGATTTTGTTTTCGAATTCTTTGTGATCAAAATACCCTCATTCTTCAACTTTATAATTTCTTTTGAAAAATCTCTGAAATAGGTATCAACAGAAGAGGATGCTTTTGGCATCGTGATCTATTATCTATCTTAAAATGATTTAGGTACTCAATCCATCAGTGTTAAAATCACAACCATTTTCTGTCAAATTATTCAAAAAATTCAAGTCATATTGGGTTATAGATTTTTCTTTTCCAAAGTGGATGTATTCTCCGGGACTTGGGTGCAACTTTACGGGTTAGAAGTTTATCTGATATTTTAAAAGTTTGTCTACACAACCCTGCTTCTGTTTTTGCAAGACAAATACCAAACTCTCTTAATATACTGAAAAGTTCTGTCCATACTGTGGACAGATACTCTATGTTTAATAATCTATTTGATTAAATTAGTTTTTAACGTAAAGCTTTTACCAACATGTTCTGAATTTTCAGCTTCATCTGTTGAAGATTCTTCATCAGATGAATCTTCAATCAAATTTGTATTTTCTGTAACGAGCTAATAACATGTTACAAGTAAGTAGTAATACAAAATTTTAGTTTATTGATTATAAAAGTTATTTTCAATGTTGTTTTGAATTCTAATGAAACGTTTTTTAGCTTCCTCACAAGTTTTTGAAAATGTAGTTACACGTAAATGCTTTGCAGCCGTCGATATTCTTCTTTTAATTTAAAAAATTGTTTATAGTTACGTACATTTTGTTTCTTCTTATCTTATATTTTATCTAATTTATTAATATTTTTTATAAAAATTTTCTTATAAAGTTTCAACAAATACGATACGATCAAATACGAAATTCAACAAATTTTTGTGAGTTTTTGTGAAGAGAAAATTTTTTTGTGTTTCGTGCCAGGATTCGAACTCACATTCATCAGAGACGTGTGTTCAAATCCCGTGTGTCTTACACAACTTAGCCACAGCAGCGATGACGTACCATATTTTAATTTTCATGTTCAGATATAATTTCTAAATTGAAACTTCATCATTTTTCATATTTACTTAAGTTGAATCTTTCATCTATGATTACATATTGAAAATTGCATTTCTTTGGGATTTTTGGTATAAAATTTCTAAATATTACGACGTATGAATTCATATGATGAGAGAATATTTCGTCAACACTTAAGTCAACATTCTAATCAACATCCTAAGTCACGAGTGTAAAGTCATTATGGCGCGAAACACAAAAAATTTTTCTAAAGGAATTTTAGAGAAAATGAAAAGTTATTTCGAATTGCAAAATTCAAGTGATTTCCAATATGGACTTAAGCTTAATTCTTCACAAAAAACCCTTCCAAATTAAAAATTCCCCTGAAGTTGTCTATATTTCCTAACCAAAAATATAGCAATGAATTGACCATGCATCAGATATTAAGTTTCGCATTGATTGGCAACAAACAATAATGACTTTACACTCGTAACTTAGGATGTTGATTAAAATGTTGACTTAAGTGTTGACGAAATATTCTCTCATCCTATGAATACATACATCGTAATATCTAGAAATTTAATACAAATAATCCCAAAGAAATAATTTTTATGTTCTATAAAAAAAATAAACAAAAATAATAAAAAATAAATATGGGGTCCGCGTTGAACCCCGAACCTTTCTCACAACCCTCTACATCGACAATGACAGCGAAATTTTGTACTGAGTTTTTTAAACATCATTTTATTAAATCGGTTTAAATTATTAAATGTTTAAAAATGTATAACACAAACTGTTTTTTGTCCCAATAATATCAAATGTTTGCAACCTACATTGTTTTTAAAAATTGTTAAAAATCTATATTTTTCTATTTTTTTTTTTTTTTTAAATAAAATGTGATGTGTAGTAGGCATTAAAATATGTCTCACAACAACACATAAAAACCTTTTAAGACCAAGGTCCCACAACAACATGCGTTCTAAGGATGTTAATGGACGCAAATCTGTTTTTTTTTGTTTTTTTTAATATTTTTTTGTTAAATAATGGATAACTAACCCATAAATCCTATCACATATAAAATATGACATAGGCCAATATTTCGTGATAGGATAGGGAAAATAAAAATAAAATAAGAGGTAAAAAGCGAATTTGTTTTAAAAATTTGCAGGAACAAAACTAAAATTGGTTTGCCAATAGTCCAGCTAATGGCATAATCCTTGATTATGGGACGCAGTATATTTTTCAATGATTAAAGCTCAGATATATAGTTATATGGAGGCTCGTTTCTTCGAGCAAGCTACAGCGTTCCAGCATCAAGGAATATTCATTAGCTAAGATTGAGAGTGCTACCGTTGACTGAATACGGTTCATCCGCCAGCACCCCTAAGATATCACCTTGGCTAGTGATATCTCACTGCTATTGCCAGTGGTATGTGATATCTCACGTTAACTCATATGCCAATAGCAGGGACTGGAGTACGCGGGGTTGTCACACCCGTGGATCAAAAAATAGAAAAAAATTAACAAATTAATAAAAACTGATCCCTCCATGCGTTAAAATGCTGTTATGTTCGCTGTTCTATAGAACAATAGGTCTAGGTCTGACTCCTGCTATAATAGTGCTACAAAGGGGAGTTAAGAAAAGCATTTCAAACATTTATATTGGCTTACATACAAAACACAACTATAATCATTTAAAAAATTATCTCTGAGATTTTTCATGTGTTTGCTTTCAACGATTTAAGTTTGTTTGTGAAGTACATATATTAATTACTATAAATGAAGTATAATATATAGCATGTTTTTACCTATATAGGTTCAAAAGCAAAATTAAAACATATTACATATCGTTGCTTTAATAATGAAACAACATATTCGCAAAAGTGTAGTTTCGAGATAATTGGGTTTAAAGATTTTTCGATTTTCTGATTCTAGTAAACTCGGCAGCACTATTGAATGAATGAAGATATTGGAAAAAAATTTTTACTAATTAACCTTGACTAATTTCCCCACAACATATTAAAATTTTACATTGGTACCTGCTTGCTTTTCTACCTAAAAAGAGGTGAAAAGTCAAGCAGGTACCTTATACGTTATTTCATATTTCATATACGTTATTTCATTTTGCATGGAAGTACGAATAAGCCTAAAATAAATTATTATTTAAATAACGCATGATATTCTTACAATTTTTTATTTATATGAACCGGCATATCATGTTGTCATGAATAATGCTTATACAATATTTTAGATTTACCATTTCGTGTGGCGATCGTAATGTATGTAATATATACGACAATGATTTTACCAAAGTTATTATTCTGCAGGAATTGAAATATCGTACATGCATTTACGCTGTTTCAATATTTAACCAAATTCAAATTTGCATGTACGTTAATTAACAATATATTAATTTTCACCCCCAGTTATAAAATAATTGGAAAATGTTAAAATGCCACTCTATAGACATCCTTATGGGGAATGCAGCGCACCCATTATATAACCCAGTATATATGGCATACGTTATTTCATTATTAAGGCGACGATATATTGTGACTAATTGAATTGAAAAAAACAGATTTAATTAAAACAACAACAAAAACTATAAATAACTTTTTAAAAAATCCCCCCTCTAAATGTTATTAAAACAATAACAAAAAAACAATAACTTTAATGTTATTTAAAAAAAAAACAATAAAAAATGTACTACGTCATCAGCGTTACGACTGTATAGAGGGATAGACTCACGGCTATTATATTAAGGATTTCTTTTTATTGCTACTTCCTTACGTTGTGTAAACGGAGAAGTTGTTGTGTTGTTATTGCAATCATTTGCAACTTATTCATTTGTAGCACACTCCAATACCTCATTAGAATTGCAAAGATTTGTAGATCTTAGTGCAACTGGAACGCCACTTTTAAGCTAACAACACTTTTATATTTAAAATATCAATTATTTTTACTTCTAAATCGCTGAGGATATGGACTGTACAATGTCCATCGTCATTTACTACGAGATGATTAGGTTTAGCATATTATGCATTTTATTTTATTTGTTTTCCTCTAATAGGCATTTAAGAAAGAAAAGTGCATTTAGATGTTTAAATTTTAGGCTATTTCTTACTTTAGATATCCCGTCGTAGAGAAAACTCTTTCAGTTTTTGTTGAAGTGGGGTTGATAGTCAACAGAATACTATACCAATTGTCTAATTTATCAGTTCTTTTTTTGAAATAATTTAAATAACAAATTTTTTTTTTAAACTATTACTTGCGATTTTCATTACCACAGTTTCTGTGTCTCTTGTGGTGGAATCGGTAATTGAGCCAATCGTTACACTCAAACAAAATTAATGAAAATTGTTTATAACGCTGTTTATTAAATTTTATAACCAAATTATTTATGAAATCTATAAATTTTTACACAAATAATACGAAATATTTATAACTTCTGTTTATCGTTTGATAACCCATTAATGTATACTATAAACCAGCGTTTATTAAAATATAATCGTATATTTTTTGTAAGTTAATGTATTTTATTAAATTATTTCTGAAAGTATAAACAGGATTATAACAATCAACCAATTTTCAAACAAAATTTATAAATCAATTCGTGAATATTATAAATATATAGTTATCAATCGATAACTTTGTTTATCACTTCATAAACTCCTATTTTATTAGCTCCAACTCATTAACAAATTCGTAGATTTAATTAAATTTTTAATACATATCATAATTTTTTTTTCAGTGTAGTTGCACCTCTTGTTGCAATATATTTTTACTTTGATTGTTGACTGCAAGTGCGTCATTTATATTACAAGAAACCTGCAACTGGTTATTACTGTTTTTATCGCTAGGATCTGTTCATCTTTGAAGGTTGAGGAGACGAGAAAGTTTTCACAGCAGTTTTCGTTGCGTAGTCAAAATATTCGTTCGATTGTGGTATAACTCTAATGTAAAGATATAGTAATAAGGTTGTTAAGGTTTTGTTTCTTTTCTGATCCATTCGTTTCCAAATTTTGTTGAGTAGGATTTTACTTAAATCACTGCTCATTTCCATTAGAGTATTTAATAAGAATTTGCATACGCCTTCGGCTGTTATAAGTGTTGAATTTTTTTCGGAAAGTTTTTTGACTGTAATATCAAGCGGAGTTAATACGTCAAACACTTTTTGTAATAAAATATTTCACTTAAAATATTGAAATTTCTAAGTTTCGAAATTTGAAAGAGGAATGAAGGGATGGAAAACCATTATATTTTGGGAGGGAAAAATATATTCGCGTATAAATATTCGAATAACGTATACTTAAAATATACCCAAATTAATCGGATATTCGAATACTCGGGTATTCGGATTTAAATGCTCTATTTCCAGTGCTATGTTTAAGAAAGTTTTGCGTATCAAACTCCAGACTTATCTAGCTAATTTTCATTCATGTGGTGTTTAGAGCTATTAGTCGGTTTGGCTCTTTTATTTTATCATCAGATAATATGATATATTTTGTTATTAATTGCATAAACTCAATACTTTTTGTCAAAAAAGTTAAACAAACACACATTTTTTTTATATTTTGCAAAGCAAAATTTTTTAAAAATAAAAATTGTTATACTTAATACTTGTTTTTTTTCATTTTATCAACTAATTTCGGACTCTATGGGTCAATCGACAAACATTATCAACTTAATTATATATGTGATCGAAATTTGACATCAAATCTTGATTCTCTACGTTCTACAAAACTCCCAACACCTCGGATTGTTGATAAATATCGGCACCATCAGTGCTAAGATAAAACGTAAATGCTACAAATTCCATTAGAAGATAAAATGCAAAAGGGGCTTTTATGTCTGAAATACATATAAATGTAATAATTTTCCGAAGCCAATTGGGTTCTTTAAACCACTAATTTTTGGAAACTAAACCCATCCACGCAAAAGAACGAATGCTGTTATGAGATCTACATATGAAACTAGAACCTTTGTGTTATTGTAATACTTAGCAGAACCATCACGAAACCTCAGTGACAGCTAAGACTTTTATTTAATGTGAAATATTATATACAAAATGAAAATTCTATAAAAGAAATGCAAGCTTATTTATTAGTTAGTATTTTATATTGCAGACCCTAGTTTGTAGATTAATAACATGTTATTTGAACAGAATTTCATTAAAGTTATAATCTGTTAGTCCTGAGGTTTCGTAATGGTTCCGCACTTCTCTCGATTCGGTCGATCGTATAAATATCGCATTCCACATTTGCATTCGAATATAAATAAATAAGTTATAGTTAGTTGAAGTTGTTTCTAATTCTAATCTCTAATCCGAGTGACAAAGTAAGTATTTCAAACATGTAGGACACCTAATTATTTGGAAATGTTTTGTTTTACACTCGTTTCTACTTGACACAGGATATCACTTCTTTTTGTACTGAACAGATAGTTTTGACTATTAAACTTTAAACTGCACCTTTTTCACGAACTAAAATTTACATTTTTGATGTTTTTGGTTACTGATATCACGAGTTTTTGTAATAAATAATAAATTTTATGAGCTTGGATTATAATGAAATAAATAATAAAAGTATACCAACTTTAACGATTGATTGAATTATTTCCAATTTTTCTGCGCTCATAAAAACAACATACCCAATAATCCGCAAGATATATAATTTGGGCCAAAGATTTATCTAGTGGTGTGGGTTGGTTGGGTGAACCTCGCATATTGGCACCAAATATTTTGAGGAGTATACTAGAATTGCTTAAGCATATGATGTAAAACCAAAATATAAGTCTCGTCATGTTTGTTATTTGGTCCAGAATCTACAATAATTTGTTTATCGCCTTCAGATGAACTTTCGATATTAAACATGGCTTAGAACTATAAAAAAATGTAAGTAACAGATTTAGTTCAAGTATCATTGCTTTAATATTAATTTCAAATTTCTTTAATATTAAGATTAATTTCAAAGTGGGTTTTTTCAGTATACAAATACTGAATTTATATTGTCTCACTTTCGTTTTATTTAACTAGAAACTAATTTTAATAAAACTATTTTTGAATTAAAAATAATTTTCAGGGTATGTAATTTCATATTTCAAAATAAGATTCAACAAACTTTTAACCACTTGTTACGGTGAAAATTTTTGTTTATTTGTTTCTGCAAATCGACTAAAACTACGCAATTTGCTGTCCTACTTGAAAAAATTTTGACAGCTATAAAAGTTGATCATTAGAAAAAGTATTTGCATACCCGGGAACATTATTAGGGACAAAAGCGTTAAATACCACACGCGGTGTTGTTGTAGGGGTCTAGTGATCGGCACTTTACGGTGCAGTTTTTAATTTCATTTAAGTTAGATCGATAAATACATATGTTTAAGAAAAAAGCTATATAATAATGTTTTTATGACAACTTCCTTTCTCATGTTTCTTAGTCAAAACCAGAATCATAATAGTAAAAATTCATTAAATGATATTTTTGAAGAATATAAAACGAACACACCAACCATAATTTCTATAATTTAAAATTTCTAGAAAAAGTGATTGCATACTCTGAAATCTGAATTATTGTTTGGGACAAAGGCTCTAAATAATACACTCCAATATTTTGTTGTAGGGTCTACCTATTGGCACATTACGGTATAGATTTTTAAACGAATTTAATTTAAATTGAATCCCGAAAATTTTTGGAAATATTCAGTCATTCGCAGTAAAACAAATTATAATAATGTTTTTATGACAACCTACACACCTAAGCCTTAACACATTTCTTTTTAAAAAAAATTGTCTTGTTAAAACCTTTTACGCAGAATCAGAGTAAAATTTTAGAAAAAAATATTGCAATCCAGGAAAAAAAATTATTTGGAACAAATTCACTAGATAATATACCCCGCTCTTATTTAAAACACATTTCACCCAAATGTCCAAAAATAAATGTCCATACGCATTAAAAGAACAAATTATAATATGTAATGTTTTTATGTAACACTACAAACCAAATACATTCCCTTTTAAAATAGGTCTTAACTCTTAGCTAATTTGCTTTAGCTTTTTTTATGCAAAATCAGAGTAAAATTAAATGATAATGAAGTTTTTACTTTTTATGACAGTTTCCTTTCTAATTTTTTTCTTAACAACAGAATCAGAGTAAAATTGACATTTGTTGATTTTTTTTTTGATTGTAAAAAGCGTTCAATAGATGGAGCCAAAGACAGTATGAAACTTATTCGTCTTAAAAATTATTTTAATATTTGTTTCTCAAAACTTTTTTCAAAATGTTACATTTTAACAAATTTTGTTTACAGTCATGTGTATTAAATTAATTTCATATTAATATTTAAAGGTGAGTTTATGTTAAACGAGTCACCATAAGCTTATATTATATGGACAACACTAGATCAAAACCTTTTTTTGAGGTTATGTCTACTTGGTTCAGCGTAAATAAGCAAAAGTTTTAATCGCTATTTTTTTTCACGAACAGCGATCTACCGCATCGCTTTGATACAAATAAAATTTGCCTTGCTATTGTTTCAATCCATATATTACGTGTTTTGCCCTTAATAAAATCTCATTATAAATAGAAAGAATTTGTTTTCTTATTAGAAGATTTATAGTCTTCACAATAATAGACTTTATAATGCATATTAGAATCCGTAAATCGCCAATTTCGAAATAATTATACATATCGTATGGTGTTGACTATTTGACATTTTTGTAACAACACATGATACCAGCCTAACAAAATTACAAAATTTTAAAAAATGCATAACAATAACATGTCGTGAACAATCTAACGGTACGTCCTTCGTTAACTTAAATTGAGACAGACAAATTTATTGCCATTAAATGTTTTTCTCATTTTATTGAAAATTTTGTTTCTTGTCATACAAATTTTAAGTATTTACAAGAACTCCAAAAAAAGAATAAGACCTCACTTTTGCACATTTTTTGATATCGACATTTTACAATCAAAACTTGTTTTCATTAAACAAATTTTATGAATTTATTTGAAAACAAAACTGTGTAATTAAAATATTCCAACAAACTACCTCTAAAAATATTTCCTTCATCGTTTTTAAGAAATTGCCAATAAATTTTTATATTACAACTACGAAAAGGACACGAGACATAAGAACAACTGCTGGATTCGTTAAGTTTAAAATTCTGTTTGTACGAGTATAAAGGGAAATTTAACAAAATTCTTTAAGGTTAATACGTAATTACACTGATTAAAAATTTATGATATGTTTACAATAAGTTGTTTGAAAATTAGTTCGATTAACACATTGTTGCGATATAAGATGATTTGCATGATGTAAAATAAATTAAAAGTAAGCAACTTAGTTTCGGGTATGTGATTCTGATTCTAACTGTGCAAAGCTGTTACCTAAATTGGATACACATATAAGTTGTGGATTCAATCAAAGTTGATCATTATGATTTATTTATTATACCTATTACAAGTAATAACAATTAAAATAAATCTGTTTAAATATAAAACAGTTATGATCAAAATAACCATAACAAGGACAACTAAAATGTACTTATGTCATGAAACGTAAAATATACAAAAAAAAAGAAGCAAAGACGTTTTATTATTTATATTATATTATATTGTTCTTCACATGAAATAAGAAAATTTGCCAAAAATTGCATTTATGAACACACATATATCAATCTTGTGATTTTATTTTTCTTATAAATATATTTTTCTTCTTATATCCTCTTCCACTTCATATTCACATATAATTATATTATTATTTAACATTTCTTTAATTATATCTGAAAGTGTTCTTCTCCGGCAGCGGGCCAAGCAGGTGTTTTTACATACATAAACTTTTACAAAAAAATTTAAATGAAATTAAAAAATAAAAATTAAAAAGAAAACATCTTTTTTTTAAATACATTTGATTGGGCCATGCCACGAGCCTCATCTGAGAACAAAAATATTTAGTTTTTGTTTTAAGTATTTTAGGATTTTAATTTTGTTTGTATAGATTATTTGTATCATTTTTCTGGGTATGTATTGGGTACTACATATTTATTTCTTGGGTCAAATTGAATATAAATAAAAAAATATCGTTATTTTTTTTCGATGATATCAAAAAGAAATCTTAAAGATATTATAAGTAAATAAGAAAAAAAAAACAAAATCGTTTAATAATTTTTTTTACGTTTATAGTCGTTTGCTGTAAAGTGTGTAATTAGGCAGGGTTTATTGAGGATTTGAATGAGGAAAGAATGAAACAGATTTTTAGTTCGCGACGGTATTCCAAAATTTAGTTATTTGAATTATAAAATTACAGTTCAAATAACAGCTCATGATTGTTGATATTCAAATATCGATTATTTAAAAAAATATTGAATATTCTCATTCATTTTTGGGGAGGTTATTACCGGTCATTGTGAATTTATTATATTTTTGTAATATATTTAATAAAGTGGTTTTGATACTACAAACCTATCACGTTGTTGTTGTTTACAAAATCTGTCATAATGAAAACTTTAATCTCGGAGTTTGTTGTTGTGTATCACACTCAACGCCACTTATTATTTTACACTTAAACAACTATATATTTTCTACTGCCTTGATTTTACCCGTAAGGCTCGTTAAGGCTAGGTAAGGTTAAGTTAACACAGAGAGTCGAAATACCACAGAGAGTCAAAAAAAAAACAACAACTAAATTTGGACACTGACGAAATGAACAATCTTACCAAAAATCGGCCGTCATGGTAACTAAATACCGTTGGTGAAAATGACTGTGGTAAATATTTGGTAGGCTGATTAGTTCGAAAATGCTCCTACATGGAACATAAATGCCACAAAAGTGTTTGTTTTATTTTAATATTGATTGAAAACAATAATAATAAAACTTATGAATGAAATTTTATTTTATTTTCAAATTAAATAAAAAGCAACGCTGATGCATCAGCGAGTTTCACTATCCGTTTTCTTAGACATATAGTGTGCTAAAATTAAAAGTGGGGTTATTTCACTATACACCAACAAAACTTTTATTCGTTTCAATGTAAAACTAGAAAAAGTTGCTGCAATGGTAAACCAAAAGATTAGATTTAGCATTATTGTGAATCTTGTAAACAGCTGGATATTTGTATTGAAGGACAAAACTAACAACTGTTTGCAAGAACATCAACAAGTTTCTTCAATGTCGTCAAGAAATCAACTCGTTATTACTTGTATAAATCCAGGTCACGTGTCAAATTTCAATCTTCGACCATGCAATCTTTAATTCCATTTTTTGGATGCTCTAATACCAATAGCTAAATGCTGCATCTGTGAAACGATGAAGTGATTAGTTTTTTTAAGAAATGAGATGAAGAAAATTTTAGCACTTTGCCGCTTCACAGTTACAGAACTTAGCACCAGGATGCGAAAGACATTGAAATGCATTAAAAACACTTTTGGGAAATTGTAAAACATTTAACGGTTCAGATAAAGGTTAATGTGTAACAATAGATCAGCCTTATATCTTTTAAATGTACTGAAAAAGGTGAGAACTATATAAAGTTTGTATTGCGTAAATAAATTTTCTGAAATTTTATCATTCAATTATCTTTAGAATGAGTTATTGGTCTATGCAAGATAATCGTCACCTACGACATTGTCAACACCTGGGGCCCTATTCCCGAACACAAAAATGTCATCACAGTATTGTAAATTCACACAATATTGTGAATTTCGTATTATGTAACACCAAGTTGGTGAAAATTCAACACACTATTGTGAATCTGACAAGAACAATTTGACTCTGACTGAAACAACTGAAAAAACAACAACAATTGTATTCACTTTTTCAGTTGTATCAGTTGCTTCAGTCAAATCGAACACGACTATAGTTACTGTCAAAATCACAATTTTGCTTTATGTTTTGTGTGTTGACTTTTTCATACAAATTTCATCGATTGGCGAAAAAATTAATTTATAACGCAAAATTAAGTCTTTAATAATATTAAGTTAACTTTAATAATAATAATATTAGTCTTTAATAATATAATAATAATATATTAATAATATTAACAAAGCTGTTAAGCATTTTGGTGAAGTTGACAATATAGTCGACTGACAAATATGTGTTCGGGAATAGGGCCCCTGAAATATACAAGAAATTAGGAGTAAATTGTTTAATGAAATCGAGGTGACAAAATTGACGTATTGATGCTTTTGCAAATTTTGTTTAAAAGCAAAACTTAAAAGTTTAAGGACAACTTAAATAATGTTAATTTTTGTCCGTCTAATAATTACCGAAACTGCAAAATGCTAGTATGCCGAGCCTATCTCTTAAAAACCGATAGAAAATATAACTGATTGGCTGTCCTGTTCTTTCGAAAAACTGGAGCAATATGCCCAATTACTATATCCGATGTATCAACCTTATTTCCAGTCGAACTAAAGATGACGGATGAGCTATATGTAATGGATTTTACAACTTCAACAATAATTTTCATTTAAGTATTGACGTAACATAATCCAATTTTTTTTTCTACTACCCAACTTAAAAAATCTACTTTCGATGTTTGTTAATTGCATCGAAAATTTCTTTTTCGTCACCAGTGATAAAAAAACCTATACAAATTACTTTCGTACCTAGTGACGAAAGTAATTTTTTAAAAGCCATCTATTTTTAATTTCTTAACTAGAATAAATCATCCTAGAATACCCGTTAAGAGAATCAATTAATTGAATGAAATAATTTTTTAGTGTTTTTTGTCTTTCTTGGGAAGACGACGTTAATTAATTTTAGAACTATTTACGGACAATTTACATTAAAAATGTAAAAATAATATAATTGTTAACTATATAAGATTCACATATTCTTTTTAAATAGTATGGTAACAAACAGTTGGTGTTAAGATATTTTTAAAAAAATATTATTTCACCTATTTATTTAAGAAAAACGAGAAAAAATATTAAATATATTTTATATATTTATTTTTTAAATATTTTAACTATTTTATAAATATTTTATACAAATATATAAATATTTGTATAAAATATTTTACGTTGTTTTAAAATTTAAATTATATCAGGAATTTACGTAACGTCATTCTCATCCAAAAACTAAATCAAAACTGTTTGTTGTTTTTATTTTATACTTGACTTTGTATATTAGACAACCGTCTTTAGTTATAAGCCTACTATGTAGACGCGAAATGCAAAAAACAATAAACCTTTAAAGATGTGTTATTTAATGATTTTACGGACTTTATAGACCAAATAGAATGAAATTATAGAATTTTGTAGTGTAAATAGAATAAATATATGTATATGTATAGGGACCGTGCATTGCTATTTGATTCGACCGTCGCGCTTTAAGTGTTAGGGTCTGTAAGTATTGGTTCTTTTTTTCAACCAATTACACGTTTAACAAATTTTATGATCTAGTATTCCGTTCAAATTATTCGATTATTTTGTTGTTTGTGAAAATATTCAAATGAAAATAAAGTAAATTAGGCACTAATTATGCGACATTTTATACAATATACATAAATATTTATTAAAGTTTACGTAACAGGAACGGAGATTTTTAGTAATATTAAAGAAAAAGTACGATTTGATTTAAAATATGTAAAACGACAAACGTCAAACTAATTTCAAATAGAACCAAAAGTTTGTATACTCAACACTTGGCGCGTAGCAATCAGATACGCACGATCCCTATACAGTTGACGATTTTTTGTACGAAAGAACAATCAGGCTTGTAACTAAAGATGGTTTTATTTATAACATAGAAATTGGATAATTTATTCATATTGAGTCATCTATATTTTAATAGCAGAAATATAAATTTAAAATTTTGTTTGGATGTTTATATTTTAAAATTTGAATTGTATGTAATTTTAAATGAAAATGCTTAATAATTAATAATAATTTTTAAAAAAGTATTAGAAAAAGTACAGTTTTCTACTCGCCGAAAATTATATTTTGAATCTCGCGACCATTACCAACCTCGGCTATCGCCTCGGCTGATAAACTGTCCTCTCGCTTCAAAATATGTTGTTTTCGGCATCGTTGAAAAATATACTATTTTCTAAGTTAGAAATCGTGGCGAACAGACGTGTTCATTTTTTCTCTGTGTTTTTATTTACAAATTAATTATTTGTTTTTTTTTTGGATTAATAAGTTCTAAGTTGGATCCCTGAAATTTTAATTCAGATAAGTCTAATAAACTATAAAATAATCTGAAAATAATTGTGACAGTTTTTGTGTTGGATTTTAAAGTGTTATAGTTTTGTGGCTTAAATCATTTTAACTTTTGTTCGTTTTCTTTAATCAATACGTTGTTTTTTTGCTACATCAAGAAAATAATTAATAAATCTTGTTTTTACCGTTCACTTAGCCAACCCGAGGAAGACGATTTTCTTCTATTTGCTTTAAAAACGAAATTATAAAAACAGTAAAAAAATATCTCTCGAAGATTATTCAAAAGTAACTCCAGAAATTGATTCTTTTAATTACAATGGCAGCAATATATCGACATATCCTTACATATAAAACATATATTGTTTAATGCATATTGAATTGTTTTATTTATTGAATAAACAAATTTATACGTATAATATTTAGTTAATTTTTTTTTTATGAATCAATTTCTTGTTTAAAATAATTTTTTATAATTCTCGAGAATCTCGAAAATCTCGAGAAATTCAAATAATTATTCCCGATTTCTCGAGAAACACGATCGTTGATAAAATAGAGATTCTCGAATCTCGAGATTCATAAAAGTTGGAGAAATCATAAACTCTATGTTTACCCAAACAATACTCACAACAGACAAGTCTATTTTTGTGTTATATTTATCAACATAAACAAAATTTACCTTTAGTATTACTATGCTACACACAGTACAGCAGCCAAATTCTGTAATTGTGAAGCGGTGAAGTGATAAGTTTTTTAATGAAAAGAAACGAAGAAATTTTTATCACTTCACCGCTTCACAGTTACAGAATTTGGCTGCAGTACTTGGTTTTTTACGTCATCGTTATCATTCAAACAATCAAAAATTAAATTAAAACTGAAGAAGAAAAAACTTGTACTGAGCCTATTTAAATAGGTTGTATTATTTCAGGTTAATGGGTATGTAATATTATTTTCTGTTTGTTGATAATGCGAATTTATAATATTCCTGTTTGAATGATTTTGTATTGGTGAAGAACATGTTTTCTATGTTTGTAATGAAGCGCTACTTCATTGTTAACCAATGAAGTGGTATAGCAGGCCGCGCATCTGGATGAGATTATTTTTGGCTCCAGACTAGCTACAGCCTATGGGATCGAAAGAAGAATACCTGCTGCTTCAACACAAATAATCGTATAGTACGCGTATTTCGAATAAAGACGGATAAAAAAAAACTAAGTGAGATGAGTAGACTCTGGCGACCCCTTTGCATGAAAAGAACCGCGATCACCGCGTCCAACCCCATAATGTTCGCCCATTCACACACTTTCGTACTGCATCTGCTCTCACTTGCACACCCACACGCTCACACATACCCGCACAAAGACACGTACCTTCATACAAACCCTCATCCATACGATATCTCCAGTATTGAAATCGGTTAAACTTAGAGCTTTTGTTGAAGTTACTTGATTCAGCAAGGGTTCAAGACAAAATTGTATCATATCGCAACTTGATCGACACATAACAATTTCAGTCCAGTTGTTTGATTTTATTTCACTTTTTTTTGTTTACAACACATGTCTTCATAATTGCTTGCTGACCCAAATTCTTTATTTGCTAGTTTTTCACAAAGTTGATTTTAACTGCTTGTAATTTAAGCATACGAATATCGTGTAGATAGGCAAATAGTTGTACGAGTGCTGAAATACACAAATTATCATAGTCGTCAGATTCAGGCGTGATGCTTCTTATGCGAGGTCCAAATTTAACCAACAATTCTTTCAATAACTCTGTTATTTTAATTTCAACTAACTCCATTGTTCCGAAGTAAGTTTCACCTTTCAGTACTTGTTGTAACTTAGTTGCAAAAGAAGTAGCGTAACAATCAAGGCGGTTCACTCTAATCTTGATTTTATCATACCCTATATTGTTAGGAGAGTAACTAAAAAAAAATCTACAGGGGAGTAGTAGTTTATGCACATCACTTAACGCTAAATAACTGCAGATGTGATCAAAGTTATCAAAAGGTAGACTTTGAAGTGATGTTGCAATCATTTCTAGGATTTTTCTTCTTTATCGTGATTATAAAATTATGTTGTTTTAACAATCGTTGTGGTCTGGTGGAATACTATATTGTATTATCAAACAATTCTCAGATTAAGGTAGCCTCCTTAGTCTGCCAAATAATAATCAATAAAACACTTTAATTTATTTTTATTTTAGATCAACCCAATCACAAAAAAAATAGTAATTCAATACAACAAAGTATATTAACTTACCGGTTTATCGACTACAACTGTAATTTATTTGTTGTAGTCATACAACCCACACTACCGTTATAAGACACGCGGTCTAATTTATCCAATACCTAGTTATATTGAAAATCAACTACTGGTATTTCCCAAGAAAAATTTAAATAATTACTTGACAATAAATCTTATGATTGTTAAATGCAGAATTAGTTCTACATATAGCGCTATTCTCATCCACAACTCTACATTCACACACTCATACACCTACATACTACCCGTAATCATTCATACCTGTAAATAACAGTAAATTAGGACTCACCACATGATGTGAATAACTCCCGCTCCTCCAACTCGTGGTATCCGCCTTAACCCGTCATGTTCCTCGGCCCAAAATATAACAATAACCAGGTTAAACTGCCCCTTTTTGGTACCGTGGTATTGTTTGTATTACTATGCTTGGTGTTATAACTGGATCGGGTCGGTACAAAAAAAACAATGCACTCACTTTTAAGCTTTCTAATTTTTTTTGTTATATTTCGTTTCGATTTTTTTTCCTCAATTCACTTATGAGCTATAGTCCAGGAAAATTAGTCAAATAAAGGCAAGTATCTCGGAATGAGAGATAGTCGGCTGTAAACTTGTATAAACCTTTATTTTGGCACCCTAAATCTTGTCTCAAAACCTACATATCGTAGGGTGTCCGCGTCTACGGATTTTCCAAGGTCAAAGGTAAAAAAATCGATTTTATACACATTTATTGCAAATATCTCGTTTCCTATGGGCTTTATGCTATTTGTATATATAATAAATATTGTAGAGGATTAAATTCTCTACAACTTTTGTTTAAACATTTTTTTATATATTGAACCATTTTTGAGATAGAGAGCAGAGCGCGCGCAGTGTTTAACTATTTAGAGTATCATTCGAGGTCAACCTGTAGTCTCGATTTAAAACATGCTGTATAAAGTTTATAAATTATTGATAAATATATGATTCTAAATAATTTGCATTTTTGATTAACTATTACGTTATAGTTAATATTTTTTTCCATAATTCAGTATCTATTCATTTATTAACACTTTCCTACTCGTGTAATTATAAAGTTATTAAGGGAAATACTTTAATTATTTTTTAATTCTAATATAATTTATACTATTTACTTCCTAACTAAATAAAAAGAAAAGAATTAAATTTTTAATTATGGTTTTTATTGAAAAATACCGTTCCACACATATATGAATGTTGAAATTTAAAAATTGAATAATAATAATAAAAAAACTACAAGTTCTAATTTCAATTTTCTTCTTCTTCTTCATCATTGTCTTCCAGTCGCTGTAAAATTTCAAATTCCTCTGTGTTCTCGTCTTCAACGTCATTTGTCTGTTCTTCCAGGATTTCGGGATCAAAAGTACCGTCTTCATTGATATCACTCTGATATGGTGAAGCATTAAGACAAGCTTGCCCATTACACTGCCCGCAAGCTAAAGAGCACTGCAACCCTGCTTTCCTGCATCCACATCGCGAACCACAACCATTCTTGCAGTTGCAGAATATTGTGTTAATCAATTCCTCCGGAGCTGGTGGATTCATTGTCATAACAGGTTCCAGGACTTCATCACGCATTATCCAACCCCAATTCTGGGGTTCTAAGTCATGCCCTAACCAAGTCTGAACTTGATAATAAACACGCTTGAAATGTTGGTGCTGCACTCGTTGGTGGAAGATTTGATAACTGCACAGGTTTATGCAGTTTTGTTAATTTGATGAACTGTGCATAGCGAAGACGATTGATACAGTCCTCAGATTTTGGAGCATTATAGATTGCCAACAAGGTTTGCACTCCATTCTCAAATAATGATTGAACTGGGCAATTTTCTTCTTTAAATGCTGCAGCAATTTGATCCAAATTCGGAAGTCTCTCTAGTGTTTTTACAAAAGTTTTTTTTCCTTTTCTAAAGAGCGCAGAAGTCGTGTCACAACCACTTATTGCGTGCAGAAACAATATGTGTTTTTTAAAACGAGGATATTTATCAAAACTTTTGGAACAGTATATTTCAGTTTTAACATTTCCTTTGCCAACTTTTTTGAAGAAAATTTCTTGTTGATGAGATATGGTACGCCCAATTAAAATAACAAATAAATCTATATCTTCTCCAATTATAACAGCAGTTTTTTTACGTTTGGATTCATCAATAGCTGTTTCAATAATAAGAACATCCGCATCATCTCTGGCCTGTTTTGTTGTGATATTAACAGCTTGAAATTTTTCAATAAGCATATTGATTAGCTTTTTTTTATTATTTCGATTTGATAGAAGTTTGTCTTGGGTAATAGGTACAACCATGGTTTCGCCGACAAACTTCGCTCCTTACGGGAAATTTCATCCTCGTGAAGAATTGCCATCATTCTAAGCTCATACAAGAATTTACTATTTCCTTAATAACTTTATAATTATACGAGTAGGTAAGTATTATTAAATGAATAGATACTGAATTATGGACAAAAATATTAACTATAACGTAATAGTTAATAAAAAATGCAAATTATTTAGAATCATATATTTATCAATAATTTATAAACTTTATACAGCATGTTTTAAATCAAGACTACAGGTTGACCTCGAATGATACTCTAAATAGTTAAACACTGCGCGCGCTCTGCTTTCTATCTCAAAATGGTTCAATATATAAAAAAATGTTTAAACAAAAGTTGTAGAGAATTTAATCCTCTACAATATTTATTATATATACAAATAGCATAAAGCCCATAGGAAACGAGATATTTGCAATAAATGTGTATAAAATCGATTTTTTTACCTTTGACCTTGGAAAATCCGTAGACGCGGACACCCTACGATAAGTAGGTTTCAGACAAGATTTAGGGTGCCAAAATAAAGGTTTATACAAGTTTACAGCCAACTATCTCTCATTCCGAGGTGAAACCCCTAATATTCCTGGACTACTAGCATAAATAAAAACATGCCGTATTTGCAAAAAAAAAAATCGCGTTTTTCCCTTCAAAGTGTTCCAAAAGAGTGAAAAATTAAAATTTCAAAAAACCCTCCCAGTCTTACCTGGAGAAAACTATTATCTAACAAATGAACATTGATTTTTTGATTTTAGATGATCCAGTACCAGGTTATGAGGGGCACCAAAATTCTACTTTTTTTCCGAAACACGTCCGAATAAGTACTGCCAAACGAAAAAACGTTCATTTTAAGTGATTACGAGTAGGAAGATTGAATTTGGAGGAAAGTTGATGGTCGGGATTGGTATGTGAGACCAAAATCTAGATTATTGCATTATAAGTTTGTCAAAAAAATGTTGTCAAGTGTGTCAAAAGAAAGATTTTTATTTATTTTTTTACCCAATTTGTTGAAAAAAAATTATATTAAAATTTTCTTTGAAATGAAATTTTATTATTATTATTTAGAATTATGACATTATAAGTTTGTCAAAAAAATGTTGTCAAGTGTGTCAAAAGAAAGATTTTTATTTATTTTTTTACCCAATTTTTCGGAAAAAAAATAAAATTAATTATTTGTTTCAAATGAAATTTTATTATTGTTATTGAGAATTATGGCATTATAAGTTTGTCAAAAAAAAGTTGTCAAGTTTGTCAAAAAAAATGTAGCTGTTTTTATGACGTAAATGTAATTGAAAATGAAATTGGACATGGACATTTTTGAATTTGTTATAGTTTTTGAAATTTTTTTGGAATTTTGAAAAAAGTTTGTATTTTTGATTTTCTTAATAATTTTTGCAATATTTTTAGAATTTTGGAAAAAGTTTTAATTTTTGATTTTTTAAGAATTTTTGGAATATTTTTAGAATTTTGAAAAATTTATAATTTTTGATTTTATTATTTTGGAACTTTGAAAAAAGTTTCAATTTTTGATTTTATAATAATTTTTGGAATATTTTTAGAATTTTGAAAAAAGTTTGATTTTATTTAATTTTTACAATATTTTTGGAGTTGTGAAAGAAATATGAATTTGTGATTAATATTTTCTCGAAACGCTAAATGGAGAGGTTTTTGAGTAGTTTGCTGATTGTATCATCTTTTCACTAAATTATGTTAATTTATGATCTGTTATAATTTTCCGGCAACGTATTGATGTTTCGTGTTAGTTTTGTAATACATATCTAAACAGAGATAAGAAAATATTTGTACTTTAACAAAGAGTTTTGTTTGATATTCATCGCTGCCCAAAACTAAAAACCATGTCCTCATAAAAGTTTTTTACCGAAAACTATATACAAATCCTTAACCCAGACCGAAGTCTTGATATCTCAGAGCTGTGAGATTTCAGCCCCTCCATATTTTTCTATTGAATGACTGGACTATATGACAGATAGTTATTTGATATTTTGCTTTTGATAGATAGTATATAATAGTATAATGAAAAAAGTTTATAACCGTCAAAACGCAAAATGTAAAAAATAATTAATTTCATGCGATTGTAAAAAATTTGCAACATCAAAATCACTAAAAATTTAGTTTTAATTTTAAATTAATATTAGTACTATAATTTTTTGTTGCAATACTTTTCGATTGATGAGATTTGATATTCAAATTTGAAATACGGTAGCCGTATTCTGAGCGTTTATACCACAGATGGAGCAAAACTTTTTTGAGGTATAAACACCCAATGTATCGATAGTTTAATAGCAAAAAACTATTTACTATTTATTCTATTAAACTATCGGTGGTATAAACTTAGTATTAATGTAAATCATTTTTCGAAAAATAACAAATTATATAGAAGTCGCTGTTCTCGTATGCTACCCATTAATTTATAAATATGTTTTTCAAAATATATTATATGAATCGGCATAATTTTTATTTGTAATCTTTAATCTAGAATTTAAAATTGAATCAAACGGGTTTTTTTATATTATAAATAATTTATTATGTATAAACAAAAACTTTTATGTTAATTTCGTTTATCCTTATTATCCTTGTTTTTTTGATGATGATGTTGTTTTGTTTTAAATAGTAAGTTAATTTTTGAAATGGGAAACGGGAAACATCTATCAAGAAACAATAGTGATGACTAATGTTACAATTAATTTTGATCCTAAAAATAAAAACCAAAAATTATGAAATATTACTTTCAATTTTGATTGATTTTTTATTTTTCAACGAAGGATATTAGATCCTTTAATTTATTTTTTCATATTTTAAAGCTAACTTTTTATAAATGCATTTGTATTAAAAAAATAATAGCATCATGGTTGTGAAAATGTTTTAATTTAAATTTGATGCGGTCTAGTTTTTGTATCTCAATTTTTGGATACAAAAAGGTTTTCGACTGATTGTATTTATACTATATGAACAAACGAAGTTCCGTTCTCGTAAATGTTAAATGCTTGAATTATATTTTTGTTTCGTTAATACTCATAATATGATAGGGGTGATTATGGTTTTTATTGTTTGACTGAAAAATACTTTATGCTGCGGATGGAAAGCTAACTCAGCTTTGCCGAGCACTAAGTATTCAAATCGTTTAATATGAAAGATCTAATATGGTGGTACAATCAGTGTTCAATGTTCACAGTGCCACTATAATATCTACTCACTACAGCAAATATTAAAGATCTATTTTTGAGCGCTTATTTCCACTTGGTTGGCATGCTCGATTTGCTATCATTTTTCTAACCAATCCGTTTTAGTCACATCGCATTTACTACGAAATGTTTTGTTTTTTATGCTTCACTTTGACATAAAGTAATTATTATATCTAGGATACGCGATATGACTCCATCACAATTGCAGCGTTATCAGTTAAGAACGCCCGCTCATAAGCCGCTAAATAAATACTTTGTTTGTACTCTGATTATGTCTAAAAACTATTAATAAATATTAATTTAAATATAAAAAAGTCGGACAAGTGCGAATAAAATTCGCTCGCCAAGGGTTCCGTGAATGTAAAAGAACACAATATCAAAAATAAATGACACAAAGTTATGTTGTAGTCTTTACATCGCCAGACGGCATAACAGAATAAATGTTTAATCGTAGACGTCAATAGTAAATGTCAATCACATCTACATTGATCAAAAATGTTACTTGAGGTTAAATCTTATCCATAGCTGTTTATGTTAACTAAAGATTTACCAGTATTTTAATGGTTTAAATTGGGAATATTTGTTCTATAAATCAGCGTCGAAATATAGGGTGGTATACATACACTTAAAATAGCATTTTTTTATCTATAACTAAAAAACTGTGCATCACAAAATTCTAAAAAATATTGCAATGTTTCTTAAATTAAGTGCTCTTTCAAATGACACCTCACTCGTTTGGGTCAAAAAAGTTATTTTTCACCCTTCCCCACCCCAATCCCTTAAAAGCACAAAAATATAATTATTTGAGAGCTCGCTATATTTTTCGTTCAGAGTTTATTAAACTTCCTGTCTCAGTGAATTTTTTTAAATTTTTCTGTTAATCAGGCTCGAAATGCAAGGGGGGCCATCTTTTTGTGTCACTTGATAATAATTCAAAAACTATGCATTGCAAAATTTTAAAAAAATGGCAATATTTCTAAAACCAAGTGTTCTTTCAAATGACACGCCACATGACCTGTTTTTAAATGATGTTTTTACCCCTTAACATTCCCACCCCTTTAATAAATACAGTTATGAGTATCTGCCACTTTTCTATATTTTTCCTTAAAAGCCTTCTCATTTTTCTATCATTCCAAATATATTTCAAGATTTTCGATGAAGTAGGGTCGGGGTTAATCGGGGCAATAAAACATCGAGAAAACGTCATTTTTCAAAATTATACAAATAATGGTGAGGTGTAAAATTCCAAAATATATTTTTAAATAATGCTGAAATGAAGCCCTTTCGTATGATATCCTACTCGTCTCGATAAAAAAATATATGTTTTCAAAGGCTTTACATCGTACCTCTTTAAAACAAACGAACACAACTTTGTTTATTTTTTAACCCGCCATCTTGTGTGGATAAGTTAGTTTTATAAGCACCTCAAATTTTAAGTTCATCGGATTAATGGTTCACGAGATAATCAAAATAATGTGAAAAATACGTTGTACTCAGAGGCGTAGCTAGGGGGGGGCGGGGGGGGGGGGGCGGTCCGCCCCGGGTGTCACCCGTTTTGGGGTGACACCCGAACGTAAAAAACTTAAACAAACCATCACAATGTTTTCAATGATAAATCACTTCGAAACCGTTTTGGGGTGACACCCGAACGTAAAAAGCATAAACAAACCATCACAATGTTTTCAATGATAAATCACTTCGAAGCCGTTTTGGGGTGACACCCGAACGTAAAAAACTTAAACAAACCATCACAATATTTTCAACGATAAATCACTTCGAAACCGTTTTGGGGTGACACCCGAACGTAAAAAACATAAACCAACCATCACAATGTTTTCAACGATAAATCACTTCGAAACCGTTTTGGGGTGACACCCGAACGTAAACAACTTAAGCAAACCATCACAATGTTTTCAATGATAAATCACTTCGAAACCGTTTTGGGGTGACACCCGAACGTAAAAAATTTAAACAAACCATCACAATGTTTTCAACGATAAATCACTTCGAAACCGTTTTGGGGTGACACCCGAACGTAAACAACTTAAACAAACCATCACAATGTTTTTAACGATAAATCACTTCGAAACCGTTTTGAGGTGACACCCGAACGTAAAAAACTTAAACAAACCATCACATGTTTTCAACGATAAATCACTTCGAAGCCGTTTTGGGGTGACACCCGAACGTAAAAAACTTAAACAAACCATCACATGTTTTCAACGATAAATCACTTAGAAACCATTTTAACCAGGTTATCCATATAATTTTAATTTATAAATTGTGATAACTTATAAATGTGTCCTATAAATGTGTTATTGGTTCAAAAAGGATCTATTCTACTTTTTAAAATTTTTGAGTTATTACGTGAAATAAAATTTTAACAATATTAATCGAATCAACATGTTGAGCATTGAATCCCATCACCACAATTACTCAATAGCTTTGAATATTCCTATAGATACCATATTGACCGTTTTTTACGATATATTATTTAGTATGCAAGCATGATTATTTAATGACCAGGTCTGAAAACACATATGCTGAATAATGTATACTAAAAATGGTTTGAGTCGATAATGTGGCACCCTTTGTCGATAGGGTGGCACCCTTGAGTTACAATGTCTCTATTCCAAAATTATTTCTAAAATATCCACTTAACCTTACTACCTAATATATGTTTTACATTTCAAACAAATTAATTGCAAACACCTAAGGAAACTAACAAACAATCAAATTACCGTGTTTGTAAATGATCTCAAAATAATTTTTTTTCCTTAATCTTGAAACTCAAAGAATAAATTGAAATAGATCGTTTTTCGATGGACACAAAAATAATTACTGTGGAATAAAATGGCAGTTATGCAATTGCTGCAGTTTTGCAAATTTTTGTAGGTTGATACATATTCATTCTGTTTGTTTTCAGTTTTATATATTTATATATTTGAATTAAATAAAAGTTTATCATTTAAAAGTACATTTTGTTGGGTTTTAAATACCTTGGAAATTTCAAACTCATCAAGTGATTCTTTTAAAGATCCTTGGCTACATAAATGTAAAGCCTTTAATTTTTTTTAAAAAGTGGTGTAGCTATTGTTATTAACTATGTAAATGGTTTGCAAAAATAAACTTTATATTTTGTTTATTTTTCTTCTTAGGCAGGTATTCCTTAAATCAGTCTTTAAAACATTTTCCGGTTTTCCCGATGTAAAATTTTTCACAAAAATCACATTCAATTTTGTAAATTATTGAGCATGATTCTAATTGGATATTTAATTTTGGTTTCAATTCTTTATATAAAATATCTTTTAGGATTTCATACTTATATTTTTTTAAATAGTTCCTTTTTTAAATAGTAATATTAGGCTATGATTTGTATATTCCATTTTATCAAATATTATTTAATATAAGTTGTTACACGGAAATTTAAATAAATTAATTTTCTTGGCGGTGTATTTAGTCGTTAACACAGTGTACTTATTATGAACTATGTACCTATTATGTATCCTACAAATATATTTAGAATTAATGCTTTGCTGATACCTATACTATAATTAAAAATATTTTTTTAGATTTCATTTAGCAAATATCCCAAAAAATAAATATGCCACGAGGAGTTCATAATTTTTAAAGAAAAAGTTGGTTCCAGCAGAGAAAGACCAAATCTATAAATATGTTACAAAACCCGATGATATCCAAGGTTCATCAAAAGAAACTGATTATCACGTTGATGCAACGAATGTTTCAGAGAATATTGGCTCATCTTAGGAAAGTAACAGCAACAATACAGAATTAATAATGATAACCTATGATGACGAATTAGAAAGGAATAATGAAAATGACAGTGATAATGCCGCTAATGCTTCTACTATCGAAGACAGTATTTGCATGGGTGAATCACTTCAGGACTTAAGAAATGTATCACATTGGAATATACTCGTCTTTGATAATGTTCGCATTGAAATCATAAAAAAAGAAAGTGAACATTTTCAAAATAGAGAAGGGTCGTTTGTTACTGTATCTAGACACGGGTTAGACATAAAAGGTGATGTTCGCCATCTTTCTAAAGAATGGTTTTATAAAATGATGAATAATGGTGAAAAAATTCTACGGCCATGGCTTGTTTATTCTCCTGTAAATAATAACTTGCGTCCTGTATTGCTTCTGTTGTCGTGTATTTGCTGTCACCAGTAATAATAATACAAAATCAACATTTACTACTGGATATCAGAAGCGGTGGAAACTAGATCCCAAAGTGGCCGAGCATGAAACTTCAAATGAACATCTGGAGAATTTTGAAAAGTGAAAAACTTTGGAAATGAGGTTAAAAATTCATAAAACGATACGAGACGCAGCCTTGCAATTAATATACAATAAAAAACAGAAGTGGCAACATCTTTTATCAAGATTGTTGGATATAACTTTGTTTTTATCTAAACAAAACCCAGCATTTCATGGACATGATGAAGGACAAAGTTCTTCAAATAAAGGCAATTTCTTAGAACTAACCAAACTATTGTCAAAGTATGATGTAGTGTTAAAAGAACATATTTTGAATTTGGAGCATGGTAAATCACCAAAAGTATCATATTTGTCACCAGATATACAAAATGAGTTCATAAATGTTTTAGCGATCCACGTAAAGTTTAAGCTTGTCAACGAAATTAAATCGGTTAAATATTTTGGAATTATGTTTGATAGCACACCTGACATTTCACATATTGATCAAATTTTAGAAGTGATTCGTTATGTGAAAATTGATGGTAGTAAAGTGGAAATCAAGAAAGTATTCCTTGGATTTTTTCCTTTACGTGGAAAAAAGCCGCTGATTTAAGCGATGAAATTCTTACACTGAAAAAAAAATTGAAGTAATGATAACCTCATCTCGAAGATGGCAGTTTATTATTCATGCAAAGAAAAGATATTTACAAACAATTTCACCGTGATTGGGACAACTACTCAGTACTCAGTAACATTTTCCTGATAACAGAATGAGGTGTAATTAAAATATAAAGTGCTATCCAATATAACAGAAGTTGAATAAAGTTAATAACTATTTCCATGAAAACATATTTCTTTGGCCTTATATCATGAATTTTTCATTTTAAAATTTAAGTATTTGAGATTAATTGAACTATATTTTATTTCCACATAAATATTTCATCTGATTGTCTCAACTGCATCGGCTTATCATTGTACGGTTGTTGAATCAATCTCGTATTTCGATTCGCCATATCTGCCCGCACGATGAGGTTGAGACAACTGCATTTCGATTGGAAATAGGACATGTTTTTTTCAGTGTAAAAATCTTGAAAATGATGGTATAGATGTTATGAATTGTCGCTCCCAAAGGTTATGATAATGCAGCTGTTATGAGTAGTATACATGGAGAAGTGCAAGCTATTATTAAAGCAAAAAATAACAAAGCAATTTTTGTGGGCTGCAAAGATCATTCAATTAATTTATACAGCCAACACTCGTCAGTGGAAGCCATTTTTACATGTTTTTCTGCTTCGACTAGCCGCTGGGAAGTACTTGCTAAACACAACAAAGCAACTGTTAAAATACTCTTAACAGCGCATTGGAGTGCTCATTATGCTGCAGTAAAAGTATTGGCCGAAAACTTTGATGGGATTGTGGCTGAAATTGAGAAGTTAAGTGATCAACAAGAAAATGTAGACACTAGAGGCGCTGCACAGAACCTTATCAATGCAGCATGTGATTTTTCGTTTCTTTGCTATCTTTTGTTTTGGAATGATTTTCTAAGAGAAATAATATCTGTGCTCAGATTGGATTGCAAAGCACGGGCTTGAATATTGATCAATTAGCTACAAAAATAGAGTCAATTCATAACGAAGTCTCATTGTAGAAGAGGTAATAGATCTTGCTGCGAAAAAATCGGAGGACTATGACATTCCAATGGAAAGCCGAATTCGTCATAAAAACGCAAAAAACGAACGGGTGGTGAGTTTGTACCTGATGTTGGACTGACACTGAGAGCTCAACTTAAAAAGGACATGTTGGAATGTCTTGACCGATTCAGTGTTGAACTCCGAACTAGACTGAAGTCAGTTCAAGATTTAGCTTCATTGTTCGAGGTTGTGCAGACAAACACTTAGCTTTTGGCGAACAGTGAAGAGTTAAAATTATCGGTATCAAAATTTGCTGGTTTTTATGATGCGGTATTGGCAACAGAACTCCTCATAGAGATACAAAGGGTGAGGAGGGATTTAAAAGCGGCCAATGTTACAGTTTCTAGCTGGGTGTACCTAGACTTTTTGAAATTCATCGTAGAATGGGATTTTTTAGAATTTCTTCCGAATCTTGCGGTCGCACTAAAGTTATTTATGACTATTTGCGTATTAGTGGCTTCGTGTGAGAGGAGTTTCAGCAAATTAAAATTAGTTAAAAATTACTTGCGGGCTTATAATAATAATGCTCATTTGTATTAATTAAAAAAAATTATAAATTACGTTTATCGGCTTTTTATTATTATTGACAGTTTTTATTTTTGGGGTGACACCACAATATCCGCCCCGGGTGCCACCCATGCTAGCTACGCCACTGGTTGTACTCTCACCAATAGTGTTCCGTATAAAAAACGGAATCCTAAAAATTGAAGTGCGCAATCTTTACACGCTGGTATAGTAAAACTTCTTTGGCTACTGTGGCACGAATCACTAAAAATATTAAATATAAAATAAATATGTCTTATTGAAATTTGGAGTAGCATTTCTTGATAATATAATTTACAACAATGTGTAATAAAAAGCCATATTTATATGTTTTACAAAGTCTTACAACGTATTACAAATTAAATTTCACGATGAATACACGTCCACTTAAGTCAACAACAAGAATTGGTACAACAAATGATGCAGCTTTTCAAGAAATTTAGCAAATTTTCAAAGTAAAGTTTATGTTTCTCACTTTAGTTATCATAAACCTCTAATTTCATATTTCAATTTTGATAATTAACAACTTTTTTTAATAGTAGTTTATGTAACAAGTACGCAAAATATGGTTTTAGCGGACGAATCGTAATGTTTCGGGACGAGGTGCTAGCCGGGTCTGTAATATGATGATGAGTCTGCTAAAGCCATTTGCGTACGTGTTGCATACAACGTTTTTTAGTATTAGCTCTTAGGATTTTTTTTCTCTAATTTATTGCTTAATTTGTATTCTTGCGTACCTAAAAATTTGATTTTTGAACAAAACTTATCAAAGCAATTGTGATTATAATTTGAAAATAATTATAATATAAAATGAAAACAAATTTTGAATCCGCTAAAGTGTTGTTATAACGACTTTAAGTACTAGGCCGCTAAAATACAATTTAGCGGACTCTAAACAGTTCTAAAAGTAATCATTATTCGGAGCTAATACTAAAAATAATATTTTGTTACCTGTTTTAACCATAAATGGTCATTCTCAAACATTTGAAAATATAATGAATCAAATAAAACATTTTTCATTCAACAAAATTTTTGTTTGATAAATGGCATACTATTATTAAATTAATTTAAACAACTTGGAGACCAAACCATCATTATTTTAATTTATTTAACCAAATTAAATTTTTTTTTTAAATGTTTATTCATTTGGTTAAATTGAGAGTTTAAAAAATCGAAGACTTAACTATCGTTTTTTTTAAGAATCGGGCAGAAAACGTGGTTTTTGGAAATTTTTTTGAGTCGATTTTGAGATTTTGGTATGAATCGATCGGACTTGCCCGTCTCCCGAAAACTTTATGAGATTGGGGTGGTAGGACCCAACCCCACCCCTTTACACCCTCTTTAAGTTTTAGCATATAAAAATCTATATAAAATAAATGGGAAGAGATAAAAAAAATTTAATGGCACCATTATCTTTTATTCAGCCCGGCGCAACTTTTGAGTCCAAAATTTGCTTTGGACCCCCACCCCCAACCGACCTCCTGGGTAGGTTTGACACATTAAATGGGTAAAATATGTCATGTGGGGTATCGTTAGAATTAGAATTTCATAACAAATACAATCCCCCATATTACCCCCTGATCGGTGACACTACCATTTTTTACTCCTCAGGGGGTACCCACCCTTATCGTAGTAAAAAATATTTTTTTTTGCATGTCATGTTTGGTAACGATTTCAATAAAATCGGGGATGCTGAGATCAATGATGATGATAAAAATGGGGGCCGGACTCGGGGTAGTCCAAAAAGGGGTGAAGGTTGGGGGGTCGGTTCTAAAAAAAATATCGAAATTATCGTCATAATAAAAATTGGGGTCGGACTCAGGGTAGTGGTGGGGGGTTGGGGGGTTGGGTGGGGGTGGGCGGTTGGTTATACAAAGTATCGAAATTATTGTCATTATTAACGATTTCAACATAATCGAGGATGCTGAGTTCAATGGTGATGGTAAAAATGTTGACCGGACTCAGGGTAGTTCAATAAGGGGTGGGGGTTGGAGTCGGTTATAAAAAATATTGAAATTATCGTCATAATTATCAATTTTAACATAATCGAGGATGCTGCGTTCAATTATGATAGTGAAAATTGGGGCCGAACTCACGGTAGTCCAATAATAGGTGGGGGTTGGGGGGTCGGTTATACAAAGTATCGAAATTATTGTCATTATTATCGATTTTTACATAATCGAGTATTCTGAGTTCAATGATGATGGTAAAAATGTTGACCGGACTCAGGGTAGTTCAATAAGGAGTGAGGGTTGGGGGTCTGGTCATGAATAATATCAAAATTATCGTCATTATTTCGATTTTAACATAATCAGAGATGCTGAGTTCAATGGTGATGATAAAAATGGTGACCGGATTCAGAGTAGCTCAATAAAGGGTGGAGGTTGGAGTCTGGTCATGAATAGTATCAAAATTGTCGTCAATAGTGTTGATTTCAACAAACTTGAGGACGCTGAATCCAACAGTGATGTTTAAATTGGGGTCAAAAATATAAGGCTGTCTCTAAAGGGTGCGAGTTGGGGGCTCAAAGCCGAAAATGTTAACATATATATATATATTATGAGTGTTGATTTTGGGTAAATCAAGGGCACTGAATTCAATAGTGATGCTGAAATTAGTATTTGGGCTCTAGGGAAGAAACTAGTGGATAAGGGTTTGGGTCTAAAGTTGGGCAATGTTCAAATATACATAATAAATATTAGTTTTTCTATGAATCGAGAATGCTAAATCCAATGGTGATGTTGAAATGCAGAACCACGTAAAAAAAATGTGTACTATGAAAAACACTATGTATTACAAATTGAACGAAAATGTTTTGCTATTTATTTACATATGTGAAGTTTATAAAATAAAGAATAAATGACATTAAATGTTTTATAAACAGATTTTTTTCGTCTAGTTTACTCAATAAGGTGTAAAGACGAAGTTGAATTATTTATACAAGAAAATGATGAGCACTCAAATTGATACAGTCTTATTGTTGATACAGTCTATTTGAATTGATACAGTCTATTTGTTTGTATATTTCAATAATAAAAATATAAGAAATATAATGAATTTGCTACTTTAGTTTCTTATTTTTCTTATTTAATAATTTTAAAATATTTTTCTGCCATGTTTCGATGATACATCCATTTGACGATATAATTCAACCAACATTTAAGAATAACCCACTTTTAAGGGGCTCCTTTGCTAAGTAACTCTAGCCTTGGTGTATATAATGTATATTCGAACAGTATTTTCTTCTCCACCCCATTCTCCAGCTTCTGATTTTGCTCCCATGGTTGCTTGATTGCATATTCCAAGACCACCATTGGATTTAGTATCCTCGATTCATAGAAAAACCAATATTTATTATGTATAGTTGAACATTTCCCTAATTTTAGACCCAAACTCTTATCCTCTAGTTTCTTGCCTGGACCCCAAATACTAATTTCAGCATCACCATTGCATTCAGTACCCTCAATTTATCCAAAATCGGTACCCATAATATATTTTCGGCTTTCAGCCCAAACTCCCACCCAAGTAGGTTTTGCCAGACATTGACATACGGCCAAGCACTGGTCCATTAATGGTTAACAGTACTTGGCTATTGTTACTGGGCCAATACTAGAACCAATCATCGGCCGATCTATGGTTTACAGAAAATAGCCAGTATATTGTTACCTTTGAATGGCCAAGCACGGGCCCATGAATGGTAAATATTACTTGGCTATTGTTATTGGGCCAGTACTGTAGCCATGAATTTGCCGATCTGTCATTTTTTTTAAATGTCACTAGAGTATTATCCCTTTTAGAAATACATAGTTTGAAAAATTTCACATATAGTTTAGTTATCGCCTTGTCGGTTGAAAGACTATGGTAAAATAGAAAAGGTTGGTATATGTTTTAATTTATTTTCATTTCCATTTCCATTTTATTTTAATTATTTTGTAAATAATTTATTTAAATTTATGTATAAAAAATATTATGTTATATTTTTTTAATGGCGGAGTCAGGGCGGAGTTTGCCATTACTCAGCCATTCCTGCAACTGAAGCAGTTGTATGGGGAGTTTTGAATTTTTTCCGTCATTTTTATTTTATTTTAAATTAGTTTGTATTTAATTTATTTAAATTTACATATGATAATAATGTATATTTTTTTAACGGCCCAGTCATGGTTGCCAGTATTTGGCCCAAAAATGGCAACCGTTTATTGTCCGAAGTTATCATCCAGTAAAATTAAGTTAATGGCCCAGTTTTGGTTGTCAGTACTCGCCCATTACTGCATTAATGGCTGCCAGTAATGGACCATTACTGGACCAGTTGTACAACCTTGTATGGGCACCCTTTAGTTACACCCTTATATTTTTGATCCCAATTTGAACATCACTGTTGGATTCAGCGTCCTCAAGTTTGTTGAAATCAATAATAATGACGATAATTTTGATACTATTCATGACCAAACCCACAACCACCACCCCTTATTGAACAACCCTGAGTTCGGTCAATATTTTTACCATCACCATTGAACTCAGCATCCTCAATTATGTAAAAATCGATAATAATGACAATAATTTCGATATTTTGTATTACCGACCCCCCAATTCCCACCTATTATTGGACTACCCTGAGACAGCCCCAATTTTAATTATGACGATAAATTCAATATTTTTTATAACTGACCCCCCAACCTCCACCCCTTTTTGGACTACCCCGATTCCGGCCCCCATTTTTATCATCATCATTGAACTCAGCATCTCCGATTATATTGAAATCGACACCAAACATGACATGCAAAAAAAAAAATATTTTTTTCTACGATAAGGGTACCGCCTTGGGAGTAAAAAATGGTAATGTCACCGATCAGCGGGTAATATGGGGGATTGTATTTGTTATAAAATTCTAATTCTAACGATACCCCACATGACATGTTTTACTCATTTAATGTGTCAACCCTACCCAGGGGGTTGGTTGGGGGTGGGGGTGCAAACCAACTTTTGGACTCAAAAGTTGCGCCGGACTGAATAAAATATAATGGTGCCATAAAATTTTTTTATCTCTTCCCATTTATTTTATATAGATTTTTATATGCTAAAACTTAAAGAGGGTGTAAAGGGGTGGGGGTGGGTCCTACCACCCCAATCTCATAAAGTTTTCGGAAGACCCCCAAGCCCGATCAATTAATACCAAATTTGTAAAAAAAAATTTTGAAAATTTCCGCGACTGCCCGATTCTTAAAAAAACGATAGTTAAGATTTTGTGAACATTTAAAATAAATAAATAGATATCGGTGGAAATGTTTGGTCGGAACTATTTACACCGAATTAATTAAATCGATTTTTTTACATCTAGGTTATATGTCTTTGATTATAAGCCAAGGTGTTTTAGTGACAGTTTCACCGGAAAAAAATAGTGTATATAAATACAGTATGGTAACAGTAATTTTTATGATGGAACTTTTAAAACTTTTATTATCACTAGTAATGTAATGTCAATCAAACTCCCTAATATCACTCATAAGTAATATGTTTCAAGACGTCTACTGTTGTATTTTGTGCCGGCATTTTTGTATTAACTTTATAATAATTTAACTTTTGTAAATTTATCTTTATTAACAACTTACTATTTATTATTACAATTTCGCGTTGTACTAAACGGAACACTGTTTCATAAAAATTGTGTCAGTTTGTTTTTTTATAAAAGAATTTTTTTTATTATTTGCGTTCAATTCTTATACAGAGTATGATAAATAATAAATAAATAATAGTGGTAAGTGAAACATTTTGGGGGTAAGTAGTAAAACATTTTAATTTTTCAATGTAATAATTATATTTGAAGTTGTGAAGGCGTAATCGAACTCACAGACTGCAGCCAGTCGGAAAATTAAAATTTTCAGGTACGTAATTCCTCTAATATTATATAGTGATTCCACTATCAGGGATCTACAGTGTTCTTTACAATGGGAATACCCTATTAGGGATTGTCTTAGTTTATTCTTATGTGGTTCTGATCCACCATTTCCTACTAGGAATAAGATAAGTTTTCGCAGTCCGCAGATTCTATATTAGGACTTACCTTTTTACACCTTAATCCGATCCGGATCATAATAGGCCATGCATGGAAAAAATTTTAATAAAGTAACTACAATTGCCATTTGTTATCGATGTTATTACATTGAACTACTTATAGATTGGAGTCATAGAAATAGTGTTCTATTCAATTTAAGTTAGACACAGGCTTACAATTTTGTGTGTTATCGATTTAAAACCCAATTTCATTCACGTTTGTTGCAAAAGATCTAGATCTATCTGATTTCTGTGATTTGATTTTAATAATAACACAAGGTATAAAAACTTATATTTTTAATATCAGCAGTAATAAAACTAAGTGCCTTTTTCAAATTATTTTGTAAACTCAGATTCTAAATATATCAAACAAATTAAATTTAAACCTTTAATTATAATTGCTTTCTACACTGTGTTTTTATCTAATTAAAGCAAAACTCAATAAATCATGCACTCGTAAAAATCCGTTAATTATACCTCCTGTATCAAGCACGATCAAATTTACACCACACACAATTTGTTTAAGTTTTTTATTATTGATCACCTTTTTTGTCAAAAAATTAACGTTCTGAAATTAAAATTTACGATTTTCGGAAAACTTCTTGAATCGAACCAAAAAAATGTATTAATTGAATTTCTTAATTTCATCGAATTTGTTTTCTGTTTTAATTGTTTCACATTCGCACATTCGTTCAATACTTTAAAGTATCCAAAGCAAATAAATATTGTAATTGATATACGTATCACATACAGGTTGGCATATAGAGATATAAGAGATTGTATCGCTGTTGCAAAAATAAAATTATATTAAATAATAAAATTACCCAACCCAACACAGAATGTGCTTTGTAAAATTATATTCGTTGGGTGGGCTCTATTAAGGGCTCTCCAGAAACGAAATAAAAAAATTCGTAATGGAAAAAATGAAAATTAAGAAATAAAACAACGCTTAAAATACTTATATCATTATTATTATTATTATCATTATTGTATTTGATTTGAAATTTAATAACAATAAAAACTTAAACTTATTTTTGTCGTTCCAAGTCCAAAAAATAATATAAATTGAAAGTTAAAAAAAATTGCTTCATTTATCTTGAAATACGATTAAAATTCAACAAATATAACTATAAATAAAAATGTTACGACCACACAGCTTTATTATAAGTATAACCTCACACGGTTTGATTTAATTGACAATTAATGGAGTTTACTCTTAACTGTTACCTCTCCAAAGATTGTGTCTACATTACTGTCGCTTTCTGGTTCATGTGGTTTTACGTAGGTAGATTGATAAGCGTAAATACATAATAGGTTGCCGTTGTTTCATTATAAAAAGACTTAAAAAAGTTGAGTTGAATATATCAAAAATATTGTTTGACTAATAAAAATCTAAATAGAGCAACTTGGCGAAACTAGGGTGTTTTGTGTATAGCAGAGCATTTTGTTTAAAGATAAATGTTTTTATAATTGTGGAGTAGTTTTAAGGGAAACATAGACATTTAGACATGATTCTAAAGTAAATCTATAGCTACCCACATCCATTTCTCTAACGCTAGCGTTAGAAATAGCGATTGATCTATAGTGGGCACTATGAAATTCTGAAAAAAGTTACAATGTTTCTTAAATTGAGTGCTCTTTCATATGACACCCCACTCATTTCTGTCAAAAAAAGATTGTTTTCACCCAACTCCCAACCCCTAAACACATGTGATATTCTTCTGTGAAATTTTTTCAAATGTTTCTGTCAATCAATGTCGAGTTGTAGGGTGTGACCAACTTTTGGTTCACTTTTTTACAGTAATTCAAAAACTATGCCTTGCAAAATTCTAAAAATAAATACAATATTTCTCAAAATAAGTGTTCTTTCATATGACACTCTCCTCGTTTGGGTCAGAAAAGATTTTTTCACCCTTTCCCACTCCCATCTCCTAAAACCACAGAAACAAAATTATTTGAGAAAAGTTACCACTCGAACGGTTTCCTTAAGGCACATATACATCCAAATGCAAATTCTTCTATAAAGACCGTAAATGATGTTAATGAATCCTTTGAAAATATAAATGCAATTAATCCTACCACTTTGACGATTGACTCAAAAATTACGGTTGATGAGCTAAAAAATATTTTGCACATTTTTAAACCATTTACAACACCTGGAGCTAATGAGATTCCAAATATCCTTCTTAAAAATTTGCCTGATACTGCCATAATGTTGATTTCTAAAATTTTTAACAGCTCTCTCAAACTTGGATATTTCCCACTAAGTTGGAAATGTGCCCGTGTTACTCCTATCTTAAAACCAGGTAAATACCCTACCCAACAATCTAGCTACAGACCAATCAGTTTATTATTTACTCTAGGAAAACTGTTTGAATAAACGATCAAACAAAGAATTTTAAACATTCTTGATGAAAAAATTATTCTGATAAACGAATAATTTGGTTTCCGTCACGGACATTCCACGATCCATCAGATCCACAGACTTGGTGATTATATAAAAAGTAAACGAAACATACAGTTTGCAGCTTCTTTGAACCTCGTTATGACACTCTATAAAAGTATTGATAGTAAAAATATAACCGCATGCTTATTGATTGATCTGATGAAAGCTTTTGATTGTGTAAATCATAGTATCTTACTGCAGAAACTAAAAAACATTGGTATCACTAAGAAAGCCCTTAAATTAATTGAAAATTATTTATCGCATCGTACACAATTTGTTTAAATAGGTTCATATAAATCAGATTTAAAAAATGTTACTTGTGGCGTTCCTCAAGAATCAGTACTAGGACCTTTATTGTTCTTAATATACGTTAACGATATCTTCAATTTAAATTTAAGCGGAAAACTACAATTGTTTGCAGATGACGCAGTCATTAGTTATAGTTGTTCTAACGTCAATGAACTCAAAGCCAAAATGGAATCAGACGTGCTTATCTTGGGAGAGTGTTTAGATCAAAACAGACTTCGACTCAATGTTAAAAAAACACGCTTCATAAATTTTTACATAAGAAATCCAACCGAATCCATTGATTTTACTCAAGTTTCATTTAGGAGCGAATTTATAAAAAAGTTGAAATCTCTTCGTATCGCGGTCTACAAATAGGTTCAAATTGGTCTCATCATATAGACAGCGTTAAATCAAGGATAGTTCCAATAATTGATGTATTTAATAGAGTGGGAAAATATATTGATTCAAACGTAGTACATAATGTGTATTACTCACTAATTCACTCACATCATACCTACCTCCTAGCAATATGGGGTAGCGCAAATGACACTGCAAAAGTTCATGAACTAAGTATGTTACAGAACCAAGCGCTAAAGATATTAAAATGCCTACCAAATTTGACACCTACTTTAAATTTATACAATAACAAAATACTACCATTCAACGTATTAATTGACTATGAATACTTATTAACGGTATATAAAATTAAACATAAACTAATCAATTTCAATAGTCAACTCGCAACAAATGAATCAATTACCAGCAGATCTGACAGATATGCTGATAATTTCCGGCTCCCTCGCTCCAACTATTGCATCTTACTTAAAAGCGTCTTTTATAAAGGAATCAAACTCTTCAGCAGTCTCGAACAAAATTTAAAAAATTATACTATTGGCAATTTCAAATACAATATTAAAACTGAATTATTTAACAAATATGTGTATGATTATAATCGAAGTCACGGTCTAATAAATGATGTAAATTATGCTATGCTTGAAAAATGATAAAATAATACATGTAGTGCTGAAAAATGATAGCATAATACATGTAGTGAAAGGAGACATGTGGATAGTAATATTTTTACAAGTGATTAGTTGTTAGTCGTTCAATTTGACTAATCTTAATTTTAATTTTAAGTTAACTTGAATTGTATTACTTGATTTTCTTTCATTATAGTAACTAAGTATTAAATCTAGCTTAAATCAAATAAAAGCTTTTATAATTATTTTGAATTAATTTTTTTTTTGTTCACTTGTTATTGTCAATTTGCTGTATTGAAACCCTAATGTCACTTAATTGAAATCAAAATATTTTTTGTAACACATGCATAAAAATATTCAATTTTGTACTAGAATAGAATAAAAGAAAAATCTACTTTTCCGCACATGTGACCACAAAATATTTAGTAAGCCTGGCACGTACGACGCCTGCATGTGAGACTTCTAGTTAAATCTATCCTATATATAATATTTTTATAGCACTAAAATATCAAAATAATAATTAAAATAACTTACCATATAATAAAAACAACTTAAACACATTGCATCATTTGAATTGCAAGAAAAAACAATTTATTCGGGTTTTCAAAGTTTACAATTTTGACAGCTCTTAGTTGGATGCTAGTTGGAAACTATTTTTATAAAACCGGTAGTTGGATTCTTATGTTTATTTTTTTCCGGTAGTTGGATTAATTATAATATAATTATATTATGATTTACAAATATTACAACGAAAATGGCGCACTTTAATTATATAAAAATCTTAAATTTGTTTATAACTATGTTAAATAAATGATTAAATAAACAAATAAATAAATATTTATAAATTTTCTGCATTTGTTACAAAAAATAGTGTGTATTACTAGTTAGATTGCGTTTTCCAAACGCGAGTTATTGCAGCACTCCCTACGGTCGTGCTGCAAACTAACTCTTGTTTGGAAAACGCATTCGCACTAGTAATACAATCTAATATTTCTTTTTTTCTAGTTTTTTTTTTTCTCTTCGTATTCTTTTTTGTTTTATAAATCGTAACTAGCTCGTACGTAGACTATTGCAAATAAAATAATAGAGCCTAGTCGTGCAGTGGCGTAGCTGGCATGGGTGGCACCCGGGGCGGATATTGTGGTGTCACCCCAAGAATGAAAACTGGCAATATTAATAAAAAGCCAATAAACGTGGGGAGGAGGGGGGGTCAATATAAAGCAACAAAAATTTTCATAGAACGGAAAAATTATATTGTAATATGTAAAACATTTCCATTATATGGAGTCAACTTAAAATTCAACTTAAGTAAACTAAGTAAGTGATGCAGAAGTTTCAACTTCGAAATTATCATCACCTCAACGGCGTAATCGATAGCGTGTTGGCCTAAGGATTCGAACCAGGCACTGAGGAGGAAGGTTCGAATTCATCCGAAACACGAAAAATGCGAAGTGGAGTTTTTTTCTGAGAAACTTCCAACCATACCTTTGAATTGAAAACATTTTAATTACTTCTTTACTTACTTGAATTAAATTGATCTCAAAAAATCCCCAATGTTGTAATATATTTTTTTTCAAATACAAGAAAAGTGCAACGTACAAATATAATAAATAAAAAAAATTATGTGTAGTAGGGGAGAGTTGCCTCACCTAAATCGTACCAGTGCCATTATTCAATAATTATTACAGTTTTATGCAATCTGGTGGTAAACATATTAACTTTTATCTAAGCCGATAAAGTAAAAACAAATTAACAATCAGTATAAGTATTTTCTTGTGAATAACAGAAGTAAAAAACATTCAGGTAGGTTTGATGTTAATTTTAAACGATTTCATTCGACTGAATTTCATATAACTGAACAGTTTCTGAGATAGCGTTAAATACTTTTGAGAACTGGTTATGTTTTATTATTTATTTTATTGAATTTAAGAAACACGATAATAATATTGTTAGGTTAGGTTCAAATATTTGACGGGACGACTTGTGGCGAACGAACGCACATGCCGTTTTACAGGTGTGAACTCGCCTTCATATTTATTTAACCAAAAAATAAATTTGTTCTAGAATGCTGTTTTGTTCTATGCTTTGTTTTTTCCGTTTTTGATTTTTCAGTCGTCGCATGGTTTTTCCTGTAAGTAGACGTGCTGTTGCACGCACCATTTTGTAAATAGAAAACATAATTTTTGTAAATATTTAAATTAGTTTTTAAGTGCAAAGAAATAAATTTGAATTGCTTGTAATTTAAGTAAAGAAATGCCATTCTTAAATTTTGAAATACAGTTTTAAGTGTAATGAACTAAAATTAATGATATCATAATTTTGCAAATAAATAAATAAACGTTATTCACTCTGGCTATATTTACTGATAAAAATAAAAGTTTAATTCCTCTGTGAACATCAATTGTGTTATGGTTGTGATTCGCGTATCAACAAAGATTGGCTGGATAAACTATATATTAAAGTTTACGTAAGGACTGTTCGACGTATCTCAGTTCCTGTGTTAAAGTTTATTGGATTTTAAATCGAAGAACTCTTCGGATTTGATAGTGTGGAATTTATGTATTGTTATGGTGACCTATGCAGCTCCTCGAATCTTATCAAATCAAATAGTGTTTGGATTTATGTGGCAGTTTCGATAATGTATCTTAGACAAACTATCTCTACAGCAGCCTTTACAGGAACATACAGTAATTCTACTACAGACTTATTCCTAAATCGTACCACACAGTAGTTTTCGAATCATACTGGTACGATTTAAGATACTGTTTAAAACAAAAAAAATATTTTTGAATTTTTTGGCATGGAAAAGCGGAAATATTGTGTATGGACAGAAGAACTAATGGAAGTAGCACCTAATTTTAATTGCTCCCATCAGGTACGATATTGGAAACTGACTGGTACCATTTAGGATACCGGTGTCCTTAATCGTAAGTTTTGCATGGTCTGAAGAAATTGGCCATATCACAATGATCTATCAATGAATAGTTAAAAAATTATGTTAAATTGCACCTTTGATAGTTAACAAATGGATATAAATCATGATATTTGCTAAAATGCTTAGTAAAGAATATTTAAACTGCCTTTAAAATTAAGTGGTACGCATATGGCAACTCTCCCCTATTATTTCATTCTTCGGAATATTTCTTTTTTTCGTAAATTTTTTAGGAGGTTACTATTGTTGTGGAAAAGGTCATGAAATATTCCACAAGAATTTGTTAAATTATTTTTCACACATAAAATGGCTTTTAAAGTCTCAAGTAGAGTTTCTGAACTAATGATTTGTTATCTTGTACTGAAGTACGCTGGGCTTGTCACTTCCGTAGATCAAAAATAAAAAAATTTACAAATCAATAAAATTAAAAACTTTACGTATGAACGTAAAACCCAAGTTAAAACAACTAAACTTTGATGGATTATTTTATTTTTTAAATTTTATATAAATAATTAAAATGTATGAATAAGTTTATATTATGTAATCTTAATTACAATTTCAATAGAAGACAAAGTGGAACTCAATTTATGTTTAGTGTTTACTACAATATTGATATTGATTGTCATATAATTCGAATTTATTTATATATATTTAAACTAAAGAAAATGTTTTATTTAGCATAAATAAATTGCCTAAGTTTAATTTTGAGTAACAAAATTCTTTTTTCATTTAAATAACGAAATTCTGTTTTTTTTTAAATCGCGACATTTTTAAAATGAAGCGGGACGCGGGATAAATAAATATAAAGATAAATATTTTGTGTTGCCTCATGTTCTATTGTTAATATGCCAAGATTGTTAAGCCTCGTATGGGTCATTGTTGCCAGCATGTAATTTTTAATTAATTTTAATTTGATGAAACTTCTCTCACTCGAAGGCACTGATACGCAAATAGTCATAAATAACTTTAGTGCGACCATAAGATTCGGCAGAGATTTTGTAAAATCCATCAATTTCAAAATGTCTATAGGCACACCCAGTTAGAAACTGTTACATTGCCGCTTTTAAAAGCCTTCTCAACCTTAGTATCTCTATGACGAGTTCTGTTTGACTAGGTTTTCTTCTACGACTAGGTTTTTCTATGACTAGGTTTTTCTTCAATATAAAGACGAAGTGACTGTATTTTTATAACTAATTGATCAATATTCAAGCTTGTGCTTTGCAATACAATCCAAGCACAATTTATTCGCCTTAAAACATCATTCCAAAACGAAAGATAGCAAAGAAATGTAAAATCATACACAATCACCACGCATAAGGTTCTGTGCAGCGCCTCTATTGTCTACATTTTGTTGTTGATCACTTAATTTCTCAATTTTAGCCACAATCCCATTAAAATTTTCATCCAATACTTTAACTGAAGCATAATGAGCATCCCAACGCGTTGGTGAGAGTCTTTTAAAAGTTGCTTTGCTGTGTTTAACAAGCACTTCCCAGCAGCTAGTCGAAGCAGAAAAAATGTAAAAATTCCACTGTTCCGAAAAATGTTACACAAGCTACATTTTGTGCAAATGAGTGTTGGTCACATAAATTAATTGAATGATCTATACACCAACAAATATTGCTTTGTTGTTTTTTGCTTTAAAATTAGCTTGCACTCCTCCATGTATACCACTTATAACAGCTGCATTATCATAACCTTGGGAACGACAATTCATAACATCTAAACCGTCATTTTCATGATTTTTAAGAATTTCATCGCTTAAAGCAGCGGCTTTTTTTCCATGTAAAGGAAAAAGTCCAAGGAATATATCTTGGATTTCCACTTTTCTATCATCAATTTTCACATAACGAATCACTTCTGACATTTGATCAATATGTGAAATGTCAGGTCACAGGTGTGCTATCAAACATAATTCCAAAATATTTATATTTTTTTTAATATTTAATTCAAGATGTGTTCTTTTAATACTACATCATACTTTGACAGTAGTTTGGTTAGTTCTAAGAAATTGCCTTTATTTAAAGGATTTTTCCTTCATCATATCCACGAAATGCTAGGTTTTCTTTAGATAAAAACAAAGTTATATGCAATAATCTGGATAAAAGATGTTTCCACTTCTGTTTTTCATTATCTATTAATAGCAAGACTGCGTCTCCATCCTTTTTCAAAATGTTATTTTTTTTTTACATTATGATGATTTTATTAAATATTTACATTTATATATATAATTTTACAAAGTATTTAAATCTAGCAGGTTCTAAAAAGTTTGAAAAAACTTGCCTAAGAACCAATTAACAGTTAGGATTATGTTATTTAAAATTGATAAATTAAAAACAAATTGTGAAAAGTCAGCAGTTGTATGGTAGACCCCCGCCACTTTGGTCAATGTGTCCCAAAACATGATGACTATCTTTTCACACTAATTGGAAACTTTTCCATAAGTTTCATCATAATCACTTCGTTATTGTAGGCTGTAGTGTGCATAAAGACAGTGAAAAAACTTCAAAAACTTACAAAAAAAATGTTTTTACCGGAAGTAAAAACCGGAAGTTGGGATGCAGAACTGTTTAGAATTAGATTATCAGGTACAGATGCTATGGAGCTTTGAAAAAAAAAAAAAGGGTTATGGGACACCCCCACCTCTTTGTTCACTATCGCTCAAAAACTAATCAGTTTCTTGCCATACATATTTGCATCTTTGTCCAAAGTTTCATCAAAATTCATTCACGAACGAATGTTGTATACTCCCAACAAACATAAAAAACATAGTGGAAAAAGCTCAAAGGGTGTTAAATACATAAAGGGGGGGTGTTAAATAGATAAATTCCTCGCGCTACACCCTAGGCTACGCTAATAGCCTATTTCAACTTGGTAGCCAAACATTTCATTTCGAACTCTTGGCTGTGATACAAAAAAAAAATAAAAAAATAAATATGAACCAAAATCAAAATCACAATAACAACGGTACTTTTGAGCACCATAAGACAAAAAATATTGGACTTTCAGTCCGTATTTTGCAATTGAACATTGAAGGCATAAGCAGGTCAAAAACTGAACATTTACAAAGATTATTAAAAGATTACGACATCGACGTTGTAGTTCGGCAAGAAACGCAAGCAGCAGACGAAGGGCAACTTACCTCTAGAGGAAACGTTGATGGTTACAAATTAATTAGTGCTATTTACCATCAATCATATGGATCTGCCACGTATGTTAAGTAAGAAACCATGAACTGCACCCACGTACTTACACAGACGGACAACGATATACATCTTATTGTTGTTGATATATCGGATACGAAAATGTATACAAGCCTCCAAATACAGGATGGCCAGCTGCTACTCTACCATTATTTCACCACCCAGCAATATATGCTGGTGACTTCAATAGACTTAAGATATTGAATGACCAGATCCCAGTCGAACAAGTTGGTTTTCGTCCCAATCGCAGTTGCACTGACCAACTGCTCGCTTTAACATCCTATATCGAAGCTGGATATCAAAAACAATTAAAAACAGGCGCAGTATTCATCGATCTTACTGCAGCGTATGACACGGTCTGGCAAATTGGGATTATATATAAGCTGTTTAATGCAATACCTTGTAGCACCATCTCTCGTTTAATTAACAACATGCTGAGTAATCGTGTATTCAAAGTTCATCTAAATAGTTCCTGTAGTAGGTCTAAAATGCTTAGCAATGGTTTGCCACAGGGTTCCGTCCTGGCGCCATTACTTTTTAATCTGTACATTCATGACATTCCTGACACAACATCAAAGAAATTTGGTTACGCTGATGATTGAACCCTGGCCACTCAAAACAAAGACATGGGTGTCTTGGAGAATGGCGATAATGAATGACTATTTTTGAACGTGGAGCTTATTTCCCAATCTAAGTAAAACCGAGAGCTCTTGTTTCCACTTAAACAACAAACTGGCAAAACACGAACTATCAGTGTTCTTTAACGGCACTGTCATTAAAAACAATCAACAGCCAAAGTACCTGGGCATTACTCTCGATAGAACTCTTTCTTTTAAACTCCACCTAGAAAATACGTCAAAAAAACTTAAAATGAGAAACAATATATTGCACAAACTGGCAGGCTCGACATGGGGTGCTACTCCAGCTACCCTCCACACAACTGCTCTAAGTCTGGTTTACTCAGTGGCTGAGTATGGCGCACCAGTCTGGTTGACTGGCACACACACTCAAAAAGTTGACTGCCAGCTGCATGCCACGATGCGTACTATAAGTGGTACTATCAGATCCACCCCTTTATCTTGGCTCACTGTGTTAAGCAATATCGCTCCACCTGCACTCAGAAGCTCGCACGCTCTCATGCGTGAACAAAAAAAGGTACTCCTGCACGAATATTACGCTGACCACACTCGTTGTCGATTGTAGTCAAGAAAGCCTCCACATAAAACTGCCAGCAATGCAACCTGCTGGCAACTAATTTTAACATCTTGGATGCCTGGGACACCTCCTGGCATCATTACAACACAACTGGCCTTTCTATTACTAACCCGACTTCTACCCAACCTGGTTTCGATCTGCCACATCATACCTGGACTACACTAAACCGAATAAGAACGAATCATGGACGTTGTGATGATTCTTTCTTTTCAGTTGGTGCATTTCAGAGCCGCCTGAGTGTGACTGCGGCGCTCCACAACAAACCATAAAACACATTGCAACTGTGTGTTCAGTTCGACGGTACAATGGCAACATCTCAGACATCCATTTGGCAACTCCCGATGTAGTAGCATGGATACCCTCGCTCGTTCTAAACATTTAATGTTCAAATGTACTGTCCACTGTTCAAATATTTTACTTTTTAATTTTTAACTGAAAGACGCACAATCAAACCGATTGTAAGTTCATTTAATGTGTATCCATGTTTTGTTTTAGGTAGATTTCATAGAAGAGTCTACCTATTTTAACTTTAATTTTTAATGTGTCACAAAAAAAACCATACGCTAAATAAATAAATGACAATCGATCGGTAATTGTAGGCTACAGAAGGGATAAACACATGAAAAAAAAACTTTTTAACCGGAAGTGACAAACTGGAAGTACGTGTGCAGAAATATTGAAAATAATACTAAAACGTTATATACCAAGTTTCTATAAGATCATTAGAAGGAAATTAGAAGTTATTCAAGAATTAAACTTAGAGGCGTTCGGGAGACCCCCGCCATTTTATCCAAACCTGTATCATTTGCCGTGAACCTGTATCATTTGCCAAAGTTTCATCAAGATCCAATGCAGAAAGGTCACCCAGCCACACACCCACGACTCTCTAGAAAAACATTTATATTTAACAAATGTTTGATTTAAAATTAAAATAAAATAAGAAAATGATGAAATGGCATTTGGTTTTTGGCACTGCAATTCGTCAAATAAAGGATTGATTCAAGCAATTCCATCAATGTTTATAATCAAACTAAACTTTTATGTTTTATTATGTTTTTAATTTAATAATAATAAATAAATATTAATATAAATGATTTCTTTGCAATGTATTAATTTACAAATACTGATTCCTCTGTGCTACAACATATAAGTGGATAAAAATAATTGCATTTTTATAATTTATTTCTATTTTATTAAACAACATTTAATTTTAAAACACAAAAACTAAAAGTATTACACCAAAATAGTTTTTATTATTATTAAATATTCGTCCAAAAAATTTAAAATAAACAAAAGTTTTTGATTTTTGATAGATTTTATCGGTCAAATTACAATTTTTATTAGTGGTGAATAATAAGGTGATGGTGAAAAATTAGTCGTTTCCTCCGACTTACAGAATACCATTTTAGAGTCGGTACGATACGAAATAATTTTTCGGAGTTAGATACGATACGACTATCAGAAAAGCCCTATAATATTTTTAAAAACTTCCAAAAAATAGACCTCTGTAGTTGGAGGTTTCTGAGTGAGCGGCTCCAACAAAAAAGCCTGTAAAACACAAAATGCGTTTGAGTCAACCGGCACTCTCACGGTCGCATTTGTGGAGCCAGATCAAAAAACTTTTATTAAAAATGTGTGTTTTATGAATATCTTGGACAAGTTCATAAATCAGAAAAATTCAACACATGGTTAAGAAACTAGAGGGTTTATACTATAAAAAAACCTTACAACAGTCAATGAAAAACAAAATAAAAAGGTTTGAATAGAAGAAATTATTTTTTTTTCTTAGATATAAACTATTTTGATATTTTGTAGTAATTGCACGACATATGATATAGAGTAGTTTGCTTTTTTTTTTTTCATATAGTGTCATAAATTGTCACACACGTGTTCTGTGGTAGATTTGATATTTATCTGTTGCAAAATTGGATAGATGTAGTTTTGCTTATATGTAGCTAATTTTCTTTTTAAAATTTGTTCGATATCTGTTTGCCATTAGTTTGTTTTGTTTAAACTAATCTGATACATCAGATTCTACTTGAACACAAAACTGTCTGATCTCGAAATCTACCTACTTCTAGCGGACATCCCGCTGCTCTGACTTTTGGGACGAAGTTCCTTATCGCCCGTTGTGAAAGAAGGCTAGACGGAAAAAATTAAGACCAAAAGTTGCAACGACACTTTTGTGATGAAATGAGAAAAAAGTAAAACAGTAAAAAAACGAAAACCAAGTTTTTTAGTAAAAAACGAAACAAACGAAATTTATTAAATTTCTATTTAGTATTTTATATTTTCCCTCATTTAGTTTATGCTTTGCTTTCGGAGTTAGACGTATTATTTTAGATTTAATTTATTTCAGGCCTAAAAAAATACAAGTTTTAAGATTTCAGCTGTGTTTAAATTCATTTTTCACTTTCTTTTTTCGGAAAATTAAAAATTAAATTCATGCATAGGGAAAGATTTAAAAAAAATTATTTTAAGTTTCCTTTCTTCTGCATCTTAACTTTTATTTTAGTCATAATTTTCTTTGTTTTTAAATATTTTCAATTGATTAGAAATTAAAGAAACAATTCAAAAAAATTGATTTGTTCTTTCTTTGCAAAACAAGATAAGCAGGCTACAGACCTCCAATCAATTTGTCAATCAATTGAAAACGAAATAAAATTTAGGGATTTTTAAACTAAATTTTATTTCGTTTATTTGCGTGTTCGAATTGATTGACAAATTGATTGTAGGTCTGTAGCCTGCTACAGAGGAATATTTCATAATGGCCGTGTTCGATTTGACTGAAACAACTAAATTATCTGAAAAGAATATATTAAGCATAATATGTAAAATGTATTTTAGCTAGAACATAAAAAACGTTTCGTTGTCATTGTCGATGTATTGGGTTGTGAGAAAGGTTCGGGGTTCAACGCGGACCCTATATTTATTTTATATTGTTTTTGTCTACTTTTTTATAGAACATTAAAACTATTCCTTTTGTCATCATTTGTCATCATTGTCATCATTTTGAGTGATTTATGATTTTTAATTTTATTACAATTCCTTCACTAATTAATCGAAAGGAGCTTCGTTCCATCCGGGTGTCCCTTGACACCTCTCTTTACTTTTTTTTAATTTAAATTGATAAAATATTTCAATTACGAATAGAATACACACAATTTGCGATATAAACTCCAAATTAAAAAGTGCGAATGAAATTCGCTCGCCGAGGGTTCCGTGAATGTAGAAAAACAAACTGACAAAAATAATTTGGGTAGAGTTTTTATATTGCCAGACCATACTCATATACAAATGATTTTTCCTCTTAAATGTCAGTAGCAACGTCACTTAAAAATTGATCCAAATTATACATACACACACTGAAAAAATCCTATGTTATCCTTGAAAAAAGCACTTTTGTTGGCAAAATTTAGTACTACCTAGTAACTAAAATTTGTTAATGTCAATAAAAATTCTTTTGCTGTCTTTGGAAACATTTAGTTGTTACAAATAAATCGGTTTCTTTAAAATTTTCCCCATTTAAATAAATTATTTATTGGACATAACTAAATTTACTGTCACCAGCCTGTAACAATTTTATTAATTCGAAAATTCTAAATAGGTACTAAAAATTATTTTAAATAGTTTAAAAAACAAATTTAGTTACTTTACTACAACAAAATATTAGTTTATACAACGAGAGGAAAATGAATTTGCTTGTCTCATATATAATTTGATTGCAATAAATAAATATTTATTTATTCAAAAAGAATAAAATGCATTACCGTTATTAAAATTCTCTTTGTTTTATTTAGTGATATTCAAAATGGCTTATAGTTTGATTTTGTGTATTGAATTTAAAAGTTTGTTATTTCGAGTTGTGCAAGTATTTTGAAACAAGTGTGGCTAAAAGTTTGTGTAATTCTTGTAATGCATAACATTTATACGAGGATTTTAAAATTACTAAATTTTGGTAAGTTCAAAATTTATATGTTTGTATTTCAAATCAAAAAACATCTAATCAAAAGAAGTGTTTAAACAATTTAAATATTAAAATATTGTTTACTTTAATTAAATTTTTTATTAGAACACCCTCGTACAGTTGCTGGCTATAAACACAACACTAACAAATATCTAAAAACCAGAATAAAATTACTGCTGAGAATGAAAATGTTTCAAAACAAGTGCACTACCGGTTGTCGATTTCTTTAGATATAGGTATATCTAAAAGCCGCCCAAACAATACATAGTTCTAACCGAACGCGAACTTTGAAAGCGGCAGCGAGAGCAAAGTTGTAAATTTCTTCCAAATAAAAATTTCCTAAATTACCACCCAGTAATGTTAAGTAAAAGCACTTGTTTTTTGAACAAATAAAAAAAAAAGTCGGACAAGTGCGAATAAAATTCGCTCGCCAAGGGTTCCGTGAATGTAAAAGAACACAATATCAAAAATAAATGACATAAAGTTATGTTGTAAAGTCTTTATATCGCCAGACTATGGACGCATAACAGAATAAATGTTTAATCGTTAACGTCAATAGGAAATGTCAATCACATCTACATTGATCAAAAATGTTACTTGAGGTTAAATCTTATCCATAGCTGTTTATGTTAGCTAAAGAAAGATTTAACCAGTATTTCAATAGTCTAACTTGGGAATATTTGTTCTATAAATCAGCGTTGAAATATAGGGTGGTATACATACACTTAAAATAGCACTTTTTTCATCAATAACTAAAAACCTGTGCATCGCAGAATTCTAAAAAATGTTGCAATGTTTCTTAAATAAAGTGTTCTTCCAAATGACTCGTTCCCACTCGTTTGGTTCCCAAAAAGTTTTTTTTTACCCTCCCCACACCCATCCCCTAAACACACAGAAATATAATTATTTGAGAGTTCGCTGTAGTTTTCGTTCAAAATATAGCAAACTTCCTGTCTCTATGAATTTTTTTAATTTTTTCTGTCTATCAGTGTCGAAACGTAGGGGGAGGAACGGTCTGGAATTTACACATTTTTTAGAATAACTGAAAAACTGTGTACCGCAAAATTCTAAAAACAATTGCAATGTTTTGGAAATTTTGTGCTCTTTCAAATGATACCCCACTCGCTTGGGTCAAAAAAAGGTTTTTTTTACCCTCCTTACACCCTTCCCCTAAACACACAGAAATATAATTATTTGAGAGTTCACTATAATTTTCGTTCAAAATATAGCAAGTTTCCTGTCTCTATGAATTTTTTCAATTTTTTCTGTCAATCAGTGTCGAAACGTAGGGGGGGGGGGGGGAACGGTCTGGAATTTGCACATTTTTTAGAATAACTCAAAAACGGTGTACCGAAAAATTCTAAAAAAAATTGCAACGTTTTGGAAATTCGGTGCTCTTTCAAATGATACCCCACTCGCTTGGGTCAAAAAAAGTTTTTTTTTACCCTCTTTACACCCTTCCCCTAAACACACAGAAATATAATTATTTAAGAGTTCGCTATAATTTTCGTTCAAAATATAGCAAATTTCCTGTCTCTACGAATTTTTTCAATTTTTTCTGTCTATCGGTGTCGAAACGTAGGGGGGGGGAACGGTCTGGAATTTGCACATTTTTTAGAATAACTCAAAAACGGTGTACCGGAAAACTTTAAAACCAATTGCAATGTTTTGGAAATTTGGTGCTCTTTCAAATGATACCCCACTCGCTTGGGTCAAAAAAGTTTTTTTTTACCCTCCTTACACCCTTTCCCTAAACACACAGAAATATAATTATTTGAGAGTTCGCTATAATTTTTGTTCAAAATATAGCAAATTTCCTGTCTCTATGAATTTTTTCAATTTTTTCTGTCAATCAGTGTCGAAACGTAGGGGGGGGGGAACGGTCTGAAATTTGCACATTTTTTAGAATAACTCAAAAACTGTGTACCACAAAATTCTAAAAAAAATTGCAAAATTTCTGTGATTTGGTCCTCTTTCAAATGACATCCCACTCGCTTGGGTCAAAAAAGTTTTTTTTCACCCTTCCCCACCCCAATCCCTTAAAAACACAAAAATATAATTATTTGAGAGTTCGCTATATTTTTTGTTCAGAGTTTATCAAACTTCCTGTCTGTGAATTTTTTCAATTTTTTCTGTTTATTAGGCTCGAAATGCAAGGCGGGGGACCAACTTTTTGTGTCACTTTAGTGATAATAATTCAAAAACTATGCATTGCAAAATTCTAAAAAAACTGACAATATTTCTAAAATCAAGTGCTCTTTCAAATGACACCCCACATGACCTGGTTTTAAATGATGTTTTTACCCCTTAACATTCCCACCCCTTTAATAAATATAGTTATGAGTGTCTGCCACTTTTTTATATTTTTCATTAAAAACGTACTCAATTTTCTATCATTCCAAATATATTTCAAGATTTTCGATGAAGTAGGGTCGGAGTTAATCGGGGCAATAAAACATCCTGAAAACGTCATTTTTCAAAATTATACAAAAATGGTGAGGTGTAAAATTCCAAAATATATTTTTAAATAATGCTGAAATGAAGCCCTTTCATATGATACCCTACTCGTCTCGCTAAAAAAATGTATGTTCTCAAAGGCTTTACATCGTACCTCCTTAAAACAAACGAACACAACTTTATTTATTTTTTAGCCCGCCATCTTGTGTGGATAGGTTAGTTTTATAAGCACCTCAAATTTTAAGTTCATCGGATTAATGGTTCACGAGATAATCGAAATAATGTGAAAAACACGTTGTACTCTCACCAATAGTGTTCCGTATAAAAAACGGAACCCTAAAAACTAAAACTTTTATTTTACAAAAATATGAAAAAAATTTATAATTTATTGATTTTTAAGTTGAACAATTGATGGATAATACCGAATTAAACAATTTCTGCGAGACTAATGATTACTGTTTTCAAAAATGTTATTTGGTAATTTAACAATTTAAAACATGTTATGAATATATGTGTGTGTAACTATGTATATGAACATATTTGATTTTATATAACATAAATTTAATAAAAATATTTAGATGTCAGTGGTTTGTAACAATTTAAATTTAAGTAGATTCTGAACACCCCACCCGCCTTGAATCACTAATTTCAACAAATGAGCAAGGCATTCTGCAAATTTTATGAATTGAACGTTTTAAGATCCCATTAGCTACCTTGATGCTAACTACTCTCACCAGATTGTCTTTACCATGTTGTAACTCGGTTATTCGTACAAGTGCCCACTTGGATGGTGGACTATTCTCCTCCTTGATTAAAACAAGATCATCAATTTTTGGATTATCTTGTTTCCAGAACCATTTGTTTGTTGCTTGTAATGACGTCAAAGTTTTTGTAATAATTGCCACCGCGATAGGTAACCATCCTTGACTTCTCTTAAATCAACATCAGGAATCAATGCTTTTTTATACCCAATAAGAAAATGTGATGGTGTCAGAATATCAGTGTCTCCATCACTGATTGTGCATAGAGGACGGCTGTTTAATATAGCTTCAATTTGGCATAATAATGTGCACATTTCTTCATATGTTAGTACAGTTGAACCCAAAACTCGATTTAAATGGTACTTTGCAGACTAAACCAAAGACCTCCAAACTGTGGAGCTAATGGTGGAATGAAGTGCCAGGTTATTTGATCTAATAGAAGAGAATTTGAAATTTCATTAGCGTTTTGTTTCAAGAATTTAAATAAATCGACGAAATGTTTTTTGGTCCCAATAAAGTTGGACCCATTATCGCTGTATATATCAGTACAATTTCCTCTTCTAGCGACAAAACGTCTAAGTGCAGCAATAAATGAATCTGTTGTTAAATCGGTAACTACTTCTATATGAACAGCCTTAGTGCTCATACACACAAACAGAGCAATGTATCCTTTATAAGTTTTTTGACCGCGACCCTTTTGTAATTTGAGCTGTATAGGTCTGGCAAAATCAACCCCTGTTTTCAAAAATGGTCGTTCATATACGACCCTGTATTCTGGAAGATTACCGATTAGTTTTTGTTTTTCTTGAGCTCTATATCTTTAGCATTTTACGCAGGAGTGGGTAGCTTGTCGTATTAAATTACGGGCTCCAATGATCCAGTAATTTTCTCTTGAAATAGCCAAAAGCAGCGTAGCTCCAGCATGCAAGTTATATTCATGCAAATGACTTACAAGTTTTCTTGTAAACTCATGATTACCCGGTAAAATTAATGGATGCTTGGTCTCAAATTTAGCCATAGAATTGTCCAAGCGGCCACAAACTCTAATAAGATCGTTGTCATCTATGAATGGATTCAGGTTTTTGAGTTTACTTGAAGATTTTACTGCAAGCCCTTGTTTTAAAAACTGAAGCTCTTCAGCATAAACTGATTGTTGAATTACTTTGATAATTTTTTTTTTGCTGTCAGAAATTTTATTTTTCATTCATACAAACTATGATATTTAAACAGTAGGCTTTGTTTTAACTGTCGTCAATTCTTCTGTCGTCGATAATTTTGCTTTGTCGTTATGAAAATTCTATGTTGTCATTTTTTCTTCTAACAAAATGAAATATAATTTCATCTTAGTAGGCGCATAAATGCTATAAATTTGTAATTTATTTTTGGCAAATAAACATAAACATGCAATCATTTATGAATGAAAACGGACATTTTTATTATTTGCATTTTTACATAATTTTGTATTATTGAATAATTTGTAAAAAAAATTTATTTAGAAACTAATAATTATCTTTTAAACAAAATTATAATGAAAAAAAATTATCTCATTAAATACCACTCTTCATTGAAATTTTTGTCTAAAATTTTTCAATTTTACTCATTAAATTATTTTTAAGCAACACTGCTCAATCAAACCACTACTTAAACCACTCATCCTTCGGACTCGTGGTTTATTGTGCGCTTTGATTCGCAGTGTTGCTAAATAATTTAATTCGTAAAATCAAAAAATTTTCGAAAAAAATTCAATGACTGGTGGTATTACAACCGATAATCTTAAACTTTACGTTTTCAATCTCTTCTGTGGATAAAACTGGTTTACCAATAATCTTTCGTTGACATCTCAATTTAAATCTAAATACCCAAGCCAAAATGTTTAAAAGTTTATTAAATTTTGAAATTCTAGATAAAAGATCATCAATAATTGCAGATGCGTTGAATATTTGATACGAAAAAACTTTAGGTAATCTTTCTTCAATAATTTCTTGACTTTCGGTTTTAGTATTTTGAATGGGTCAGTTGTCTTTAGATTTGACCAACCAAGTCGGACCATGCCACCACTGACCACGATTAATAAGCTCCGCTGAGTTGATACCGCGCGACGCACGGCCGGATTTTCACTCGATCGAACATGTTGCCAATTAGATTTTGGAAAATCTTGAAGTATCTCGGATGTTCTGTTTGCAACAAAGGTTTTCCAACGCCGTGGGTGTGACTGAAGCCATGACAAAACAATAGTTGAATCCGTCCAACAATAAATCTTGGGATTATTGAACTCCATTGACTTTATTGTAGACTTTATAAGTCGAACCAACAAAACAGCAACGCACAATTCTAATCGCGGAATTGACAATTTTTTTATTGGTGATACTTTTGTTTTGGACACCAATAATTTTACAAAAGTTTCAGCAGACGTTGACTTCTCAATACGGCAATAAACAACAGCACCATAGCCAGCTTCAGAAGCGTCACAAAACCCATGTATTTCTATGACATCATTTTTATTCAATCCTAACCATCTCGGTACCTTGATATCTTCTAGAAGACGTAGATCTTCTCTTAGTTCAGACCAATGATTTAGGAGACCATCAGGCAGTTTATCATCCCAGTTTAATTGAAGTAACCAAAGCTGTTGAAAAAATATTTTTACTCTAATTATAACTGGTGATAGCCAACCTAGTGGGTCAAAACTTCGTGCTGCTTCTGACAAAATAGAGCGCTTTGTGCCACATACTGTTTCATCCAACTTTACCTCAAAGAAAAAACTATCTTCAGTTGGGTTCCAGGCCTCTCCCAAAACTTTAATTGATGAATCGGAATTCAATGAAAGGTTTTTATTTCTCTGTCATCTTCAGGAATTGAATCAAGAAAGTCTAAATTGTTAGAACACCACTTTCTTAAGTGAAAACCATGATAGTCTAAGATTGATCTTAATTTTCCTTGAACTTTAAGAACTTCTTCAAGACTATCACCTCCAGAAATGACATCATCGACGTAAAAATCATGTTGTATGATTTTTGCAATATCTGGGTATTGTACCCGACAATCATCCGCGATCTTCTTTAAGACCCGGGTTGCCAAAAATGGAGCACATCCAGTACCATATGTTACAGTACACAATCTATGATGGTTTATTGATTCAGATGGATCACTTCTCCAAACAATTCTTTGAAAATTTTGATCATCCTTGTGCACCAAAATTTGTCTAAACATTTTCTCCACGTCTGCTATAAATACTACCACGTACTTCCTACATCGTTGTATGATCGAAATAATTCCTTCTTGAATAGTTGGACCAACCATAAACTGATCGTTTAGAGAAGCTCCGTCTTTTGATCCTGATCCATCAAAAACTATTCTCATTTTAGTAGTTGTGCTGGATTCCTTTAGTACACCATGATGTGGTAAGTAGAATTTACCAGACGCATCCTTTATCGAATCATTTGGAATTAATTCCATGTGTTTCAATTCCAAATACTCAGCCATAAATTCATTATACAATTTTTTGAAATTTTCATTTCTCTTAAAACGATTTTCCATAATTTGTAATCGTTTAGTAGCTATCCATTCTGAATCGCCTAACTTGGTTATTGGTTCTCAAAATGGCAATCGAACCACATAACGACCATCAGCATTCTGTGTGACAGTTCTTTGAAAATGAGATTCACATTTTTGTTCTTCCTCGGTTAAAATTGGTTCGGTTAAAACTTCCTCAATTTCCCAAAATTTTTTTAACAGATTGTCTACATTTGTTTCAGCAATCAGACTAACAGCGGCATTAACTGGGGAGCCATGTGCTCGTCCAGAAACCACCCACCCATAAATAGGGGTAACAGAATTTTAAAAAATTGATCAGCTCCTATCAAAATGTCGATGTTGTTTAGTTTGTTAAAGGATCAGCAATTTCTAACTGCCGCAATTTTTCTACATTAATTGAATTAATTTCGGACGACGGCAGTTGAGAAGTTATTTTTGATAAAATCAAAACTTCAAAACACAATTTCACATTTTTACCAAAGCGCGAAGTGGTAGTTAATTCTGAACGTCCCTTTGAAACAACAACTGTTGATGAAGATATTCCAGAAACAAATATTCTGGCGTTTTACCTAGTTTACTGTAGCTTTTGTATACAGGCTTCAGTAGCAAATGATAATTCAGATCCACTGTCCAGTAAAGCTTGGCAGTTAATATAGGTACCCTAAACCCGTTTTCACACTCATCAAAACTGTTGGAAGTAACGTAACTGACTTTGAATTACAAATACTTAAAGTTGCAGCTTGTACCAAATTGTGTTGATTATTACTTGATGATGGTTCATCTGCAACAGCAGAAGTATGCACTAGTGACTGCTTAGTAGATGCAGAACTCTTAGATGAGTTTGAGTATTTAAAAGAATCGATGTGTAATATGGTGTGATGTCTAAAATTGCATATGGAACATCTTCGTTTAGACTTGCATTTTGAAACTATGTGACTATCAACTAAACAATTGAAACACCGACCAGTTGTTCTCGTGAAATTTCTTCTTTCAGTAATATCCATTGCCTGAAATTGTTTGCATTCATATAATAGATGAGAAACACCTTCACGAAACGGAAATTATCTTCGGCAGCAACATGCGCATTAGTTTTCTTAATTGTGTGTTTTGAATCAACAAAAGACAGTCTATATATTTCCAACGAATCAACTCTTTTATTTAAAAACTCAAACAAGTTAGTCATATCTGGATACTCAATCTCAGCAGAAAATTTAGACCACAACATTCGAGTTTCATCATCCAGTTTGTTGACTATTGCATATATAAGGAAATGGTCCCTGTTTTCTGCCCTTGCTCCCAGCGCCTTTAGTCCTCTTGTAATATCGTCACAACAATCTAATAACTTTCTGATGGATGGTGCAGACACCTTTTTAATTGATAGAATATTATAAAATTGTTCAACATAGGAATGTATTAGTTCAGTAAATTATTTGTGATATAACATCACCCCGATGGAAAATCTCCCATCAAGAATAATATAAGAACTGAATCTAAAAAATTATGGTGCAAATTATGAAACTTTTTGCAATCCATACAGTTTTAGAGCGATCTAGTTTCGAACCAATGAGAAAATTTTAAACTTTAAAAAAGTTTATCATTCTCATCAGGGCTACCCGACTAGATAAACTCTACCAAAATATGTCAACGCTGATGAATATAAACCAAAAATTATGTTACAACTCTAGCGAAGTGTAAAAACAAAAAATTTACATGAACATATATTTAATAAATTCAGGTTTAGTCAATTAATTTCTCTGGTTATCACTGTTTTGTTATACTATAGACATTCTAGTATTGCATAACAAACTTGTATCGGTGAGAAGAAGATGACTAGTCTTCACTTGTGTCTATTGACACATGATCAACAATTAATTCAGTAAAATATTTGTGATATAACATCACCCCGATGGAAAATCTCCCATCAAGAATAATATAAGAACTGAATCTAAAAAATTATGGTGCAAATTATGAAACTTGATTATGAAATTATGAAATTTTTTGTTTTTACACTTCGCTAGAGTTGTAACCTAATTTTTGGTTTATATTCATTAGCGTTCACATTTTATCTAGTCGGCTAGCCCTGATGAGAATGATAAACTTTTTTAAAGTTTAAAATTTTCTCATTGGTTCGAAACTAGATCGCTCTAAAATTGTATGGATTGCAAAAAGATTCATAATTTGCACCATACATTTTTATATTATTCTTGATGGGAGATTTTCCATCGGGGTGATGTTATATCACAAATAATTTACTGAATTAATTGTTGATCATGTGTCAATAGACACAAGTGAAGACTAGTCATCTTCTTGTCACCGATACAAGTTTGTTATGCAATACTAGAATGTCTAGAGTATAACAAAACAGTGATAACCAGAGAAATTAATTGACTAAACCTGAATTTATTAAATATATGTTCATGTAAATTTTTTGTTTTTACACTTCGCTAGAGTTGTAACATAATTTTTGGTTTATATTCATTAGCGTTGACATTTTTTTGGTAGAGTTGATCTAGTCGGCTAGCCCTGATGAGAATGATAAACTTTTTTAAAGTTTAAAATTTTCTCATTGGTTCGAAACTAGATCGCTCTAATATTGTATGGGTTGCAAAAAGATTCATAATTTGCACCATACATTTTTAAATTCAGTTCTTATATACGAATGTATAATAAATTTTTTTCTATCATAACGTGCACTAAGCTTTTGGTAGGCCTCAATTCTACTAGTATCAGTGAATGGATAATGTTGAATCAGATCGTATGCTTCACCAGCTAAATGATTTTTGAGATACTGTAGTTTTTGAGCTGGAGAAAGTTTTGAATTCGTATGATATGCTTTGTTAAACAAGTCGATGAATGCGGGACACCTTTGGTAATTTCCAGTAAACTTCTTGATATCTAACTTTGGAAGTTTGTATTCATCATGAGGTGAATGTTCTGATCTTTCATGTGAATCATTCATTGTTGATGAACTTTCATTTAATTTCAATTTGTTCACCTTTGCAGTCAATTCAGCGCAATCACGTGGTAATAAATTTCTTCAAATTCTACAGACTCAAATTCAGTCGTGTCATCAATTTGAAACACATCGCCTTCAACTGAATAAAATTCCCTTAACAATTCTTCACCCCTTTTGATTCGAACCTCCAATTGTTCCACATAATATGTTTCCAAAGATTCCATGTCAGTGACATATGCTTTTAATTTGGTCATTTGTGTTTTTAATTGACCTCTGCGTCTTCGCAATGACTTTATATCGACAACCATTTTGAATTTAGTATACCTATTATTTAACGGTACAAACAAAAATAATTAAAGAATTAATAAATGTAAAATATAAATGTTTTCTTAGAAATTGAAACAGGAAATTATAATAAGTTATTTGTTAACAAGAGCTGCAAAAAACGATTATATTTTAATTCAGTATTAAAATTCAAAAATGTTCATTAAATACTTATTTAAAAAATTATTAAATAATATCTGGAAAATAATCAGGTTAATTAGATTAAATTACTAATAGTTTATCAATTGTTATTGCATTTAAAGAAATCTCAAAATATATTTGTATTGATCATTTAGTTAAAAAAAAATCACTCATTATTATTTAGCTATCACGCTAAATACGCTAAATTGCGTAAATTTATTCAATGTCAAACACAATTTGCAACACAATGTCCAACACTGTTATTAGGCGTTATAATTTACCGGACCGAAACCGTAAAATTTAAAAATCAATTTTTTTATTAATTTATCATAAAAATATGATCACAATGATTCTTGACAAAATCAAACAAAAAAGTAAATTTAATTAAAGTTTATATTTTATTTCGAGTAATTTTCAAAAAAACAAGATTATACTTATCGAACGATGGCATGGCCTTAGTTTTGTAGAATTTACCTCCTAATACTGTACTTTAGTTTGACTTGACTTTTATACAACCTCTAAAAATATACTGCTATTGGCTTGGCTTTTCTTCTCAAATTTTATTCAAAAGAATCTTGAAACTCGTTCTGGCTCTATCCTCTATCCGGCTCGAAGGACCAATGAAAGCGGCAGCGAGAGCAAAGTTGTAAATTTCTTTCAAATAAAAATTTCCTAAATTACCACCCAGTAATGTTAAGTAAAAGCACTTGCTTTTTGAACAAATAAAAAAAAACTAAAACTTTTATTTTACAAAAATATGAAAAGAATTTATAATTTATTGATTTTTAAGTTGAACAATTGATGGATAAAACCGAATTAAACAATTTCTGCGAGACTAGTGATTACTTTTTTCAAAAATGTTATTTGGTAATTTAACTATTTAAAACATGTTATGAATATGTGTGTGTGTAACTATGTATATGAACATATTTAATTTTATATAATATAAATATTATAAATATTTAGATGTCAGTGGTTTGTAACAATTTAAATTTAAGTAGATTCTGAACAAACCTATTTTCACTTTATATACTTTAAAGGATTATAACATATGTTTAGATGACAAGGATCTTGTCGCTTTGAAACTTTTAAAGCAAATAACAAGCCTGGACAACGCTAGAAGTAAAAGTATGTATATTTATTTTATTATCAAATTTTAATGTTTAAGCATGATAGCATAGTATATACTATATAGCAATAACTGAAGCTATGGCAACTGTTTTATGATACAAAAATGATTGCTATACTATCTGTTCGTTTGTTCCACTCTCTAAAAACTCGGCCGTATATGACCTGATTTCTATGTACGTACATACCAAATTTTATTTTATTTTTCAGATGAAAGGACAACTGCTACATTTTATTGAACAGCTACATTGAACGCTATAACAAATATATGAATTAATAACACATAACAAATATTATGAATTTATATTAAATAAATAAATAATTCAATTAAAAATGATCTAAAGAAATTTTGGGTTTTACTTGAAATAGCCGTCTATACATTTTGGTATTAAACAAATTATATTTGAAATCTTTCGTTGGCGCAAATAAATAATTTATTTAACCTTAAAAGTCATTACAGATTCAACAAAAGCTATGTTTCTCCTTAATAAATAATTCAGTAATCCTTAAGAAATCATTTTTTAATTTTAACTAAATAAAAGTTTTGTGTGATCATCTTTTTGCTATTGACAACTGAATTTTATTTATTTCATATTACAAAATGATTTTGTTGTATTTAAAAAAGTTTTATTATTAATAGAGTTTAGTAGTTTAACAAAACTAGCATTGTTGGTCCAACTAAATATTCTTACTACCCAAAACATTATTAGTGATAACTTCGATTTTAGTTATCAATATATAGATAGAGTTTTTTTTTCAGTGCAAAATGATGCATCTCGTTAAATTTTAGCAAAAGCAGTTTAGGGTAACTTAAGAGATAGAGAGATTCAGTTCCACCAACTTGTAAATGGATTATATTGGAAAATAAACATTATTAATTCATACAAAGTTTTATTTGACTTTTATTGTGCTTTTATGTAATGCTTTTATTGTTTATAGCCAATTTCTAATTTTTTAATTTATTTATTAACTAACTACCCTTTCGAACAAATCTCATGCTCATTTTCAAGGGCTTTCAACTTTACGAAAAAATTAAAATAACGAAGAACGGGATGTAAATTGCTAAAATTAAGTCTGTGAAAACCTAATTCTAGCAAAGAACGCTGCACTCCTAGCATAGCTCTTGCATAGCTCAGCCGAGGTTCAATTTAGATTCGTTCTTTCCCTTACAAAAACTAAGAGTGCAATAAAAAAATACCGAAAAATTATTTCAAAGACAAAGAATTAAATTTAACCAGAAAAATTGTGTAGGAAATATTGGAAATATTTGTTTTTCTTTTTATCAGTTTTGTTGTTATTGTTACACTGAAAAAAAAATTGAAGTTCATGACAACCTCATCTCGAAGTTGGCAGTTGATTATTTATGCAAAGAAAAATTATTTGCAAACAATTTCACTGTGATTGGGACAACTACACGATAACATTTTCCTAACAACAGAATGAGGTTTATTTAAAATATAAAGTGTTATATCCAATATAACAGTAGTTGAATAAAGATAATAACTATTTCCCTGAAAAACATTTCCTTTGGCCTTATATCATGAATTTTTCATTTTAAAGTTTAAGTATTAAGTAAGTATCACATAAATATGTCGTGTGATCAGAGGCGTAGCTAGGGGGGGGGGGGCGGGGGGGCGGTCCGCCCCGGGTATCACCCGTTTTGGGGTGACACCCGAACGTAAAAAACTTAAACAAACCATCACAATGTTTTCAACGATAAATCACTTCTAAACCGTTTTGGGGTGACACCCGAACGTAAACAACTTAAACAAACCATCACAATGTTTTCAATGATAAATCACTTCGAAACCGTTTTGGGGTGACACCCGAACGTAAAAAACTTAAACAAACCATCACAATGTTTTCAACGATAAATCACTTCTAAACCGTTTTGGGGTGACACCCGAACGTAAACAACTTAAACAAACAATCAGAATGTTTTCAATGATAAATCACTTTGAAACCGTTTTGGGGTGACACCCGAACGTAAACAACTTAAACAACCCATCACAATGTTTTCAATGATAAATCACTTCGAAACCGTTTTGGGGTGACACCCGAACGTAAAAAACTTAAACAAACCATCACAATGTTTTCAATGATAAATCACTTCGAAACCGTTTTGGGGTGACAGCCGAACGTAAACAACTTAAACAAACCATCACAATGTTTTCAACGATAAATCACTTCGAAACCGTTTTGGGGTGACACCCGAACGTAAAACACTTAAACAAACCATCACATGTTTTCAACGATAAATCACTTTGAAACCGTTTTGGGGTGACACCCGAACGTAAAAAACTTAAACAAACCATCACATGTTTTCAACGATAAATCACTTAGAAACCATTTTAACCAGGTTATCCATATAATTTTAATTTATAAATTGTGATAACTTATAAATGTGTCCTATAAATGTGTTATTGGCTCACAAAGAATCTATTCTACTTTTTAAAATTTTTGAGTTATTACGTGAAATAAAATTTTAACAATATTAATCGAATCAACATGTTGAGCATTGAATCCCATCACCACAATTACTCAATGGCTTTGAATATTCCTATAGATACCATATTGACCGTTTTTTACGATATATTGTTTAGTATGCAAGCATGATTATTTAATGACCAGGCCTGAAAACACATATGCTGAATAATGTATAGGAAAAGTGGTTTACGTCGATAATGGGGCACCCTTTGTCGATAGGGTGGCACCCTTGAGTTACAATGTCTCTATTCCAAAATTATTTCTAAAATATCCGCTTAACCTTACTACCTAATATATGTTTTACATTTCAAACAAATTAATTGCAAACACCTAAGGAAACTAACAAACAATCAAATTACCGTTTTAACAACCAAATTACTGCAGTTTTGCAAATTTTTGTAGGTTGATACATACTCATACTGTTTGTTTTCAGTTTTATATATTTATATATTTGAATTAAATGAAAGTTTATCATTTAAAATTACATTTTGTTGGGTTGGGTTAAATCCCTTGGAAATTTCAAACTCATCAAGTGATTCTTTTAAAGATCCTTGGCTACATAAATATAAAGCCTTCAATTTTTTTTAAAAGTGGCTATTGTAGCTATTGTTATTAACTATGTAAATGGTTTGCAAAAATAGACTTTAAATTTTGTTTATTTTTCTTCTTAGGAAGGTATTCCTTAAATCAGTCTTTAAAACATTTTCCGGTTTTCCCGATGTAAAATTTTTCACAAAAATCACATTTGATTTTGTAAATTATTGAGCATGATTCTAATTGGATATTTAATTTTGGTTTCAATTCTTTATATAAAATATCTTTTAGGATTTTATACTTATATTTTTTTAAATAGTTCCTTATAATATTAAGCTATGATTTGTATATTCCATTTTATCAAATATTATTTAATATAAGTTGTTACAAGGAAATTTAAATAAATTAATTTTCTTGGCGGTGTATTTAGTCGTTAACACAGTGTACTTATTATGAACTATGTACCTATTATGTATCCTACAAATATATTTAGAATTAATGCTTTGCTGATACCTATACCATAATTAAAAATATTTTTTTAGATTTCGTTTAGCAAATATCCCAAAAAATAAATATGCCACGAGGAGTTCATACGTTTTAAAGAAAAAGTTGGTTCCAGCAGAGAAAGACCAAATCTATAAATATGTTACAAAACCCGATGATATCCAAGGTTCATCAAAAGAAACTGATTATCACGTTGATGCAACGAATGTTTCAGAGAATATTGGCTCATCTTCGGAAAGTAACAGCAACAATACAGAATTAATAATGATAACCTATGATGACGAATTAGAAAGGAATAATGAAAATGACAGTGATAATGCCGCTAATGCTTCTACTATCGAAGACAGTATTTGCATGGGTGAATCACTTCAGGACTTAAGAGATGTATCACATTGGAATATACTCGTCTCTGATAATGTTCGCATTGAAATCATAAAAAAAGAAAGTGAACATTTTCAAGATAGAGAAGGGTCGTTTGTTACTGTATCTAGACACGGGTTAGACATAAAAGGTGATGTTCGCCATCTTTCTAAAGAATGGTTTTATAAAATGATGAATAATGGTGAAAAAATTCTACGGCCATGGATTGTTTATTCTCCTGTAAATAATAACTTGCGTCCTGTATTGCTTCTGTTGTCGTGTATTTGCTGTCACCAATAATAATAATACAAAATCAACATTTACTACTGGATATCAGAAGCGGTGGAAACTAAATCCCAAAGTGGCCGACCATGAAACTTCAAATGAACATCTGGAGAATTTTGAAAAGTGGAAAACTTTGGAAATGAGGTTAAAAATTCATAAAACGATAGGAGACGCAGCCTTGCAATTAATATATAATAAAAAACAGAAGTGGAAACATCTTTTATCAAGATTATTGGATATAACTTTGTTTTTATCTAAACAAAACCCAGCATTTCATGGACATGATGAAGGACAAAGTTCTTCAAATAAAGGCAATTTCTTAGAACTAACCAAACTATTGTCAAAGTATGATGTAGTGTTAAAAGAACACATTTTGAATTTGGAGCATGGTAAATCACCAAAATTATCATATTTGTCACCAGATATGCAAAATGAGTTCATAAATGTTTTAGCGATCCACGTAAAGTTTAAGCTTGTCAACGAAATTAAATCGGTTAAATATTTTGGAATTATGTTTGATAGCACACCTGACATTTCACATAATGATCAAATGTCAGAAGTGATTCGTTATGTGAAAATTGATGGTAGTAAAGTGGAAATCAAGGAAGTATTCCTTGGATTTTTTCTTTTACATGGAAAAAAGCCGCTGATTTAAGCGATGAAATTCTTACACTGAAAAAAAATTGAAGTAATGATAACCTCAACTCGAAGATGGCAGTTTATTATTCATGCAAAGAAAATATATTTACAAACAATTTCACCGTGATTGGGACAACTACTCAGTACTCAGTAACATTTTCCTGATAACAGAATGAGGTGTAATTAAAATATAAAGTGCTATCCAATATAACAGTAGTTGAATAAAGTTAATAACTATTTCCATGAAAACATATTTCTTTGGCCTTATATCATGAATTTTTCATTTTAAAATTTAAGTATTTGAGATTAATTGAACTATATTTTATTTTCACATAAATATTTCATGTGATTGTCTCAACTGCATCGGCTTATCATTGTACGGTTGTTGAATCAATCTCGTATTTCGATTCGCCATATCTGCCCGCACGGTGAGGTTGAGACAACTGCATTTCGATTGGAAATAGGACATGTTTTTTTCAGTGTAAAAATCTTGAAAATGATGGTATAGATGTTATGAATTGTCACTCCCAAAGGTTATGATAATGCAGCTGTTATGAGTAGTATACATGGAGAAGTGCAAGCTATTATTAAAGCAAAAAATAACAAAGCAATTTTTGTGGGCTGCAAAGATCATTCAATTGATTTATACGGCCAACACTCGTCAGTGGAAGCCATTTTTACATGTTTTTCTGCTTCGACTAGCCGCTGGGAAGTACTTGCTAAACACAACAAAGCAACTGTTAAAATACTCTTAACAGTGTATTGGAATGCTCATTATGCTGCAGTAAAAGTATTGGCCGAAAATTTTGATGGGATTGTGGCTGAAATTGAGAAGTTAAGTGTACAACAAGAAAATGTAGACACTAGAGGCGCTGCACAGAACCTTATCAATGCAGCATGTGATTTTTCGTTTCTTTGCTATCTTTTGTTTTGGAATGATATTCTAAGAGAAATAATATCTGTGCTCAGATTGGATTGCAAAGCACGGGCTTGAATATTGATCAATTAGCTACAAAAATAGAGTCAATTCATAACGAAGTCTCATTGTAGAAGAGGCAATAGATCTTGCTGCAAAAAAATCGGAGGACTATGACATTCCAATGGAAAGCCGAATTCGTCATAAAAACGCAAAAAACGAACGGGTGGTGAGTTTGCACCTGATGTTGGACTGACACTGAGAGCTCAACTTAAAAAGGACATGTTGGAATGTCTTGACCGATTCAGTGTTGAACTCCGAACTAGACTGAAGTCAGTTCAAGATTTAGCTTCATTGTTCGAGGTTGTGCAGACAAACACTTAGCTTTTGGCGAACAGTGAAGAGTTAAAATTATCGGAAACAAAATTTACTGGTTTTTATGATGCGGTATTGGCAACAGAACTCCTCATAGAGATACAAAGGGTGAGGAGGCATTTAAAAGCGGCCAATGTTACAGTTTCTAACTGGGTGTACCTAGACTTTTTGAAATTCATCGTAGAATGGGATTTTTTAGAATTTCTTCCGAATCTTACGGTCGCACTAAAGTTATTTATGACTATTTGCGTATTAGTGGCTTCGTCTGAGAGAAGTTTCAGCAAATTAAAATTAGTTAAAAATTACTTGCGGGCTTATAATAATAATGTTCATTTGTATTAATTAAAAAAATTATAAATTACGTTTATCGGCTTTTTATTATTATTGACAGTTTTTATTCTTGGGGTGACACCACAATATCCGCCCCGGGTGCCACCCATGCTAGCTACGCCACTGCGTGTGATTGTCTCAACTTCATCGATTTATAGTTGTAGAGTTGTTGAAGCAGTTTCGTAGTTTGATTCGCCATATGTGACCGCACGGTGAAGTTGAGACAATTGCATTTCGATTGGAAATAGGACATGTTTTTTTCAGTGTATTTTCTGGTTAAATTTAATTCATTGTCTTTGAAATAATTTGTCGGTAAAGTAAAAACACAATTATCCAGAATGCTAGGGGATCGAAAATTCCGGATAATTGAATATAAATGAAATTTAAGGACGATTTCATATTATTCTGCATATAAATATTTTATTAGAATTCTCATCAATATATTTTCAAATATAATACTACAAACTTATTTTTGTATGTGTATTTCATGTTGTTTATAACATTGATTAATATTTTATACAAATACAAAAATAAGCAAATAAAATAAATAATAAAATCATTTTTCTTGTGAAAGAGGAAAAAATTAAAAATTTTAAATTCCGGTTAACTGAATATTCGGTTAATTGAATGTCGGATAATTGAGCTTTTACTGTATTTTTAAGTCGAGAATTGTCAAAAAAGGTGGGGTAAGAATTTCACTTTTGGATCGAGAATTTTTCGATTTTTCGAACGGAAGTAAAGCGCGCTAAAAAAGTTAAATGTCATACCTAAATAATAAGTAAACTATTACTCTGAACCAGCGTATCGAATTTGAAAAGTTTAATGGCATGAAAAAAGCTAGGAAACATGATACGTAACAAATTAGATACTGGAGTAAACTTAGTATAAATTACAAATCCGTAACAAGTAACAACAAAATTCAAATATTTAGCTCAATTTAACCAAAATACACAAAAATGATTTGACCTAATTTTAATTACTAATCGAAATATTAAAAACAATTTTAATGTAGTGGGTCAAATGCAATTTTTTTTGATGCTTCGATTTATGCAATTTTGCAGTTACCAGTTGTGCGGATTTCACAATTAACAGTTTAAGTTTAATTTAATTTATTGTTTTTGTTGATTTTAAATAATTAATGATTTCTTAAATTTATGACTCTTAAATCTAGCTTAAATTTATACAACAATATCACAAGCACACGGATTCAAACACACCTCTATTAAATATAAATAATAGCGGGGAAATACATTGAAAAACGGAAAGTTTATAATTTTTGACCATGAACTGAAATTCAGTTATACTTCTGTAGTGACTCTTAGGGTTTATGACAAAATCGATGTGTTTTTGTGCTTGAATCATTTAGTTTCTTTGTAACCCTGTGGCTGGCTTCTCTTGTGAGAAAAAAAGTGATTCATATAAGTACTAAATGTTTGGTTTCTTGGATTCTTCCGGTTTGGCGAAGAATATTTCTTTAATGGGGGTTTAAATTTAATCACAAAAGATGCAATTGAATGCAGCTTTATTATATGCACATACAAAAGTTTATTGAACAGAATTTGATAAGCGTAACGATCTGTAAGAAAGCCAAATCCAATGCCCAGCTTATTATTATTATTTCTTACTGTGTGCTAACAAACCACATTCCTTTTCTATGTTTTACAAATCTTTGTTTTCGGTACGTTTTGATAAACTTGACACAACTTTAGTATCTCAATTCTGTTTTCAATCTTATATAGTTAAAAAAATGTCATTTTCTTAATTTAAATTTTAAATTAGTTCTTTAAAATATCATAAAAATTATACTTAAATTAAATGATAAATATTTTATTAACTTTCCAGTTTCCTTGACAAGAATCCAACAATAAAAAGTTGTTAAAAATTCCCAAATCAGCAAGAAAAAGACTTAATAATAATTTATTCGAAAATGAATAAAATATACAAGTAACGCGCGCGCACGCATCTACCACATTTTAATCTCTTATTATTTTAATTTTTATTATTAATAACATTTTTTTTTATTATCAATACTTTTTTTTTCGTTTTAAGTCTCGTGTACTTTTTGACAATTCATTTGCCGTTTTTGTAATATTTTTCGAACGAAATACGGTTGTTAAGTTTACAATCAAAAATATCTAATCCATTAAACTGAATCTCACGTTTATCTTAGTGTTATAGAGGCTTACATATCTATACTGGTTCGATTTATGTTTGAACCTCATTATTATTTGAAAGGTATGCCTAGCTTCGGGAATGTTTGCTAGATAGGTTACCTATTTATCAGTTGAACCATATCAATTTATCATTTAGAACACTTAATTCTGCATTCCTGATTTTATTTTCTCCAAATTATATATTTAATTATATATACCAAAATTAAAATGAAAGAGAAGCAGAGAAAGAGATAGGCTTAAGGGGAAATATAATTGTATTTTCTGTTTGGGTATTTGACTTCTTATTTCTATATTTTCATAAAAGAATTTTATTTTTCTTCTTGAGCTTCTTGTAGTTTAAGTTAAAATTCATTTATGTTATCATTGTAATCATTATTTTGATCGCCGTAGAAGTCAACGTGTGTATAAACTTGAAATTTAATTGACTTTGCAGTTATGATGTGAAATAATAAACCAGTGAAATATAAAAATATTTATTAATGCGAAAAACGAATATAAATTTGTATACTAGGGCAATTTGAAAGAAGTTCGCGATCTTCGTTGTTAATTGAGATTTTGTAGTCGTCGTGTCGTAATGTTGTAGTACCACATATTTTTTTTATTTAGTCGAAAACTCAGTATAGTTGTAGCAGATAATGTTTTATACTAAAGTAAATAGGCAGCTAAATGTCCCGTTCTTTACCTGTGTTAATATTTCTGGTTGAGTTTTAGCACTTATATTGTCATTCTTATACGGTTAATTGGTAATCATTTTAATAAAAAGCACTCTAACCTTAATGGGCATCGAACTAAGGTCGTAGTCATTGAACTCCAATTTAATTCTTATTTTTTTTTTCTTTAAATTGGTTCCTTATTTTTGAATAATTATTAATTTGAGTAATTATTAATACTAATTTGTTATTAATTTCAGTAATTATTAATAATTATTAACTTGAAATTTTCTTCGTCCTGTTTGCTCATGACATTTGTGGTTTTCGTTTTAGTGACAGAAGGACTGTGAATGTTAAAACTATTGGAAGCATACCCAGCCAATATTAGAAGTGCCATCATCAACAAATAAGACAACGGAAAATTATTAATGTTATTATTTTAAATATTTTTTCATTAGGGCTATTATTTTGAAAACGTACATTTTTTGTCGATTTTAAATTTTTTATTTTTAAAAAATCTGAAATTTTGATATATTGTTGGTATTGACGAAAGGAAAAAGTTATTTCTGTTTTTTTTTTTGAGTACTTTGAGTCGGAGTTATGCGCGGTCGAATTTTTGAGGCTTTTTCACGTAGTTTCGGTAATGGTGTCAATGTTTTGTTAATAGGTGCCACAAATTTCATGCGATTTACGTATATTTTTGCAAATAAAGAGAAAAATAGTTAATCGAAATCGCGCGTTACAACTTGGTTTATTTCAAAGCTCATATCTCAAAAATCGTTCTTTTTTTTGTCTTTTTCACAAATTTTAAAGTAAACATATGCAGCTATGAAACTAAAAAATAAAAAGTGAGAGATTCCATATGGATTTTTAATACGATTTTTTAAAGTTTAGTATATGAAAAATTCACATGCGCTTTTACATCAAATTATTTATGCTTTAATAAATTTGAATCTAATATATTGAAAATTTTATATTCTAACAACTGTACTAAATATTGAAACATGTTCTGTGCATTACTCGTTGAAAAACAGGTTTTTATTGAGAATAAGAATTGGAGGTTCCAACGACCGAAGATTGTGATTTACTTTCAACATCTTAACACTAACATAAGTATGAGACTATTATTAATAAATATTTTTTCTATAAAAATCATAATTTTTTTTTTTTTTTTTTTTTTTTTTTTTTTTTATTAGACAATATTGATTATACATTGTATATTTGCTTAGCATATTTTCTCTTTTTTTATAAGCTGCTCGAACCATTAAGGTTATATAGCAACTGCAAGGAATTATGTACAATGAATTAAAATTATTAAGTATAGACGTATACTATAATTAAGCTTACATAAATACTAAAGTTCTACAATAATAAACTTAACTTTAGCTTTGGTTCAGTTACAAAATTCAAATAATAACATGTATTGTAATTCTACGATACTCAACACACAATTAATAGTTTTTAATTAGTTTATAATTTAATAATTTCAACAATATAATAAATTAATAATATTAAACAATTTTAAACAATTTTAATTTTCAAATAAATAAATAAATTGCCAATCTATCAAATTAAACCAAGGAAGCATCAGCTGGATTGTTTTAGGAAATCCATTAATTTTGACTTAAAGGTTTTTTGATTTAGTGTATGGCGGATATTAGAAGGCAAATCATTATATTGGACTAATCCACGATAAAACACATTATTTCGAGAGGCAGAGCTAGAGAAAAACTCTGTTTGAAACTGAGAAAGGCGTCTTGTCTCATATCTGTGAACAGACGATAAAGGAATTATGTTTAAATTGTGCTTTATTTGGTTATTTACAATTTTGTGAATCAAAAGTAGTAGATCTCTTTTTAAAAGAAGACTAAATGACAAAAACTCCTTGAATAAATCTGCGGACGGGTACGTTACAGATACACATAATATACTCTTCAGTACTCGCTTCTGTAATATTTCCAATTCTTCAATCTTGTATTTTGCACAGCCACTCCAGACTGGACTTAAATATATTAATCTAGATTGAATGTAAGCATAGTACAAAAGAAGCAATGACTTCTTGGGCAGAAGGTGTTTTGTACGATTGATGGCAAAAATGTATGGTAATATAGATTTTTTTTACTTTTTCAATATGCGGTGACCAATTTAATGGAACAATAATAAAATTACAAACAAATACATAAAAATATTAATTTATATATTGTTAACATATCTGTTTAGCACTTATTTTTTACGCACGTTGATATAAATTACGTCGTAAAAAATACTGAGATCCTTGGGGTCCACTAATTGTTTTAAAGTCCGAAAACTGCTAAAGAAAGTACTCCTGTAGTTCGATATCTCCTGAAGACACATATGAAAATTTCATACGTGGTTGATTTTTTTCGACCAAATTTCTATCATTTCAAATGATGCCCTTGCTGTTGATATTTTCTCTCCTTTAAGCGATGCTCTCCGGGCTTCTCTCTTAAGTGTGCTTCCAATCTCATTCGATGGACCCTTTTCATGTGCAGTTGCAAAGAAATGTCATGCTGCAGGTATTTTAAAATCAACAATATGTTTGCAAAGATTTATAAAATTCCTTTTATTTTTATATTGAGTTTCTGAGCCATCCGTAAAAAATAAAAGTATTTTAGTACTTAGAACGGACCAATAATAATGACCAGTATTGCAGCAATAGCCGAGTACTGGCAACCATGACTGGACTATTAAAAAACATATAAAATATTATTATATGTAAATCTAAATAAATTAAATACAAAATAAAATTGAAATGTCTGATGAAAAAAAATTTAAAATTCATACCAACATTATCAATAATATCATAGTCTTTCAGCTGAGTAACGATAACTAAACTATAGGTAAAATTTTTCAAATTATTTATTTCTAAAATGGATATTACTCTAGTGAATTTAGCCGAATGACATAGATCGGGCAATTCATGTTTGTAGTACTGGCCCAATAACAATATTCAATTAATGCTAAACATTGACGGACCGTTGATAGACCATATAAAGTAAAGTGTACTGGCTATTTTCTATAAACCGTAGATCGGTCGATTTATGGTTCCAGTCATGGCCCAATAAAAATAGCCAAGCACTGTTAAGGGCAAGGATTGGTAATTCAAAAGTAACTGTATACTGGCTCTTTTCTGTAAATCATAGATCAGCCTATGAATGGTTCTAGTACTGGCCCTATAACAATAGCCATGTACTGTTAACCATTAATGGACCAGTGCTTGTATTTCAAAGTCTGGAAAACTCTGCTTGGGTTTTTACCGGATAGCATTACAGTCGTTTACAGTCCTTTTACAGTCCTTTTAAGATAATCAGAAATATTTCAATTCAAAGGTAAAAAAAGTACATAAATTAATTTGTTTATGTATTTGTTTGTAATATTATTATTGTTTCATTAAATTATGATTTTTATAGAAAAAATATTTATTAAAAATAGTCTCATGCTTATGTTAGTGTTTAGATGTTGAAAGTAAATCACAATCTTCGGTCGTTGGAATCTTCAATCCTTATTCTCAATAAAAACCTGTTTTTCAACGAGTAATGCACAGAACATGTTTCAATATTTAGTACAGATGTTAAAATATAAAATTTTCAATATATTAGATTCACATTTAGTAAATAATTAATTTGATGTAAAAACACATGTGAATTTTTCAAATACTAAACATCAAATACTTTCAAATACTTTCAAATACTAAAAAATCGTATTAAAAATCCATATGGAATCTCTCACTTTTTATTTTTTAGTTTCATAGCTGCATGTGTTTACTTTAAAAATTCAAAAAAGGACGATTTTTGAGATATGAGCTTTGAAGAAAACCAAGGTTTAGCGCGCCGCCTAGCGGTAAAGAGAAAAATTTTTATTTACACATTTATACATTTCAATTATTCAACTAATTTTCTCTCTATTTGAAAAAATATACGTAAATCGCATAAAATTTGTGGCACCTATTAACAAAACATTGACACCATTACCAAAACTACGTAAAAAAGCCTCAAAAATTCAACCGCGCATAACTCCGATTTAGAGTACTCAAAAAATAAAAGCAGAAATCACTTTTTTTCTTTCATCAATACCAACAATATGTCAAAATTTCAGATTTTTTAAAAATAGTCGATTTTTTTTCGATGTACGTTTTCAAAACAATAGCCCATTAATAAATTATCATCCAAATTTAAACATACATACATAAAATGAATTGAGATATTCAAATAAACAAACAAAACACAAAATTGTACTAAAATAAGATCGATACAGAGTTCGGAAATTTCGTTGTAATTATGTATTTTTTATATAATTAATTCAATTTTAACTATAATTAATTGTAACAATATTTTGTTATATAAACGTAGCTTTAAGTTATTAATGTAGTAATGTATTTACTTTATAGTAAATTAATGTCATAATTTTGTATGAACTAAACTCATTCTTGTGGAAAATAAATTCTTGGAGAGATAACGCCTGATCACCTTTGCCGATTATTAAAATTATTTATTTGAAAGTAGATTTTCTACATTTGTTGGTGCCGAAACATGGGATAATACATATGACAGCAGAAAAGATAAGTACATATCAATTTACTACTAAACCTGTGATATTAAATAAATTGTGCGTGTAAATAATCATGAAGCAAAGTGATCTCTCTCTCTCTCTGGCGTTTACATCCTATGGAGGGATTTTGCCGTCTGTGCAATCAGCTTCCAATCATCTCGTTCCATGACCAGTTGACCCTAGTTTCGACATCCTATATCACGAAGGTCTTGGACGACGTCATCACGCCAGCGTTGTCTAGGTCTTCCTCTTCGACGAACACCAGCTGGTTGTTGTTGGGACGCTTTTTTAATCATTCTATCTAATGGTGCCCTTTCTACATGACCAAACCATCTAATCCGGTTAGATTTAATGAATCCGATTACATCGCAGCCTCCAAGAAGCTGTCATGATTCATTCGGATTTTATACTGATTTTCAGCAACTTTACAAGGACCATAAATTGTTCGTATGACTTTCCTCTCGAATGTTGATAGAATTCTACAATCGGAGGAAGTCAGTGTCCAGCTTTCGCTTCCAAAGGTAAACACAGGTCGGATTAATGCTTTGTAAAGTGTGAGTTTGCACGACTGCGAAAGATGTTTGGATCGCAAAAGTTTTGAGTATGCGTAGAAAACTCTGTATGCGGCTGAGACACGGGCTTTGATGTCTGCCTGCATGTCATTTGACGATGTTATTACAGACCCGAGGTATTTGAAGTTTTCTACACGTTCTACTTCATAGTCGCCAGTATTCAGATTGCCGGGAGGTATATTCCTGGATGTTGTTAAAAGTTTAGTCTTGCCGGTGTTAATGCATAATCCAAGTCGTTTAGCATTTCTTTCAAGCTGAGAGAGACTATCCTTAATATCGCTTGTTCTACGTCCGAGCAGCACAATATCATCTGCGTAGCCACGAATTTGACTAGATTTGTTAAATATTCAGTTTTGTGTCTCAATGCGGTTTTTTCTTATCGCGTACTCAAGCGCCAAATTAAATAGTACGGGCGCGAGTGCATCACCTTGTCGAACACCTGATGTTATATCAAAAGAGTCAGAAACTGACCCTTCGATTACTATTCTACAGTTTGATCTCGATGTTATGAATTTACACTGAGAAACAAGTTTCGCTGGAATACCAAGGTATATGAGTGCAGACCAGAGGTTGTCGCGTATGATGCTATCATATGCCTGCCTGAAATCAACGTAGAGCTGGTGAATGCTGATGTTGTACTCCCAACATTTTTCCAGAATCATCCTTAAGATAAAACATTGATCTGTGGTTGAACGGTTGGGACGAAAACCACACTGATAGTCGCCGATGATAGATTCGGCGAACGGGATGAGCCGACCGAGTACGACATTAGCTAATATTTTATATGCAGTGTTCAACAGCGCGATTCCACGATAATTCGCACACTTTAGGCGGTCACCTTTTTTATGTAGCGGAACAATGAGACCTGTTTTCCATTCAGCAGGTAGTTCTTCTTGGTCCCAGATTGCAAGAATCAGATCATATATACGTGAGACCAGAGCTGCTCCTCCATTCTTAAATAGTTCTGCACGGATTCCATCGATACCTGGTAATTTGCCATTTTTTAATTTTTTGATGGCAGCTTCCACTTCTTCTATTGTTGGGTAAGGGACAAAAATCTCCTCAGTTGATGGAGCAATTGCTCTAATAGGATGAACTTCATTCGTCCTATTCAGTAGGTCTTGAAAGTGGGATCGCCATACTTCCAGCACATCACGTTCACTTGTTGTAAGCTCGTAGTTTCCATTTTTGATGGCTGTAGATCTTGGGTGGAAATCTTTGGTCAGATTTTGTGCATTGGCAAAACACTCTTTCGAATTTCCGTTAGCCGCATGTTGATGTTTTCGATACAGCTCTTCATTTGTTCGCGTTTCTTTTTCCGTAGGAGTTTTGCTGAGGCTTTTCTGGCGCATAGATAATCAGTTTGGGAGCTTCGGGTGTTCCTTGTTAACCATTTTTCTCCCAGTTTTTGTTTGTGCTCAATGCTGTTGCGGCACGCGTCATCAAACCAATCGTTACGTGATTTCGGTGGTCGTTTTCCGATTGTAGTTTGTGCTGCGCCTATAATGGTTGATTGAAGCGTTTGCCATTCTTCTTGTATGTTTAATGGCATCTTAGATGGGATGTCATGCTCTTCTATGTTTTGTGTTATTATTTCCTGATATCTATTCAGTGTTCACCAGGTGTTTAAATGCTTCGACATTCCAGCGCACGGTCTTTTTTGCTTGCCTATTAAATGTAGATGATAATTTGCACTTATACTTAAATATGACAAGCATATGATCGGTGTTCATATCAGCACCTCTGTATGATCGAACGTCAGTTACACTTGTAGAGTGTCTCTTAGAAATCATGACGTGATCGATTTGATTTTCAGTTCTTCCATCGTTTGATTTCCACGTTGCCGTTTTTGTTACTAGTATGATGCAAGCTGTTAGGGCCGACATGTGTTTTAAGTTCTGCACTTCTACCAATTTGCGCATTGAAGTCACCTACCACGATTTTTATCTCGTGCCGCGGGATGTTATTTCGAGTTCTAGGAAGAACAGGTCTTTAATGTTATCTGCTTTGTCTTCAGTAGGTGCATGAACATTGATGATCGTTACATTAAATTTTTTCGTACGGATTCTCATTGTGCATATCCGCATACTAATTGGACAGAAGTCGATAACATGTTGATTCACGCGACGATGTATGAGAAAGCCAACTCCAAATTCTCCTCCGTTTTCATGACCGCAATAGTAGAGAGTGTATCCCTTGGCTGTTTTGTGGATTCCACTCCCTGGCCATCTTAGTTCTTGTAACGCCACTATATCTAGTGTATAACTATCGATTTGGTTTGTAAGTTTTAGTAGATCTCCTGGTCTTCTGAGGCTTAGCACGTTCCAGGTTCCCATTTTTAAATCGTAGTCCGGGTACAGTTTCCGAGGTCGTTCCAATAATGAATCCGAGATAATCCGAGGCCTGTGCACAGAATTCATGACAAGTAATTTTTTACGGAAATTGGGTGTTAGCCCTTCGCCCAACCCAAATTTTCGTGAATGGGTTCGTTCTGCATCTTAAGGTCACCAGAAACAACCTTTTTACATGTTTATATAGCAAGCCGCTTGATCCAAGACAGACGCTCGCTCCAAGCCGCCCCTAACATGGAGAACAGACGCTTGAGTTGCATCGGTTTTGTGGCGCCAATGACTCGCCATGGTGCAGAATCATTGAGTATAAGCAGTATTTACTCTGCCCCTCTCACTCTACACCAACCTAATTCTGTTAGCGTTACCCAGGTAGCACGGCGTGGACGTAGAATTTTGGATTTCACTACCCAAAGCAAAGTGATCCTTGTTATCAAATTCATTATAAAGAACAATGTCTGATCGTCTAGAACGTCGTTGCGACCGCTCAGTATTGCAAATAAAAAATATATTAAAATTTGCAGAATCGATTAATGACTATGTATCTATAGAAGAAATTATGACCCATTCAGATAGCTTAGAAACGCACTATCAAGCTTTTAATGAATACGAAGTCCAACTTTTCACTAATGATAAATATGTGCCCATTAGCGAAGCTCTTGATGCATTGTATTACAAAGCTCGTACGTTACTCAAACAAATTAGATTCTACCGATTTAAAAACAACTTTATAAAATTTCATTTAGCAACAAAGAAACTTTAATGAATGTATTAACGCTACAAAACAAGCACGTCTCCTTAAAATCAATATCGAACCGTTTTTTGGAAATTACCAATATTGGCCATCTTTCCATGAGCTATATACATCCATAGTGCACAGTAACAATAATTTATAAGCAGTGTACATAAGTTTAAAATCTTAAATGAATTGTTGAAGGGTGATGGTATCATCGAAGCTAATTACATGGAAGCCTGGGAGAAATTGTGTAACCGGAATAACAAAATGAATCCAATTTTGAATTCCCTTATCCAATCAACTTTAGGAGGCTACATTGTTGTTGAAAAGATCATGAAATATTCCACAAGAATTTGTTAAATTATATTTCACACGGTCTTTCACATGGTCTTTCAAAGTCTCAAGTAGAGTTTCTGCTCGAACAATCCGGTCTCGAGATGCTCGATAAAGATTTGTTATCTTGAACTTTCAAATCTCGAGGAACTACTTCCACATTTTCTGAATTCTCATTTCTCGAGAAATATTGTCGAGAATTTTAAAATTTAACAAACCACCATAAACCCATAAATCCGATTCAATTCTACAACAAAATGAACTTTTAGATGACTTTTGTAGACCTCGAACCGTCCAGGTATACTGCAAAACAACTTGAGGAGAGAAACGAGTTGCAATTACTCCAGGACTGCGCATAGAATTCTATTGAAACCGTGATTGCCCGGTCTTTGCGAGTCAAAGTAGCAGTTGTAAAAACTTAAAATTATCCCAATTTAAATCATTTATTGAATAAAAATGAAGTTGATGCGGTTGCTTTAAATATTTTGGGAATCCTAAAATTTCTATTCAAATCTCTTCCAAAAATTAATTCAGAAATATGAAACCTCCAAATTGTTATTTGAAATACTCTACCTCTCAATATCCAGGGAAGTTAATATGTTTGAAGCTACTGTTAAGATCACTATCAATTTGAAACTTCTAAGAAACGCTCTAATTTTGATAAAACCTATACATGCAATGAAAATGAAAGAACTGTTTATTTATCTGGAAATTTTTGCAGTAAACGGAGAAAACGATAGTGGAGTCATATTAGTAAAAAAAAGTGATATATTTGATGTAAGAGCAAAGTTGAATTTTTTTTTTGTTTTATGTTGAGGACATAAAAGTTAGTGGGCATGTAATTATTTAGCAAATTTGGAGGTCCGGAAGTGCCTCAAAAATGGCAAAAACTGGTTTTTTGGTGTTTTTTGAGTAGGTCGCTTCACTATTTTTGAAATATTTCGGGCTCCTAATGATCATAAAAAAAAAAAATATGAAAAATGTTTGTGATTAAATTTCAAATCTATCTAGGGGGGTTAGATACTTTAAAAGTGTAACCTTACCTCAAAAAACCGAATCGCGTGACTTTTGTTTGTTTTTACTAAATTTATGATAAGTGGAGGAAAAATCGTCGAATTTTCATGAAAATTTCAGGAAACATGTGTTTTAATAGTCTTAATATGGGATTTAATTTTTATGAAAAAATTTTAATTTTTTCGTCCACAATTGGCATTTTTCGTTAAATTTGGCAAATGGTGCCATTTTATGAGAAGTCATCCAAAATTAATTTTTTTTTTAATCTGTACTTTTTTTTATCTACTTTAACCTAAGTATAATTAAAATTATGTTGCCTTAATTTAAATGCCCATTTTTGGGCATGAAAAAAAAACATTAATTTTTGCATTTTTTTGACATTTTACCATATATACGATATTATTTATTCTATTATCATGTATTTTGCATAAAAGTGAAATATACAATTCAAATTAATAAAAAATATTTTTTTAAATTATACATAACCTACAAAAATTTTTTTTCTTGCAATGCCCTAAATTGCTTTTGGTAAATAATTAAAATGTTATTACAATTATTGTAAATATTTGATATAAGATTTTGAAAAAATGTAATATTCAATTTTTTTCAAACATTTTTCAAACATATAAAATACACAGCATAAATAATTTTACGCCAATTATGTTTTCAATTGAAAATTCTATATGTGTTATTATGGTTTTCCATATTATTCACTGTTTGTGTGCTTTTGTCACTTTTGAATTAAAATGCAATATTTAAAAATATACTTTTTGCTGTTTATTTTAAAAATTTTTATTTTACTAATAATAATATAAACTTCCTTATAGTAACAATTTGAATTTGATTTTTTATTTTATTGAATATCGATTTCGACTTACGTCATCCTCAGTTTAAATTATTATTACAATTTTTGCTTAAACTATTACTTATATACTACTTCAACTGCTATTTTTTATTATTATGTTATATATTTTGTTAGTTTAATTTTAATTATTTACCAAAAGCAATTTAGAGCATTGCAAGAAAAAAAAGTTTTGTAGGTTATGCATAATTTTAAAAAATATTTTTTAATAGATCTCGAGAATCTCGACAAATTCATATAATTATTCGCAATTTTTTCGAGAAACACAATCGTTGATAAAATCGAGATTCTCGAATTTCGAGATTCATAAAAAGTCGAGAAATCAGAAACTCTAGTGTAGTCTCAACTCTAGTCTTAATTACGAGTTTTGTGATGTCCACACTTTTTTAACCATAGAAAAAACGAGTTCAGTCGCAGCATTAGTAATGTTGACAACGTATTTCATATTTTTTATTACATTATTGTATGGAATACGGTTTGTTTCAAAATGATGAAATATTTCTAACCATTTGTTTTTTATTGTGATTTTTACTGATTCTCAAACTTTAACGTTTTCCTTATCAATATATTTATTTAATAATGATACTTCATCCCGAATAAATTTTATGCAAACCCGAAGATTTGATTAATTTTCCCTCAATTCAAAAAACCGCCTCAAAATAATTATAAAATGTTAAAGCGCTTAAAACGTCCCACTCCGATGTGTCAAAACTTGGGTCTGTGGGAAAGGTTTAGTATAGTTAGTTCACTTAATAACCCGGAAAATCTATAAAAGTGGTGGCACACCAACAATTTTAAAAATTCTTTTTTTCCTGAATTAATTAGACTTCAGGATCATTCATCAGCACTAACGCCTGCATTACTTAGCCAAATAATTAAAATCGGGGTCTAAAAATAATCTAATTCCTGGAGTCACTGCTATTGCCAGTGATATGTGGTATCTCTCGTTAACTCGTATGTCAATAGCAGGGACTGGAGTACGCGGGCTTGTCACTCTCGTAGGTCAAAAATAAAAACATTTACAAATCAATAAAAACGGATCCCTCCGTACGTAAAACTCACGTTAAAATAACTAAACTTTGACGGATTATTTTATTTTTCAAATTTTGATCATTAAAAAGTATGAATAAATTTATACATATAATTTTAATTACAATTTCAATAGAAGACATAAATTAAGCTCCACAATTTATGTTGATATTGGTTGTTATATAATTTTAATTTATTTATATATATTTAAACTAAAGAAAATGTTTTATTTAGGATATATAAATTGCTCAAATTTAATTTTAAATAACGAAATTCTTTCTTTTATTTGAATAACGAAATTCTATTCTCCGCGTAGCGGGACGCGGGACAAATTATTAAAAGTCGGGACTGTCCCGCCAAAAGAGGGACGTCTGGTCACCTTAATCAAGTGATATTAAAAATGAAGGGATCACTTATTATTGTTTGCAAATTTTTTTTTATTTGCGATCAACAGGTGTGACAAGCCCGCCTCGTACTCCAGTCACTGCTATTAGCATACGAGTTAACGTTAGGTATCACATAAAACGTGCATTAGCAGTGAGATCACTTGCCAAGGTGATATCTTAGGGGTGTTCTGGCGGATGAACTGTATTCAGTCAACGGCAGCAATTAGAATCCTAAATCTTAGCGAATAATCGAGCCTTTATATAACTCTATGTTTGGGCTTTAATCATTGAGGAAGACAGTGCGTCACATAATTAAGGAATATGGTACTATAGTTCGGATTCTTGCAACTACATTTTAGTTTTGTTCCTGCAAATTTAAAAACATACATATTTGCGTTTTTAGCTCTTATTTTATTTTTATTTCCTCTATCCTATCATTAAATTTTTGGCTTATGTTGTATTTTATATGTCATAAGATTTATTGTTTAGTTTTCCCTGCTTTAAAAAGAAAATAAAAAAACAAAGATTTGCGTCCATCAACACTATAGAACGCATGTTGGACGTCGGTCTTAAATGTTTTATTTTTCGTTGTGACACATATTGTAATTTCTACTACACAACACATTTCATTAAAAAAATGGTATATGATGTCTCATGTTATCTCGCATGGCAATAGCAGGGACTGGAGTACGCGGCGTTGTCACTCCTGTAATAAACAAATTTAAAAATTAGCAAAACCCATCCATGCGGTAAAATCTGAGATTTTAAATTCTAGCGAATAATAGTGCTTTAACCTTAACTTATAATTTCATGAAAGTTGAAATAATTCGATTATTTCGTACATATCATTTTTTGTTACTTATGCACTAATCATTTCGTTTAATTAATAAATAGAGAAAGTACATTTATACACATTTTATTGTTTTCACTACGTTATTTCATATCACACTTGAAGTAACATTGCAAGCAAAAATAATTCTACATAAATTTCATTTCGCTTACGTGTTTTTCCAATTAATTACACGTATTTTGGGTAGAAGCAATAACAAAAAAAAAGATTTCTTCCAACCACGTTCACATTACTTATGAATTGCTTAAGGAATTCTTAAAAGAAAAATCGATAACCTTCTATTACTCCTATATCAAAATAGCCCTATAACTAGTCTCATTAAAACGTTTACATCAATAATAATAGAACTTTTTCCAAATTTACATAGGGTTAAAACAAATTAGTAACTCAGGTCCTGACACACTATCTTCTTGTTTCTTCGTCGTTTGACTTATTTAACTACATAACGTAGTCCGTCATAAGAAAATTAATAAAAATGCATTTATATGTTCACTTAAAAAAATGTTTTTTTTGCTGACAGAAGATTATTAAATTAATGGTTATATTCCAATTTTAAGTAATGACAATTTACTCTGGAGGGCTTTGATATAAAAAACAAAAACGGATGGAGAACACGAATAAAAAAAATTGTGCTTTAAGGAAAAGTCACTATCATTTTGTGATATGTATAATGAACGGCAAAGAAAAAATGAAATATGTAATAAGTTTTGGTGATGGACAAACGGTAAATCTTAATGTGAATTTTTTATTAGCATATTTTGATGAACGTTAATTCTTACTTTTTTTTATTTGTTATAGTTTTATGATCATAATATTTGCAAATTGGTTGTTATGCGCTTCTTGTAGTTTGTATGTATTTAACAAATGTTAATTGGAATTTATAAAGATCTTTATTGAAGAAACGGATTAAATTTTAATTTTAATAAAGATTTTCGTTCTTTGTCAGGACATATATAGTACCAGAATGTATTTGTGAGATAGTTAAGAAATCTACCTTTTTGATCCTTCAGTTGAGTTTTGGTTTGAATGCTTTCTATATCATCAATTTTATGTCAACAGTGAAAATTTGTTTTACAACATAGATTCAAACACTGTTTAAGATGCAAGCACTCCTTAACGAGTATGACCAATAATGTACTTATGCAAAGTATTCACAAATTATGCCGTTAAGTCATCATGTTTAAAAAATCCTACACATTGATCCATATGCAGGTTGGAAACAAAAATAACGTAGGGATAATCTTATTTTGCCATTCCAATATTACGTCGGTCTGAAAGACCTAAGTATTACATTCATGAGCTAAAAGTGATAAGAATTCACCCACTTTTTTGGCATTTCTCGACGTTTTGGGACCTACTGATTCTAAAAAAGCAAAAAAAATGTATGTCTGTCTGACGGCCGGCCGTCACAACCTACGAAATCTAAAAAACCGCTGAACGGATTTCAAACATTTTTTGGTTTACTCAATGGGAAGAGCCGAAAGGACGATGTGTTCGATAACTGTACCGAAAATGTGTCCAAAAAATCTTCAAGTGTATCAAAACAAGGGTATTTGCTTAAAAAACGTTCATTTTAAGGGGGGGCGGGGGTAGTTAAGGTTTTAAGGACGAAAAAAAGCATATTTTTGTGATTTTTTTGCGGCGACATGAGTAATATAATTTTATTAAATTTAATTACATATTATTGTAAAACTTTTGAAATATGTCAGAAAAAAATTTCAATTAAAAATATTGATAAATAAGCCGGTGACGTTGAATCTCCTGAGGCGCCTTGAAAAAAAGTGGTTTTGCGGTGAACATTATAACTCGTTACCGGATCATGTGAAACAAAAAAATTGATATGCGTTTTAAAGGTGATGTATTTTTGAGGTAATCTGGAAGAGTTTTTTTTTCTATTTTTTGCAGCACTTGGAAGTGAAAATGCGATTTTAGCTAAAAAAAATCGCGTTTAATTTGTTATTAAAAAATAGAAAAAATAAAAAAAAACTCTTCCTGATTACCTGTTGATTTATGTGAAGAAGTAATGTTCAAATTTTCAGAAGGATCGGTTCAGCAGATTTTGAGTTCTAATGTTCATGAACTTCAAAAATGACGTTTTCGGGAAAATGGGGTCAAACCGCAACCCTATTGAAACGCTGTAACTCCGTTAGTTTTACTCGTATTGACTTAAAATTTATACACAATATTCTCGACATATTGTTCATTCAGAATAAAAATAAAAAACAAATGCAAAAAAAATAATTTTAAAACCATACCACAGCACCCCCCCCCCCCCCTCCCTGTTGAAACGCTGTAACTCCGTTAGTTTTACTCGGATTGACTTAAAATTTGTACACATTATTCTCGACATATTGTTCATTCAGAAAAAATTCAAATAAAATAATTTCAAAACCATACCCCCATCCCCCTGTTGAAACGCTGTAACTCCGTTAGTTTAATTTGGATTGACTTAAAATTTGTACACAATATTCTCGACATATTGTTCATTCAGAAAAAAAATTAAAAAAAAATGCAAAACAAATTATTTTAAAACCATGCCCTCCCCCCCCTTAAGTGATTACGAGTAGGAACATTGAATTTGGAGAAATCTTGATGGTCGGTACCAATCCCGGTTTCGGTGAGACCGAAATCTAGATTATTGCATTATAAGTTTGTCAAAAAAATGTTGTCAAGTGTGTCAAAAGAAAGATTTTTATTTACTTTTTTAACCAATTTTTTGGAAAAAAATAAAATTAATTATTTGTATGATATGAATATTTATTATTATTATTGAAAATTATGGCATTATAAGTTTGTCAAAAAAACGTTGTCACGTGTGTCAAAAGAAAGATTTTTATTTATTTTTTTACCCAATTTTTTGGAAAAAAATAGAATTAATTATTTGTTTGAAATGAAATTTTATTATTATTATTGAGAATTATGGCATTATAAGTTTGTGAAAAAAGTGTTGTCAAGTATGTCAAAAGAAAGTTTTTATTTATTTTTTTACCCAATTTTTTGGAAAAAAAATACTATTAATAGTTTGTACGACATGGAATTTTATTATTAGCATTGAGAATTATAAGTTAGTGAAAAAAAGAATTTCTAGTGTGTCAAAATGATTTTCATTTATTTTTTTAGAAAATTAGTTATTTGTATGAAATGAAATGTATAATGAACATGAAATTATTATTATTAAGAATTTTATTGCATTATAAGTTTGTCAAAAAAATATTGTCAAGTGTGTCAAAAAAATGATTTCATTTATTTTTTTAGTTTTTTAGTTATAGTTTTTGAAATATTTTTGGAATTTTGAAAAAGTTTCAATTTTTGATTTTGTAAGAATTTTTGGAATATTTTTCGAATTTTGAAAAATTTTAAATTCTTGATTTTTTTATAATTTTTATAATTTTAGCAAAAGTTTCAATTTTGGATATTGTTAGAATTTTTTCAATATTTTTAGAATTTTGGAAAAAGTTTGAATTTTTGAATTTATAAGAATTTTTGGAATATTATTAGAATTTAGAAAAGGTTTAAATATTTGATTTTACTCTAATTTTTGGAATATTTTTAGAATTTTGAAAAAAATTGAATTTTTGAATTTTATATATATATTTAAAATTTTGAAAAAAGTTTCAATTTTTGATTTTGTAAGAATTTTTGAAATGGTTTTAGAATTTTAAAAAATTTTAAATTTTTGATTTTAATTATAATATTAATTATTTTGGAAAAAGTTTCAAGTTTTGATGTTGTTATAATTTTTGCAATATTTTTAGAATTTTGAAAGAAGTTTGAATTTTTGAATTTTTAAGAATTTTTGGAATATTATTGGAATTTAGAAAAAGTTTCAATATTTTATTTTATTCTAATTTTTGGAATATTCGGAAAACAAAATAGGATTTTTCAATTTTAAATATATTTTTAGGATTTTGAAAAAAGTTTCAATTTTTGATTTTGTAAGAATTTTTGGAATATTTTTAGTATTTCAAAAAATGTTAAATATTTGATTTTATTATAATTTTTATAATTTTGGAAAAAGTTAGAATTCTTGATTTTGTTATAATTTATGCAATATTTTTAGAATTTTTGAAAACAGTTTTAATCTTTGATTTTGTAATAATTTTTGAAATATTTTTAGAATTTTGTTTGAAAAAAGTTTGAATTTTTGATTTTATTTAATTTTTACAATATTTTTGGAATTTTTAAGGAAATATGAATTTGTGATTTTGAAATATTTTCTTGAAACGCTAAATGGAGAGGATTTGAGTAGTTTGCTGATTGTATAATCTTTTCACTAAATTATGTTAATTGATGATCTGTTATAATTTTCCGACAACGTATTGATGTTTCGTATTAGTTAGGTAATACATATCTAAACAGAGATAAAAATACATGTGCTTTAATAAAAAGTTATGTTTGATATACATCGCTGCCCAAAACTAAAAACCATGTCCCCATAAAAGTTTTTTGCCAAAAACTATATCAAAATCCTTAACCCAGACCGAAGTCTTGATATTTTTATTTTGGTTTTTAACGCTTTTGGTTTTGTTTTGTTTATGCTTACATTTTTGTGATAATTATTCTTGATAGAATTAGTTTTGTGGCTTTCGGGCTAAATTTATCTTTTGTGATAAAATTAATTGAAATTAAAGTGACCTATAAAGGATGACGTATAAATCCATCTTTCTATCTTTTGACTGTTCGGTCCGGTTTGACGTAATATTCAACGAAGTGAAGCTAGAAGAAAAAAATTTGACGTAAAATATCGTGATATTTATTATGATATTGCACGACCGAACACTATACCATTGTATATGCAATTGCAATTTCAATTAATAATACACGTTTTTTCTCTGCATGAATGATGAACATTTTTGTTTGTAAAGCTTAGTCATAGTATTACGTGTAGACGTAATGCAGTTGTTCAAATTTTTGTAGTTATTGAGAAGTTGTTTGGTGAGATAATATATGAAAGTGGAAACTTTTAATTTGTGTGCGATGAGAGAGATTATTAAAAAAAAAGCAAGAGTGAATAATCTTACTATATATACTCTAGCATTTGTTTCAAACGGATCATTAAGTAAATTTTAGATCAACAAGAAGTGTATAAAATGAGTTAAAACGATATAAAAACTAAGCAATTGTCAAATAACAGTTTCAAGATTAAATATATTATTTAGCAAATTTGATAGAATAAATAATAATAAAATGAATGTGATGTAAAATTATTATGTTTTACTCCACGGAATTAAGATAATGAATTTGTACAAAATAGTGAAACAAATGAATAAAACTCAATACATGAAACCATTCTGTTGATGATTTTGTATAGAAAAGATTAATTAATTTTTATCCATCTTTATATTTAAATTTTCAAAATTTAATCGCTAACAAACTTTTAAATCGTAAACATTTTAAACGAAGTGGCTGTATGTCTTAACAAAATCCAAAATGGTTAATAATCTTGTTAGACATGATTGTAAGCTATTGAGGGTTGACAAAAGATACTAACAATAAATATTGTTTTTTAAATACACAAAATTTTACACAAAATATACACAATTATATACACAAAAACTAAATTTTTCACACGACAAAGCAATGGTGACATGTTAGCGATTAAGTTTTGAAAATTTAAATATGTATAAAGATGGATAAAAATTAATTAATCTTTTCTATGCAAAATCATCAACATAATGGGTTTATTTATTGAGTTTTATTCATTGAAATGAACACAGTTGTCATACTGTTTTGTACAAATTCATCATCGTCATTCAAAATGTGATGTGATGTGATTTTACAGTCGCCGTAAACAAATGGAAAAGATTTAGCTTCATTTTACTGCCGCTGTTAAATAATGTAAAACATGGCGTTATTTAACAGCCGTTTTGATTGATGTCAATAAAGTCAGACTTTAAACTCAACATAACAACCTTAAAATTTATTTTACAGGTGTTTGCCGAAAACAGTGTTTTATTACAATTACATATAAAAAAATAAATGTCAAAATTAATTAAATTCAATTTTTTTGTAGGTCGCTCTTCATCATCAGACTTAATGCAGATTTCGTTTTTTTCGAGTTCATTTATTCAATAAGTTTCGTTCTCATATTCTCACTTGATACAGTACGAATGGCAGTTTTTGAATCACGAGAACAATGCAATCCACAGAAAAAACAACAAGTACTAAAACCAAATCGTCTTTTACGTTTTTTATCGTTTGAACTTTGCCTGTTGTACATTGTTCGTACATTGTTCCTATATCTGTGATCAAATCTTTGCTTACTCAAATTATTGAAATTACTCAAAGTTGCTCCATTATTAATAATCTGAAATATGAAAATTAACAAAATATTGATTTATTTACATTGATTACCCTTTTTTCGATGCACTACATATATACTTTACCTCCTGCGTTTGAGCTATTTGAATTTTAAGTTGTTGTTTAAATGATGCTTTTAGTAATTTTTAAAACTTTTTGCCATAGGCATTCGATTGCCTATGGCAAAAAGTTATTAATTGTTAAAAGTTATTAAAGTTATTAATAGTTATTTAAGTATTAAGGGTAGTAAGAGTGTTTTACCGATTGAGGTAAAGTGTTTTGAGATCGAGACGAAGTCGAGATCTCTAATGTATCCGAAATCGGTAATACTCTTAATGCCCAAAATGCTTATTATATTTTTTGCACGATCAATAAATAATCAATTAAAATTATTTAAATAATAAAATGCATTTCTAAGTTTTAATGTTTTAAAGAAAATTTCTTAAAATTTCATTTCAAAATAGTAAGCTCTGCGCATTTCACCATAATTCTATAGGTTTTTTTGTTGCAAAACTAACTTTCATTGACAATTCAACTCACTAAATAAAGTTTCGATAAGGTCCAATAAAAACGCTTTATTTACTATTTTTTAACAAATCAAAATGAATTGTTTCGATTATTTTTCTCTGGTGGAAAGGAATATGAGTAAAATTGAAAAATTTTCGAAAAAATTTCAATGAAGAGTGGTATTTAATGAGATAATTTTTTTAAATTATAATTTTGTTTAAAAGATAATTATTAGTTTCTAAATAAAATTTTTTCTACAAATTGTTCAATAATACAAAATTATGTAAAAATGCAATTCACAAATAATAAATATGTCCGTTTTCATTCACAAATGGTTGCATGTTTATGTTTATTTGTCAAAAATAAATTACAAATTTATAACAGTTATTCGCCTACTAAGATAAAATTATATTTCATTTTGTTAGAAGAAAAAATGACAACAAAGAATTTTCATAACGACAAAGCAAAATTATCGACGACAAGAAGAATTGCCGACAGTTAAAGCAAAGCCTACTGTTTAAATATCATAGTTTGTATAAATAAAAAAAAAAATTTCTGACAGCAAAAAAAGATTATCGGTTGTAATACCACGAGTCATTGAAATTTTTTCGAAAATTTTTTGATTTTACGAATTAAATTATTTAGCAACACTGCGAATCAAAGCGCACAATAAACCACGAGTCCGAAGGACGAGTGGTTTAAGTAGTGGTTTGATTGAGCAGTGTTGCTTAAAAATAATTTAATGAGTAAAATTGAAAAATTTTAGACAAAAATTTCAATGGTATTTAATGAGATAATTTTTTTTAAATTATAATTTTATTTAAAAGATAATAATTATTAGTTTCTAAATAAAGTTTTTTCTACAAATTATTCAGCTTATAAAAAATTATGTAAAATTGCAAATAATAAAAATGTCCGTTTTCATTCATAAATGATTGCTTGTTTATGTTTATTTGTCAAACATAAATTACAAATTTATAGCATTTATGCGCCTACTAGGATAAAATTATATTTCATTTTGTTAGAAGAAAAAATGACAACAAAGAATTTTCATAACGACAAAGCAAAATTATCGACGACAAGAAGAATTGCCGACAGTAAAAACAAAGCCTACTGTTTAAATACCATAGTTTGTATGAATGAAAAATAAAATATCTGACAGCAAAAAAAAATTATCTGCTAAATACAACTCGTCACCAAATTATTAGTCGATTATTTTTCAACATTACCACTCATGCCATATGAGGTTCAAAATTTCCCTCGTGCGCTACGCGCACTCGATGAATATTTTTTCAAAATAAATTGCTTTTATAGTTATTTAAGTATTAACGGCAGTAAGATTGTTTTGCCGATTGAGGATATATGTTTTGAGATCGAGACGAAGTCAAGATCTCTAATGTATCCAACATCGGTAGTGCTCTTAATGCCCAAAACGCTTATTATATTTTTTACATTATCAATAAAAATTCAATTTAAATTATTTAAATAATAAAATTCGTTCCTAAGTTTTAATGTTTTAAAGAAAATTTCTTAAAATTTCATTTCAAAATAGTAAGCTCTGCGCATTTTTCACCCGCATGGAGAGATCAGTTTTTATTGTTTTGAAATTTTGTTTATTTTTGATCTACGGGTGTGACAACCCTGCGTACTCCAGTCCCTGCTATTGGCATGCGAGTTAACGTGAGATATCACATACCACTGGCAATAGCAGTGAGATATCACTAGCCAAGGTGACATCTTAGGGGTGGTGGCGGATGTACTGTATTCAGTCAACGGTAGCACCCTCAATCTTAGCTGTTAAATAATCCTTGATGGTGAGACGCTATTGCTTCCTTGAGGAAACGAGCCTTCATATAACTATGCGCGGGCTTTGATCTTCTAGAAAAGCGGTGCGTCACAGCATCAAGGAATATGCAACCGGCTGGATTATTGGCAACTACATCTCTGTTTTGTTTCAGCAAATTTTTGTAAAAATTTGCTATTTACTTTTATTTTCTCTATTCTATCATAAAATATTGGCCTATGTCATATTTTGTCAGAGATAGGATTTTTTGTTTAGTTATCCATTCTTTAACAAAAAATATAAAAAAACAAAAAAAAGAAAGATTTACGTCCATCAACACCTTTGAACGTATGTTGTTGTGGGACCTTGTTCTTAAAAGGTTTTTATGTGTTATTGCAAAACCCCCGATATATCATAGCCATACACTTTCACGCCATTTGCAATAAACAATGAACATTGCCATATGCAAAAAATTGGATTAGTGTTTTTGATTAAATATTTTTGAATTTTTTTTATATGGAGTTTTATTTTTCCAGATGGCGTTATGAGCGTTATGGCGATTTTTTGAATTTTTTTTATATTGAGTTTTAATTTCAAAATGGCGCTACAAGTTCACGATTTTTATTGTGCTAAAAAATGTAGATGGCTTCTATACCGGGGGTTTTGGTTATTGTGACACATATTGTAATTCCTACTACACAACACATTTTATTAAAAAAAAAAAAAAAATTTCATCATAATTCTATAGGTTTTTTGGTTGCAAAACTAGATTTTATAGAAATTTTTTTTTAAATGAATTGCTTTTAAATCTTTTGATTGCAATATGTTTAAAAGAATGTTATTTAAAGTTGAAGCTAGCAAATTACTAATACACATAATTATCTTAAGAAAATCGTTTTTATTCTCACCGTGGGGTCTCCCTTACCGGTAAGTAATTACTTACCGCCTGCATGAGCGGTAAGTAATTACTTACCAACCGGTGATTTGTAAACGAAACTCAATATGTTTATTTACGAATCAGTAAACATCCAAAATCACCTTATCGTGCAAAATAGTTATTTAAGAATTAATGGCAGTAAGAGTGTTTTACCGATTGAGGATATATGTTTTGAGATCGAGACGAAGTCGAGATCTCTAATATATCCGAAATCGGTAATACTCTTAATGCCCAAAGTGCTTATTATGTTTTTTGCACGATCAATAAAAATTCAATGAAAATTAATTAAATAATAAAATTCATTTTAAGTTTTAATGTTTTAAAGAAAATTTTTTAAAATTTCATTTCAAAATAGTAAGCTCAGCTTTTCATCATAACTATGTTGGTTTTTTTGCTGCAAAACTTATTTTCTTCGAATATTTTTTCAAAATAAATTGCTTTTAAATATTGAATTAACAATATTTTAAAAAGAATATTATTTAAAGTTGAAACTAGTAAAATTGATATACATGATTATTTAAAAAATATCGGTTTTATTCACACTCTTAGGTCTCCCTTACCGGTAATGCCTGCATGAGCGGTAAGTAATTACTTACCGACCTGTGATTTGTAAACGAAACTTACTATGTTTACTTACGAATCAGTAAACATGCAAAATCGCCTGATCGTGCAAAAATGATATTAAATAACATAAAATTAAGGTTTTTCATCAATTTCCACGCCTACTTTCTTTTTTTTTTCCTTTTACTTAACTATTGGTTGAGGCTGGTGAAGCCCAAATCACCCTTAGATACTAACTTATGAAATACCACCACCAATACTTAACATCTAAATCGGCTCTGTAGATTTGATCCAGTAAATCCATATTGGATTTGACCGGATTCGAGCCGTCGACCCTAACGATGTATAGACTAGTGCTTTAACACACTCGGCTATACATCGCCTTACACACCTACTTGCAATAAAAAATATTGCGGCGCTGATGCATAGGCTACCTTCACCCCAGCTCTGGAAACAAAATGTTCTGGATATATAGTGATCTAAATTTCATCAAATACTTTTCAAATACACAATGTTATAGATTTCGCGTAGTTTTAATTATATAAACATTAAAGAAAGCTGTAGTATCCCAAAAACAAATTATCATTAGGCTTTTCTTTATTTAAATACGTATATAAAATTAAAAAATAAATATTTTGCTTTGAAAAAATACAAGTTATTCAAAACTGAAAAGAGCACGTTTTTACCAAGTTTCATAAAAAAAAATTAATTTTTATGATAGATAAAAATGAAAAACGAAAACAGTACATTATGATGCAAGCACTTAAAGCTAAAGATTTGGGACGCATATGGAGTTTGCAAATCGAGGCGTTAGCCGACACTTTTTCTTAAAACTATGCTTTTTATTTCACAAAATTTCACTTTTGCTGTACTTTCACTAGTTCACTTTAAATTTCAAGCCCTTACTACTCGAATTTTGTCATATTTATATTTTATAATTTTGGATTATGGCTATTTTATTCAACAAACGAATATCAACGAACTGTTTGTAAAGGTAGTTAAAAATATTTAACAAACATGTTTGTTAAAACAATAGAAAATTATATAACGTGTTGTTTAAATAAATTCAACAGACCATTGTTTGTTGTATTTTACCTACAATTTTTAATAACCCTATTCCAATATCTAGGGCTGTCTTATAAGGTTTTTCGCGCTCTCAATAGGTAGGAATCCAAATCCTACTCGTTAACTCTACTCCTCAACCTAGATGAAATTTTAACAAAGCTGATTGGGCTAAATATAGGTTGGAGTTGGATGCAGTGATTCGCTAGATCCAACCCATTCCTAAAAATTACGATAGATTTGTTGGAGGCATCATCTCAACTGCAAAGAAATGCATCTCAAGAGGCTTTCGTGAAGAATATATTCCCGGCTGGAGTAGAGAGAGCGATAAATTATATGAAGAGTACCTTAGTAGTGGTGATGCAGACGTGGCTGAGGACTTAATGTACTCACTGGACGCCGCGAGAAAACAAAAGTGGATTAACGCTGTTGAAAACATTGATTTATTTTTCCCATTCAAGCAGGGAAGCGTGGAGTCTCCTTCGGAAACTGGGTGGCTCAAACTCAATTGCTCGTGCTAACAGAAATAAATCCTGAGGACATTGCAAATCACATAGTAAACATGTCTCGTTCTTCTATTAATCGCCTTCATAAGAGAACAATCAAACGCAAATTAAGAGATATGAAGCGCAATTGCTCGTCTCCATCGGAATATGCGAACTCTTTTAGCAGCGAAGAATTAGAATCAGCTCTGTCCCAAACAAAAAACGGAAAAGCAGCTGGCTACGATGGCATTTTTCCATAATTTCTTAAAAATACTGGAAAAAATGTAAAACAGTGGCTAACTAAATTTTTCTCGAATGTCCTAGAAACCGGAAATCTACCAAAACATTTTAAGACTACGAAAGTGATAACGATACTTAATCCAGGTAAACCATCCAATGAACCAGGAAGCTATCGCTCGATTGCATTTTTGAGCACCTGCTATAAATTGCTAGAACGGCTCATATACAATCGTATCGCACCAATATTGAATGACCAGATCCCAGTCGAACAGGCTGGTTTTCGTCCAAATCGCAGTTGCACCAACTGCTCGGTTTAACATCCTATATCGAAGCTGGGTATCAAAAACAACTAAAAACAGGCGCAGTATTCATCGATCTTACTGCAGCATATGACACGGTCTGGCGAATCGGGATTATATATAAGATGTTCAATGCAATGCCTTGTAGCACCATCTCGCGTTTAATTAACAACATGCTGAGTAATCGTGTATTCAAAGTTCATCTAAATAGTTTCTGTAGTAGGTCTAAAATGCTTAACAATGGTTTGCCACAGGGTTCCGTCCTGGCGCCATTACTTTTTAATCTGTACATTCATTACATTCCTGACACAACATCAAAGAAATTTGGTTACGCTGATGATTAGACCCTGGCCACTCAAAACAAAGACATGGATGTCTTGGAGGATTTGCTCTCAACTGACCTAGCAATAATGAATGACTATTTACGAACGTGGAGCTTATTTCCCAATCTAAGTAAAACCGAGAGCTCCTGTTTACACTTAAACAACAAACTGGCAAAACACGAACTATTAATGTTATTTAACGGCACTGTCATTAAATACAATCAACAGCCAAAGTACCTGGGCATTACTCTCGATAGAACTCCTTCTTTTAAACTCCACCTAGAAAATACGTCAAAAAAACTTAAAACGAGAAACAATATATTGCACAAACTGGCAGGCTCGACATGGCGTGCTACTCCAGCTACCCTCCGAACAACTGCTCTAAGTCTGGTTTACTCAGTGGCTGAGTATGGCGCACCAGTCTGGTTGAATAGCACACATACTCAAAAAGTTGACTGCCAGCTGCATGCCACAATGCGTACTATAAGTGGTACTATCAGATCCACCCCTTTACCTTGGCTCCCCCTGTTAAGCAATATCGCTCCACCTGCACTCAGAAGCTCGCATGCTCTCATGCGTGAACATAAAAAGGTAACCAACAACATCACGTTACCCTTGCATGAATATTACGGTGACCACACTCGCTGTCGATTGAAGTCAAGAAAGCCTCCACATAAAACTGCCAGCAACCTGCTGGCAAATAATTTTAATTTCTTTGATAACTGGGACACCTGGCATCATTACAACACAACTGGCCTTTCTATTACTAACCCGACTTCTGCCCAACCTGGTTTCGATCGGCCACGTCATACTCGGACTACATTAAAAAGAATAAGAACGAATCATGGACGTTTTGGTGATTCTTTCTACAAGTGGGGGCATTTCAGAGTCCCCTGAGTGTGACTGTGTGACTGCGGCGCTCTACAAAAAACCATAAAACACATTGCAACTGTGTGTCCAGTTCGACGTTACAATGGCAACATCTCAGACATCCATTTGGCAACTCCCGATGTAGTAGCATGGATAGACTCGCTCGATGTAAACATCTAATGTTCAAATGTATTGCCCAATGTTCAAATATTTTACTTTTTACTTTTTTAATAAAAAACGTGCAATCAAATCAATTGTAAGTTCATTTAATGTGTATCCATGTTTTGTTTTAGGTAGATTTTCAGTTTTTTGCTGAAAGCAGTTCTTAACCCAAGAACAACAGACGGTGTTATCCGGGGACAGATGATTTTATATGAATGATTGAAGTTTAAAAGCCATTAAAAATAATATTCTTTCCCTCGGTCGACATTGTCGTAAATACAGATTTATTGCATTTGACTGACTTTGTAAAAATACCTAGCATGTATCGTTTTATAAGACTTCCGGTTTTAAATTGCTGACTTAATAATGCGATGCCATCTCTCGATCCTACCGTAGATTTTCAAATTTGCTGGTTGCAAAATAATTCTAACATGCTTTGCAACTTGTGATCGATTGCACCAGTCGCGAGCATGTATGTGGTACATTCCGATTTTATATTTAAATTTAAAAATTCTATTTCAAAAAATCGTAAGCCAAGATTCAGGATTTTGCCATCACATTATTGTATTTGGTCTAAATATAGTTGCATCCATATTATGTTGCAATGTTTTAGGAATCATCCACTAACCCACAATATCGACAATGTGGTTCAACACTTTGTCTGCTGACAATTTTATCATTCTATCATATCTGATATGTTTTGTTATCTTAAAACTCCAAGAAATGATACCCTACATAAAATCTTAATTTTTTGTATGAAAACTGAAATTGATTTAGTACTTCAAACAATAATTAAAACAACAACCCATTGCAACATAAACGTTCAAGTAATTATTATTAATTTTATGGCAATTCATTAAAATTATTCCAATTAACTTAAAAATTAACATAATCGTTACAGTTTTTCTTTCTTGAAGTATTTATTATTTTCTTGGACGTTGGTCATGATTCCCAACCAGCAAAAACTTAATGATCTCTAAACATTGAGGAAAATAAGCAAACGCATAAAGCGGCAAAATTAATTATAATTTTTGGGAGTAATTTCGATTTATCATGTTTTAAGTTTTAGTACTCAGAGGACTGATTTCTTATGTTTATTTATTTCATTTACTTTGAAGGGAATATACGAATATTTTTGTTTTTATTTTTATGCTTTTAAAATTTTATTTACTTAACAAATTTTAAAGTCAATGCCGTTAAAATGAATTTAATGTTTGTTTTTAATTTTACAAATTTTTTCTTTAACTGTTTGCTGGAAGCCTTTACACATAACTATCAAAAATGGTTTATTTGGTTCAGGTGAATAATGATAGATGCCATTAAAAATATGTGTTTATGAGGTAGAGTTAAAATTCTGTAAATGAATTTTGTTTTAAATAATATAAGAAACACTTTTATTTTACATGTTTGAAAGTTACAGAAATCCCAAAAAATTTTATTATCCTTAAGGCTGACAAAATTATACGATAATTTGGAAGCACAAGCAAATAATTATTTACTAGATATATAAAAAATAATAATGTTTATGTTATTGGTCTCTGGTCTGTAAGCAAACAGTTAACAAAATACACATTTTTTAGTTTTATCGCCAATTTTAGAGTTTTGGTCCCCGCTAGGATAATGTAATGTGTGATGTATAAATTGTTAATTTATACATCACACATGTAGAAAAAAATGTTAATTTATATCCAGAAAAACATGTGTATATATGAATATCGGCGAATATTATCGACAAGTTCTTCATCACATTATTATTATGACCCGTGTTCCTTTTAGGTAAACTTGCTACTCGAACCAAATTTTAAATGGAACGACATAAATGTGAGGTGTATTAGATTTTTGATTTACTACAACACAACTCAAATTCTTTCTTAACACACGTTTCCGACATTTTGTTTGACAATAAATAAATTGTTATGACAATTTTGAAAAACAATATTGCTAAAAAACGTAAAAGAAAATTATTAGTTTGGTAAAATTTTACGTTTAAATTTTATTTTGAGTTTGTTAAATTTAAGAAAATTAATTAGATATTAAAAAATTTCTGAAAATTGAAATTATGATTCATGCAAAATGAAAACAATTAAACAAAGCTGTACGCCTATTCCGGCATTTCGAATTGAGAAAAAAGTGCAATAAATGAAATAAAGAAATATTTTCTAATACGAATTTGTTATTTCCCGCGACACGGAATACTAGTTATGAAAAAATTGCTATAATATATTTCTCAATTCCTATTTCACGATGTACCGGAATAGGGCTACAGGACAGAAATTTGACATTTAGGCTTTAAATTTTATATTTGTATAAACATTTGATGAAAAATATTAGAAATTTTTCTTCTAAGTGACAAATACTCTGGTGGTAAATAGATGCGTAAGTTTGTTATTTATCTTTACCATCATTTGAGATGGTAAACTTGAAAACAGAATTTAGTACAAAAGTAAAGGAAAATGTTGTAAATGGAACACACGTATTATTTACTAAAATTGTTGCTGTTATAGTTGCAGTTGGTGGGGATTCGGGTAATGCAATACTATTATTACCATTTACATTAATATTACAATTATTATTATTAGTGTTATTTTTTTTTATTCAAAGAGAGGCAAGTTTAAAAATTTAAAAACTCTGGGAAGTTTAGTGTTAGTTATAATAAATTGTAAACTAAAGTCTCTGAATATCCGAAGAAACCATTCCAACTAGGGATAAGAATGGAATGCTAATTAAGTTTCTCTGAGAAGTTTAGGAACATTAACTTTAAACCTTTGAGGATTAAAGTCATCAGGGAAAACCCAGAAGGGTAATGCATTTCAAAAATGAAAGACTGTTGTAAAAGTCACGTTGGAAGATTACTGTTCTACACCTAATTATTTGAACCGTAAATTGGGATGGGCTGCTACAGTTGCTCTGGTGTGACAAGAAAAGCCTGTGGATTCATCCATAATGTATTTATAAAGAAGTCAAATCAGCAACATTTCTTCTGTGCTGCAAAGAATCAAGACCGTTGGTAAGACTTGAGTTACCAACGAGTGAGACCAACATGTGAGAACAGTATTCCATGCAGGGACGTATATAATACGACATCGCCTTAGAAATCCTAACTTTTGAACAGCATTCTTAGCCAGATTAAAAAATATGAGAATTTCACTTCATATTATTTTCAATCTCAACTCCTAGAAGTCTGACAAACTCATTCTTCAAAAGGTTTTTCGGCCAAACGTTAATGGAAAAGGATTAAGTGTCGTTATACTAGAAATATAACAAACCTATGTTTTACTTGTATTGAACTCAACACTGTTAGCAATACCCCAATCCATAATTGTTTTAAAATCAGTGTTAAGGGAACCTATGAATTTTGATCAACAGTCGCTAAGTGCTAAGTGTGTATATAATTTAGGTGCTTTTTGAGACGCATGAAGCGTACTATACTCAGCAAAATTTTATAAAGGATCAACCGTTGAATCTAACAAATCATTAGTATAGATAAGAAAAAGAGGAGGTGACAAAGGGCAGCCTTGAGGAACTCTTGCATTAGTTGAAAAAGTATTCGATGATACACCGTCAACATTGACCCGAAATTTTCGATCAGATATAAAGTTCTGTGTCCAAGATATAAGCTGCTCGTCAAACCATAGGATCTCAATTTGCATATAAGATTGTGATGCCATACTTTCTCAAATGCTTTGGAAATATCAAAAACAACACCGAATGTTTCTCCAAAGTTCTCAAGCGACTTGTTCTAGATATGAGTGATAAAAGACAGTAAATCTCCCGTCGCTCTTTCTTTTTGAAATCCGTATTGTCTAGTAATTTGGAAGACTCTAAGAAGCTCATTAAATTAAAATTGAAATGGGTCTGTAATTTGTAGGATCTGTCTTGCTGCCCTTTTTTGAAACTGGCTGTACACTAGCCATTTGCTATATTTCAGGAAAAATTCCTTTCTTATATAACAAATAGAAGATTTTAGTGTGGATTTGTGATAGCTCCTTAGTAAATGTTTTAAGTATAATCAGAGGAATAAAATCAGGGCAGGGTAATAAGTATTGATTTGTAAAAGTATTTTTCGAATAATGTTTTTTTGAAAAATTATCCGCCTCGTTTTATAAGAAACTTTAGAAATAGGTTTAGGTTGGATATTATAGGTTCTTTTAAAGTTATAGAATTTAAAGAGAAATAATGCCAAAGCAAATTAGCATGGATCAATAATATGGGTACATCTCTATCAACAAGAGGTGGAGGAGAAGATTTACAAAAATTGGACAGCCCTTGCGGCTTTATAGAAATTGCGTGAACCACTCGGATGTTCAGCAAATTTAGATGCTTTTTTCCTATTAAATAGATGTTTCTCTTCATATAGTAACTAAAGAAATTCATCTCCCTCCTTACGGCAACTCAAGCGTCTGTTCTCCATGTTAGGGGCGGCTTGGAGCGGGCGTCTGTCTTGGATCAAGCGGCTCGCTATATAAATGTGTAGAAAGTGTCTGTTCTCCATGTTAGGGGCGGCTTGCAACGGGCGTTTGTCTTGGATCAAGCGGCTCGCTATATAAACTTGTAAAAAAGTTGTTTCTGGTGACCTTAAGATGCAGAACGAACCCATTCACGAAAATTTGGGTTGGGCGAAGGGCTAACACCCCGTTTCCGTAAAAAAATTATTTTAATGAATTCTGTACACAGGCCTCGGAATATCTCGGATTTATTATTGGAACGACCTCGGAAACTGTACCCGGACTACGATTTAAAAATGGGAACCTGGAACGTGCTAAGCCTCAGAAGACCAGGAGATCTCCTAAAACTCACACAACAAGTCGAGAGCTACACACTGGATATAGTGGCGTTACAAGAACTAAAATGGCCAGGTAGTGGAATCCATGAAACAGCGAAAGGATACACTCTTTATTATTGTGGTCATCAAAACGGAGGAGAATTTGGAGTTGGCTTTCTTATACACCGTCGCGTGAATCAGCATGTTATCGACTTCTGCCCAATTAATATGCGGTTATGCACACTGAGAATCGCACGCAAAAATTCAATGTAACGATCGTCAATGTTCATGCACCTACTGAAGGTAAAGCAGATGATATTAAAGACCTGTTCTTCCTAGAACTCGAAGAAGTCATCAATAACATCCCGCGGCACGATATAAAAATCGTGGTAGGTGACTTTAATAATCAAATTGGTAGGATTGCAGAACTTAAAACACATATCGGCCCTAACAGCTTGCATCATACCAGCAACAATAACGGTTTTCGTGCAGTCAAGCTGGCTATGATGTATGATCTAGTAATTTCCAGCACTTTCTTCCCTCACAAGAGAATTCACAAGGCAACGTGGAAATCAAATGACGGATGAACAGAAAATCAAATCGATCACGTCATGATCTCTAAGAGACACTCTACAAGCATAACTGACGTTCGATCATACAGAGGTGCTGATATGGACACCGATCATTTGCTTTTCATCTTTAAGTACAAGTGCAAATCATCATCTACATTTAACAGACAAGCAAAAAAGACCGTGCGCTGGAATGTCGATGCATTTAAACATACGGAAACGCTGAATAGATATCAGGAAATAATGACACAAAACATAGAAGAGCATGACATCCCATCTGAGATGCCATTAAACATACAAGAAGAATGGCAAACGCTTCAATCAACCATTATAGGCGCAGCACAAACTACAATCGGAAAACGACCACCGAAATCACGACCACCGAAATCACAGAACGAATGGTTTGACGACGAATGCCGCCAATCCGTTGAACATAAACAAAAACTGCGAGAAAAATGGTTAACAAGGAACACCCGAAGCTCCCAAGCTGATTATCTATGCGAAAGGGAAGCCTCAGCAAAACTTCTACGTAAAAAGAAACGCGAACAAATGAACCGCTGCATCGAAAACATCGATCAACATGCGGCCAGCGGAAATTCAAAAGTGTGCTTTGCCAATGCACGGAATCTGACAAAAGATTTCCACCCAAGATCTACAGCCATCAAAAATGAACATAATGAACTTACAACAAGTGAACGTGATGTGCTGGCAGTGTGGCGATCCCACTTTCAAGACCTACTGAATGGGACGAATGAAGTTCACCCTATTCGAGCAATTGCTCCATCAAATGAGAAGATTTTTGTCCCTTACCGCAATAGAAGAAGTGGAAGCTGCCATTAAAAAACTGAAAAACGGCATATCACCAGGTTTCGATGGTATTCCCGCAGAACTTGTGAAAAATAGAGTAGCAGCTCTGGTCTCACGTATATACGATCTGATTCTTGCAATCTGGGACCAAGAAGAACTACCTGCTGAATGGAAAACAGCTCTCATTGTTCCGCTACATAAGAAAGGTGACCGTCTAAAGTGTGCAAATTATCGTGGCATCACACTGTTGAATACTGCATACAAAATACTAGCTAATGTCGTACTTGCTCGACTCATCCCGTTCGCCGAATCTATCATCGGTGACTATCAGTGTGGTTTTCGTCCCAACCGCTCAACTACAGATCAATGTTTTACCTTGAGGATGATTCTGGAAAAATGTTGGCAGTACAACATCAGCATTCACCAGCTCTACGTTGATTTCAAGCAACCATATGATAGCATCATCCGCGAAAACCTTTGGTCCGCACTCATATGCCTTGGTATCCCAGAGAAACTTGTTTCTCTGTGCAAACTCACAACATCGGGATCAAATTGTAGAATAGTAATCGAAGGGTCAGCTACTGATCCTTTCGATATAACATCAGGACCAGGTGTTCGACAAGGTGATGCACTCGCGCCCGTACTATTTAATTTGGCGCTGGAGTACACGATAAGAAAAAGTCGAATTGAGACACAAAACTGCATATATAACAAATCTAGTCAATTTCTTGGCTACGCAGATGATATTGTGCTTCTCGGACGTAGAACAAGCAATATTAAAGATAGACTTTCTCAGCTTGAAAGAAATGCTAAACGACTTGGATTATGCATCAACACCGGCAAAACTAAAGTATTAACAACATCTAAGAACATACCTCCCGGAAATCTGGATACTGGTGACTATGAAGTGGAACGCGTGGAAAACTTCATATACCTCGGATCTGTAATAACATCGTCAAATGACATGCAGGCAGATATCAAATATCAATATCTTAAATTGAACCAGATATATGGATCGTTTGTCAAAAATAAATCAAATAAATCACTACTTTGTCCAGGAATGTCAGGAACTCTGGTTGGCTGGTATATTATTTGTGTAAAATTGTGATAAAGAGCAAACAACTCAGCCTGTCTACCAACCTCGTAAGTTTAAGAGCTATGTGTAAGCCATTCTTGATTGTGGGCAATAAAATCTCCAACAACTATAACCTTTTCATTAGGATACTCAACCAACCTATCTATCTTTTCAGATAAGTCATGAAATAAAATGAAGTTCTCAGGTGAATTAGACGAACGGTAAAGTCCAAAGAAAAACAGCGTTTGACTTGGGCAACTAATTTTTAGTGACACCATATTGTGAAATTTAGTATTTAATTCAAATTTACTCAATCTCACATATGGTGTAGTATTCCTAATATAAGCACAAACTCCATGCTTAATGTAGAAAGAGGATTCAAGTTCATGTTCATTACATTTCATTTCATACAAATAATTAATTTTATATTTTTCTAAAAAAATAAATGAAAATCATTCTTTTGACACACTTGACAATATTTTTTTGACAAACTTATAATGCCATAATCCTCTATGATAATAATAAAATTTCATGTCATACAAATAATTAATGTTATTTTTTCCAAAAATTTGGTTAAAAAATAAATAAAAATCTTTCTTTTGACATACTTGACAATATTTTTTGACAAACTTATAATGCCATAATTCTCAATAATAATAATAAAATTTCATGTCATACAAATAATTAATTTTACTTTTTCCAAAAAATTTGGTAACATTCTTTTGACACACTTGACAAGAATTTTTTGACAAACTTATAATGCAATAATCTATTATCAAGTTTTCTACACATCCATGTTACTTACTACTCATCTTTTCTTAAAATGAACATTTTTTAAACAAAAACAATGTAAATTTTCTTGTTTTGACACACCTAACGATTTTTTGACACACCTCATGTGTCATATTTAATGTTCAATTACATTTCATGTTATCCAAATAATTATTTTTATGTTTTATATATTTCCAGTAGAAAACCGAAGTAATGTTTCCCATAATATGTTTCTCAAAAAAATTGGGGAAACAAAATATATGAAAATCAATCTTTTGACAAACTTAACGATTTTTTTTTGACATACTTCTAAAACAATAATCAAGGTCCTGGTCTAACATATGCATGTCAATCATCCCGATTTAAATTTACTACTCATTATCACTGAAATTAAACGTTTTTTAAGCCAAAAATATGAAAATTTGCTATTTTTGACACACTTAATGATTTTTTTTGACTCACTTTCGTTACAGTTATCAAACACATCGTCTTTTCGGACCTGCCCATTGAGTATACCTATTTTAAAAAAAAAAATTTTTGAAATTCCTCTAGCAGTTTTCTAGATTTCGTAGGTAATGACGGCCGGCAGACAGACATACATTTTTGTTTGCTTTTTTAGAAATGGTAACTAAATTATTATTTAAGAAACATCAACACAAGATGTAACTGAAAGAAAGGAATTATACAAAGAGTGGACTTAAAACCTTTTATTGAATCAACAAGAATACAAGAAAACTTACAATGAAATTATTAGACTGAGAGCTATTGATCGTCAGACTTATGGTATGTTAGCAAACTCCATATTGATTTTAGCTATACTTTTTCACCTGCGCGTGGGTATTCACTATCCCCGTCGATGGTTCCTTTGGGCGTGCCGCAAGTCAAAAAACGAAATAATTGACTTTTAAAATGTGATTTCAGCATATTTGCCGTTTTAATATCTTTAAGTATACAATGTTTTTTATTAAAAAGTTCAAAGGCAGACACTTATTCCGGTTCCTAGTATTTTTTTAAATTTCAAAGTTTATGAAAATTTACGTTATTTCAGCAAGGTTGAAATTCGTATATGTTATTTACATTATTATTACACTTATATATTTCAAGAAGCAGACACAGAGGATGGTTCCAACTTACGGGCAGACGCTATAAGGCTTTTTTTGTCTGAATTGGAATGAAAGCGAATCAGTAGGCAGATTGACAGCAAAAATTAAATTTCAACAAAATTAACAATTTGCTAGTATTTTATGAATATTATTTAATTATGAATATTTTATTAACAAATTAAAATGTTTACTTCATTTTTGACCCATTTAACACAAAGATCTATGGCTCAAACTTGACAAATAAGAGTAGGTGGACATTCGAAAACATAATCGGCCTTACTAAAATCGCGATGTACATAAATATTTATGCAGGCATAAGAGCGATATTTGCAACATTAATAATAAACGGGTATAAGTTATACTTGGAATAAATATTACCTCAAAACTTAAACCTGAAGAACAGTGGTATAACAATGATATAATTAAAAAAAAGTAGGAAAAAATTGTCCTTGGTATTTAATTGTTTTGATGTATTGTTTAAATAATTTAGTTATTTTAAATTTTTGTCTACCTCAAATCTTGTACATATGTGGCGAACATTTAAATTAAAAATTTTTCAATATTTAGTAGGCGAGTTCTTGTTTTTCGATTTGAAAAATAATTAAAAAGTTCCCTTCTTTTATTATTTTAAATATAATAATGTTATAACAGTTTTAAGTATTTAATCTTCATAAATAGAATGTAAAAGAAAATTAGTTGTATATATTAATATTAAACAATGTGGTATACTGCAATTTTACGTTTAATTAGACGAAGATTATTTCTGGCTTTAATATTTTTATTATCATTAACTTATTTTTTAATTAATGTAATTGGAAATGGTGGACCGATATCATTTGATTCATCAGAGTTAAACGAATATGAAATTAAGAGACATCAACCTTTGATATGGCAAACGAAATCTAAAATTAACTCAACAAATGATTTATCAATTAATTGCCGTAACTCAATACAAGGTAAAGCTTTAATTGTTGATGATCGTGGTTTTGTATGCTCCCGTTCAGAATTATTATGAAATGGATGTTGTAACATTGAGATAAAAGCAACAAAACAATATAACTGAAAAAATTGCATCCGCTTGTCAGATAACTTTCACACATCATTCATCAAGAGCTTATAATTATCTCTCTAAGAAGCTATAATATCGCATATTGTGTTCAACTTTTGTGCAACGTTACTCTGCTCTACACTATAGCTAAAATAAGCTATATTTGGTGACCCCGATTAGAAGCACAGCGTTTCAACACAATCTTTGAATTCGGAGTTCAAGCATTTCTTTTTATTAAAACAATTTTATAAATTATTTATATATTTAACTTCATTCTTTTTAATTATTGATTTTGCTTATTTGTTCAATGTTAAATATTTTTAGAATATAATGTACAAATTAAGGGAATTTCTAAATTGTTTGGGGGTGTTGTTGGTCGCAGCATTCGGTTTAGCTATCACGACACATCACGCCACAAGTTTTTAAACGCGAAACAAATATTTTTATTTTTAGAAATGAAAATATTTTATATTTTTTTCTTTTTACAGCGCCAAACATTTTCTCCTAGCGACACATTCTTCTTTTTTCTCCAAATTCTTATTTTTCGGCTTTCAAGCCACGCCAACTCCTGTTAGTGCGACCAATTTTTTAAAAAATTCTTTTTGTCTAGTAATCGATACCATGGGCCGAAGTTTAAGATCTCCTTCCTTCGTAAGACCCATTACACTCTACTTTACTCATGGGCCGAAGCTTCACAACTCTTTCCTTCGTAAGACCCACTTCACTCTCTGTTATTCATGGGCCGAATTAATCACCTTCCTCCTTCATAAGACCCACTCTACTCTCCTTAACTCTTGGGCCGAAACAAATTTTTTTCGAATTTTCTGATTTTTTTTTTATTAACTATCCCTAACGTTACCCGTATGTTACCATAACATGACCATCTTCTAACGTAAACCATCTATCTGTTGACAAAATAGGTATGGTCCTTATGGATGTAAAAATCAGATTTCATCTAATTAAGCAGAACCTCCAAATATCTGATCTTAAAGGAATATCCCCAACGTTACCCATATGTTTTTACAACATGAACATCTTCTGACGTTAAAAATTTATCTGTTGACGAACAGGTATGGTTCTTATGGATATTTAAAACGACATTTCGTCGTTAATCAGATATTTCTTCTCAAAGCGATCTTTTTCTATGGTACACGTCTCCAAGGTTAACATTGGTCTCAGTCAACTTTGTACTGTCAGACTTTACCATACTTGTGTTACCATATGCACTCCTTTGCTTACGCTAAATTTTTGCTTATTCTTTTCGAAAAATGAATTAATATTCACGTTTTTACATGCTAGTATTGTCTCTATCAACTTTGATCTGTCAGACATTCAGCATCACCGACGGTACTTTTCTGCTTCTCGTATTTTAAACGAACCTTTTAACCTATAGTACACATTTCCACAAGTAGTGGTCTCAGGCAACTCAGCTCTGTCAGACCTATATCTCCACTCGTATTACCATAACTCCATAATTGTTCGTTTCTTTTCTTTTTTTTGCAGAACTCCAAATTCGTAAGACCCATAATTTTTTTCTCCATCAAATGGTATCGATTACTAAACAACTCTTTTGCTTAACACAATCTTTCCTAACACATTAGTTTTTTTTTAACTCTCTCCTAAGACAATTTCTCCTAATCTTCATATGATCACATCGACAGCTAATACCCTACTTTAGGTCACATCTGAAGATGGCTTGACTCTATTTTCGCCACTATTTCTGTTTTGTACAGACGACTGTCCACTCACTTCTTCAGACACCTCCAAGCTTTCTCTTTTTCGCTACAATACTTGACATTCAAAAAACTCTTCCCTGCTCCTCTTTCCAACTCTTACTAGCTACTTTTCTTTTATCGTTCCATCTTTGATGGCACTAGGGGGGAGTGTTGTGGCGAACATTTAAATAAAAAATTTTTCAATATTTAGTAGGCGATGTTTTTATCGCCAAAAATTTATAAAAAAACAAAATAGTTTTAGAGTTCTTGTTTTTCGATTTGAAAAATAATTAAAAAGTTCCCTTCTTTTATTATTTTAAATATAATAATGTTATAAGAGTTTTAAGTATTTAATCTTCATAAATAGAATGTAAAAGAAAATTAGCTGTATATATTAATATTTAACAATGTGGTATGCTGCAATTTTACGTTTAATTAGACGAAGATTATTTCTGGCCTTAATATTTTTATTATCATTAACTTATTTTTTAATTAATGTAATTGGAAATGGTGGACCGATATCATTTGATTCATCAGACACTGAGACAAAAGCAACAAAACAATATAACTGTAAAAATTGCATCCGCTTGTCAGATAACTTTCACACAACATCATTCATCAAGAGCTTATATTTATCTCTCTGAGAAGCTGTAATATCGCATATTGTGTTCAACTTTTGTGCAACGTTACTCTGCTCTACACTATAGCTAAAACAAGCTATACATACTTTAATTATAAGTTCTTTCAAGTAAGTAAATAATGGTGAAATATAATATTAGTAACTAGCAGAACCCGGCGTGCTTTGCTACGCTTATAAATAAAGTTTGTGCACAGACATTTTGTTGACGTAGTAGCAATGATTTCAAAAAGTAATAATGAGAAATGATAGCGTAGTTTTTAATTTTTGTTTTTAAAAATATGAATGAAAAACAATCAGTACTTTAGCTCATCAGTTTGGATATATGAAAAATTGGCGATCAAATAAGTTTTCGAGTAAGCTATAAAAAAATTTAAATAACTTGTTGAATTAGTAGAGGTGTGTCAACACTCATCTCTATATAGAACATTATACAGAACAAAAAAAGATTCACAAATGTTCACAGTGCTCATGCATTGTATTTGTACCCGACACGAAACACACCACAACTTTTTCAAAGGAGCTTTTCTGAGAAATGAAAATGAAAAATGCTGTCAAATTGCAAAATTCAAGTGAATTACAATAATTACTTTGATGTTAATCACTCACAAAATCTCTCAAAATTTAATTTTTTACACCAAATAGCGTAAAAGTTTAGTTTAGTTTTTTATTTAACATTGGTCGCATATTGCCGCTATCTCATAAGAAAGAAAACTCGAGAAAACTCGTAAAGATAACATTCAATTAACATTGTGTCATTTTTATTGCAACTTATTTATTTTAATATGGAACGAATTTCAAAATGTCGTTTTAATTCTATTTATTTAGTCGAGTACTTGTGGGTACACTTTATTTTTTGTTTTTCTGTCTGGTGCGTACACGAATAAATCAGAAGGTTTTCCTAACGCGCCAGCCACATAAAGTTGTCCATGTCCATGTGAGAAGAACATGGATTCTCCAAATCTAGTTCACATACTTGCAGTAACTGTCCGTGTGCTTTGTTGATGGTAATTGCAAAAGCGAGTTGCACTGGAAACTAAACGTTTGAATCTGTTAGGATCATTGAAATATGTGGCCTGTCTGTCGTGGCAACACTACATCTTCCTCTTCGAATTTTCCACTCAAAATTGTAGCTGCAATGACATTGTACATCTTTCAAGTTCAAAAAATTTTGTGCAATTTCAAAATATGTGACATATTTGAAATTACAATATGTGTCAGAACAACACATATAAATCTTTTAAGACAGAGGCTCTACAACATAATGTTTTTTAAGACGTTGATGGACGCAAATTTCTTTTTTTATATTGTTCTTAGAGAATGGAAAACTTAATAATAAATCCCTTCACATAATAATATTTCATGATAGGATGGAGGAAATAAAAACAATATACTGTTTTTTTTTCAAATTTGCAGGAACAAAGCTAAAATTAGGTTCCTAATTATCCTAGTGCTAGAAGCATATACCAAGATCATTTAACGCATTGTTTACCTCAAGCCAGCATATATAATGATTATATGGAAGCTCATTTATTCGAGCAAGCAAAAAGTTCATTCTTTTAAAAAATAAAAAAATTACGTCCATCAACACCTTAGAAAGCATGTTCTTATGTGTTGTTGTGACACACATTGTAATTCCTACTACCCAACACATTTTATTTTAAAAAATATTGCGACGCTGATGCATAGGCTGACTTCACCACAGCTCTGGAAACATAGTGTTCTGGATATATAATGAGCTAATATTCATCAAATACTTTAATTAAAAGCTAACCAATATTATAGACTTCGTAGTTCTAATAATAAAAATATTAAAGCAAGCAGTAGTATTCCAACAAACATAAATTCTGTTGTACGAGAAAAAGTAAAAAAAAAATTTATCGGAAGTGACAAACCGGAAGTTAGGATGCAAAACTGTTGTAAACCGTACTAAATGTGTATGTACCAAATTTCATCCAATTCGATTATCAGGTACAAAAGTTATTGAGCTTCCAAAATAACAGGTGCTTGGAGGACTCCCTACCACTTTGTTCACCCGACAAACATTATGTTACCAAAAACTGTGTCTCGGGCCCAATGTTCCTGAAGCGTGGTAACAAAATTTTCGATAAAATACTTTAAAAATATTATTTTGTCTTTTCTTTAAAATTACGATCACTATTCATGCGCATTAACAATTTTACCTTTTTTTTATTTTTTATTTTGGTTCAGATAACGATTTCGTGCAGTTAAAAATACCTTTCGTAATATATCCGAAATCTTTAAGCTTCTTTTGTTTTGAATATTAGTGTAATTTTACAAGTGAAAGAAAGTGTTAGATATCTTAAGTGTTTTTGTTGTAATAATTTGTTTGTAATAATTTTTAAGTTTTTTTACGGTAAGTAAAATGTTTACCTTTCATCCATAAAATAGTAAATATGTAATCGTTGATTGGATTTTTTATCGACAATTTTTCTATTTTAATGCCATTTAAGTAAAAATCCTTGCTACTGTTTGGTTTTTCAAAAAAATTTTTAGAAGCAATTCGGTAATTTTCACAAATAATGGATATTATTTATATTATGAAATTACTGTTCTAACAAACTACCATATTCTGTCCGAAAAACCAATCCATTAATATTAGTTCATCGAGAATTACTCAGTAACTTCTATAGTGGTGGTAACAAGAATGTTTGAAATAAATGGTAATTACTCGTATACTCTTAGCTAAACCTGTATAGTAAATACTGTATAGTTATAAAATATTCCACATAGTAGTGAATGTATTAAGATATCGTTCTTTGCCATATTCCGGCATTTATTATAATATGTATTTTATTGTTTTTGCTTGTTAGATTCAAAATGCCAAAGTATAAACCTTTACATAAACTGTCAAAACAATCAATTTGTCGACGTCTTAAAAGAACCACTAAATAAACTTCAACTGAAAATAAAGCCATAACTGACAATCAATCAAGTGAGTTACCACAACAAAATATAGAACACGCTTCTATTGAAATTGATGATCAATACTCCGAAATTTATTTGAGTGATGTGGATCCCGATGATAATGAAATTTGCGAAGAAAAAGCGAACGATGCAAACACTTTTTTAAGTAATTGGAGCATTAAACATAACATAAAGTCAAATGCTTTAACAGAATTATTAAAGTTTTTAAATAAAAATGGATTTAGTTGTTTACCGAAAGATAGTCGAACACTCCTTAAAACACCAATAACCAGAAATGTCTTGGAGTGCAGTCCTGGAAAATTTGTACACATTGGTTTTGCAAGTGGCTTAGAAAATATTTTATCTTGTTTAAACAGTTTACCAGAAGAAATAGTTTTGGATTTCAACGTTGATGGTGTTCCAATTTCAAGAAGTAATCAGAGTTGTTTCTGGTTGATTTTAGCACGTATATGTAATGTTAACCCAGTACAAATTTTTACTGTTGGAGTTTATCATGGCTATAGCAAACCAAATAACTTCAACAATTTTTTGCGACCATTGATTGACGAACTTAATATTTTAACAGCAACAGGATTTACTTATGGTAATATAAAATTTATGATAAAAATTCGTGCATTCGTTTGTGACGCACCTGCGAGATCAGCTATATTACAAATAAAATCCCACAATGGATACTTTGGATGCCCAAAATGTTGCGAGGAAGGAGAATACATTAAAAATCGTATGACTTATCCAATAAATAGTTCCAGATTGCGAACTGATAAATCATTTCGATGTAAGGATAATAAGCACCACCACAAAGAAACATCAGTCTTAGAAGAATTAAATATTGATATGGTTAATGACTTTCCTTTAGATTATCTACACTTAGTGTGTTTGGGAATTGTAAAGAAACTTTTAAAGATGTGGACTCATGGTAAAACAGCAGCGTTAATTCCTAGTCAGGATCAGATTGCAATTTCTAAAAGATTGATATCTATATCACTTACACAACCTACAAATTTCCAGAGAAGGATTAGACCACTTTCAGAATTGTCGTATTTTAAAGGTTCAGAGTTTCGCGTATTTTTACTTTATTCCGGACCATTTGTTTTAAAAAATATATTATCACTTCCTAAGTACAATAATTTTCTATTGCTTCATGTTGGCATATTAATTCTATGTCATCCAATTTACTCCAGAACACAAATTAACACAGCAGAATCAATTTTGAAACAATTTGTAAAGGGTGTTACTGAGTTATATGGTAGCTATAATTTAACATACAATATGCATTGCATTACTCATTTATCTGAAGATGTTAAGAACCATGGAAAACTAGATGATTGGTCTGCTTTTGCATTTGAAAGTTATATGTATAATATTAAACGCATGCTTCGAAAACCGAATCAACCTCTATCACAAATATGCAATCGAATATTTGAAATAAACAACATATCTTATAATAAATCTGATGCTAAGAGTAAGAACCCAATGTTAAAAAAAGAAGAATTGACTTATGCAGGAAACAAAATTTACAGGAAAATTATTTTTGAAGAATTTACATTTGATAGCGGCAGTAAGAATTGTTACGTGTTATTAAAATCAAATGATATTATAAAATTTGATCATGCAGCAATAATTAATAATAATATTTCCATATTTGGAAACAAATTTAAAAATCCACATAATTTTTATGAGCTTCCGATCGAATCCAGTAGATTTGACATTTACGAAACAGATTTTTATGAAGACGTAGTGCATTTTTGGAGTATTAAGGAAATTAAATGCAAATTATTTGGCATGAAAACTGAGACCAGTGGGGACGGCGCAACCTTCGTTTTCTTCCCCATTATACATTCAAATGATCTTTAGCTTTTGTAGAACTAAGCAAAACCACAAATTTATATATTTAAATAATTATAATATTTATGAAAATAATCTTTCAATTAAAAATTTTTGTTACAAAAGCTTTTCGTCCTTATATCAATAATCGTGATATTTAATTGGTGTCGCCGGACATGAAAAGTTGTATGAAAGTAAAACCATAAAATCTATGAACACAAAGCATACCCTTAAAAAATATTCTATTGTATTTTTCTTTTCATTCTCAAATTTTAAAATAAGTCGTCAATAAAATCCAACAAGTAAAATATTTTACCTAGTTTTATTAATAAAAAAATATATTTATTCCCTTTTGCTAACCGATTTTAATACATTCATTATTTTTTCGGAAATCCCATAAGACCATCTCGGCTTCCATTTCCTTTTCTACAATTGTTGATCAAGGTCAAATTAACAATTATCAACTAATGCTTTGTTTTAAAGCAATAAAATTATCAAAAATATATAAGGACTTGTCAAAAATAAAAATCGTCCATCAATATAACATCAACCAATTCATTATTTAGTAAGTTTTGATCCGTCATACGAAACAATCGTTGAGTATAGTAGCTTTTTGGTGATTACGAAAATTGTTTTTAATACTTACTTCATAAAAGTATGTATTCCGTTGTAGAAACAATTAATGACATGGGTCATAAGGAGGTTTGCGTGGTATTATCTTCATGGATTAATAATAATTGGGTTTTTTGGCCACCCAATTATTACAAGGCTCTAAAAAAAATGAGATCTCCCGAATCTACATGGTCACAACATGCCTGCGTTATTTTGAAAAGAAATTTGGGTATGTATTACTTTATTAAATACATTTAAACATTTATTTATAATAGTAAAATTTTTTTCTAGCAACATATTCGGAAGCAAAGGAAAAGGAGAAATTTTTGGCAGATAATTCTTGCTCGGAAGTGGATGATGGTACAAATAATTACCACCTCGCTATACAAAATCAACAATCAGGAAAAAACAATTTCAACAACGAATTTATGGCAAATAACAATCCTACTGATCCTTGTACCGAGTTATCATCACAAAATAAGAGAATCGAATTTCTGAAACCATCAACGTCTGAGTACATAGGAAACGATTCAGTTTCAACAGCTTCAGCGCATACATCTATCGAGGTAGCATCAAATCTAAACTCGAATAATTCCCAGGCTGATTCCATAAATCAAGAAGGGTTATTTGACAAATTAAATGTAATTTGCGCCGAACTTTTGAATCAGCAGTCAACAAAAATCGAGTTACTTCAACACGATTTACAAAAAACAAACCAGACGATTGAAACCTTTGTAGCATCAACGATAGAACGAATTCAAATCACCAAAAGAATTGCAAAATCAAATGATTTCGTATACCCAGTAGTACCAATTAAAACGGTAGAAGAACTTAATTTGTTTAATGCCAAATTATTTGAAAAATTTTTTATGGAACAAATGGTAATTAATTTATATATTATTAGTATATTAGTATAATATATTTGTATTGCTTAAAAACTTCGTATATTTCACAGATTATTCGGCTTTATAAATATAAGGGACCCAATATAAACAAATCCATCAAACAAATGTTGGAGCACTTGATTGATTATAAAGTAATCAAATTGTATTCATGGACTGGGCAGTCGGGAATCGCCAAAGGTAAGGCTATAACATTAATTAAAATTTTTAAAAGTAATTACTTACACATACATTTTATTTCTTATTTATAGGTATCAACAAACTCATTTTTATGGATTTAGTAAACATAGTTCAGTTGGCCGAGAATACCCTCAACTATTTGAATATGGATGTGCCCATAACAATAGATGAAACAAGAAAAAGTGTACAACAATTTTTAAAACGATCCACTATTGTTATGGCTAGAAAAAAAAACCAAACAAATTAAACACTTTTAATTAAAAATTATATCATTAAACTTTATATCTTATTTAATTTAATTTAAGTTTTATTGAACAAAATAAAATGAATTAAAATTAAAGCCTGTTGTGTATTTTTATTTTACTAATGATCATTATAATAATTTATTTTGAACACAAAAAGTTATATCAGTTATGATATAACTTTTTGTGTTCAAAATAAATTATTATAATGATATAACTCTCATTGAGTTTCTCTTGAGTTGGATTCCCGTTAAAATTAGGTTGCTGAAGCTATTTTATTGGAAAAATACCTTACAACCAACATTGGTTATCTTTAAGGAGATAAATATTGTATTTTTAACGATGATGAAAATAGGGTACAAATGCAATACAATGACCTTTAGTCGGTATTATTTTGGTCCCGGTAGGTAACAAGTTGATTTTTTCGGTTTTAAAATTGATATTGTTTGTTCAGGAAATTGTTGGTCAATATACATTTTAAATTATTGATAATCGAAAGGTAACAATTTCTGGGTTTTCGACCAAAGGCAAAAATCAGGAAACAGTTCCTATTCATAGGGTGCTTAAATTCAGTAACTTTTTGGTCACCGATCAGGTTTGTTACCGATTATTTTCCCAGTGACAGATTGGTTTTGTTCGGTTTCAAAATTGATGTTATCGGGAAATTTGCAGTGTAAATTATTGGTAATCTTACAAAAACCATGTTTTACACCGATGGTTAATTTTTTGGTCACCGATCAGGTTTTTTACCGTCTGTGATACCGGAGAAAGGTTGGTTTTTGGTCGGTTTCAAAATTGATGTTATCGGGAAATTTACGGTATAAATGTTTGGTAATCTTATGGTAACAAAAACCAAGTTTTATACCGATGGTAACAAATCGGTAACAGTTCCAACCCATTGTGTGCCAAAATGCGGTAATTTATTGGTAAACGATCAGGTTCGTTACCGACGTGGTCCTCGGTAACAGGTTGGTTTTTTTTTGGTAACAAATTTAAAATTGTTTGTCGGGTCACTATCGCTAAAAAAACTAATCAGTTCCTTGCCATACATATTTGCATCTTTTTGCAAAGTGTCATCAAAATTGCTTAACGAACGAATGTTGTATGCATTCAACAAACATTGAAACAATAAACAGGTGTTTGGGAGGACCCCCACCACTTATCCCAATATTGTCCAAAAACTAATCAATTCTTTGTCATTAAAGTCTTCATCTTTTTTCATAGTTCCATTAAAATTGATTAATGAATGAAATCTGTATGCTCCCAACAAGCTTTAAAAACAAAGTGTGAAAAATCAGCAGTTGTATGGTAGAACCCCCGCCACTTTGATTAATGTGTCCCAAAAGATGATAATTGTTTTCTCACACTAATTGAACCCTTTTCCAGAAGTTTCATCATAATCACTTCATTATTGTAGGCTGTAGTGTGCATAAAGACACTGAAAAAACTGCCAACAATTTACAAAAAAAAATTTTACCGGAAGTGAAAAACCGGAAGTTGGGATGCAGAACTGTTGTGAATCGTGCTAAATGCTCATGTACCAAGTTTCATCCAATTCGATTATCAGGTACAGATGTTATTGAGCTATAAAAAAAAACAGGTGTATGGGACACCCCCCACCACTTTGTTCACTATCGCTCAAAAACTAATCAGTTCCTTGCCACATGTATTGCATCTTTTTCCAAAGTGTCATCAAAATTCGTTCACGAACGAATGCTGTGTGCTCCCAACAAACATTGAAAAAGTGTGACACAGTAAACAGGTGTTCGGGAGAACCCCCACCACTTATTCCAATATTATCCAGAAGCTAATCAGTTCTTTGTTACTTAAGTTTTCATCTTTTTTCAAAGTGTCATTAAAATAAATTAATGAATGAAGTCTGTATGCTCCCAACAAACTTAAAAAACAAAGCGTGAAAAGTCAGTTGTATGGTAGACCCCCCACCACATTGGTCAATGTGTCCGAAATGATGATAATTATCTTCTCACACTACACTGAGAAAAATTTAGTTTTCTAAATTCAAATAAACCATTTTTTAATTTCAAAAAGTTGAAAGTCTTGTTAAAATTAAAAACTATTTATTTGTTTTTAAGAACTATCTTTAGATAGTACTAATTTGCTTTTAAATGTTAATAAAATATTTTTTAAAAAATTTAGAAGATATCTTTTAATTTTAAATGATTTTTCTATTTGATTTTTGTTAGTTGGAACTAAAAACGTTTTGTTTGTTAATAATAAATGGGTTTTTAATAATTGTGCGATCTTTTATATATTTGTTATACGAAATCTACCGAAACGCAATTTTTTTTTTTTTTTTTGTAATAAAATGTGTTGTGTAATAGGGTTTAGAATATGTGTCACAACAACACATAAATACCTTTTAAGACCTAGGTCTAGACCTGGGTCCCACAACAACTGGCGTTCTGAGGTGTAGATTAACGCTTTTTTTAAACATCTGTGGGTTGAAGCCACCTGAGACTAAGTGTTCCGGCAAACTATTCCATTTGTACGCAGTTCGGACAAAGAAGTCTCTCTGCCATCTGCCAGTATGACAGCGCGGGATCTTTACCGTTTCACTGGTTGCGGCAGCCGATTGCCGAGTGGAACGGGGGTAAGAATAAGTTTGAGGCATGATGCCGCTGATTTCATCTGAGCACTGCTGATGACGATATTTGTAAAAAACAACGAGGTCAGCAACAGTGCGACGATGTTGTAGGGAATCAAGTTGTGATGTCAAAGTTCGATCACCTACAATTCGTATAGCTCGCTTTTGAACAGAGTCCAAGAGGGCCAAGATGGAAACAGAGGCAGCACCCCAAACTTGACAGCAGTACTCCAAACAGGGACGAATATAGGACTTATAAACATGGAGCAATTGGTATGGAGTGAAAAATTTTTTGCATCTATTTAGGAGGCCGAGTTTTTTAGACGCGCTTTTTGCCATCGCCATTACATGATCGTTCCAGAGTAGGTCATTTGAAACTGTGACACCCAATAAACGAATGTTTTTACATTCACCTATTGGTTCATCACACATACTAAATAAAATATCTTTGGGGAACTCGGTCTTTAATCTGGAAACAATCAACAGCTGTGTTTTGGTGGAGTTGAAATTGACAAGGTTTTGGTCACCCCAGTCGGCGACTTTATTCAGGTCTTTGTTCACGTTTATGGCAGCGTCTCTCCGGGCAGGATTAATTCGTTCGTGCATTTTACCTTTTGAAGGAAGGGGCTCGAACGACTTGTGCAGAGTACTATCATCTGCAAAACTATTTATTGGGTTGCTGGTGATTTTCAACAATTCGTTGATATAAATCAAAAATAGGGTTGGGGACAATACTGAGCCTTGGGGTACACCAGCGTTAATTAGTTTAGACTCAGAAGAATATCCGTCTAAGGTTACCGAAATGTATCGGCCGGATAGAAAATTTTGAATCAGCTTCACAACATTGGGATGAAAACCGTACGCAACGAGCTTGTTGATTAAGTTGGCATGCCAGACTCGATCGAATGCCTTGGAGATGTCTAAAGCGATAACGTATGTTTCACCACCTTTATCAAGTATGCTGTTCCAACAATGCGCTACATAGTTTAATAGATCGGTAGTTGATCTTTTGTTTCGAAAACCGTATTGGCTGTCGGATATTAAATGATTTTCTTCCAGAAATTTTGAAATATGTGTATTAATATAATGCTCATAGACTTTGGATAGGACCGATAGTAAAGCTATTGGCCTATAATTTGAGATATCGGATTTTGGTCCCTTTTTGGGGACGGGCTGGATATTTGCCAACTTCCAGCACGAGGGAAATATACCAGATTTGTAGGATTGGTAGAATATTTTAGTTAAAGTTGGTGCAAGTTCTTTGGAAAAGGTTTTTAAAATAATGGGTGGAATATTGTCCATTCCTGATGCTTTGTTGATGTTTAACCCCTTTAAAAGTTTAGCGACTATTTTGGGTTTGAAGTGAAGTTCATTCTGTAAATATCCCGTTAGCTAAATAATATTTGTCACAAAACTAGGAAATGAGTTTTATTTGTAGTCTTCATTTGTTCGTGTTTTACATTTATTAGAATTAGAATTTATTCTTTAAAAGTGAAATATTTATATTCTAAGCAAATATTGTGAAATTGTATTCCATTTTTAGTATAGTTTTTGGTAAAGTTTATTAAAATGGACCAATCTATAGAACTAAGTGAATTTATTTTTTGTTCAGAACAATCGGATCAAGATTACATAAATCAAGACGCCGGGTTATTATTTAACGAATGGGGTTTGTCCGACAAAGTTAAAAATAATTTAAATCTTTGTGGAGTTACAATTGAGGTTTTAAAAAATTTAACTTTGGATGATTTAAAGGATATTTTCCCCTCTGTGGAATCTTTTGGTGATAAAGTTATATTTCGTTCTAATTTAATAAAATGGCGTGAGAAAATCGTAAGTATTGTAGTAATTATAATTAAGTATTAAGTCAACTATAGTTAAATTTTTTATTTAGTACTTTTTATAATAAGTTTATTAATTTAATTTGATTCTACATTTAATGACTATAATATTTTAATATCAGGATATTCCAATAATTGATCCTAGAGCAACCACTATCACCAATTTAAGTGATTTGTCTAATGTGCAAAAGTGCGTGAACGATTCATTTTTGAGTTCAACTGATGCAGGTTCGTCATGCTCTAAATATGATCTTGACAACAATTTTGTAGAGAAATTAATAAAAACCACCATAAAAGGAAAAATTATTGAGGACGGGTATAAGACAAATGGCTTTCTAAATGAACTGGAGCAAAAAGATTTAGTTCATTTAACGGTTGACTATTTGATAGCAACACAACAACAAATATCACCAACAAATTTTGAGGAATGCACCAACCAAATAAAAGTGTTATTTCCAAATGAAAATATTGTAAGATAATTGTTATAAACAAAAATTAAAACATTTAATATATCATATATATTTACAGGAAAATTATTACAGAACTTCAAATAAAGAAAAAGGTCTGCAGAAAAGAAAACTTTATAGTGGAAAAATTTACCATAGATATGTAAATTTGATAAATAAACGAAAAAAATATTCAAGTAAGAAAGATTCATATTCTGAATCAAATGAAATAGTATTCTACAAAATAACACAGCAGAGCTACTGCCTATAGGTATAAATTGTTTAAAATATATCTGATATACAATTTCAAATTTTGAAAAACTCTGAGATTATATTAATTATTATGTAGATCAATTTAACCAATTAAAAATTTGGTTGAATTCAAACTTTAGTCCATGGGATAAAGTATGTGACTTCTGGGAAAAAACTGCAAGCAATCGAATAACCAGTTTTATAAGGTCAAAATCTTCAGTATCTGACTTTTTGAATTTGTGGCCATTGTACGATAACAGTCTTGGTTATCAACTTGTAAGTTTGAAAGAAAAACTTATATTGTAACTGAATTGAAATACATTCATTTATTTATATTTACAGATTGAAATAGATTTTAATTATTTACATCCGGGGAAAAAAGATAATCTTTTAGAAAAATTTGAAACGTTTACTGATACTTTCATAAAATACGCCAAAACTAAAATTAAAGATAAGGCCAATTTAAATTTATTCTCCAAACTAAAAACAGCCAATATTGACAAAAGTCTGTATATGATAATATCTGTTTAACTTTATATGTACACTAATCTTATTTGTTTGCTTTTCAGATTCAAAGGATTGTATATTAACGTTGATTCTCCATGCAATAATTCAACCCAGTCGCATATCTAAAACATATAAACCTACCATTAGCGATTCACAGAATGACTTTCTACTTCATGTTACATCCTTAAACGACATCAATCCTCAATTAGAGAAACGGCGAAATAGTTATTATGAAAAAAAAATTAAACTTCAACCATCAATAATTGTGGTAGGATCTGATATAACGAAGCTTACACATTTTTACGTGTACAGCGATGGCCTTAAATACAAACTAATGAGTTTCCAAAAATGCCTAGACGTTGTCATCAAGCTCATTTTTGTATTTAATTTAAAATATTCGACAATAAGTAAAAACGTATGGTTGTTTCTAGAACAGTATTTTTTTGAGTTGCCTATTACTAAATCTAATGCACAGGTAAATACACTGATAAAAGAATTCAATAGTTTTCAAACAAAATTTAAAGTTTAATAATTCATTAATTCAAATTTAAGTATGGAATTTAAATGTTTTTTATGTGATACTATTTTTACAATTTCGATTAATTATATTGTTTATTTAAAAGAGTTTCATAAAATACCTTCGATTTATCAGTTTAAATGCACAGTCGCAAACTGCTGTCAAACATTTCAAAATATTTATACTTTTAAGATTCATTTAAAAAAACATGATAAACAAACTGGTTCAAAGGAATTAATTGATATTACACCATGCCCTGCCTTAATAAGAGTAAATAATACTGATTCCGATATAAACGTAACACTTCAGAATTCTTTTTCAACTTCCATCTCAACTTGTTCTATAGAAAAATCCACAAATAACTTTAACATTAATCATTCTGAAATACTGGATCAAATAAAAAGGTCTATTATAACGTTTATTTTATGTTTACATAGTAAACCAAGTTTTCCAAGAAAAGATGTTTTATTCGTTCAAAACTGTTTATCAACTTTTATTTTGAGTCCAATTTTTAAATACATAATTAATATTCTTCTAACATTTACTGTGAACACTATCCAAACTAATTTATTAAAATCATTTTTAGACGCAATTGGTAATTTTATGTCAAATTTAAATACCGAGTACAAATTATTTAAACACCTAAAAAAAATGGATTTGTTCGAGCATCCAAAAGCATTTCTACTTAATAACGAACTGTCAACAATTATATTAAATGGGAATCCAACAATTGATTCAAATATAACAGAAGGTACTCTATTAGATATTCCTTTCCAAATTAGAAAATATTTTGAGTTTCCTGGGATATTAGACGCTACCCTAAAACATATGAAAGAACTTGCTATACAAGGCAAATTTCAAAATTTTATTAACGGTCAACAGTGGGAAATAAGAATGCGTAGTGCCTCAAATAAAATTGTTATACCTTATTTCCTATATATTGATGACTTTGGAATAGATGACAGTTTAGGTTCACATGCTAGTGATCATTCGGTTATGGGTTTGTATTATAATTTTCCAACAATACCTAATAATCAAACTTCGAGACTAAAAAATATATTTGTAGCTGGTTTTCTAAAATCGCGAGATGTTAAAGAAAATAATATAAATAAAGTTTTGTCTCATTTTATAAATGTGCTAAAAAAATTGAAAAATGAAGGATTGGAAATACGCGTAAATGAAAAAATGTATAATATTCATTTCGTATTAGGTTTAGTAGTGGGCGATAATTTAGCCTTAAATACCACGCTTGGCTTTGCTGGGTCTTTTAGTGCCAAATTTTATTGCAGGATATGCAAACGAAGTAAAACTGAAACCGAGTTAGATTGTCACGAGTATCTCCACTCTTTGAGAAACCTCGACAATTACCATTTAGATGTTTTGCAAAACGATGTTAAAGAAACCGGAGTTAAAGAAAACTCTATATTTAATTCAATTCCGACATTTCATGTTACGAACAACTATTCATGCGATATAATGCATGACTTGTTTCTAGGGGTTTGCAAATATGACTTATCACATATTTTGAAATATTTTATATACACAAAAAAATATTTTACTTTATCAACTTTAAATGAGAGGAAGCAACTATTTCAATTTGGTGCTACAGAAATAGGCAACATATGTTTGCCCATACAACAATCTCACATTAATCGAGCAAAATTCAAGATGATGGCTAAAGAAATGAAAACTTTCATGCATTTTATAACCCTTATGATTGGAGATCTAGTTCCACTTCACGATGAAACTTATGAGGTATTAAAATGTTTAGTTTGTAGGAACTTTCCCAATAAAACGTAAAATTATAGTTACCGTATTACCCGTCGAGCAGAGCATTTAGTTTGTAGATGAATTGTCAAATAAAATTTTATATTTCATTTCAATTTTATATTTCATTTCGGGATTGGCAGCGAGTGTGTTTACAAGTTAAAAAGAAAAAAACATTAAAAAATCAGAATTGTTAGCAAAATTAAAGTGTCGTTAGAACAAGGTACTTATAAATTTATTTTGTATTTAAATACTTTATTTGTAAGTTTTTTTTTATTATTGTATTTTAACTCGTAATTGTTTTTAATAAAATTTAGTTCCATTCATAAGAAGTTTACTGGCTTTCGAATTACAACAATCAATAAATAAATAGATTTTAACCAAGAATTTATAGTGGTGACGCCCGAACACGTTAAAAAAAGAACACAAGCCAAGAAATCTTCTGAAAATTTCAGAAAAAAGGAACTTGGAGCTATTCGACACAGGTAAATCAAACATTTATTATTTTAATATGTATATAAAATAAATCAGCTGTACAGTACATAAAGATAAAGTTACAAAAAGCTGTAAAAAGAAGAATCTTTATCCAAAGCGTATGACGTTACAAAACCAACGCTAAAATTTGCATGTGCACGTAGCGGGATTTCAGATACCGCTATAACGGTCAATAAAACAATTATCTGAAACAACAGCTGATATTTTGTTTTTTTTCCATCATTTAAATAAAATTTAAATATTATTTATTTTCAATAAGAAACCATAAAAATTTAAATATATTGTATTTTAAAATAAAGCGTGTATGTTAAAATTAAGTTAAATTTTATAGAATTTTTACATTATTTCGTATAAAAATTAATTGCTATATCTAAATATTTGGAACATATATATACCTCTACGTATTTTAAATTTTTTTTAAACAATTTTTGTGTTTTGTGTAATTTTAAGCGTAAAATATTTCTGTAAAACAATTTTGATTTTGGTCGAAAGGCTGCGTTTGCTACTACTTATGCTGCGTATATTTAACATTTTTCGATTTTTTTTATCCAGTTTTCAGTCAAGTTTAAGCGTACAAAGAAGGGAAAACAAATAAGGTTTAGTGTCATTTGTTTTTTTTAGTAGGTATTTGTTTTTGTTTTTGTGAAAATTTTTTTTTATAAGTCTATTAGTACCTTTAAAGAATGGAAAACGGAGATAATAGTACAAGCTTGGGAGATGATAGTAAAAATACGGATGCAACAAAAAGTAATGAGACTTCGGTATCCGCAGTAACTGTTAAATTACCATCATTTTGGGTTTCTTGTCCCGGAGCGTGGTTCATTCAAGCTGAATCGCAATTCAGTTTGCGAAATGTTACAAGCGATCGCACAAAATTTGATTACGTTATTGCTGCACTACCACAAGATGTAATCATATCAGTACTAGACATCATACGCAAACCACCACCAGCACAACTTTATCAGACCCTTAAGAAGGCTCTGGTTGAAAGGCACTCGCTCAGTGAAGAACGGCGAATGGAATCACTGCTTTCTAACACCGAAATGGGCGATCGTAAGCCATCAGAATTTTTCCGCTCAATGGAATTGTTAGCAGGATCCTCTGACTCTTTTTCTTCCGATCTTTTATTGAAGCTATGGTTAAGACGTCTACCTTCAAATATAAACATAGCACTCGTAGCTACGGGAAAAACCTCTCCACCTGAATTAATCGCGATTGCAGACAAAATCTGGGAAGCGTCGAACCCATTACAAATAGCTTCAGTTAACACACCACACGTAATTTCATCCGCTTCAACATCAAACAATACCATTGCAGATCTTTGTTCGGCAAAAGCGGAAATGACTAGTCGGTTTAGAACCATGGAACGGGAAATTAACGAGGTAAAGGCATCAGTGTACTCCCGAGGTTATCGAAATCGTTCGCGTTCACGTACTGAGAACAGAAATCCCGGATATCAAAGCCGAGGTAGAAGTAGAAGTCATTCAAGAGGGAACCATCCAAATTGCTATTATCATTTTAAATTTGGCGCAAATGCACGACGGTGCCGCGAACCATGCCAATTTAATACAAAAACCGAGTCCACAGAGCCAAAAAACTCATAGAATCTGCTGATTCTGCGGCAGTCAGCACATATCCTAATTCTCGCCGCTTGTTTTTGTACGATTCCATTAATAAATTTAAATTTTTAATCGACACAGGCGCGGATATTTCCGTTTTACCCAGATCACATTTTAAATATTTAAAACAAGACACAGATAGTCCTCTCTCAGCCGCAAATGGTTCCAGTATTCCAACATTTGGAACGAAATTGCTAAAAGTAAATTTAGGATTGCGTCGCGAGTTTCCTCATGTTTTCACTATCGCGGATGTTTCACGTCCTATTATTGGAGCAGATTTTTTGACAAAATTTGGTCTAATGGTGGATCTTGGTAAGAAACAACTTAGAGATAGTGAAACCTCTCTTTCCATAAACGCCGTCTACGCGCATACAGATGTACCAACGGTGAAAATTAATTTAGTGGATCGTAATCAGTTCACAGAAATTCTTAAAGAATACCCGACTATAACTGAAAACCCTCGTTATGATTTACCCGTTTCCCATAATGTACTCCATTACATAGAAACAAGTGGAAGGTTACCATTTTCTCGACCTCGTCGATTAGACCCTTCAAAATATAAGCTAGCGAAATAATCTTTTGAAAATATGGTGAATCTCGGAATATGTAGACCATCTTCGTCACAAGTATCATCTCCTCTGCATATGGTGGCGAAGAAAGATGACAACGACTGGAGGCCATGTGGGGATTATCGGCGGTTAAACGCAATAACTATACCCGACCGATATCCGATTCCCCACATACAGAATTTTTCGTGTAATTTGCATGGTAGCACAATATTCTCCAAAATTGACTTAGTAAGAGCCTACCACCACATCCCCATAGCAGAGGAGGATATACCGAAAACAGCGATAACGACTCCTTTCGGATTGTACGAATTTCTCAGAATGCCGTTCGGACTACGTAACGCGGCACAATCCTTTCAACGTTTCGTTAACGGGATTTTCCGCGATATAGACTTTGTGTTCATTTACATCGATGATTTTTTAATCTTCAGTAAAGCAGAGGAAGAACACAAAGAACATTTGAGAGTTATTTTCAAAAGATTAGCTGAATACGGTCTAACAATTAATCCTCAAAAATGTGAATTCGGAGTGAAAAAATTAGATTTTCTTAGCCACGAGGTTTCTTAAGACGGAATTTTACCTTCCAGGAACAGAGTGCGAGCAATTGAAGAATTTCCCCAACCAACCAGCATTAAACAAACGCAGAGATTTTTAGGCATGGTAAATTATTACCATAGGTTCCCCGCACATGGCTGAATATCTGACGCCTATTTATGATCATTTATCTAAATTACCAAAAAAGGGCAAATCAAAAGAATTTGCCTGGCCTGAAAATTGTCAGACAATGTTTGAAAAAGTTAAGAGTATACTAGCTAGCGCAACAATGTTGACACATTCAGCGGAAACAGCAGAGATCAGCATTACTGCTGACGCATCCAACATCGCTGTAGGGGCTGTTTTGCAACAGAAAGTAGGTCAAGGAAATTGGGAACCACTCAGTTTCTTTTCGAAAAAATTATCAAATAGTGAAAAAAAATATGCAGCGTTCGATCGCGAATTACTAGCGATATATTTGGCTATAAAACACTTTCGTCACTTTGTGGAAGGTAGAGAATTTACGATTTTCACAGATCATAAGCCTCTCGTAAAGGCAATTGATTCCAAAACAGAAAGGAGCCCACGTCAAGCACGACAACTTGATTTCATAGCACAATTTAGCTCCGACATACAACACGTCAAAGGGACAGATAACGTCGTCGCTGATACACTGTCTAGAGTAGACGGTGACGAGACATCAGTGATTGACAACAACGGCTGTACCTTGGAACAATTGTCTAACTCACAAGAAGAAGATAAGGAATTAGATGAACTGCGAAATAGAAACGATTTAAGTTTTAAATTGAGCTTAATTGATATGCCCTCTGCGAACATTAAATTATGGTGTGAAGTAGGAACAAATACAACTCGTCCTTATGTACCTTCTCCTCTTCGAAAAACCCTTTTCAATGTACTTCACGGAATATCACATATAGGTGTTAGAGGTACTCGAAAACTAGTGTCATCAAAATACTTCTGGCCAGGAATGAACAGGGACGTAAACCTTTGGGCAAAACAATGCGTCGATTGCCAACGATCCAAGGTACAGAGACACACAAAGACTGAGCATGGTAAGATTGAAATTCCTACGCACAGGTTTGAGCACATCCATTTGGACATAGTGGGACCGCTGCCTCAATCAGAAGGGTTTTCATATCTTTTAACTCTGTTGGATCGGTATACTAGATGGCCAGAAGCGTATCCTATGCGTGACATGTCTACGTCAACAATAGTTAAAACTTGTGTCTCACAATATGTCTCACGTTTTGGCATACCAAAAATAATCACCACCGACCGTGGAACACAGTTTGAATCAAAATTTTTCCAGGAAATAACCCAAATGCTTGGAGTGCATAGATGTCGTACCACGGCCTACAACCCACAAGCCAACGGTATGGTCGAAAGATTTCACCGAACGCTAAAAGCAGCACTGCGAGCTAAAAATAATTTACAGTGGACGTTGGAGCTACCAATTATCCTTCTCGGTTGTAGAATCGCAATCAAAGAGGATATCAAATGCTCCGCGGCAGAATTAGTGTACGGAACCACACTATGTATACCAGGAGAACTTTTTACTAGTCCACCTGAAAAAGAGATGTCACAGCACGAGTTCGTGGATCAACTGCACAGGTTTTTCGATAATATCCGTCCAAAAGAAACCAGAAATAATGGTCGCTCTGATGTTTTTATCCCTTCTTCACTAGAAACGTGCGATTACGTGTATTTAAGAGTCGATAAAGTAAAAACGGGTCTAACTCCTCCATACAGAGGACCTTTTAAAGTAGTAAGGAAATTGCGCAAGCAATTTGTTATTGAAGTGGATGGTAAAAGTGAAACAGTAGCAATAGATCGCATCAAACCAGCATATCTTGCAGATGACAGCAAGAATGCATCACGCTCCGAACCTAGAACTAAACAAATCCGATTCGTATTACCAAAATAGTTACACAATTTAACTTTATCGTGTTTGATTGATTTCAGCACTATCATTTCCCAAGAAAATTTTATTATATTCATTCTTCAATCCGAATATTTGTAGAGAAACAAAATTTTAATTATTTCTTCGCGTTTCCGTGCAAACGTATTAATCTAAAAAATAATTATCTACTGAGTATTTATTGAAATCATCAATATATTATAATTCATCAGTAGATTCATAGATCGAAATTAAAACATTTTAATGAGTTTTAATTTAGTTGATTCATGGTATATACAGATACGGAATACGGTTGAAGTTTTCGTAGCCACTCTTAAAATATTTTTCTCTTCTTACGCAGTCCCCTGCTGGAGGGGGAGTCTGTAGGAACTTTCCCAATAAAACGTAAAATTATAGTTACCGTATTACCCGTCGAGCAGAGCATTTAGTTTGTAGATGAATTGTCAAATAAAATTTTATATTTCATTTCAATTTTATATTTCATTTCGGGATTGGCAGCGAGTGTGTTTACAAGTTAAAAAAGAAAAAAACATTAAAAAATCAGAATTGTTTGCAAAATTAAAGTGTCGTTAGAACAAGGTACTTATAAATTTATTTTGTATTTAAATACTTTATTTGTAAGTTTTTTTTTATTATTGTATTTTAACTCGTAATTGTTTTTAATAAAATTTAGTTCCATTCATAAGAAGTTTACTGGCTTTCGAATTACAACAATCAATAAATAAATAGATTTTAACCAAGAATCTATAAGTTAAAATTATTGATTTAGTACTGTTACCGGCTTTTGATGAAGAAATTTTGCTAGAACTGGACCAGTTAATTTTAAAACATCATTCTTTCTATATAAAACTTTTTTCAGATACGTTGAAACCAAAGCATCATATGATGCTTCATTATCCTTCGATAATCCGGCAAAGCGGTGCTCTTAGAAATTTGTGGTGTTTCCGTTTTGAAAGTAAACACCAAATGCATAAGGTGTACTCTCATAATATTACATCCCGTGTAAACGTTCCAGCCACCTTAGCCCTTAAAGAATCTCTTCGATTTTCTAATAATGTAATAAATGGTTTTTTTGACGACGAATTTGAATATAAGAACGAAAAAAAGTTTAATTTAGAAACAAAGTTATATTTTGATAAAATCCAGAATTGTCAGGAGATTATCAAATTGAACCTAATTGAAGTATCAGAAATAATCTATCGGGGAATTGCATATAAAAAGGAGTATTTTCTGACAATAACTAAATCATTTGGCATCCTGCCTCAAGTTTTTGAGATAGTTGATATACTTTTCGATCAAATAAAATCAAACTGTTACGTAATCTGTAAGGTGTGGGCATCAGTAAGATTCTCGGATCATTTTGTTTCTTATGTTATAAATGAATCAATAAATCAATATGAATTTCATGATATTAACATTTTTGATGGACCACCTATTCATTGTTATTTAATTAATAACGGTCACAAAGTTATTAGGGTGAAAAAGTATTTTAAATAAATAAATTATTAATTTTGAATGAATTGTTAATTCATATTATTAATGAATTATTAAATAAAAAAATCAATTTTAAATTATTAATTTTAAACATGAATTTATATTTTATTTTTATTAATGCTCATCCTATTTTATAAATTATTATTTTCGTGAAATATAATAACTTTATACTTAAATATTATTACATAATTACTTTATATTGTGATTTAGTAATCTCTGTAAAAATGTGAATAAATAATTAAATAAAATTATAATGAATAAAACTATATTGGGAATTTATTTTGGATTTTTGAGATCAATTAAACTCAAGTAAGTAAGGAAGTAATTGGAATATTTTCAATTCAAAGGTATGGTTTGAAGTTTCTCCGAAAAAAAACTACAATTCACATTTTACGTGTTTCGGATCGGATTCGAACCTACCCTCGTCAGTGCCCGGCTCGAATCTTTGGGCAGACACGCTATCGATTACGCCGTTGAGGCGATGACAATTTCAAAGTTGAAACTCCTTCATCACTTAATTATTTTTTACTTAAGTTGAATTTTTCCACTGTCATTAGACTCCATATTATGGAAATGCTTTTACATTATATGGGATTTTTTGCATTAAATTTCTAGACAATACTTTGTGTGAATTCATAGAATGGGGAACATTTCTATTCTAATTAACATCCTAAGTCACGATTGTATAGTCATTATTGATTGTTTCCAATCAATGTGAAATCAATGGCTGACACTTGGTCAATTTGTAGTTCTATATGTATTAACATTAGACTACATTAAGGGAATTTTAAATTTATTTTGGATTTTTGAGATCAATTAAACTCAAGTAAGTAAGGAAGTAATTGGAATATTTTCAATTCAAAGGTATGGTTTGAAGTTTCTCAGAAAAAAACTACAATTCACATTTTACGTGTTTCGGATCGGATTCGAACCTACCCTCGTCAGTGCCCGGCTCGAATCTTTGGGCAGACACGCTATCGATTACGCCGTTGAGGCGATGACAATTTCAAAGTTGAAACTCCTTCATCACTTAATTATTTTTTACTTAAGTTGAATTTTTCCACTGTCATTAGACTCCATATTATGGAAATGCTTTTACATTATATGGGATTTTTTGCATTAAATTTCTAGACAATACTTTGTGTGAATTCATAGAATGGGGAACATTTCTATTCTAATTAACATCCTAAGTCACGATTGTATAGTCATTATTGATTGTTTCCAATCAATGTGAAATCAATGGCTGACACTTGGTCAATTTGTAGTTCTATATGTATTAACATTAGAATACATTAAGGGAATTTTAAATTTATTTTGGATTTTTGAGATCAATTAAACTCAAGTAAGTAAGGAAGTAATTGGAATATTTTCAATTCAAAGGTATGGTTTGAAGTTGCTCAGAAAAAAACTACAATTCACATTTTACGTGTTTCGGATCGGATTCGAACCTACCCTCGTCAGTGCCCGGCTCGAATCTTTGGGCAGACACGCTATCGATTACGCCGTTGAGGCGATGACAATTTCAAAGTTGAAACTCCTTCATCACTTAATTATTTTTTACTTAAGTTGAATTTTTCCACTGTCATTAGACTCCATATTATGGAAATGCTTTTACATTATATGGGATTTTTTGCATTAAATTTCTAGACAATACTTTGTGTGAATTCATAGAATGGGGAACATTTCTATTCTAATTAACATCCTAAGTCACGATTGTATAGTCATTATTGATTGTTTCCAATCAATGTGAAATCAATGGCTGACACTTGGTCAATTTGTAGTTCTATATGTATTAACATTAGACTACATTAAGGGAATTTTAAATTTATTTTGGATTTTTGAGATCAATTAAACTCAAGTAAGTAAGGAAGTAATTGGAATATTTTCAATTCAAAGGTATGGTTTGAAGTTTCTCAGAAAAAAACTACAATTCACATTTTACGTGTTTCGGATCGGATTCGAACCTACCCTCGTCAGTGCCCGGCTCGAATCTTTGGGCAGACACGCTATCGATTACGCCGTTGAGGCGATGACAATTTCAAAGTTGAAACTCCTTCATCACTTAATTATTTTTTACTTAAGTTGAATTTTTCCACTGTCATTAGACTCCATATTATGGAAATGCTTTTACATTATATGGGATTTTTTGCATTAAATTTCTAGACAATACTTTGTGTGAATTCATAGAATGGGGAACATTTCTATTCTAATTAACATCCTAAGTCACGATTGTATAGTCATTATTGATTGTTTCCAATCAATGTGAAATCAATGGCTGACACTTGGTCAATTTGTAGTTCTATATGTATTAACATTAGACTACATTAAGGGAATTTTAAATTTATTTTGGATTTTTGAGATCAATTAAACTCAAGTAAGTAAGGAAGTAATTGGAATATTTTCAATTCAAAGGTATGGTTTGAAGTTGCTCAGAAAAAAACTACAATTCACATTTTACGTGTTTCGGATCGGATTCGAACCTACCCTCGTCAGTGCCCGGCTCGAATCTTTGGGCAGACACGCTATCGATTACGCCGTTGAGGCGATGACAATTTCAAAGTTGAAACTCCTTCATCCCTTAATATATTGGGAATGCTTTTAATTTTAAATTTAGAAAACTGAGGAAAATTTCACAACCCTACATAAAATAAAAAATAAATCTCTTAAAAACAAAGAAATAGTTATTTAAAGTATCTTTTATAAACTTTAATAAACTTGTTTGTATTAATAAAAAGTTACTTTTTAAAACTGATAAACTGTTTCTTTATTTTTATGAACAAAACTATCCAAAAAAATATTATTAAAAACGAACAAATTATCTGTTTATTCCTAAAAACAATACTTGGGTAGTGAAATCCGAAATTCTACGTCCACGCCGTGCTACCTGGGTAATGCTAACAGAATTAGGTTGGTGTAGTTGAGAGGGGCAGAGTAAATACTGCTTATACTCAATGATTCTGCACCATGGCGAGTCATTGGCGCCACAAAACCAATGCAACTCAAGCGTCTGTTCTCCATGTTAGGGGCGGCTTGGAGCGGGCGTCTGTCTTGGATCAAGCGGCTCGCTATATAAACGTGTAGCAAGCGTCTGTTCTCCATGTTAGGGGCGGTTTGTAGCGGGCGTCTGTCTTGGATCAAGCGGCTCGCTATATAAACATGTAAAAAGGTTGTTTCTGGTGACCTTAAGATGCAGAACGAACCCATTCACGAAAATTTGGGTTGGGCGAAGGGCTAACACCCCATTTCCGTAAAAAACTACTTGTCATGAATTCTGTACACAGGCCTCGGATTATCTCGGATTCACTATTAGAACGACCTCGGAAACTGTACCCGGACTACGATTTAAAAATGGGAACCTGGAACGTGCTAAGCCTTAGAAGACCAGGAGATCTACTGAAACTTACAAACCAAATCAATAGCTATACACTGGATATAGTGGCGTTACAAGAACTAAGATGGCCAGGGAGTGGAATCCACGAAACAGCCAAAGGATACACTCTCTACTACTGCGGTCATGAAAACGGAGGAGAATTTGGAGTTGGCTTTCTTATACACCGTCGCGTGAATCAGCATGTTATCGACTTCTGCCCAATTAATATGCGGTTATGCACACTGAGAATCCGCACGCAAAAATTTAATGTAACGATCATCAATGTTCATGCACCTACTGAAGACAAAGCAGATGACATTAAAGACCTGTTCTTCCTAGAACTCGAAGAAGTCATCAATAACATCCCGCGGCACGATATAAAAATCGTGGTAGGTGACTTCAATGCGCAAATTGGTAGAAGTGCAGAACTTAAAACACATGTCGGCCCTAACAGCTTGCATCATGCTAGTAACAATAACGGCTTTCGCACAGCTGAACTGGCTATGATGTATGATCTAGTAATATCTAGCACTTTCTTTCCTCATAAGAGAATCCACAAAGCAACGTGGAAATCAAATGATGGAAGAACTGAAAATCAAATCGATCACGTCATGATTTCTAAGAGACACTCTACAAGTGTAACTGACGTTCGATCATACAGAGGTGCTGATATGGACACCGATCATATGCTTGTCATCTTTAAGTATAAGTGCAAATTATCATCTACATTTAATAGGCAAGCAAAAAAGACCGTGCGCTGGAATGTCGAAGCATTTAAACACCTGGAAACACTGAATAGATATCAGGAAATTGTAACGCAAAACATAGAAGAGCATGACATCCCATCTGAGATGCCATTAAACATACAAGAAGAATGGCAAACGCTTCAATCAACCATCATATCCGCAGCACAAACTACAATCGGAAAACGACCACCGAAATCACGTAACGAATGGTTTGATGACGAGTGCCGCGAAAGCATTGAGCACAAACAAAAACTGCGAGAAAAATGGTTAACAAGAAACACCCGAAGCTCCCAAACTGATTATCTATGCGCCAGAAAAGCCTCAGCAAAACTCCTACGGAAAAAGAAACGCGAACACATGAAGAGCTGTATCGAAAACATCAACCAACATGCGGCTAATGGAAATTCGAAAGAGTGTTTTGCCAATGCGCGGAATCTGACCAAAGATTTCCACCCAAGATCTACAGCCATCAAAAATGGAAACAACGAGCTTACAACAAGTGAACGTGATGTGCTGGAAGTATGGCGATCCCACTTTCAAGACCTACTGAATAGGACGAACGAAGTTCATCCTATTCGAGCAATTGCTCCGTCAAGTGAGGAGATTTTTGTCCCTTACCCAACAATAGAAGAAGTGGAAGCTGCCATCAAAAAATTAAAAAATGACAAATCACCAGGTATCGATGGAATCCCTGCAGAACTACTTAAGAATGGAGGAGCAGCTCTGGTCTCACGTATATATGATCTGATTCTTGCAATCTGGGACCAAGAAGAACTACCTGCTGAATGGAAAACAGCTCTCATTGTTCCGCTACATAAAAAAGGTGACCGCCTAAAGTGTGCAAATTATCGTGGAATCGCACTGTTGAACACTGCATATAAAATACTAGCTAATGTCGTACTCGCTCGGCTCATCCCGTTTGCCGAATCTATCATCGGCGACTATCAGTGTGGTTTTCGTCCCAACCGTTCAACCACAGATCAATGTTTTACCTTAAGGATGATTCTGGAAAAATGTTGGGAGTACAACATCAGCATTCACCAGCTCTACGTTGATTTCAAGCAAGCATATGATAGCATCATCCGCGACAACCTCTGGTCTGCACTCATATGCCTTGGTATTCCAGAGAAACTTGTTTCTCTGTGCAAACTCACAACATCGGGATCAAACTGTAGAATAGTAATCGAAGGGTCAGTTTCTGACTCTTTTGATATAACATCAGGTGTTCGACAAGGTGATGCACTCGCACCCGTACTATTTAATTTGGCGCTTGAGTACGCGATAAGAAAAAGCCGCATTGAGACACAAAACTGTATATTTAACAAATCTAGTCAAATTCTTGGCTATGCAGATGATATTGTGCTTCTCGGACGTAGAACAAGCGATATCAAGGATAGTCTCTCTCGGCTTGAAAGAAATGCTAAACGACTTGGATTATGCATTAACACCGGCAAGACTAAACTATTAACAACATCCAGGAATAAACCTCCCGGCAATCTGAATACTGGCGACTATGAAGTGGAACGTGTGGAAAACTTCAAATACCTCGGGTCTGTAATAACATCGTCAAATGACATGCAGGCAGATATTAAAGCTCGTGTCTCAGCCGCATACAGAGTTTTCTACGCATACTCAAAACTTTTGCGATCTAAACATCTTTCGCAGTCGTGCAAACTCACACTTTACAAAGCATTAATTCGACCTGTGCTTACCTTTGGAAGCGAAAGCTGGACACTGACTTCCTCCGATTGTAGAATTTTATCAACATTCGAGAGGAAAGTCATACGAACAATTTATGGTCCATGTAAAGTTGCTGAAAATCAGTATAGAATCCGAATGAATCATGAAATCAGACAGCTTCTTGGAGGCTGCGATGTAATCGGATTCATTAAATCTAACCGGATTAGATGGTTTGGTCATGTAGAAAGGGCACCATTAGATAGAATGATTAAAAAAGCGTCCCAACAACAACCAGCTGGTGTTCGTCGAAGAGGAAGACCTAGACAACGCTGGCGTGATGACATCATCCAAGACCTTCGTGATATAGGATGTCGAAACTGGGGTCAACTGGTCATGGAACGAGACGATTGGAAGCTGATTGCACAGACGGCAAAATCCCTCCATGGGATGTAAACGCCAGAGAGAGAGAGAAATACTTTTTGCGTAAAAACTATATGTATATTTATTTGCTTTTACATGATTTTTTTTTCTGAGTGTAATTGGAACTCTTTTCATAAGTTTCATCATAATCACTTCATTGTTGTAGGCTGTAGTGTGCATAAAGACACTGAAAAAACTTCAAAAAAGTACAAACAAAATTTTTTACCGGAAGTGAAAAACCGGAAGTTGGGATGCAGAACTATTGTAAACTGTACTACATACTCATGTACCAAGTTTCATCCAATTCGCTTATCAGGTAAAGATGTTATAGAGCTTTCAAAAAAACAGGTGCTCCAGGGACCCCACACCATTTTGTTCACTATCGCTCAAAAACTAATCAGTTCCTTGTCATACATGTTTGCATCTTTTGTCCAAAGTGTCATCAAAATTCATTCAGGAATGAATGTTTTATGCTCCCAACAAACATAAAAACTTTGTGGAAAAACCAACTGTTGTATGGTGGACCCCCAAACCCTTCATCCAATGTGCTCCAAAAGCTAACAAAATCTTTTTCATGTTATTTAAAAGCTTTTACCAACGTTTCATGAAAATCGATCGGTAATTGTAGGCTATAGTAGGGATAAACACCTGAAAAAAAAACTTTTTAACTGGAAGTGACAAACCGAAAGTTGATATGTAGAAATATTGGAAACAGTACTAAAACCTTATATACCAAGTTTCAATAAGATCATTATCCGGGATCAGAAGTTATTCAAGATTTAAACGTAGAGGTGTTCGGGAGACCCCCCGCCATTTTGTCCAAATTTAAAATGAATCCAGATCTTCCATTTTCAAGTGAACCTGTATCATTTGCCAAAGTTTCATCAAAGAAAACTCACTTTTGCAAACGTGTTGCCGGCTAAGGGCCACATTTTTAATTAGTTTGTTTATCATACTTGCTATCCATGTTTGATTATACATAAGCTATGCATCTTTGTATAGTATTTGTGCGAATTCCATTTCGTAATTTTGCACTTTTAATCGATGTTATCAACTATCTTTCTTAGTTGAAGAAACATGCATTACATATACAATTGCAAACCAATAACATATTTAGTTTATTACCAATAACAATAACACATTGTATAGATGATAAAATTTGTAACATCATTATGTGTTTAATTCAATTACATATAGTTTTAATATACAAATGTAATTGTTTCAGATTATTCTTTCATTTTATTTAATTTCATTAAATTATGTTCAACAAAAAAAATTGATCAAAGGAATCTAACAGTATAAAACGATATTTAAAGAAAAATCAAATTAAATTATTATCAACATTTAGGCAGAACCCCTTAAGATAATTATAATGGCCCTCCCTGGGGTTCCATTCAAAAAAAAATTTGCCTGTTACCTATGCGCAAGTGTACACAATAAATTCCCAAAGTTTCATGATGATCGGATGAATGGTTTATTAATGCATAAACGACAAACATACATACTTTCAATTTTATATATATATAGATGACAAAACATAATGCTCTTAATGAAATTGAAGAATTTTAAATCGTGGCCGCAGTTTCCGTCAAACGTACAAAGTTGCGTCAAATGTACAAGTTTTCCAAGAATGATGAACTTTTGATTGAAAATGTGATGAGCTAAAACAGGAAGTTAGAGGCAGTAAAATTTTGTTTTATGTCAAAATTTGTTATGAACATATAGATTCAAGATGACGCCACTAATATTCATGATTTAAGTTGACAGTCAATCACCAAAATGTGAGGACAAGCTGCTTTAGCAATTTCTCTTCAAATGTTGATATTACTAGACGAGCAGGTGGACATAATAAATGAGTTTAAAAGCAAAGCTGAATTTAAAGGTGTAGTTGGTGCTATTGACTGCATCCATGTTAAAATCAAACGATTAAACAAGCCTATTGATGGACAATTTATAAATATTGAATATTTGAATATATTTCTATAATTTTTTTAAAATGAAGACCTCGGCGATATATCCGCTGTTAAATTGTTTTGAAACTGCCGCATTTTTTATAGTTTTAATAAATCTTTACAAAATTAAAAAAAAATAACGTCAAATTCAGGTGTTAAAACCCAGCGGCAAAAAAGACTTTTAACCCAAGAAGTTTCAATTTTATAAGCTTTGTACTAACCTAATGAAGGATAATGTCAATCAATGGGCTTCCACTAAGAATTATAGATTTAATTATATTGTTTTTTTTTTGTTTTTCAGAGATATCGTCAAAACAAATGAAATAAAAATGATAAAAAAGAGGTTGCCATCCATGTGTTATGTATTTTAAAGATATTTATTATTTTATACATTTGTCATTTGAAATTTGGAAATATTTTAACTTAAAGAACTGTAATAGGGCAGATTTATTCTTTCAGCTCTAACAATTATTACTTGGGAATTGGGATATAACACATTCGAATACCTACCTATATCGATAAATTAAATCTTAAGATCCAAAATCTCCATCGTTTACAACATAACGAGTATATTAATTTTATTTCTGTTTCCGTATCCGTGACCATAAATAACATCAGCTAGTTTCCTTCATTATTTTTCTCTTATTTTGTTTATTGTTCCATAAAAAAACTAATAATCAAAAAACATTAGGTTATTGCCTATCAACAAAACAAAACAAGAATAAAACAAAAACATCTTCAATTTAAAAATCCTTGATTAGATGATGGTCATTATACTATAAGCCAGGTATAATTTTGCACTTGTTCGTTGTTGGGATATAATCAAATTAAGGATGATACCTTTATATGGTTCGAATAGGATTATGATACCCAAAATTAAAGAAATATATTAGACAAATTTTAATTATATATGGTAGAGTTAATTAGGTGCTAGATTTCGGATCAATAAAGTAAAAAGAATGTTAAGGTCTTTGAAAATCCTAATTTTTGTGATGAATGAAATATCCGACATCTTATATTTGAACGTTTTGGTTTTATTATAAATTTGTTATGAATCCTAGATTTCATGCGTATTTTATGAATGATATAAAAAACTAAATGGTTTTAGGATGGTGAATTAGTGAATAAAATGTTGTAAATATTTGTTAAATATAAATGCAAGAAAACATTCAGATAATCAAAGGGAATAATAATTTTACCGAGGCCTTTTTATTGTAACTTTAATACAGCCTAACAATAGAAGAAATGAATTCAAAAAATTTAAAAAACACTTTTTGAAAAACTAAATAAAACTTAGAAAATAAATTTTGCATTGACACAATGTTATGTTGCAAAGAAACAAATGATATGTTCGTCTAAACGTTATGTCTTTTATAATTATGTTTTTGTAACACATGCACAAAAAATATTCGATTTTGTTCTAAATTAAAATAAACGCAAAACAATATGTCGCACATTTGCCTAAAAAATATTTTTGGTTCTTCGAAATAGTATTTTTTGTAACACATGCGTAAAAAATATTCAATTTTGTACTAGAATGGAATAAAAGAACAAACTACTTTTCCGCACATATGACCACAAAATATTTTGTGCATGGGCACGTACGCCGCCGCCTGCATGTGAGATTTGTAAATCTATCCATATATCTATCTATATATAATATTTTTATAGCACTAAAATATCAAAATAATAATTTAAATAACTTACCATATAGTAAAAACAACTTAAACACATTGCATCATTTGAATTGCAAGAAAAAACAATTCATTTAGGTTTTCAAAGTTCACAATTTTGACAGTCCAGTTGGATTACTATGTGTTGTTTTAGTTGGATTGTTATGTTTATATTTTCGAGCTAGTATAATTTACAACTATTACAACGAAGATGGCGCACTTTAATTATTTAAAAAGCTTAAATTTGTTTATAACTTTGTTAAATAAATGATTAAATGAACAATTAAATAAATATTTATAAATTTTACGCACTTGTTACAAAAAATAGTGTGTATTACTAGTGCGAATGCGTTTTCCAATCGCGAGTTATTTGCCGCACTCCCTGCGGTCGTGCGGCAAACTCACTCTTGTTTGGAAAACGCATTCGCACTAGTAATACAATCTACTATTGTGCTCGCGCCAGTAATTTTTTTTTGTAACACATGCATAAAAAATATGTAATTTTGTACTAGAACAAAATACAAGCAAAAACTACTTTTCCGCACATATGACCACAAAATATTTTGTGCACGGGCTAGCACGCTGCCTGCATGTGAGATTTGTAGCTAAATCTATCCATATATCTATCTATATATAATGTTTTTATAGCACTAAAATATCAAAATAATAATTTAAATAACTTACCATATAGTAAAAACAACTTAAACACATTGCATCATTTGAATTGCAAGAAAAAACAATTCATTTAGGTTTTCAAAGTTCACAATTTTGACAGTCCAGTTGGATTACTATGTGTTGTTTTAGTAGGATTGTTATGTTTATATTTTCGAGCTAGTATAACTTACAACTATTATAACGAAGGTGGCGCACTTTAATTATTTAAAATCTTAAATTTGTTTATAACTTTGTTAAATAAATGATTAAATGAACAATTAAATAAATATTTATAAATTTTATGCACTTGTTACAAAAAATAGTGTGTATGACTAGTGTGAATGCGTTTTCCAAACAAGAGTTAGTTTGTCGTACGACCGCAGGGACAATCTACTATTGTGAACGCGAACGTTTGAAACTAATCTTTTGAAGAGAAGTTGCTGAAAAATTGATGACAAAATTCAACCCAACACAACTGTCAAATCTCAAGTTAAATAAAAGTGTGTAATAATAATAATAATATTTAATATATTTTATCCAGCGGTAATTTGATAAAAAAGATATTTTTTTTCAGTTGCAAAATGTGTGGAAATGTCAGTTATGTGTAGTGTATGTGTAAGTTATGTGTGTACAATTTTTTAAACGATTTAGCGAGATAACAAACAATTGTACAAATATTCCTTCCCTTAAATGTGAAAACTAGGCGCGGGCTCGTTGATTTTTGTTCTAAAGTTTTTAATATATTTGTAATATTTGAATGTGCAAAGAACTTTACCTCTTGTATCTGTAATATATTAAATTGTGCTGTTAGTAGTTTATTTTTTTCTGTTATTATCCAATATCATTCATTTGGTCTTGCCTTTCTTAAAATAAAAATTTTTAGCTCTATTTTAATTAAATACCTTATTTTTTAACCATTTAAAAAATTAAGCGTTACGTTAACCGCAATAATCCCAAAAATTATTTTGACATTTTAAAACTGAGTACAAAATTACGTTGTCAGCACCTAGACAGGTTTGATCTTATATTAAAGATAATGCTACAAATTTACATTTAAATGAAGATGTTATCTTGATAGTGATCTGCAAGATTTTTGTATATAATACAAATTCATTTTTTTCCTGACGCAATGATGCAAAATTTTACACTACATTTTTGATTTATACACACGGAGTTGTGGTCTGCAAAATGATTTATTAATTAAGAACATTTAAATGAAATGTAACTATTTTGTAAATTTTATATGCCAATTGTAGATGCCATCGTGATTAATTTGATTTATTTTGGTTTCAATTTGTAACTGTAATTTATTCCATATCTAACAATTTAGTCCAGTAACTTTATACATCACAGTATGCGTCAAATCCGGTAGTTCTGATTTTTTGCAGACTTGTTTATGATGTTGGCCTAATGAATAATCCAAGTTTGTGACCTCGAGCGCCAAATGCAACATTGTCAAAAATCGAAAAAACCCCGAAAAATCGTTATTTTTTCAAATTTTGGCGATTATAACCCTAAAGGACTAGTTTTTTCTTTATTCTTTTTTAAGACGGTTTTAAAGTAAACTAAATTTGTTACAATATGATACTAGAACTGTCTCTGTATACCCAATAGTTTCCGAAATTAAGCAGTTCAAAGTTTATCATTTTTTTCGAAATTCGCAATTTTTTGCAATTCTGTCGTTCTGAATTAATTTTCGAGTGACCAAAATAATGTCTAAAATATTGCAAAATATTGCGAAATATTGCGAAGTTAAAAAAAATGATAAACTTTGAAAGACTCAATCTCGGAAACTATTGGGTCTACAGAGACAATTCTAGTCCACTCCGATATAAAACAACTGAGGATTCATGGTGTATTTTTTTATTTATATAAATTTATTTCTCAGTCTGCTGTTTATAACAGTGATCCTTTCATTGCCAATATTTGACTAGATGTTGGTAATATTAAATGTTGACGCCCCTATTAAATTGATTATTTTCAAATGTAACTCGATTTAATGTTGTTAATGAATAGAGTGGGCGTAGTTTATGATTAGAATATTGTGTCTCTTTTTTTGATGTAATTGAGTACGATCGTGGTTGATTGATTTTCGAGAAATAAGGCTTATGTGATCAAATTTTAATTACTCTTTTTTTGGGTAACATTTTTTTTTTTTTTTTTTTAATAAAATGTGTTGTGTAGTAGGAATTACAAATATGTGTCACAATAACACATAAAAACCTTTTAAGACCAAGGTTCCACAACAACATACGTTCAAAGGTGTTGATGGACGTAAATCTTTCTTTTTTTGTTTTTTTTATATTTTTTGTTAAAGAATGGATTACTAAACAAAAAATCCTATCACTGACAAAATATGACATAGGCCAATATTTTATGATAGAATAGAGAAAATAAAAGTAAATTAAAAAGTAAAATATGGAGGGGCTGAAATCTCACAGCTCTGAGATATCAAGACTTCGGTCTGGGTTAAGGTTTTTGATATAGTTTTCGGCAAAAAACTTTTATGAGGACATGGTTTTTAGTTTTGGGCAGCGATGTATATCAAACATAACTCTTTGTTAAAGTACAAGTATTTTTTTTAATCTCTGTTTAGAAATTTATTACAAAACTAACACGAAACATCAATACGATGCCGAAAAATTATAAAAGATCATAAATTAACATAATTTAGTGAAAAGATGATACAATCAGCAAACTACTCAAAAGCCTCTCCATTTAGCGTTTCGAGAAAATATTACAAAATCACAAATTCATTTCTTTCAAAATTCCAAAAATATTGTAAAAATTAAATAAAATCAAACTTTTTTCAAAATTCTAAAAATATTCCAAAAATTATTACAAAATCAAAGATTAAACTTTTTTCAAAAATTCTGAAAATATTGCAAAAATTATACAAAATCAAAAATTGAAACTTTTTCCAAAATTCCAAAAATATTCCAAAAATTAGAATAAAATCAAATATTTAAACTTTTCCTAAATTCTAATAATATTCCAAAAATTCTTAAAAATTCAAAAATTCAAACTTTTTCCAAAACTCTAAAAATATTACAAAAATTATAACAATATCAAAAATTGAAACTTTTTCCAAAATTATAAAAATTAAAATAAAATCAAAAATTTAAAATTTTTCAAAATTCTAAAAATATTCCAAAAATTATTACAAAATCAAAAATTGAAACTTTTTCAAAATTCCAAAAATATTCAAAAACTATAACAAATTCAAAAATGTCCATGTCCAATTTCATTTTTAATTATATTTTCAGCAAGCTATTCAAAAACCTTCATTTAGCGATTCGAGAAAATATTACAAAATCACAAATTCATATTTCTTTCAAAATTCCAAAAATATTGTAAAAATTATAATAAAATCAAACTTTTTTCTACATTCTAAAAATATTCCAAAAATTATTACAAAATCAAAAATTGAAACTTTTTTCAAAATTCCAAAAATATTCCAAAAATTCTTACAAAATCAAAAATTAAAACTTTTTCCAAAATTCTAAAAATATTGCAAAAATTATTACAAAATCAAAAATGCAACCTTTTTTCAAAATTCCAAAAAAAATTTAAAAACTATAACATATAAAAGAATTTCCATGTCCAAATTCATTTTCAACTACATATACGTCATAAAAACAGCTACATTTTCCCCAAAAAATTGGCTAAAAAAATCAATGAAATCATTTTTTGACACGCTTGACATTATTTTTTTGACAAACTTATAATGCCATAATTCTCTATAATAATAATATATTTTCATGTTATACAAATTATTAAATTAATTTTTTTCCTAAAACTTGGGTAAAAAAATAAATAAAAATCTTTCTTTTGACACACTTGACAACATTTTTTTGACAAACTTATAATACCATAGTTCTCAATAGTAATAATAAAATTTCATTTCAAACAAAATTTTAATTTAATTTTTTCCAAAAAATTGGGTAAAAAAATAAATAAAAATCTTTTTTTGACACACTTGACAACATTTTTTTGACAAACTTATAATGCCATATTTCGCAATAATAAAATAAAATTTCATTTCGAACAAAATTTTAATTTAATTTTTTTTCAAAAAATTGGGTAAAAAAATAAATAAAAATCTTTCTTTTGACACACTTGACAACATTTTTTTGACAAACTTATAATGCAGTAATCTAGATTTTGGTCTCACATACCAATCCCGACCATCAAGATTTCTCCAAATTTAATGTTTCTACTCGTAATCACTTAAAATGATCGATTTTTAAGCAAAAAATATGCAAATTTCCTTGTTTTGACACACTTGACGATTTTTTTGATACACTTCCGGTACAGTTATCGAACACATCGTCCTTTCTGCTCTTCCCATTGTTTAAACCTATTTTTAGAAAAAAAAATTTTGAAATCCGTCCAGCGGTTTTCTAGATTTCGTCGGTTGTGACGGCCGGACGGCCGACAGACAGACACACATTTTTTTTTTTTTGCTTTTTTAGAATCAGTATGTCCTAAAACGTCGAGAAATGCCAAAAAAAGTGGGGGTAAGAATTTCACTTTGAGCTCATGAATGTAATACTTAGGTCTTTCAGACCGAAGTAATAACAAATTTTTACAAAAATTTGCTGAAACAAAACAACAATGTAGTTGCCAATAATCCAGCCGGTTACCTATTCCTTGATCCTGTGACGAACTGTCTTTCTTGAAGATTAAAACCCACATATAGTTATATGAAGGCTCGTTTCCTCAAGGAAGCAATAGCGTCTCATCATCAAGGATTATTTCACAGCTAAGATTGAGGATGCTACCGTTGACTGATGCCACCACCCCTAAGATGTCACCTTGGCTTGTGATATCTCACTGCTATTGCCAGTGGTATGTGATATCTCACGTTAACTTGTATGTCAATAGCAGGGACTGGAGTACGCGGGATTGTCACACCCGTAGATCAAAAATAAAAAAAAAAATTTCAAAACAATAAAAACTGATCCCTCCATGCGGTATATAAATAACAAAATATCTTTAAATCTTGATGAGTTGTACTGTAATTTACAATTAAATAACTAACAATGTTTCGCAATGTTCAGTTGTGTTGTAATATAAAATTGTAATAAAACAGTTATTGTTGTGAGTTGTGATTAGGACTCAATAAAAAATAATCAAAAAATAATTAAAAAAGAATATAAAGTGCTAAATTATTATTGCGTTTTATTATTTATATTTTTAAATTTGAAAATATATAAGGATTAATTTCTTTTTTTGCACTGTTTCGGTACAACTTACATGTTTTGTGAAAAAATTGCTAAATGAAATAATTTTAGTGGAATTTAAAAAATATGCCTTTAGCTAATACGGTACATCCATGAAGAGTTCCAATCAATACCGTCGAGAACGTGGTTTTCAACGATGTGGTAGTGTTTTGAGAAAGGCCAGATGACAACAATTTGAAAGGGCCCAACCTATATGAACATGCCTATTGGTTCATTTGTTTGCACAAGGTGCACCGGAATTTTATCGTGATAGAGTTTTAAAGCAGAGGCCGTGCACAAAATGGTCCAACGTTGCTGATTGGGTGAGTTGTTCCATAATTTATAATAAATTACACTTTTTATTTTGTTGCTGGAATGGATACGACCGTTATATATGGATTTTTTTGTAATCACAACATGAAATGTGTATTTTTTGGAGAGTGTCACATTTTGGTTGCACCGAAATTTCCGAAGGTCTTATACGTCCGCTATTGCTAATATTGCTACGTTGAACAGCTACGGTGGAAGACTGAACATGATTGTTTGCTGAAAGAAATATTTTTGACGTCCAATATAAGTATTCACTGGAAATTGATGCAAAACAAGAATACAATCAACACACTTTTTAAATAATCACTTCTCTCATTGTTAGTTTTTTTCTTTTTCGTTGCATGTTAGTGATAATAAATTATTTTGTTTGTTCTAGAAGTTCTAATGATAAAATCAAATTATATTAGCGTAAATTAGAGATTTTTCCCTGGTGAAGTCCGCGTACGTTCCGTTCACCGTTTCGCATTCTATAAAGTTTTAAAAAAAAAAACGAGATTTAGTAAAAAGCTGGAGGGATTTCAAACATTTTTCTTTCTAAAAATAGGTACACGGTTGAAAAAGTATCTGCAATATTTAAAGCAAGTCTTGCAATAGGAGCTATGCGTTGCAGGTTAGGATTGAATTGTAAAGTAAATGTTGTATTAAACCTAATTTCAATGCATTTCTATAAAATTTAAAACAACTATTGCATCATAATTTATTTCTATTGAACAGATAGGAGTTTTAATACACCTTGCTACAATTTACTACATTAATGAAATTTTAAAATTTACTAGAGTATTATCCATTTTAGAAATATATAGTTAAAATCGTTTCATGTATGTTTTAGTTATCGCTTCTCAGCTGAAAGTCTATAATAATAGTGATTAAGGTGGTATGTATGTTTTAATTTTTTTCCGTTGTAATTTTTTTATTTTAATTTGATTAATTTAGGCAGGTGCGTAATAATCAAAGTATCTCGAAATTATGATGTAATTTGCATCAAAATGTCATATGTACTAAAAAAAATGTTGCGCGTAATTTATTTAATGCTAATAACAGACATTTTTAAACAACAAGCTTTTTTATTTTACTCCAAGTACTCTGTTAAATATTGATGCAAAGAGCATTAGTTTAACTTTATATAGCAAGGTTTGTATTGTTTTGTAATAGAAACTTCCGTAGGACCTATATGTGTAGCAATTTGCATTACATATTCAATTTTTTTTAACTAATGCGTATAGGAAGAGCCGAAAGGACAATGCGTTCGATAAATGTACGGGAAGTGTGTCAAAAAAGTCGTCAAGTGTGTCAAAGAAGGAAATTTGCATATTTTTTGCTTAAAACATAAAAACATTCGTTTTAAGTGATTACGAATAGGAACAATGAATTTGGAGAAATCTTGATGGCCAGGATTTGTATGTGCGACCAAAAACCTATTATAAGTTAGTAGATTATAAGAATTATAAGTTTGTCCAAAAAATGTTGTCAAGTGTGTCAAACAATGATTTTCATTTTTTTTACTCAATTTTTAGAAAAAAATGAAATTAATTATTTGTTTGACATGAAATGTTATCGAACATGAAATTGAACATGGAAATTTTTGATTTTCTTATAATTTTTGAAATATTTTTGGAGTTTTGAAAAAAGCTTGTATTTTTTGTAGAGTTTTGAAAAAGATTCAATTTTTTATTTTATTATAATTTTTGGAATATTTTTGGAATTTTGAAGAAAGTTTGTATTTTTGATTTTGTTATAATTTTTGCGATATTTTTGGAATTTTGGAAAAAGTTGTTTGAATTTTTGATTTGGAAAAAATTTCAATTATTGTTATAATTTTTGCAATATTTTTGAAATTTTAAAAAAAGTTTGTATTTTTGATTTTGTTATAATTTTTGCAATATTTTTAGAATTTTGAAAAAGTTTCAATTTCTGATTTTATTATAATTTTTGCAATATTTTTAGAATTATGGAAAAAGTTTGAATTTTTGAGTTTGTGAACTAAAAAATTTTGCAATAATTTTAGAATTTTGAAAAAAGTTTCAATCTTTGATTTTGAGCCAATGCCCTGAGAATTGGTGAATTCCAAACAAAAAAAATTTTGTTTTTAATATGCACATGTAATCAAACTAAAGCTTGAGCTCCACTTCAATAATCTAATAGATTAATTATTTTTAGAAATGGTACTGCATAGCTAATTGTACTGTGATGCTTGTTCTCAACATTTTTAAATTGTCATATTAGAATGCAAATTTTGCAACTTTTTTCTCTCAGAGTGATGCAATCTTATACGGCCGACTTGATGTTCTTAGTTGGTAAGGGTATCAGTGGTGTGTTTTTTATCAAAGAAATTACAACCCCTTCAAGTTTCAAGGTAAATAGAATAACTTTTAGAAAAACTAATTAACATGTCACAACCGTAACATAAAGTATCCTTTCAGTTAGAATAAAACTGATTCTGTACTCAGTATTGTTTTGTAAAATGTGTTATATAATCAAAAGTGATACTGACCATGTGTGCAACCACAATATAAACAAAAATGTTATTTTGCCCAGTTATTACTATTTATAATTAGCGTTATGGCTGTGACACACATGGTGTTACAGTTGTGACACAAAATGTTCCGGTTGTGACATGTTATTTTTGTTGCTAGTGTTCACACTATTAATATAGGGTAAAAGATAGTTTCCATTATAAAGAACATTAACACAATTTGTAAAAAACATTCACTCCATATGAAAAAAGTTTTAAAATATTTTATTAAAAACACTAATCTATTTTTTTGCATATGGCAATGTTCTTGGGTACTGTGATTGCGTTAAAGATTGCAAAATTTGCGTTCAGTGTTTTTAGCAAATAAGATGGGAAGTTGTCGTATTGTATTTTTTTTACTAATGATGATTTTGACAGTGATGTTGGAATAGAACAGATTAAATGCTAATTGCCGATCCCTAAAAAAGTTCGGAGAAAATTGTATTTTATAGATAACAAATTTTTAAATTTAGTGCCTCCATTACATTGTAATGTATGAGTATTGTTATTGAAATTCGTTAGAATTTATGTCAGTTAACATAATTTAAAAGGGGAAAAGCACTTATTTCGTTAAAATGGTATATTCGTTGTAACGGGAATCTGTATACTTTTGTTTGTAATAAAAATAAAGCCAATTCATTTGCTTTTTATTTGCTTGAAGCACTTGTGGGTTACATAATCTCTATGATAAATGCTGAATTTCTATTTATTTATGTACAATGTAACAACCGTAACGCACCTGTCACAACCGTAACAACTATTTAAATTTTTTTTTTCTAAGGGACCAAGAGAGACAAACTTATGAGTTCAACTCTAAAGTTAAATCTATATCTTTTGTGACAATAACATTTTTTTCATTTTGGTAAGGGAGCACAGAACGTGAAATGATCACCAAGAGAACAAACACGTGTCACCAATTGTGTCACAACCGTAACAAAAGCAAACTAATTTATTGCAATAAGTACAATATTTAATGTGAATAAGTGAAGGTTAATAATTGTACCTTTAGGTGAATGCTTTACCCCAAAATTTGTTCATAACGTTTTTATAAGACAAAGTAGCTGGAATCACTTGGTAAATGTGTACTTTGTGTCACAACCGTAACCAGGATTTGCTCTTTTGTAAGAATTTTCGGAATATTTTTAAAATTTTGAAAAAGCTTAAATGTTTGATTTAATTATAATTTTTGGAATTTTGAAAAAGTTTGGTCTCTGATTTTGTTATAATTTTTGAAATATCTTAAGAATTTTGAAAACAGTTTTTGAATTATGAATTTTTGCAATATTTTTAAAATTTTGAAAAATTTTAATTTTTGATTTTATTATAATTTTTGGAATTTCGAAAAAAAATTTGTATTTTTGATTTTGTTATAATTTTTGCAATTTTTTAAGAATATTGGAAAAATTTTCAATTTTTGATTTTATAATAATATTTATAATGTTTTTAGAACCTTAAAAACAAGTTTAAATTTTTGATTTTATTTAAATTTTTTGAATATTTTTGGAATTTTGAAAGAAATATGAATTTTTGATTAATGGAGAGGTTTTTGGGTAATTTGCTGGGTGTATCATCTTTTCACTAGGTCATATTAATTTATGATCTTTTATAATTTTCCGTTTACTTATTAATATTACTTCGGTCTGAAAGACCTAAGTATTACATTCATGAGCCAAAAGTGAAATTCTTACCCCTACTTTTTTGGCATTTCTCGACGTTTTAGGACCTACTGATTCTAAAAAAGCGATTCTAGAAAATGTCTGTCTGCCGGCCGGCCGCACTACCTACGCTGCAGGGAAAACCGCTGGAGGGATTTCAAAAAATTTTTTCTCTTAAAATAGGTATACTCAAGGGACAGGTCTTAAAGGACGCTATGTTCGATAACTGTACCGGAAGTGTGTTAAAAAAATAATTAAGTGAGTCAAAAACAGCAAATTTTTATATTTTTGGCTTAAAAACATTCATTTTAAGTGATTACGTTACGAGTAGAAACATTAAATTTGGAGAAATCTTGATGGTAGGGATTGGTAGGTGAGATCAAAAACTAGATTATTGCATTATAAGTTTGTCAAAAAAATGTTGTCAAGTGTGTCAGAAGAAAGATTTTTATTTATTTTTTTATCCAATTTTTGAAAAAAAAATTAGATTAATTATTTGTTTGAATTTTATTATTATTATTGAGAATTATGGCATTATCAGTTTGTCAATTATGGCATTATCAAGTGTCAAGAGAAAGATTTTTATTTCGTTTTTTTTTACCCAATTTTTTGGAAAAAATAAAATTAAGTTTTTGCTTGAAATTAATTTTATTATTATTATTGAGAATTATGGCATTATAAGTTTGTCAAAAAATGTTGTCAAGTGTGTCAAAAGAAAGATTTTTATTTATTTTTTTACCAAATTTTTAGGAAAAAAAGTAAATTAATTATTTGTTTGAATTTTATTATTATTATTAAGAATTATGGCATTATAAGTTTGTCAAAAAATGTTGTCAAGTGTGTCAAAAGAAAGATTTTTATTTACTTTTTTGCCCAGTTTTTTGGAAAAAAATAAAATTAATAATTTGTATGACATGAAATTTAATTATTATTATTGAAAATTATGGCACTATAAGTTTGTCAAAAAAAATAATGTCAAGTGTGTCAAAAATGATTTCATTTATTTTTTTACCCAATTTTTTGGAAAAAAAGTGGCTGTTTTTATGACGTTAGTGTAATTGAAAATGAAATTGGACATGAAAATTTTTGAATTTGTTATAGATTTTGAAATATATTTGGAATTTTGAAAAAAGTTTGTATTTTTGATTTTGTAATAATTTTTGCAATATTTTTAGAATTTTGGAAATAGTTTTAATTTTTGATTTTGTAAGAATTTTTGGAATATTTTTAGAGTTTTTGAAAAATTTTAAATTATTGATTTTATTATAATTTTTGGAATTTTGAAAACAGTTTCAATTTTTGATTTTGTAATGATTTTTGCAATATTTTTAGAATTTTGGAAAAGCTTGAATTTTTTAAGAATTTTTGGAATACTATTGGAATTTAGAAAAAGTTTAAATATTTGAATTTATTCTAATTTTTGGAATTTTGAAAAAAGTTTGATTTTATTTAATTTTTGGCATTTGGAAAACGCTAAATGGAGATGTGTTTGAGTAGTTTGCTGAGTGTATCATCTTTTCACTAAATTATGTTAATTTATGATCTTTTATAACTTTCCGGCATCGTATTGATGTTTCGTGTTAGTTTTGTAATAAATTTTTAAACAGAATAAAAAATACTTGTACTTAAACAAAGAGTTATGTTTGATATACATCGCTGCCCAAAACTAAAAACATGTCCTCATAAAAGTTTTTTGCAAAAAACTGTATCAAAATCCTTAACCCAGACCGAAGTCTTGATATCTCAGAGCTGTGAGATTTCAGCCCCTCCATATTTACGTATTTGTTTTGTATTAAATTTCTAAACAGAGATAAAAATAGTTCTACTTATACTTCTAATTTAACAAAGAGTTTTATGTTTGATACACATCGCTGCCCAAAACTAAAAACAATGTACTCATAAATGTTTTTTGCCGAAAACTGTATTCAAAATGATTAACCCACACCGAAGTCTTTATATCTCAGAGCTGTGAGATTTCGACCCCTTCATATTTTACTCCTAATTTCATGCAATTTGGCTGCAACCAAATCGTAACTTTCGAGCTCCAGAATAAAAGATGAAACAAAATTGTCTATTGATTGTTTCTAAAACGGTTTCTTATACCCAATTTCAGAAGCTGGGTTGACGACAAAGTATATAGTAGTTTTAGGACAGTATAATATTATAACAATAATTATTTTAGTTATAAAATGAATTCAATGATTCTATTCTTAGAATAATTTCTTCAGAATTTTCATCTTTAATATGGTTAATCATGATCCGATTGATGGTTTCTAAAAACTGGGCATTTTGTCATGGAGAGCGTACTCTTGTTTTGATACAATTGTTTGAAATCAAAGTTAACCATACAATGCAGCTATTTAAATACAAAATTAGGTTATGAAAAATTTGCCCTGTACTAAATATCTCTTTTAGGAAATATTTTGTAACAGATCCTGATACTGACCTTTTTGCGGTGCAGTCATTAACCCGCTAGCTTGAGTGGAATCTTGGGCTTTAGGCTCTCAATAGTTTAAAAAGCATATGAATATTCTACATTAATAATTCTAAGTGAACTTACCTCAATAATTTCTAATAATTTCTAATAACAATTTCTTCAATTTTCTCAATTTCACTATGTGTTCGAATGCATGACTGTCATATTTGTTAGTACTGATTTTAGTATTTCTTTTAACTCTACTAGCTTTAACATAGTCAACATTGAGTTTCATCGAGTACGTATATATCAATTATCTTGATTTTTTTCTTACCAAGTTTTTCTTGGTTCTTAATGATTATATTTTTAGAACGATATAACCATAATATTGTTGAATGGATAGTAAAATTCGTTATTGGTATAATTAAATATAACAACTTATTTCAACAGACACGATTATATTTTTCAAAAAAAAAACTTGTCCCAAAAATCAAACAGTGAGGATATGCTGAAAACTGTGCTTAAAAGTATCAAAACCTGCAATTAACGCGTTCACGGCAATTAAAAATTGGGGGAAATTTGAATTCAAAACAACGTCAAAACTATTTTGCAAGCGTTGACCGAATTTTAAAAGTTTCATGAACAAATCGAAAGCCAAACAATAATTTCACAAATTTCACTCGAAATAATAACTTTTCATTTTGTATTAATTGTTAATATATAAATGTAAACAAATTTCAAAAACCAAAACTGTTTCAAAGACAGGTGTTAATATTAAAATGAATTAAATCTCAATCGTTTTCACCACCATCATCGAAATATCAAAGAAAAGAAAATTTAATTCACTTACGTTTTTGTTTCAACGAATAACTTAAATTAAGAAATTATGTTAAATTATTTTAACAAACTTAAACAAAACATTTTTGTATTCATTCATCAATAAGAAATAAAAAAGACAGGAATATTTCAACACGAAATAACCCATGATTGTGTAATTTGAGACGTATCTACAACATTGTCTCTGAATTTGCTTCATAAATTTTAAACTTAAAATAAACTTTACATACTCGTATATGGTAATATGTGCATTGCTGATTGCATGCTGAAACATATTAAAGTAAATGTACTTTCCCATTTTTAAGCGTGAGGCTATTGAATTTTGAAGTTTGTAAAAGTACAAATATGGAAAAATAAAAGTGTTGATTTAGTTTTTTACCACAACATAAATCTAAGAATTATAAAAAAAACTGTCGAAGTTAATACAGTTAATAATATAAAAGCACGACCAGTGAAAATAATTTCGTCTAATACTATACATTAATATGAAATATAATTAGAAATAATAGGATAAGTTTATTCTTTTGTAAATAATTTAATTGCACTCTGCACTCTTCACGCTCTATCTCAGAAAACGGTTGATCGTATAAAAAATACCCACGACGTAATTTGTAGATAATTTACAACTCTATAGATTTTATAATATCAAATCAAATGTCTTTACAAGTTTTTAGTTTATTCCCTTTCATTCCTATATGAAATCTCTATTTGAAGGGACTAATCAGTTAAAAATTGTTTATTTAAGGACCAAACTAAAAACTCCAAAAGAATAAAAGTTTAATATATGTAAATACAAAATTCCAAACGGTATGATGGTCATTTGCATACTCGTAAAAACAATGTGTTTTATTTTTTTTAACAATTTCATATTTTTTTAACACCCAGGGACACGCGACATCGCGATAATAATTTTGATTCGCAAAAGAAATGTAAATAAATAATTTATTTTACTCATGTAAGATTTAATAAATGATTTTTACATGTAAACATCAAAATTTTGAAGGCAGAAAGTAATATTTTGTTGTCATTCTATACGTTGAGTTCCTTATTCGAATTTTGATTTTTCTTTTTATATAAAACTTGTCGCGTGCGTATCATATTAAAATTCATTCGAAGTACATACTATCTTGTATTAATTTCTAGTTAATATTTTATGCTATTCATTATTTTAAAATGACAACCTGCATTTTTTTTGACGAAAGCACCTTGTGTTCTAGTTTTCAGTTTACTTAATAAAACGTTTAAATATATGCATTTTTCATTAATTAAATTTTTATTGCAATATTCAGTTAATTTTAATTGTGGCGAGTAACTACTTTCCGTTTAATTTGGTTATGATTTAAAAGTTATTTTTTATTATTTTGATAAGAAATCTTACCTTGTGGAATATATTGAGTAGAAATATGTTGTTAACAACAAGATGTTGCAAATATAAATTAAGTATTAACATGAAAGGAAAAACAAATTAAATATTTTACAACTTGTGTGCTGTCATAAAATTATTAAAATTGTTCATTGCAGTAAATAAATAACTTTAATTAAACGATGGATCATTTTATAATTTAAATAACAATAGGATTCTCACTTTAGAAATTATTAATGGAATCACGTGTTTGAGTGATTGATTTGGCGAAGTTCAAAGAGGATGAAAGTTGCAAGGATAACTACCAGATGAATAATACGGATCAAATAGTAACTAGAATTTTAACGAACTCGATTCTTTCAAAATTATTTATAGTGCATAGTGCTAGAGAAGTGAATACAATAATTGTTTGCATGAAAAATATAATACTAGTTTCTTCAAGATGCCATAATATTGAAAAATGACAACTTCGGATAATAAAACCTATATGGAATATTGACAAACTGTCTTGTACTGAACCACAACAGCACACCGTTGAAGTAAACGATCAAACTAAAAATTTATAAAATATATGCATCCGCCAAACTTTATATTGTATCGGTTTTTGAATTTCTCAAAACCTGTTATATTAATTCTTGGTGGAGGTTTCGATGAACGGACACATCATGGTCCATCTTGATCCTGTGGAAAATATTCTGGTTTATATGAGAAAGAAAGATTAGATTAATTTTCCTAAGTGGTTGGCGATCATGGCTAAATTATTTTTATAATGTTAGATTCTTTTCTGCAAGGTTTTAATGAAACTTTGGTTTATTTATTTAATTATGTTTATTTTTTTTAATTTTGTACGTCGTTAAAAAATTTTCATTATTTATTTATTTATTACTCGGCAATAAACATTTATGTCGCTCTCACAGACCATCTGTTTTCCACCTTAAATAATTAATTGAGGGATAATAATTTATTTTCTTAAAAACGTGTTTTAAATTTGTAAATGTTTGTTTTTAACAGGTTAAACGTAGTTCAGTAAATGATCGTTTTCCCGTATAGTTTTGCCAAATAGCAACGATTTAAACAAAAATTTGGATTTAAGTTCTACTTACCCTCTACTTTAAAGTTGACCCGGGTTATATATCAAATATAGAAAAATTCGGAACCCTAATATGTAAATTTTAAATGCATTTGTTTTATTTTTTTCACGTTGAAACTTTTAATTTTGGCGTTTGATGACTAAGAATAGTTTCGAGTGCCTTCAATATACAAACATTTAAAAAAAAAAAGCGTCCACCATCACCTTAGAACACATGTTGTTGTGGGACCTAGGTCGTAAAAGGTATCTTTGTGTTGTTGTGACACATTTTGTAATTCTTACGACACAACACTTTTGATTAAAAAAAAAAATTAACCAACGTTTAACAAGGTATTGCTCCGTTTGTATTGGGTATACATAAACCTACCACTATTTTTTGTTATAAGCTACATTTGTAATATGCAAAATTTTTTCGATAAAATACTTACTTTTTAAGTATTGAGTAAAAAACAATCGGAAAACGAATAGTCTTTTTGGTTAAAAAATGTTTGAAAACATTTTCACTCGCGAATAAGTCGAAAAGCATTTACTTTCAGCAAAAACTTTCCATAACACAAGTTGCTTAGAATTAGTCAATCTATTTATTCCCGTGCTTATTTCCGAATAAATATTTCTCACCCCCGAGAAGAGGTGATAATTGACATCCAACTCTAGAGTAAAAGCAACCCTCGGCTCAAGGTCAACTTTGATGTAGAGGGTAGCTAGAACCTAAATAAAAATATTTGTGCAAATCGGTGCTGCTTAAGCAGTGTTTACCAGACTCTGAAATACGGCAAAGAACTGACCCATGAATGGTAAAGAGTATAAATATGAAAATATAAATGTGAATTATTAATTAAAAATGTGAAATATGAATTTCCGATATTTTCAATGTGTTTTGATTGGGCAGGAGAATAATAACAAATTCGTGGGACAAACTTTAATAAGATAAATCTTATATGAAATATAGAGTAATGTTATGATTATTTACACGTTATTAAAGGATCATTATTCAAAATTATTACTTCAGTGTAAATTTGTCTCTACACACTTAGAATCATTGATTATTTAGCTTACCAGCTTTGACTTTCAAGGTGGGACACGCCGGGGGACTGAGAATTTGACGTTTTGAATAATTTTTTTGTAAAAAATATATTTCGAAACTGGTTTATTTTGGGTGACCAGCTAGACATAGTTAAGGTTTATAAATTTCATTTGAATTTTTTTTTTTTTATATTAATATACGAAATAAGCAGAACTACCCAAATATATAAAATTAGTGTAAGTGAAGTATTTTCAAATGCTGCCAATTGTATAAAATCGCTCCAATGCTCCAACACATTTTAAGTATGAAAAAAGGTTCTAAAGTTTATACATGTGGCTTAAAAAAACAAACAAACAAAAAAATTTTTTAACATCACCTCTAGTTAGCACCATTCAAAACAAAAGCTTCTAGCGAACGAAAGTAATTGAGAATTTGTAAAGTACTTTAGTTTTTAGATTCTCATGAAGAATCAATGCTGTAAGTAACGGCAACATATTGAAAACAGTAATTTTCATTTTAATTAAACAAATGTATTTCAACACAATTAATTAAACATATTGAGTCCTCTTTTATTTTGTTGTGATTTTGTAAGAATAACCAATTAAATAAAATGAAAAAACAAGAGTAGAATATTACATGAACATAGAATATTTTCGTAGCATATTTGAAAATATTTTAAATAATTATTCCAAATTTTTTCCATTTTATGAACTGTTGTCCTTTTCTAACTGAAATTGTACACTGAAAAAAATAGTTATGATATGTATCAAAAATTTAATTAAATCTACGAATTTGTTAATGAGTTGGCGCTAATAAACGCCATTTATTAATCTTATAAATAGGAGTTTATGAAGTGATAAACAAAGTTATGAATTGATAACTACATATTTAAAATATTCACGAATTGATTTATAAATTTTGTTTTAAAATTGTTTGATTGTTATAATCCTGTTCATACTTTCAGAAATAATTTAATAAAATACATTAACTTACAAAAAATATACGATTATTCTTTTATAAATGCTGTTTTATAGTATACACTAATGGGTTATCACACGATAAACAGATGTTATAAATATTTCGTATTATTTGTGTAAAAATTAATAGATTTCATAAATAATTTGGTTATAAAATTTAATAAACAGCGTTAATTGATCCCTTATGAATTTTTTTTTCAGTGTAGGTAACTGCAGATATACTTAAAGAGTCTGAATAATAAATATTACATACTTAGGGGGCTAAACTAATTCATAACAAATAATCTAATGTTTAATGTGTACAATTAAATATATGTTTTGTTTGATTGAAAAATTAAATTTACCTTACCGCGAACCAAACATAAGTTCGCCGAGTTCATATCCATCTGCCTAACCATTCAGCTGCCCAAAACCATATTTAAATAATTTATGCAAAACAATTTCATTTAAATCGATATGAAGTTTAATTTTGGAAGCAATTTTTAAAAATTATTTTCTTTTTTGTATGTTTAAATTATGGACGAAAAGATTTCCGCATTCACCTGTTTATATATTTATTAAAATAAACGATTGATAAAATTAAACACACCGCTTCATGAAAATTTTTGTGAAATTATGCAGCTCTGTAGAATTTAATAATTTAAGTTCCACTTTCTATAAACACAAGAAACTTAATATATCATTATGACATATTAATTTCTTTTGATAAACTTTTGTCATTAAAGTAAAAGCAAAAATTTAATCATACAAATCTAACTGTTCCAAAAATCCACAAAAAATCTTACAAATCACACACCAGCTGTCCGTTTATGAAAATTATTTAAATACTAAATACAATATAATTGTTTTCTTATTAATTAGACCTGCTTATAACAATTTATAGTGTAGCATATCAAGGATCCATAACAAGGTTTGACGTTGTGATTATTATCTCACAATTGGTATAATTTAAATCAGAAACGCACATCAATTTTCATCGAACAGTCGTTAAAGTGCAAATTATCATCTTAACGTCTGTTATTAAATCATTAATTATTACAACAACGATAACGTTAAAAAAATAAATATGTCAATTGGTATATTTTCCATTTCCATCAATTATATTAATTTTTGTCTTTTGATTTTCGGTTTTAATTTTTATTTTAGTTGAAGATAAAAAAACCGAAACAAAATTATATTTTAGAGGTCGATAAGAAACTTATTAAATTACTTATTTATACCCATTTTTTCTTGTTTAAAGAAAACATCGTTTTTCCAATGACGATTGTTCGATAAATATAAAAATTAACAAAAAAAAACCAATAATAATTGTTTTGTAAAAGTATTTAATTCCAATTAATTTAAGCACCTGGACACTATTTCTTTTTAATTTTTTATACTTTTATTATTCGTTTTGATAGATTAACCCGCATCTTCAGAATTAAAGAAGATAAACATAAATGTTTATATTATTAAAGTTTTAGTTTTTACAAATTTAGTTCGGTACCAGGCATAAAGAAAACAATGTCGTTTTCTTAATAGATGTTACATCTACAGACTAGATAACTCAAAAATAAAAAGAAGAATTCAAATCAAACTTTACTTGTTGTATCTGGTGTTATACCAATGTTTCTTCTTCTGTGTATGGTCGTGTAGGATGCACCGATAAAACGGTAATTTACCAGTAAATTGTGTGTTTGACTTATGTTTGTTAATATAAATTAAAATAACTTACAAAGAGTTTTTGTTGAACATAGTAATTCATTTAATAATTCAGTATTTTAGGGTTCCGTACTTTGAAAAAGTTAAAACGGTACCAAAGGGTACTTCGGTATTCGTCCGAATTTCTACATAACCGAATTTCTCACAAACTATAAGTGCTATCAACTTGAAGTTTTAAAAATGTATTTGTCCACGCCAACTGCAAACAAAAATATGACAAATATTTGTTTTTATCTGTCTATCTTGTAGATTGATAGTCCCACTATTTTCTTTATCTATATCAAAGTAAGTATGTCAATATGAAAATGAATTAAGTGCATATCTGCATGGGTATGCTTTATAATATGGGTAAAATAAAAATAAAAACTGCTTGATTTGCACACTCTCTTCCATTTTGTGACAGACTTAGCTGGTTGCTCATTGGAATTTAACAATAAACGTAGTTTGCTTAATGACGCGAAATTTATCATACTCCATGTAGCTATAATCAGTATTTGGTTGGACAGCTGTTTAACACTGTTTGCTAAAAGACATAAATATCTATTAGAATTATAAAACTTACTTATAATAATTATAATTAGGATCCATATTTATTTAAAGTTAATTTTTCCAATTTTAAACTTTTGAAATAACAATTTTTTGATTAATTTACTTACATACTTTCCTTACCGTTTTACTTGATTGTTGAAACCATAAATAACTCGTTTGGTCAAAATAGCAACTTTAAAAATAATGTACTTCGCTCAATATTTTTGCCCGACCGAGTTTCATGATATCCATTTTGTGTTGGTCAAAAAAAATTATCGCTATTAACGATAGTCAACCAATCGGATTTTTCCTCTGACCCAGATTGATAACAAATTGATAACAAATTCAAAAATAATGCACTTGAACTGAAATTTGCCTAAAGTTTTTTTCCAACTGGTTTTTATGAACTTGATTTTTTTCTAGTTGGGCTTCATGCAGTCAACGGTACCCTACCGGCGAGTATTGCCAACTCGCGATACCAGCCCGGTTTTTTTAGATAAAAATTTTTTAATCTCAGTGAAAAATTTAAAAAAGCACATTGTTACATAATTCTATTAGAAAGTAAAATATCAAGTGAATTATTTTCTATCATCTACTTATGATGTAGTTTTAACGATAATTTAATGACCTAGATAGATGACCTATAGGCTATAAGTTAAAGACAAGTTAAGGACATATGTAGCATATACATATTTCCATTACCTTAATAAATGTGTAAGATCTTACAAATATAAGACAAAATTTTAGAGAATAAATCTTACTCTAAATTTCAGCAACAATCAAATGGTGAAAATACTACTTCAAAAATTGTTATTATAAATAATTTATTATTTTATGACCACAAAAAAAAACTAAAATCACTTCTTATTTAAAAAGACGTAAAACTATATTCTAAAAACAATTTTAAAGGAACATTGACCGGCAGTAAATCATAGGTTCCAAAAATAATAATAATAATGATACGAAATCTTTGATATTTACCTTGATTCTGTATCTTAAAGGCCCTATTCTTTATTTATTTCTTAACTTAAATATTTATTTCTCGTGTTTCAATTTTTTTTTCTCCGACCGAAATAATAAAAATTCTTAATAAGAAAAATATATATAATCTTCTCAATATTTATCATAATCTTTTTGTGAAAACTAAAACAAGTAGAAGGATAACTGAATCCCGATAACAAGACTTTAATGTATGGATCTTTTATTTTTTTCTTATTTTAAAATCTCTTATTATTTTTCTTAAAGATTTTCATAAGTATAAAATAAAAAAAAAGAAGATAGGAGAAACGATAATAAATTTTAATATAATCGGTGATGTGAAATTTGTTTATACCAAGAAAAATAAGAAGTGGAAGATGAAGTGATTTCTTAACGAAACTTAAATAATGTAAGAAAAATATAAAATAAGTTCACACGAATAAAATCTATTAAAGAATTGAAGGAAGAAATTATTGAAAATTATTTATTGTTTTGGAAACTTTGTTTCTAATTACCATCTTTGATAAATTGCAGTGGATTAGAGATTATTGTTGAAGAGACATGTAATTTGTGAAATTCAATTCTATAATAAAAAAAAACAAGAAGCGGGATTTCAATATTATAGAAGGATGAAGATTTGGGAGTAAGAATTAAATTAAATTTCGTTCAAGCATAATAATTATTTAATATTACCATTTTGGAATGTAATTGGGGTATATTAAAATTTTAAATATTTAGATATAATTTAGCTTGAATGAAATTTTTATAAGATAATTTAAAGATGAGATTACAAGAAAAAACATAGTTTTAGAAACATAAATAAAAACAGTTCAAATTTTGTTGTCGGTGCTTGTATGAAATTTTACTACGTTTAAGCTCAATTTTTAAAATGAATGTGCAATGACAATAGACCAATAGTGCAATAGACCAATAGACCAATAGTGCAATGACAATAGAAAAAATGCAAGTCATAAAAGTTTCAAAGTTATACATCTACATTTTAATTGTATTTTACAGCTTCAAATAGTTATAATAGGGTTATTCTTTTTATTATTATTATTATTATTATTATTATTTGTTTTTTATTTCCAATAATATACAAATAAGGCAGTGCCTTTTTACAATTTTATTCGTATTTACATACACAAACAAACTCTTCTTTTGTATAAATTTATAAATTTTTAATAAATTCAAGATGGACATACTTAATATTAATAAGAATTAACATAATCACATTTTCCCCGTACTCAAAATATTTAAAGAAAAAATAATAAAATACTAAATGTTGTATTATATAATTAATTTAGAAAATCACTATTTTACATTATAAAATTTTTACTAATTATATTCGATTAAACATGAATGTACATATAAAAACTAAAACAACATTTAATATTTTTATATCAAAGCCATGGTATAACGAATTTTCATTTTACCATGTATCAAAGCTAAGAAAAATACATATAAACTTAATAGAACTTCAGAGCGTTTAAATGAAACTACTATCTATATAGGATTACTGGTATAAATTTGAACAGGACGAATAAAGCAACAAAAAGTAAAATAAAAAATTGAAATTGATGGCTCATAAAATATAGAACAACAAAAATATACGCATATATACGCATACATACATACCCATACATATATACAAATATATGCATAGACATACATTGGCATGCAAACACATACACACATAAAACCTTTAAGAGATAGATGCAAAAAAAGCAAATGATAATTCTTTAAATTTCTCCGTAGAGCTTTTAAGTCTAATTTCACGATCAATGGAATTCCAAATTTTTACTCCACGGACAAAAAAAGAAGCTTGTCTGGACTTAGTTTTGCAGTTAGTTGGTAAATTGATATTCATTGTGCGTGAGGATCTGCAGAAATTTAGTAGGTCAAACAAGTATGTTGGTTTTCGATATTTGATTAGTTTAAACATAAACAAGGCTGTCATGAATTTGAGGTAGTTGCGAGGGTCACAATTTAAAATATTTCTGGTATGCAAAGAAATCGATTGACCTCGTGGAATATTATAAACATATCGCGCGCATGAGTTGAGAGCAATACTTAGCTTGTTCCAAGAGCCTTCAGAGCAGCCCGAAAAGATTGGAGCACAATATAAAATATGAGGTACTATCAAAGATCGTACAAGCTTGAGCTTAGCTTCTCGAGGTGTATAGCTCGCTGTCTGCCATAAGTTATTTAAAGTTATATAAATTTTTTTAGTTATTAGATTTACGTGATCATCCCAATCTAGTGAGCTATTAATAATGAGGCCAAGGTTTCTTATATTGTCGACAAGTTTTATTGGCTGACCATTCAGAATGAGTTGAGAAGAACTTACACGAGATAAAGTTGTTTTATTCTGCGTTATAATTATGGCTTGTGATTTGCTAGGATTAATTTGTATATGATTTCTTACAGCCCAATCAGAAATTGTGTTAAGGGCACTATTTATTCTTTCAACGCAATCATTGAAATTATTTAGTAAGGCAGAATCATAAATTTGCAGATCATCTGCAAAGATATGGTAATGTATATTGAGTAATAAACTTATGTCATTAATAAATAACGAGAAAAGTATAGGACCTAATATAGATCCTTGAGGTACGCCTGAGGATATTGTAGATGGATTAGAAAAGTTATTATTGACATGAACAGTTTGAGTTCTTTGGGTTAAATATGATTGCAAAAATAATAGGGCACTCTTAGAGAAGTTAAAATTTGTTTTTAATTTATCTAGTAACACAGAGTGATTAACGGAGTCGAACGCTTTCGAGAAATCGAGTAATACCAAAATTGATACCTTACCCTCTGACATTGACCGACTTAAATCATCAACTATTTTAATGAGCGCAGAAGTGGTATTGTGCTTTTCTCTAAAGCCAGACTGGAAAGGGTTCATCATTTGGTGTTTATCAATATAATTCAAGATTTGATTTTTCATTATTTTCTCTAAAATTTTGGAAAGGCATGGTAATATGCTAATTGGGCGAATATCATTAACCATAATTGGATTAGAAATCTTGTTAACTGGAACGACATATGCCTTTTTCCATATATCTGGAAATACTGAACTTGTCAAAGATGTATTAATAATATGTGTTAAGTAGTTCAAAATTATCGGTGAAATCATTTTAATGACACGAATTGGAATATCATCACAACCAATAGCATTAGAGTTAATATTATTTATTAAATTTGAGACTTCAAAATCAGACACATTAGAGAAATAGAAAGAATTTGGTTGGTTGATAGAATTAGTTGCATTAAAAGTATTTAAGGAAGAAGTACTGGATGAACAGAAATGATTTTGGAATTCATTTGCTGATAAATTTGTTTTAATAGAAGAGTTGGATTTTGACAGTCCATACTTTCTAAAATTATTCCACAGAATTTTAGAGGGTAAATCAATATTGAATATTTTTTTTAAATTATTGAATTTAGCTACTTTTATCATATGATTTACCTTATTACGATAACCAGTGAATCTTCGCCAGTTTTGTGTAGTTTTATCGGTTTTCCAACATTCATACAAGTAATCTCTAGTATTCTTATGAGATAATATGTCTGAGTTAAACCAAGACGAATCATCAAATGATTTTAGTTTATATCTTTTACTGGGAGCAAATTTATTAAGAAGATGGAGGACCAAATCATTAAAATAACAAAGCTTAGTATTAATATTTTGCATAGAATATATTAGATCCCAATGCAAAAGAGAAGTTTCATACAACAGTAAATCTATATCTATGGTATTAAAATTTCGTCTGTATATATATTCTTCATTATTTAAATAATTCAACGGAAAATTATAGGAGCCAAAGATCATATCGTGCGAGGTATATAAACCAGGAACAGAGATTTGTGTAAAAAAGTGTAATTTGGGAATATTATTTGATAACAACAAATCAATACATGTGCAACTATCTCTAACAAAATTCGTGGGTTCAGTAGATGCAACCGATAAATTAATAGAATTTAATAATGATTTAAACCCTTACATAGGGTTCATTAGATAGTATATTTAAGTTAAAATCACCAATAATTAGAATATCGCAATATTTGCTGACTGAATTTGTAAGGAATTTCTTGACACGTTTAATAAACTTAATTTTAGGAGGGCTGTAAATAACACCCACTAGAATTTTATCATGGGAATGATTTTCAATTTCCACAAATATCATATCAAAAACAGAGGAAGTAGAGTTCTTTTTAATAATTTTATAAGTTATATTTTTATTTATGTATAGAACTACTCCACCACCTCGCCTATCACTTCTATCTTTTCGTATAAGATTATATTCAGAGAGTGCAACTAAGTAATCACCATGTCTCTCTTTAAGCCATGACTCAGAAATGGCAATCATATCCAGTGGGACATCTTTAATGATTTTTTTGAATTCATCAAAGTGTGATAATAAGCTACCAGGATTTATATGAGCAAAATTAAGACCATTACCTTTAGACTTAAAGCTAGACTTTAAAACAATATTTTGCATATCAACAGGAGTTAGTAACATTTTCTGAGCCATATCAACAAAGTTCACCTACAAAATATGAAAAAAGTTCAAATAAATACACAAATAATCCAAGACAACAAGAAACAAAATAATTTCAAGAAAAAATTATTATTTAGCTAGTATGTATAAAAATATGTATGTATTATGAATAAAAAAACAAATTATTGAAACGTGTTATGTTAATTCAGAATACTTATATCACAAAGTAAAATAAATAAGGTTTTTTTCCCTTTCCCTCCTATACCCTATTTATAAAAGATATTTAAACAAAAGTTATATAACAATTTAGATTAGATTATTACTAAAAGTTTACTGAAAAATTTGACTTAAATTTATCACTGTTTTATCTCTTGTCCTTTTTATCACTAAGTCACTATTTAATTTTAAACTATTAATTATTTAGGAAAATATTCAAATTATAATTTATTATCATTACCACCCATAGAAATTTTATGACCGATCCAATTGGTCAACTGCTAATTTAAGTTCATCTTCAGTATAAAACACTTTGAAATCATCCAGATCTTCACGAAATTTGACTGCAACTCTGCCATTCACGATTTTTACTTGAAAAACTATACCAGATTTTTTAAATGATAATGCAGATTTATGTACTTTATAATACTCCTTTGTTAGATTTTGTTGGATATAGATACGACTTTTTCCACTGAATCCTTCAATTTTTTCGAGGAGAATTTCCGGATTTTTTAAGTACCGTGAGAAGTATTGTTCTTTGTGAAAAACTGTTGCAAATCGAATTAAAATTGGCTGATTAGATTTTCTATTTTCAGTAGAACCAACTCTAAAACGAGAAACTTCCACTTCAGGAGGTAGAAAAATAGTTTCATCATTACTGGCTGCGATTCTCGTACTGTACCCAAAATTACTGGATAACGAATTAAATATTCTCTTCAGATTTTCATTTTCGGTATGAGGAATGCCGGTAGCCACTAGTTCAAACTGTTTTCTGGCAGCATCTAAATCATTTTCTACTTTTCTATCTAAAAATTCCAGATTACCTTCAACTGTAGCAAATTTTGTCTCCGAAGTAGATACTATTCTATTGATTTCTTGTGAGATATCCTTTTGAAAGTCAGTTAAAATTTTTGTCATTTTATCAGTAAGATCAAAGTAAAATTTATTAAGTTTAGTATCCAGTTTTGTATCCATGTCATCAGTGCCTCCAGTTATAGAATTAGCCGGAGAAATATTAGGACAAATTGTACTAGCCTGGAGTCGCCTAACAATTTTATTATTATTGGAATTGTTTGAGTTATTAGCCATTTGTAATTAGTTTTGTTTTAGTTTTTGTTGATGACAATCCAATTGATGCAATTATAGACAGACCAGTTTTACCGTTTATATAAAACAAAACAAACACTAACCTGGCACAAAATAGTTTAACTAATTATAATTAACAAATAATGGTGCACTAGAAGACTTAAACTTAGCTTCATAAAGTGTCGAAAAATAGCTTTAAATTAGTTTATTTATGTTTTTTAATATCAGATTAAAGCACTTATAATTGACACTATATAGAAATTAGTTGTTTTTGATTGTAATTATGATGAAAATTCTTGCAGGCAAATAACTGGTTTACACATGACTCGATAAAAAACTGTACATCAATATGCATATGATAAAACGCACAGTATTTATATAGATAATTATGGTATGATTACCATAATTCATTAAAAACTTTCACAATTCACTGAATTAATCACTTTAGTAAGTTTTTAGCATAAAAATCAGTTGAAAAACTATATAATTTATATTAATATCAATTAAATTTCTTAGAGTGGCAAACAATGATGTCTACTCGTACGCCATCTTGAATCGATTTCGACTAGGAATTCTGATAGTCATGTCGCATTTAACGTCGAAAATCTATTTCGTACCGTATCGGCTCTAAAATAGTATTCTGTGTGGCACACCAAACGACAATTTTTTTATTTGTGAATTTCTTTGTTAGGCAGAACAGCTATATATCACTATACATCACCAATGTTTTCATAGTATATTTTCGCTTTATGTGTATTTTTTACTTTTAAGTATTATTTTATTTTGTTATTTGGTATTTTAATTTAGTTTTTGTATATTTTCCTTTTATTTACTCTTAATACATATTTCTCTAAATTAATAATTGTTTTATCATATATTTTTTGTTTGATTTTATAGTTATTCATTTTTTTATTTTTTTTTTTTTTGTTGCACTTATTGTCTTTTTTTCACTTAATTTTATATTTTACAGTAGTTCTTATATCGATTGTTTTAATTTCCAGATTTATTTCTTTAAGGAAACTTATCAGGATATAAGTTTGATTATCCTTTGTTTCTGTTAAAAAATTATCATGTTTCGTTTTTTTTGATTCGTTTGAGGTATTTGACATGATATGTATGATTTGTGCTCAATCTTGTGATTATGTTAATAGTTTTGCTCGATAAGTTTTTTTTCTGGCGAAATCATGTTTTGTTAATAATATTACCTAATGGATTTTCTGTATGTTGTGTTCCCTCTTGCATTGTTAGTATGTTAAATATTTCATTCTATTCTCTGTGCATATCTTTCCCGAAAATCTTTTTGCTTTCTTCAATTCAGATTTAAATTCATAATAGTTTTCGCTGAGAGAACCTATTTTTGCTTCTTTGCCAGCTACATTTTTACCTTACTATTCATTTGGATCGGGATCCCAATTAACTTTGTTTTTACATTATTTTTTTGTATCATTCATTATTCTTTTTTCATAATATTTTGAATTATTATTCATTTAATATAGATCCGTCAGTAAATATTGCATTTTTATATTTATTTATGTTTAAATATTCCATGATTAATTTTTGATTTATGTCTTTATTATTTTTTTTATTTACTATTGCTTTTAATCCTATATTTTCTTTTGCTTTCCTTTCCTCTTTTCTATTTTGGTTATTACTTTGTATTTGTCTTTTTATTTTTAATTTGTTAATTGTTTATTTTACTAATGTGATTTAAAAATAATTTATTATATGTGTATTTATGTTATATATTCGAAATTATATATTTTTATTTTTGTTATTGGAATATCTTCTGTTTCAACGATTACTGCAGTTATAGGTGTGCTGTTTGTGGGTTCCAAACAACATCTCAATTCTTTGTTTATAATTATCTGTACTATTTCTTTGTTTTTCTTTACTATTCGTAATCATTAGCACGGCGCCAGGCTGCCTTAATTCAATTTGTGTGAGCTCCAGTTTCCAGATCTTTGAGATTTATCGAATGATTCACCTTTAGATGGAGAAATCCTTTAACCTCAAGGCAATCATACTCTTTCCAGTTATCTGGAACAATAACGTCTCCCGGAAATAGCCACTCTTTAGCAATCGGTACAAGTGTTGCAGAATCATGTTTTTCAACTGGTACCATAAAAACTTTACCAGTCTCCTCTTCTATTCCCCCGATTACCTAAACACATATTTAAAAGATGTTATATCTAAATTTTTCGATTTTAGTTTAACATACCCTTACCAACTGTCCTTCTACTTTGTGACCTTTATGATATTTATATGTTTTCCAAATTTCGGTTCGCCAATCTCAACCGTTTTGCCCTCACCACAGATTTTCTCTTTCTTGGCGATCATCCCATCGTAAACCACTTCTCTCCAAAATGATGACCATGTTGTAAACCTTTCAAATTAATATTTTACTTACAAAATTTAAAAGATAAAAAATTAAATATAAGTCACAAATGCAGTGTCACAACTGACTTATATTTAATTTTTTATATTGTGAAACCACAGACAATTTTTGTTACAAATTTACTTCTTTACTTCAAAATTTAAAATTTCGGTTATCAGAATATTCGGTTAATTGAATATCGAAGAAACGGGTTTTACTGTAGTATAAAAAATCTTTGAGATTTTTCAGATTTTAAATTGAATTAAATTAAATTAAAGTTAATATAATGAAGTTAATATATAATTTTATCAATTGTTAGAAAATGAAAATAATAAATTTGTATCATAATTAGATTTTTACAGCGATAGGTGAAGGTAAGTGATGATTACACGAATTAACACGACGGCAATTAACAAAAAGATAAATATCAATAAATATGTTTTAAAATGTCGATTATTATTTTCATCGACACTTGGATCAATAAAATGAAGTTCGCAACGATGAAAATCGTCAATATTTAAACTTGACTGGTTTTTCTTATTCTAATTTTTTTAAATAATAATAACTGCCGAATCTTTAATAACGCATTTTCGTTCAACAAACGAAATTTAATAAAACACACGCCAAAACCTGAAATATTATTAAGATTACAAATGGTGTGTCTAAAATACATTTTGATGCCTTAAATTGCACACGTGAACGCCATTACACTCTAGAAAACGCTACATATATCCATCATTCCTGCTTGCTGTTCACACATAATATATGTAGAGGGGTTTTCAATAGGGACATAACAATTTTGTATTTTAATACGAACGCACTCTTAAATTTTTTTTATGATCTGTTAATGTCAAAACATTAGTCAAAGTTTACATTTTTATCATTAAAAAATACCACCAAAATTCTCAGTCGGTAATCGCAACTTTAAGAGCGCTTACTCCAATTTTCTGTCATTATAATCGTCCCACCAGGCAGGCGGCGGTGCTATAGTAGATAAATTCGAGTCAACATATTTACTATTGAATGTTCCTGTGCCAGTGAGACAACGCACCGGTCGGAGTACCGCAAATATCGCAGCCGTAAGAGCTTTAGTTCAAAATGGAATAGGGAATCTCTCAAACCACATTGTGGAGAATTTTACGTAAAGATCTTGGCCTACACCCTTACATGATCAAATTAACTCAAGAACTGAAGCCTCTTGATTATTTGATCAAGATTTGATAATGAATTTCATCGAAAAATCATCTTCAGCGATGAAGCTCATTTCTGACTAAATGGCTTTGTTAACAAGCAAAATATGCGTTTTTGGTCAGCAACAAACCCACATGTGCTTCAAGAGATTACACTTCATCCACAAAAAGTGACCGTGTGGTGTGGATTTCATACTGGAGGTGTGATTGGACCCTATTTTTTGGAAAATTGGATTCAAAGAATCGATCACTGCAAACGTGCTCGCGGTGGTAATATGGCCGAGATCGAATTCCATTCTTAAAAGTAACATGTGTATTGTATATGAACTAAATTTCAGCTCGATATCTCAATTATTCTGTGTTTCATTTAAATACAGAATTGTTATGTTCTTATTGAAAAACCCTGTATTTGATTTAAAGTTCTGCAAGAGTAAAAATAATTTGATATTGATGATAATATAGAAGATAATCAAATATGAAAGTGTGGCAACAATTTGAATAAAGTGACAAAAGAAATGGAGAACGACATAATGAACACCATTTGTTAGAAATTTTTCTTTTATTATTTGATCTTCATACTCTAATTATGTAAGCATTGAATAATTGTGTGATCTACTAGTTTGAAAGACATTTGTCGTGGTTATGGTCACTAGGGTCACTAACGGTCACTAGGATCACTAGCACCATACAGATGATCACTAACACCGATTTAAATTGTAGATCTTTATGTAGATCTTTATTTTAGTAGATGGTGCCCTGATAATTATTCCAATGAAAACCAGGAAAAGCGTTTTGAGCAAAAATAGCATCATCGTTTATTTAAAAATCACAGGTTAATAAAATTTCTCCTGGTGGCAAGTTTTCCCTTAATATCTTGTAGTAAAACGACTGCGTTTTTTAAATGGAACAAGTGTGAGTATAGATATTCGACTTTTAAACAAAAATATGATATGAACTCTTGTGAGTCTGTATTCAGCATTTCCAAAGTAATCATTGTTCTCGACCTCACTGTTTAAAACTGACGCTTTCAATATCTTTATCTTCTAATATATTTATTAAAATCTGTTGCAGTTTATCAACCTGTGGACAGTTACCACATTTCTTAAAATAGCAGACTTCATAGGGCTGCTTACAAACGATTAAGTTGATTAAGTCCTTGTAATCATCTATTGTTGGAGTAGTGCATAATTTCCTTAGACTGCTGTTTTATATTGTATTTTACATTAAAACTTTATTTATTTAAATAATTATTTAATTGTTATTTCATCGTAAGATGATGATGCAATAATACAAATTTGACATAACTAGAAGTAGATTTTATAATAATAATATTGCTGAATAAAGGGTGATGATTAATTTACATTGAACTGTAATTGTCTTCAATTAATTTAATACAAATGACATATGTTTTATAATTAGATAACTATACAACATCCCCCTTTTCAGCTTAACTTATAATATTAATACATAAATCAAAAATGAAAATAAGAGCTAAGCAAATGGAAAAATATACATTTGACACACAAGCCTAAATTATTAAATTACCTTATTATTTATTAATTAATTTAATATTTCAAATAGTTATGAGGTTTCACAATTCGTCCGTATCTCGTTGAATAATTTCCAGATTGTTTTTCGGAATTAACTATAATTTTATTTGAAGAGTTTAAATTTTCTAATTGTTGATTAGGCACGGTCTGAAACTTTTCATTAACTTGTTTAAATATTTGTTCATAATCTAAATCATGATTTGAGAAGTCAGGTGGGTTAGATGATATTTTCAAATGAGTTGTATTTCTTCTTATAATATTGTAACGACTCTTCGTTGGTTCTTTTAGATTATTGAGCAAATACGACAGTAAAAAGACAGATCTTTGGTTAACAGAATCTCAAACTTTATTTGTCAACAAATTACAGCAGCTTCCGTTTTTCCTTACAATAAATTCCAGGGTCTCCAATTTATGTACGATAAACTTCACCGCTTTTCCACAATTTGAATCAATAATATTCGGAATCGTAAAATCTGTATTTACTATTCCACTAAGTTCAGATTCTTTCACTATTAGTACCCAGGCTCAAGTACCACCGATTATTCCTTAAACTTGCGAATATTTATAATCACTTTTTAATTGCCAAATTAAAACTGACTGTCTGATATTCTGTTCGCTTATTTATATTCAAAAACAAATAAGCAGAATATTCTGGTACTCACTGTAGTTGTTTCTAGAAAAAATAGGCCACTCCTCCTTTTAATTTCATTAATGTAAACAAATTTAATTTACATTAATTTATGCAACTTGTATTAGTTAAAGGGAGTTAACTTTTAATTCATCTTTGAATGTAGAAAACATTTAGGCGGAACGTATTGGTTATTTATGATTAAATTAAATTAACCCATTCTGGACGAAGTTTATTACACTGCCCTCCATTTAGTTTTGTTCGTCCCGAACAATATCAGCTATCGCATTGGTGCTGTTACCTTGGTACGGTGCCAACCTTTGCAGATGTATCACTTTCATCTTGGTACGGGGTCCCTTTTGGATGCGGTAGATAACATCATTAATTCGTTTGATTATTTTATATGGGCCTTCCCAATCTGGCTGCAGCTTGGGTGATCTTCCCTTAGTTCTCCTGGGGTTGTCTAGCCATACCAATTCTCCTTCTTGAAAACCGCCACTATTTGCATTTATGTCGTACCTGGTTTTCATTTTGTCATTGGCAATCTTAATGTGGTCTCGAACCTGTTGATGGATTTTATTCATCTTCTCCCTTAGTTGTCCCACATAATCCGTTTTCGTGGATACCAGGCCTCCAGGGATGCCGAACTCAATGTCACTAGGAAGATGTAGTTCTCTCCCGAACATGATATTCGCTGGCGTTTCACATGTCGTATCGTGCACTGCGCTACGATAGGCCATCAAGAATAACGGAAGATCCATATCCCAACTTCTTTGGTTGGCTTCTACTACCTTTGACAGATGTTCTTCCATGGTTCGGTTGAATCGTTCTACCATGCCATCCGATTGTGGGTTCATAGGTGTAGTTCGTGTTTTTCTAATGCCGAGTGTTCTGCACAGCTCTTCCATCAGTTGAGATTCGAAATTCCTTCCCTGGTCGGTATGCAACTCAAGCGGTGTTCCATATCTGCAAACCCATTCATTGACTAATGTTTCCGCGACCGTAACTGCTTCCTGGTTCGGTATTGCATAGGCTTCCGGCCATTTTGTAAAGTAATCAATGACCACCATGATGTATTTGTTACCTTTTGTAGTTTCCGGAAATGGCCCCGCGATGTCTATAGCAATTCTCTCCATTGGGGCGCCCACATTGTACTGTTGCATCTCTCCTCGAGTTCTAGTTTTTGGTCCTTTGCGCGCCGCACAAGTATCACACCGCCGACACCATTGCTCTACGTCGGTTCGATACCTTACCCAATAAAACCTCTCCCTTACTTTAGCCAGGGTTTTATTGACTCCCAGGTGTCCTCCAGAAATACTTCCATGCAGCTTTCCCAGTACCTCTTCTACTCGACTTGATGGCAACACCAGCTGTTCCAACACTTTCTTTCCATCAGCGGACTCCCATTTTCTTTTTAGTATCCCGTTGTCCATCAATAGTGAGTCCCATTGCGCCCAGTAACATTTCACCTCCGTACTTAAAGGTGCGACCTCTTTCCACTCCGGTCGCCTTCCCTCGGTTTTCCATTTCAATATTGGTGCCATAGCTGGATCCTTTAGCTGCTCTCTTTTAAATGACTCGGTACACCAATCGTCAGGAGTTTGGAGCTTAATTTGATTCTTTGCTTATTTGAGAGGTTCATCAACTGGACCGGAACTACTCCTTCTTTTGCTACTACTAGTGTTTTGCATTCCAGTCTGATGTGCCCTAACTGCCCACAATTCCAGCATCTTACTCTGCTAGATCTTCTTCGTTGATTTCGTTCAGGCTTATCTTCCAACTTTTTGACAAGCATGATCACCTCATCAAGCGCTGCTTTTAGTGGCTCTTCAGAAACTTCCATCTTACGTACTCTATCTAAGGCAAGCGCTCTTTTTCCAGCTTCCATTTGTAGAGCCAATGCTAAGACTTCCGTAGGTAGTTTCTTCCCGCTTAGATATAGCGGATTTCTCATTTGCACATCTCGAAGAGCATTGATAAATGTATCAGCTGCCAGTTCGTCTCGATTTTCAGCGTTATAGTTCGGATATGACAGATTAACCAGTCTCACAATGTCAGCCTCTAATTCTTGCAAAGTTTCGCTGACTCCCTGTTTTCGTGTTTTGAGCTGCATGCGATGAAGAGCTTGCATATGACTTTCCCCATATCTTACTTCTAAGGCCTCCATTATCTTGCAGTAATCACGCTCTGTCGCTGATATTGTCTGCAAAATTTCAGCAGCAGGTCCCTTCAATGCCAATATAAGCGCATTCGCTTTTTGCTGGTTATCTACCCCAGTTGTTGCTATCTCAAATTGCATCTTAAATATCTGATACGATGTAGATCCATCAAATGCGGGTGTTTTTACTCTAGCTGGGGCTGAAGTAGTTGATGGATTGACCATGTTACCTGACTTCCCTTGTGCTATTTCTTGGCGTAATTCACTTGAAAATTTGCGTAATTTCTCTTCATGTTCTTCGGTAACTTTCCGCAGCTCCCTTTCCATGTTGTTGATTTTCACCTCTGCACTGGATATACGTGACTCGATTACTTCACGTAGACTTTCTTGCTTCGCCAACATATCAGCAAATTGTTGTCGTTGTTCTACTTTTTGTTCTGCTACCTGTTTTTCTTGTCGGGCCATCATATCAGCAAGTTTTTGTTGTTGGTTGTTTCCTTGTTTGGCCATCATATCAGCAAGTTGTTGTTGTTGCTCTACTTTTTGTTCTGCTGCCTGTTTCTCTTGTCGGGCCATCAGATCAGCAAGTTGTTGTTGTTGCTCTAATTTTTGTTCTGCCGCCAGTTTTTCTTGTCGGGCCATCATTTCTTTTATCAACACCATCATCGGATCAATTGCTGGGGCATTCTGAGCCGGAGCTTTCTCCGGCTCTATTTCTATGACCTCTGTGTTTTGGCCTGCTTCTTCTAAAACTTTACGCAGCCGGAATGCAAGTTCTGCCTTCGTTCCATGGATGGGAGCATTCCTTTTCTTCAACTCATCCTTCAGCTGGGTCTGGCTGAGATCACTAATATTTACTGTCTTGACCATTGTTTCAATAATCCCACTTCTGACACCACTGTAACGACTCTTCGTTGGTTCTTTTAGATTATTGAGCAAATACGACAGTAAAAAGACAGATCTTTGGTTAACAGAATCTCAAACTTTATTTGTCAACAAATTACAGCAGCTTCCGTTTTTCCTTACAATAAATTCCAGGGTCTCCAATTTATGTACGATAAACTTCACCGCTTTTCCACAATTTGAATCAATAATATTCGGAATCGTAAAATCTGTATTTACTATTCCACTAAGTTCAGATTCTTTCACTATTAGTACCCAGGCTCAAGTACCACCGATTATTCCTTAAACTTGCGAATATTTATAATCAGTTTTTAATTGCCAAATTAAAACTGACTGTCTGATATTCTGTTCGCTTATTTATATTCAAAAACAAATAAGCAGAATATTCTGGTACTCACTGTAGTTGTTTCTAGAAAAAATAGGCCACTCCTCCTTTTAATTTCATTAATGTAAACAAATTTAATTTACATTAATTTATGCAACTTGCATTAGTTAAAGGGAGTTAACTTTTAATTCATCTTTGAATGTAGAAAACATTTAGGCGGAACGTATTGGTTATTTATGATTAAATTAAATTAACCCATTCTGGACGAAGTTTATTACAATATTATTATTTTCATTTCTAAGTCGACAGGACCTAGGCGTGAAATACTTATCAACTATTTTGCCTCTTTTCCAACCTTCTCTTTTCCTACTCTTATATATTACATTATCTTCTTCCATAAATGCTACCTTCCTTGGCCTTGCTGATTGATCATATTTATTTTTTATATTAACGTTTACCTCTTTCAATTTTTGCTTAATATCAGTTTTGACAACTGGTTTTAGCAAACAGTTTGAAATCGGAATCTTTGTTCTTGTCTTACGACTCATTAGAATTTCACTAGGCGAATAATCAAGACCAGCTACAGGAGAGTTCCTATATTCTAACAAAATCAATTCAAAATCTGTTCCACTGTTCCAAACCGAGAGAGTTTTTTGAGCATATTTTTTGCTATGTAAACACCCTTTTCAGCAAACCCATTAGACTGTGCATAAAAGGGACTTGAAGTGACTATATTAAAATTCCAACTTTTCGCAAATTGTTTCATTTCATAAGAACTAAATGTTACGTTATCAGCAATAATTTTTTCAGGAATGCCGTGCACACAAAAAATTTTTTTAAAACAATTTATGACATCACCAGTTTGTTTCGATCTAAGGCTATTTACCTATATTTATCGTAAACTATCAAATAACTATTTCCACTATATTCAAGAATATCACAACTAACTACTTGAAACGGTAGATCTGGAATTTCATACTGAATTAGCTCCTCTTTTATATTATTTGCACTAAACATTTCGCATGTAGGACAGCTATTAATAAAATTTTCTATATCTTGGTCCATATTTGGCCAATATAACAACGAACGTGCTCTTGATTTGATTTTTGAAATACCCAAATGACTTTCATGCAATAAATTCAACATCATTTTTCTTAATGCTATGGGAACAATGATACGATTATTGAAGAACAATAAACCTTCATTAACAAAAATAAAATAAAATTTCACAATATCTGGAACTTTATTTTTACAAGTAGGCCAACCATTTAAAACAAACTAACACAAAGTTTTTAAAATTTCATCGTTCTCAGCCGTATTTTATTTGCCAAATTACACTAACAATTTCATGTATCCAAATCCAAATCTGACAAAATAGTTGGTTTTGAAAAGTCGGAATTGTATTTTAGTTCGCCTACTCAACACGTGCTTCGCTACCCATTATTTTTTATTTCTAAAAGTTGTCAGAATTTCAAAATTTTGAAGTTTTGACGTCTTGACAATTTGATTTTAGTCGAATTAATTTATTAATATAAATGTAAGTACGAAATTTTATAAAATTGATTTTTTGTTAAAATATCAGTTATTTGTATATTATTATAATGATGATTGTACATGTTTAAACTTTATTCTATTTTACAGCAGTTCGATAATATAAAACGTAGTTTGGTAATATAAATATAAAATATTATAAAGTCATTAGAAAGGTAATTATAAATTTTTGTTGGTGTCGAAAATAGTTTATTAATATAGTTGGTAGTGTTATAAAGTTGTTCAGTTCATTTTTAATTGTAAAACTCAAAAACGAAAATCATTGTCTCCCATCCATATTTGTATTTCTCATAAAAAACTTTGGTCAAACTTAAAGTAGTTAATATTTAATCAAAATTATTTAATATCTGTTTTTTTAGGGATATATCTTATGGATCCAGATAAACGAATATTATTACAGGTAAAAATTATTTGTTTAATACTTATAAGGAATATAAGCTGTATTTACTCTGTCCCTCTCAACTACACCAACCTAATTCTGTGTGCGTTACCCAGGTAGCACGGCGTAGATGTAGAATTTCGGATTTTTGCCACCCCTCATATTAACGTTATATATTAATTCAACACAAACAAATACTAGGTTAGACTAATTCTCATATTTAATCTAAATACTTTTGTTATAGGATATTGCTGAGGAGTTTGTTGATTCCACAAGCAGTTCATCCTCGTCGTCTCAGTCAAGCTCAAGTTCATCAACGAGTAGCAGTAGCAGTGAAAATGACACAACTCATGCTAAAGTATCGAACTTTCTTAAGACTGTATGTGAATATAGTGATGCGGATTTTCGAGGTCATTTTAGATTATCCAGATCTACTGCAAATATTTTGATAGGTAAATACATTTTGATTAAAATATCTTTCTTATATATACCAATATTATAAATATTTTAGAAGCATATTTATCATCTGCGGTTTGTCCAAGTTATAAAAGTGGACGTAAAAATGTTGGTGCTCAGACAGAAGTTTATGTATTCTTATGGTATGTTGCCAATACAGTAACTTACAGGCAGCTAAGCAACCTTTTTGGGATTTGTGATAGCACAGCGTGTACTATTGTTAATAGAATTTCGGCTTGGTTGGTATCGATAGGAGACCGTTTCATAAAACGGCCAAGATCTTCAGCAAAAATTGAAGAAATAACTTCTGGCTTCCAACAGATAAGAGGTATTCCTTGCATGATAGGCGCTATAGATGGTACACATATACAGATAACAGAACCCTCTGACCAAACTCACGTATACTGCAACCACAAAAAATATTGCAGTATCATTATGCAAGCAGTTGTTGACCATGAAAAAAGATTTATCGATATCCATTGCGGAGAACCTGGTTCGTACCATGATAGCAGAGTTCTGCGAAGATCACCATTGTATCGAAAAGCCATAGATGAGTATGCAACGTCATTTCCAAATCAAACGTGTTTGATTGGTGATAGTGCATATGCATCACAACGTTGGTTGGTGCCCCCATTTAGGGACACGGGACGCTTAACCACACAACAGAAACGGTTTAATCATCTACTTTCAGCAACAAGGATGGTCGTTGAAAATGCATTTGGTATATTAAAATTGCGTTTTAGGCGATTACTCCATTTTACTGAGCATTCCAACATAAATACGGTGATTAGTATTGCAATGGCATGTTGTGTTCTTCATAATTTATGCATTAACGAACACGATACGTGGACCGATATATATGATAATGAAGAAAATGTGAATCCGACAGAAGAATTAAATTCACATACAAACAGTCAAAACAACGAGCAAGATCGTCGCTCAGAACTGTTTAACCATATGTTGGAATTAGGATTATTATAAAATCTATAATTTTTAATTCAGTATAAACATTTATTTAATTCATTATAAACACATAATTTTTTTTAAAAAACATTTATTAAAGTTAAAATTCTTAAATTTAAATTCAAGTACTAAAACTATTAAATTCACGTATTGTGAATTGTATAATATTATTTATTTAATTAATGTAATGTATTGTAATTTAAATTCAATGTAATAAAGAATTTAACCGATGTATTAAAATTAAATGGTAAATAATGTTAAACAAAATAAACCCTATAACTATTTCAAATTTAATTTTATTTAATTTATCATATTTATTATTTTTTTACGCAGTTCTTGCTTTTCCTCGTGCATCTTCTTTTTCTCCTTGTGTATTTTATCTTTTTTTAAATTATTTATAGTTTGTTGGTCTTCTTTTCTTTTTGCAAGCATCAACTTGAACTCAAGTTTCTTATCCAGCAACCGCTCCTTTTCTGATTCGCTTTTCCTTTGGCTCTAAATTTGACTCTGGATTTGGCTCTGAACTTGGCTCTGAAGCCTGAGAAGACAAAATCGAAGAATTGCTCTTCTTTGAAATTGAAACTAATTCACTAGCACTGCTAGAACGTGGCATTTTCTGTCCTCCTACCCCTCAATACCCAAGGATTGAGCCGAAGAATACGAATAATCCGATCGTAAATATTCATGATCTAGGAACTCATCCATTAGCTCCAGATATGGAGTAATCGATGGGGCTGCACCACTTCGATTGTTATTATCAACAACCGTTTTGTACGCTGATTTTAATGTTTTTATTTTATTTTTTATTTCACCAGACGTGTATGGTTTTTCCTGCAATTTAAAAGATAGAATCAAACAAATCAAATAAACAATAAATTTTGGTCTAACCGAGACACCTGACGAAGTAAGATCTTCCACTAAGTGCTCGTATGCAAATTTCTTTTTTTAATATGGTGAAATTCTCCTTTCCTACTACAAGCGCAACGTAGAAGCCCTTTTGTTTCTTCATTTGACCATAATCTTCTTGTAGAGCTGAATTTGTGTAAACAAAATTATCTAACGTAATTAAATGTTATTCGGATATCTTTAATTGAAGTATTATTACTTACTACGGTCTTTTTATCTTACCCCGAGCAAACTTTTCTTCCATTTTCAAACTTTAAAATAAAATATAGACAATAAAACAAATAATAAAACAAAATATAATTCAACACAGAATAAAAATGGCTAAACTCAAAAACTTGATTAATTTTCACTTTAAATTAATACGTAGTTCTATCAAGTTATAACGATAATAAACAATTCAATCAGTTTGCTGATTTTTAAATTTTCTGAACAAGTACAACCAACCTCCAGAAAACACTTTATATCCAAATCGAATTCTATGGTTCATTTTATTTGAAAATTACGTTTTGACAGTTCAATGCGAATTCCCATTGGGCAAATAAAATACTACTTATAGCTTTTCGAAATTCATTCTTCTAATCATCCGTTATATTTATCGTATGAACAATGTCGTTTAAAGACCTATCTGTATCTACTGAATTTTGGACATTTGAGCATGCTCTTGAAAGAGTATCTGCAATGTGCATATATCGACCAGGTATATATTTAATATCAATATCATATTTATTTAATTTTAATTTAATACGTTGCAGACGGGGTGAGTGCACTTGGCTTACTTCTTTACCTAATATCGCAACCAAAGGCATATGGTCGGTATATATACTGACTTTTCGTCCATATATATAACTGTGGAATTTTTTGCAGGCGAAGAGAACTGCTAAGAATTCCTTCTCAATCTGTGCATACCCCATTTCTGTTGGTGTTAGACTTTTTGAAGCATAACACACTGGCTTATTTTCTTGTAGTATACAAAATCCTATTTCCGATTTTGACGCATCGATTTGAATTACTATTTCTTTGTTAACATCAAAATTTTTTAAAACTGGTGCATTTGAAATCAAATCATTTCTGTTGGTGTTAGACTTTTTGAAGCATAACACACTGGCTTATTTTCTTGTAGTATACAAAATCCTATTCCCGATTTTGACGCATCGATTTGAATTACTATTTCTTTGTTAACATCAAAATGTTTTAAATCTGGTGCATTTGAAATCAAATCATCTATTTTTGAGATAGTTTGAGTATGTATTGGTAGCCATAAAAAAGTAACATTTTGCTTTATTAATTCTCTCAAGGGACATGAAATATTTGACAAACTGGGCATGAAGTTGCGCAAATAATTAATCATTCCTAAATATCTTTGTAAATCTTTCTTACAAGTTGGTTGATCAAAATTAACGATAGCGAATACTCTATCTGGATCTGGAGCTACACTATTCTTAGAAAAAATATTGCCTAAATATTTAACTTCTTTTACTATTAAATTTAATGTTCAAGTGTCTAGCTCTCTGAATAACACCTTTTAGATTTACTTCATGTTCCTCTTTGGTCCTCCCAGTTATCAACAAATCATCTATATAAATGAATACACCCTTTAAATCTCCAAAGGCTTGAGCATTATATTTCTGAAATACTTCAGCTGAAATGTTTAATCCAAACGGTAAACACTTGAATTGATAGCAGCCAAAGGGTGTGCTAAAAGTACAAATACGACTTGATTGCCTTTTAAATCTAATACACTAAAAAATTGTGCATCAGATAATTTTGTTTTTATTTTATCTAAAGTTGGAATGGCATAATAATCTTTTAATAAGTTCATATTAATAAATTTAGGATCCAAACACAAACGTAATTGCTTATTGGATTTTTCAACTACAACTAATTTGCTGACCCAATCATTTGAACCATGAGCTTCTTCTATTATATTCAATTTACACATCTCCTCTAATTTTTTTTCACTTTGTCAACCAAAGCCAAAGGTATTCTATTTGGGGGCCTCGGAACTGGCCTAGCATCCGGTTTCAAATTAATTCTATAAGGATTCGGAAATTTTCCAATACCTTGAAAAACGTCACTATTCACTTTAACAAAATTTTCTTTTTCACTTTCAATCACTTCAATTTTTCTATTAATGAGCCCCAATTCTATACATGTATCCAATCCCAATATGGGTATCGATTCCGTATTTACGATTCCGTATTCAGGCTTGACTTTGAATCCGCCGTACGTTTCTAAATTATTACAGTTACTTCTTAGTTTTCTATTATTTAATTTCATCGACCTAAATATTCTTAAAGGTATAATATTCACTTGTGCTCCTGTGTCAAGTTTAAATTTTATAGAATTATTTTCTATCATTAAAGTTTCAAACCAGCCTGTATTTATTTCATTAATACTAGAACTGTTATTATTATTTATTATTTCAACAAAAAAATCACTTTCTTCTTTTTCAATATTGTGCACGTTTTTATTTTGCTATTTTTTCATAAAATTTCCATCCTAAAAAAATTATTTAAAAGTGTAACTTGTGCTTAAGACAAATTTTAAGTTTTCCCTTTGCTACAATCAGGAGTTTTACGTTTTGATGGATAAAGCAAACACAAACTGTGTGCGTCATTGAACTGTCACCAAATATGCATGTTGTGGGTTGTATAATGAAGCAAAGGTTGAAAACACAATTTTGGTATTTCGATTTTCATTCTTAAATACGCTAACAACTGCTGCTAATTTGCAAGGAGGAAATGTTTTTGGATATTTGACCGATTACCTCTATTATCTCGGGCACAGAGTTTAACACAGTTTAAGACGACACAGTTTAACTTGTGCTCAAGACAAATTTGAAGTTTTCCCTTAAGTATACAATCAGGAGTTTTACGTTTTGATGGAAAGAGCAAACACAAACTGTGTGCGTCATTGAATTGCCAGCAAATATGCATTCTTTGGGTCGTAATGAAGCAACAGTTTGAAACACAAATTTGGCATTTTGATTGGCATCCTTAAATACACTTATAACTGCTGCTAATAAGCAAGAAGTAAATATTTTTGGATATATACCCGATTACCTTTATTATCTTGGGATAAAATGTAGTTTTTCATACCCAACATTTATGTGTTAATGTCTTCACGTTTGAAAAACCTTACTACGGAATCTTGTAGTCATATGGTATTGAATTACCTACAAAAAATATTAAAGTGAAAATCATCATGTTTATTGATGATGTAGTTAATAACGTTGAAACATTGCTTTATATCCTTGTGATTGCAACAATTTGGAATAAACGTCACAATCATATTTAAATTATTCCCAAACACCAAATAAATATAAAAATATTTAATTGAAGTGCTCCTGCTTTTCCGACAATTAGAATAACCTAAAAAAAATAAATAAATAAGTATAGATATTATATTCTAATACGCGTCTGTATCTAACAATCAATATAAATAAAAATACTCCGATTAATCAATAACTAAAATTTGCAAATATGGAACTAAAATTATATTTGTATTATTCAAAACTGTTTATTATGCAGGTTTAAATTTAAAAAATATTATAACTTGTAACGACACAGTTTTGCAAATAATTGAATTAACATTTATACTGACCCTCAATTATACATTTAATATGATCTCGACCGCAAATGTTTTGCGTTAAACAAAATAATAAAATAACGTGTAAATCGGCTTTCATTTTTCGACATCGAATTGTGTATGAAAGAAGAACTAATGAAAAGAAAGAGAAAAAGATATATCGTAGTTGTTATCCCCCATGATGTCAAAAAACAAAAATTTAATTCATTGTTAACTTGGAGGATGATTGGAGTTTTATTGTTATCAAAACGAAAGTCGAAAATTAAAATAATATTTCAAATTAATGAGTGTAATATATTCTTCTATTTTTGTTAAATTATTTTTCAATAAAGTTCTTTTTTCTTATTTTTGTCTTAAATTTCACCAGATCCATAATGTGATAATCCATATTATAAATACGCTAAACTTTACTCTTATTTAACGTACAGTAATCAATCAGGAACATAATTATAGAAGAAAAACGTGTTCTAGGCCGAGTGGTGAAAACTTGACCATTTTTGATTTTGCTGAAACTTGGCATATAAGTAGTATGGACAAAATAAAAAAGTCCAAGCGGCACGTATATCCGCTAGAAATAGGTAGATTTCGAGATCAGACAGTTTTGTGTGCCAGTAGAATCTGATGTATCAGATTAGTTTAAACAAAACAAACTAATTTCAAACAGATATCGAACAAATTTTAAAAAGAAAATTAGCTACCTACAAGCAAAATTATATCTATCCAATTTTGCAACAAACAAATATCAAATCTACCACAGAACATGTGTGTGATAATTTATAACACAAACCTACTCTATATCATATGTCGTGCAATTGCTGCAAAATATCAAAATAGTTTATTTCTAAGAAAAAAAAAATTAATTTCTTCTATTCAAATCTTTTATTTTTTGACTGTTATAAGGTTGACATTGACTGTTATAAGGTTTTTGGAAATTGTAGTTGGGGATTGTTGCAAACTTTTTTGTTGAAGCCAACAAGTCAAAAACCTCTAACTGCAGAGGTTTATATTTATAAGAAACGGATTAAAATGTTTCCATAGATTCTAAATTTTTGAAGATTTTAAAAATATTAGTATCCAAACGGCCGTTATAACGGATTAAAAAAAACACTTTTTTTTCTAGTATAAAGCCTATAGTTCCTTAACCATGTGTCAGATTTTTCTGATTTACGAACTTGTTCAAGATATTAATAAAACACACATTTTTAAGAAAGGTTTTTTGATCTGGCTTTACAAATGCGACCATGAGAGCGCCGGTTGATTCAAACGCATTTTGTGTTTTACAAGCTTTTTTGTTGGAGCCGTTCACTCAGAAACCTCCAACTGCAGAGGTCTTTTTTTTGAAAGAAACTGATTAAAAAGGTTTCAAAGATTCTAAATTTATGAAGTTTTTAAAAATATTACAATCCAAACGGCCGTTATAACGGATGTAAAAAAGAGAGTTTTTTTCTAGTATAAAGCCTCTAGTTTCTTAACCATGTGTTGGATTGGGCTGATTTACGAACTTGTCCAAGATATTAACAAAACGCACATTTTTACAAAAGGTTTTTGATCTGGCCTTATAAATGCGACCGTGAGAGTGCCGGTTGTTTCAAAAAAAAAATTTTTTTTGCGTACTTTTTTGTTGGAGCCGCTCACTCAGGAACCTCTAACTGCAGAGGTCTAGTTTTAAAACAAATTGATAAAAAAGATTCCAAAGATTTTAAATTTGTTAAGTTTTTTGAAATATTAGTATCCAAACGGCCGTTATAACGGTTTTAAAAAATCAATTTTTTTCAGAAAAAAGCCTCTAGTTTCTTAACCACGTGTCGGATTTTGCTGATTCACGAACTTGTCCAAGATATTATTAAAACACACAAGTACAGAAATTTTTTTTGATCTACCTCAACAAATGCGACCGTGAGAGTGCCGGTCGTTTTCGTTATATCTCATATCGTTTATATATATATATTTATTTAATTATATTTATATAATTTATATTTATATTTATATATATATAAAAATTTTTTTTTTTTGTTTTTTTGTCTCCGCTTATCATATATAGTCGTTTGGCACAAAATTTTTTCCGAAATTCCGAGATGAAGCCCATTGCAATTGGTAGATTTTTATATGAAATCTACCTAAAATACAAGTTATTTTACGGTTTTTTTTTAAAGTGTAACTTTGAAAATAAATTGCTGAAGAACGGCCATACCGATTTCAGCAAACTTTTTTTGTTTCATAGATGATTAGGTATGCGAAAATCCAAAATACTATGTCCACGCCGTGCTACCTGGGTAACGCTAACAGAATTAGGTTGGTTTAGTTGAGAGTGGCAGAGTAAATACTACTTATACTCAATGATTCTGCACCATGGCGAGTCATTGGCGTCATAAGACCAATGCAACTCAAGCGTCTGTTCTCCATGTTAGGGGCGGCTTGGAGGGGGCGTCTGTCTTGGATCAAGCGGCTGGCTATACAAATGTGTAGAAAGCGTCTGTTCTCCATGTTAGGGGCGGCTTGAAGCAAGCGTCTGTCTTGGATCAAGCGGCTCGCTATATAAACGAGTAAAAAGGTTGTTTCTGGTGACCTTAAGATGCAGAACGAACCCATTCACGAAAATTTGGGTTAGACGAAGGGCTAACACCTCATTTCCGTAAAAAAATTATTGTCATGAATTCTGTACACAGGCCTCGGAATATCTCGGATTTATTATTGGAACGACCTCGGAAACGTGCTAAGCCTTAGAAGACCAGGAGATCTCCTAAAACTCACACAACAAGTCGAGAGCTACACACTGGATATAGTGGCATTACAAGAACTAAGATGGCCAGGTAGTGGAATCCATGAAACAGCGAAAGGATACACTCTTTATTATTGCGGTCATCAGAACGGAGGAGAATTTGGAGTTGGCTTTCTTATACACATACACATCGTGGTAGGTGACTTTAATGCTCAAATTGGTAGGATTGCAGAACTTAAAACACATATTGGCCCTAACAGCTTGCATCATACCAGCAACAATAACGGTTTTCGCGCAGCCGAGATGGCTATGATGTATGATCTAATAATTTTCAGCACTTTCTTCTCTCACAAGAGAATTCACAAGACAATGAGGAAATCAACTGACAGAAGAACGGAAAATCAAATCAATCATGTCATGATCTCTAAGAGACACTCTACAAGTGTAACTGACGCTCGATCATACAGAGGTGCTGATATGGACACTGATCATATGCTTGTCATCTTTAAGTACAAGTGCAAATTATCATCTACATTTAATAGACAATCAAAAAAGCCCGTGCGCTGGAATGTCGATCCATTTAAACATCCGGAAACGCTGAACAGATATCAGCAAATAATAACACAAAACATAGAAGAGCATGATATCTGTTCTGAGATGCCGTTAAACATACAAGAAGAATGGCAAACGCTTCAATAAACCATTATAGCCGCAGCACAAACTACAATAGGAAAACGACCACCGAAATCACACAACGAATGGTTTGACGACGAGTGCCGCTAATCCGTTGAACATACACAAAAACTGCGAGAAAAATGGTTAACAAGGAACACCCGAAGCTCCCAAGCTGATTATCTATGCGCCAGGAAAGCCTCAGCAAAACTTCTACGTAAAAAGAAACGCGAACACATGAAGAGCTGCATCGAAAACACCAACCAACATGCGGCCAACGGAAATTTAAAAGAGTGCTTTGCCAATACACGGAATCTGACAAAAGATTTCCACCCAAGATCTACACTACAGCCATCAAAAATGAAAATCATGAACTTAAAACAAGTGAACGCGATGTGCTGGCAGTGTGGCGATCCCACTTTCAAGACCTACTGAATGGGACGAATGAAGTTCATCCTATTCGAGCAATTGCTCCATCAACTGAGGAGATTTTTGTCCCTTACCCAGCAATAGAAGAAGCGGAATCTGCCATTAAAAAACTGAAAAATTGTAAATCACCAGGTTTCGATGGAATTTCCGCAGAACTTTTGAAAAATGGAGGAGCAGCTCTGATCTCACGTATATACGATCTGATTCTTGCAATCTTGGACCAAGAAAAACAACCTGCTGAATGGAAAACAGCTCTTATTGTTCCGCTACATAAAAAAGGGGACCGCCAAAATTGTGCGAATTATCGTGGCATCGCACTGTTGAACACTGCATATAAAATACTAGCTAATGTCGTACTTGTTCGCCGAATCTATCATCGGTGACTATCAGTGTGGTTTTCATCCCAACCGCTCTACCACAGATCAATGTTTTACATTAAGGATGATTCTGGAATTAAGGATGATACTGGCGACTATGAAGTGGAACGCGTTGAAAACTTCAAATACCTCGGGTCTGTAATAACATCGTCAAATGACATGCAGGCAGATATCAAAGCCCGTGTCTCTGCCGCTTACAGAGCATACTCAAAACTTCTGCGATCAAAACATCTTTCGCGGTCGTGTAAACTCACACTTTACAAGGCATTAATTCGACTTGTGCTTACATTTGGAAGTGAAAGCTGGACACTGACTTCCTCCGATTGTAGAATTTTATCAACATTCGAGAGGAAGGTCATACGAACAATTTATGGTCCATGTAAAGTTGCTGAAAATCAGTATAGAATCCGAATGAATCACGAAATCAGACAGCTTCTTGAAGGCTGCGATGTAATCGGATTCATTAAATCTAACCGGATTAGATGGTTTGGTCATGTAGAAAGGGCTCCATTAGATAGAATGATAAAAAAAGCGTCCCAACAACAACCAGCTGGTGTTCGTCGCAGACAACGCTGGCGTGATGATATCATTCAAGACCTTCGTGATATAGGATGTCGAAACTGGGGTCAACTGGTCATGGAACGATGATTGGAAGCTTATTGCACAGAGGGCAAAATCCCTTCATGGGATGTAAACGCCAGAGAGAGAGAGAGAGAGAGAGAGAGATGATTAGTTAGCCGTTTGAAAAAAAATTAATTAATGTTTTTTGTAATTAATTTTTAAATGAAAATATAACAATTTTTATCAACAAAAAATTTTAACCACTTAAGTTCGAAAAAATAATGAACAATTCGAATTTTAGTTGGACCAAAAATCTTTAAAATTACATATCTCAAGAACAAAAATTAACGCCTCTTTGTTAATTTGATATATTTTAGAGTAAGGATAGAACTATTTTCAGGATAAAAATTAATTAAGTTCCAATTGATCTTCGACCCTATAGTCCAGTCATTATAGGTTTTTACTGCGGAAAAATTCCTAGTGAGCTGAATTTTTGTTTACACCTTTATTACGGAATTTGAATGAATATGTGAAAAATCGACATTGATATCAAGCCGGCTAAAAAAGTTATAGAGGTCAAAAGGTCACGAAAATCAGTTTTCCACGAATATCTCGCGACCTATTGGTCAGAGGCCACTAAGGTTGTAGCAAAAATTGTTCATGTGAAATTATCTACAAAAAATAATTGATGCATTTTTCTGTAAGATCAACCGAGAAAGCGACTACATTATGATTATGCACTCGTTTCCGCACCACCCTCGTGGTAGAATGCAAGGCGCGTTTTTTTACATGGTTTCCCCTGTAGGCATGCATAATCCATGGATATGTAATAAAAGGTTTTTTTATTTAAAAGTGAAGAGTTTTTATTTAAAAACTGAAAAATACAACAAAAAATAAACTTATACTAATTTATATGCACATAATTATTTTTTTTATTCACCCATTGTCGATATCCTCAGTTTCTATATCAATAAAGTTTGGTGACAAAACATCGAGTGCACTTATTGCTTTACCTAAGTTGACATCTTCGTCATCTTCATCAATACATAGTTGATTCCGCGTTTAAGCATGTCTGGCCACGGCAATGTCTACAAACTTTTGAACATCTCAAACCAATTTTTTACATCCACATTTGCCGCCACAACCTTTTGTACACTTACAAAAGATTGTGTTTCGTAGTTCATTGGGTGTTGGTTTTAATAAAGATGTTACTGGTTGCAGTATGTTATTTTTCAACTCCTAACGCCACTGTTCTGAATCAATTTCTCTTCCTAGCCAGGTTTGATAATACACTCGAAAAATATGCGCTGTTGAGCTGCTGAAGAAGTAGGTGGCAATAACGGAAATTTCAAAGCTGTGCTAACAAAGCTAACAAGTTTAGCAAAGCTACAATATCTGTGATTATTTATCGAATGTTCTGATTTTGGAGCACCGTACATTGCTAGTAGAAGCTGTATTCCAGCATCGACAACGATTTCTCGAGCGCAATTTTCTTGAAGAAATATTTCTGCAGAATTGTTTAAATCGGGACTTTTTTTAAACATCTTCATGACTTTAATTTTTCCTTTCCAAAAAGTGTTGAAGTTGTATTACATCCAGCCATGGCATGTAGAATCAGAATGTTTTTCTTACAATTTGGATACTTGTTGAGGCTAGCGGTCGAGACTTGTTTGCTGCCGAATTGTTTTTAATCGGTTGTTTGTTTCCGAATCCTTTATAAGTATATTTTTCACAAAACACGCGAGCATCAGATGAAATTTTTTTAATATACTTAAAAATATGAATAAAAAACTACTGAGTTTACGTTTTGGCATAGAATAACGTATGTGAGTGCATTCTTGTCACGTTGTCAGCGCTCTACTCCAAAAACGGTTGATCTTTCAGCAAAATGCACATATCATGTTTTGTAGGTAATTTCACGATGAACAATTTTCGCTACCACCTCAGTTGCCTCTGACCAATAGGTCGGGAGATATTCGTGGAAAACTGATTTTCGCGACCTTTTGACCTTCATAACTTTTTCAACCGGCAAGATATCAATGTCGATTTTTCACATATGCATTCGTATACCGTATCTAAGGTGCATGCAAAAATTCAGCTCACTAGGAATTTTTCCGCAGATTGGGGCTTAAAACTTCTTTTTTTGTGTATTATGTATATAGATGCCTCAAAGGCGAACCATTTCGATTTATAAACCTCATCTCGGCCTGAAACCAGAATGGAATAAAATATTTAAAAATCTTAGCTAAATGAAACAAAACAGAATCGTACCTTTTTCCCTGGTCGAATAAAATTTTTTTGTCTAGAATTTTCTCTTCTATAAAAGAAGATAGAAGGGAATTTCTTCTGGATTCCGAGATATCAATCTTAATGCTCATTTTTGAAACTATTTTTAATGTTATTAAAATAACCATGATGCAAACGTTTTCAAACGTTAGCAAACACTGTTAGTGTAGACAAGCTTTAAAGGATTATTCTAATCAAACTTAGATTCCCTACAGTGGTATATGCTGATTTTTTATAATTTCTGAGATGAAACTTGAAACCAAAATTTATTTATGAAACCAAAATATAGCATCCAAAAAATAAAACCATGCATGCCAGTCTTTCGTAAAATGTAATACAAAAAATTCATTTGAAATTGAAATCGTGTTGTCAAATTTAATAACACTTTTTAAAAATAATAATTTACATTATAAACAATTTTAATTGCATTGCATCTTTTATCTTATCATAAAAAACATTAAATTTCCATTTCACTTTAACAATAACAGACGATTTGTCCTAAAATAACAAAATTGAAATAAATTACAACAGTTTGTTGTTGTTGAAAAATTTTTAGCTTAAAAATTAAAAAAACAAAAATTTGTATTAAATCAAAATCATCAGAGAGATTAAATTAAGATCAAACATATAGATAAATGGATATATAAAAAATATCCATTATTCAAATGAATTTATTCTTCCTTTTTTCTTCAAAACTATAAAAGGAAGAAATCATAATACAAATCCTTTTACTTTCAATAAAATTTAAATTTACATATTATTATGTCAATCATCAAAATTATTTTAATATTATTTTTATTCATATAATTGTTTAGTGCTTTGTTGTTGCTTTTTTTGTTTTGTATAATCTTGGAAGAAGGATGATTTCATTTAAGATTTTTAAATTTTGATTCAAAAGAAACAGATATTCGAAAAATTGTTACTTGTCATCATTGAATTGATATAAATGTAAATGATAGATAAAGCGATTTGATAACAATTTTTTTTTTTAAAGGGATGTTTTTATTTTAAATTATTTGATGGTTTGATGTTCCGATAGGTAAAGGAAAATTGTTTAATTTTGGGCAGGGTGGAATGACATATTGAAGCAGTGGCAGCAAAAAAAATGTGAGTTTTTTGTTATAAATTTTATTGATTTACATTACATATAGTTAGATTGGTGACTTATACATTTTTTGGTGATTTTAATATATAACCTTGCCATTTAAACTTCATATGCCGATTCTTAGCGCTGTTTTTATTTGTAATTTTTTGTCCATGAAGTCATATGCGTGATTGAACCCAGAAAAGAATGAATAAAAATGGTTTAAATATGTATTTTAAACGTTTATCATTTAATTTCTTAGAATAATCATCGTCTTCTTGCATATGTTTGTTCATTTCAGCAGCGGGGTTCTACTCATGATTTTCATCAAGAATTGCGTTTGGTTTTTGATAAACTATTTTAATCACTGATAGCAGGATCTTGTCAGCAAAAATAATTGGGAGTTAGTATTTTCGTTGATAAGTCTGCCAAATTCATCTCTGACGCGACATTAATAATTGCCTTTCCCCACTTATAACGATCTCGATATTCGGAGTTATAAAAACTTAATATCCCAGACTTTCCAAAAGATCCGGGCTTTAAATATTCATAAATTCGCATTGGCAAAACACAAACTTTTTTTAATGAACTTGTGTAATACTAATTTTTTTTTTATTCAAAGTCAGGCAGTTTAGAATTAATTATAATAAATTATAAATAACAATAATTATAATTATGATATCAATAATTATAATTTCAAGCGGCTAGCTCAAACGGCATTACTTGAAGAATAAGTCAAAATCATAAAATAAAAAAAAAAAGATGAAAAATGACAGGAAAACTGAAAAATTTCATGAAAAAAGAAATCGAAATTTTTTTTGGTTTTTTTCCTAAAAACTACATTCAATTACAAAGATTTCAAAAAAAAGCGTCGCTTTTAATCTTAGATTATAAAACATACAGGATAAGTAATATTTGTGTATGTATACTATAAAACTATAAAAAAAATTGAAGCAGTTTTTTAAATTCAAATTTCGCATTGAAAATAATTTCCACAAAAGAATAGGCTCCTGTAAAAATAAATACAAAAATACAGGGCTCCATGCAGCATTTTTATCTCCTTCCATTTATAGAAAAAAAATATATTATTATTCTTCTATTGCCAGAAAGAAAAGTAACTGCAAAAAATATATATTTTATTTTAATTTCATTCTAAATTAAAACAAAACCAGAAACAGTAAATCAGCAAACAATATCCATTTCACTTTAAATTTAGTTTAAATGAAAACAAAACCAAAGCGTACATGATGAAATTTTATTTAGGATCAAATTTTCAGTTTTAATATTATCAGTTTTATTTTAATCGAAATACTTTTGACAAACATAAAATAAAATTGAATAAGGTTGGTCATTCTCCAATCGGTAAAAATGTTAAATACAAAGTTTCTGCATAAGTCTGTTATTTTGTAAGCATATTTGGTCAAGCAAGGGATAACCTCGATGATATTTAAATTTCTAGGCTACTGTGTTTTTTCAGTACAAATACTTTCACGTTAAAATCGCACACTACTTTATGTAAATAAAAATAACTTCAACTTAAAAAGATATTACTTATCCTGTGTATTCTATAATCTAAGCTTTTAATGAATTTTTGACAAAATCATGGATATTTGAAAAATAAATAGCTATCTTTTCAAAAAATCCTTATCATTTTTTGGGTTTGGTGAAATTTTTTTTAAAAAACTCTAAGACATATTATTACTGGGGTAGAAAAAGACAAAAAAGTTTCCGCCAAATCAAGAGAGGTCGGGTCAAAACTGGTCGATTTGGCTTGGAATACCCCTATACATTTATAAATCGTAAATCAAGCTTCAAATATGATTTGAATTCATTTAAACACAAAATAATGCAAAAAATATTATTACTTATATTACCTATTATTACCTATACCCAGAAAATTATTTTGGTGTAGGTCGAAAAATGCGACCGTGAGAGTGCCGCTAAATTCCGTATATATATATATATATATATATATATATATATATATATATATATATATATATATATATATATATATATATATATATATATATATATATATATATATATATATATATATATATATATATATATATATATATATATATATATATATATATATATATATATATATATATATATATATATATATATATATATATATATATATATATATATATATATATATATATATATATATATCATGTATGTATATATATATATATACAATAATCTCATATACTATATATATATATATATATATATATATAATATATATATATATATAATATCTCACACTATACTCACTCACTACTCAAATCTCACTCACTATATATCACTATCACTATACTACTCTACTCACTACTACTCACTCTACTCACTCACTCTCTCACTCTACTCATATATATATACATAAATAATTTTGTTTTTCTGTATTATCCGTCTCCGCTAATCACATATAGTCGTTTGGCACCAAAATTTTTCCGAAATTCCGAGATGAAGCCTATTGCAATAGGTAGATTTTTATATGAAATCTACCTAAAAACTGTATTGTAGCAGTAAAAACTTAATAAATACTAGTAAATCGACAATATGGTCAAATCAATACATACGGATGTGTTAACCCAACGTACTACAGTTCACGCTATTTACATATAAATTATCGTCAATCACTACCAGAGTTTCGAACCGAAATGTTTTCCGTTTCGGTTTCTTTCCGACTATTATTTCGTTCCGGTTTTCGGTTTGGTTCCTTAGTTTATTTTTTCGTTCCGGTTTTCGGTTCGGTTCCGGTTCAGTTCCGATGTTAAAATCAAGAATTTTCAGTATTCTTATGCAAAAATTCAAAAAAACAACTTCAGTAATTATTGAATCTAGAGCATCGATACAGGCTTTAGTAAGAAGTTTTCGGACATAGTACCGTAATATTTTGAGGTTTAAATTTCATGTCTAATAACGTTGGAGTAAGCGTAAATACACTACTTGAGCTTAACTTTTATGGCAGATTTCGTTTACATGAAGCTTTTGCTGATATTTTAAGACATTTTAAAATTTAAAATTTTTTTTTATGAAACCGTTCAATACGCCTCTCAAAATTTGCTGCATGGTTTCATGATATTTTAAAAAAATGTAATAAATTTTGGAATAGATTAGAAACCAAAATTGTAGTACCTATAGCTAATTTTACATGCAAAATGAAAATCTTTTACTCATAATATATAAGCAGCTTTTTGTTAGAATATTTTTTTGTTTTTTCACTGCAAACCGTTTTACATGAACCGTAAATAAAATGATTTTTTCGTTCCGGTTACGGTTCATTACATATAAAAAATTACGGTTTCAGTTACGTTACGGTTCAGCCCCAAATTTCGGTTAATAACGGTTTTCGGTTTACGGTTCGGTTCCGGTTCGAAGCTCTGATCACTACAATGGCATATAACGGTGGTCCTATTTTCTGTTTTACTCTAAAACACGAATATTCATATTTAAAGAAATCCTCTAAATGATTTACTATTTTATTTCAGTTCCAATTCATTATCTAATAATAATCCATGTCAACAAATATAAAAAAAAAATTTAAAAAAAATTTAAAAAACACACTTTTATTGAAAACGAACTAAAAACTAAATTTTGCATTGATAAAAAATACGATATTCCAAAGAAACATAGGTTATGGTTTCAAACTGTAATAAGGAAATAAATATTTAAATATCTTTTTAAACGATTTAACACAGATGGCAAAATTAGATGTACAGACTAGAATACTATTTAATTAGAAAATTTGTTAGATAAATGATTTTCCGTTACAGTTTTTTACAAAAAATAGAAGTGGGTGGCGCAGTCAGCATATTAAGCGTATTAAATTACATTTCGTATTATAAGTAATTTATAATACTTTAAAATAGTTGAATTTAGATTTAGAACTAGCACATTTTCTACATATTTATTGCCATTCTATATTGACTCACCCACTTTTATTTTTTGTAAAAAAAAACGTAACGGAAAATCATTTATCTAACAAAACTTTTAGTTAAACAGTATTCTAGTCTTTACATCTAATTTTGCCATCTGTGTTAAATTGTTTAAAAAGATATTTAAATATTTACATATTTCCTTATTACAGTTTGAAACCAAACATAGTTATTAATAAAAGATTTAACGTTTGAACATAACTTTTGTTTCTTTGGAACATCGTGTTTTGTATCAGTTTTAGTTTTTTTATTATATAGTTTTTAGCCATATACATTTGTTATATGATGTTTCCTGTTATTTAAGAATCTTTGTTTTTGTTTATAATTTTATTTTACCTAAAAATAACCACTTTAATATCTCAGTAAATACATACATCATAATTAAAACCAGTTATTTAATAACTTACTTAAAATTTAATTTACGTTTGATTAATAAACTTTAAATACTATTAGTTAAATACAACCTTAAATACAATTTGTTAATGCAATTTCTGTATATACAGTACAAAATTTTAGTACGTTACTTATTTTTTTCTCATTTGCTCATTGTTTACGTTCTTTACTCATTGTTTTTTAGTTCTATTATTACATATGAGATGGCGTTTTTATTTTCAGAAATTTTACATTAGCTGGAATTAAAAGATTTAAGTTTGTTTTTAAAAAAATTTATTACTGCATATATATCAAGCGTTATATTACGTTATATTATATTATAACATGTTATTATTTACGACACAAAACTAAATAAAATTGTTTGAATTTTCAAACATATAGTTGTATGAAAAATGTTTATAATTTTCGTGTACCTTAATACTTGAAAACTATGTTATTATGTTTAATAATTAGTCAATAAAACTTTATAAACAAATAAAGTTGTTTAATTGTAACCTATGTAATTTTTTTTTATTTATCTCTTATCTGTAGCGGGTTTCCAATGCGGAACATCAAATTCTATTATACACATATCAAAAAAGTCACTATATTCTAGCCTGATTGTATGCAAAATACAATACATATGCAAAATACAATTAACCTTCCATATGCTGAACCTCTAAATTTGTTTAATATCGTATATTGTTTATGGTTTTTCTATGCTTAAAAACAATCAAGGGGTTTCAGGGGTTCGCCATAAACAATTGAGGGTTTTGCCATATACAATAAAAATTTTCTTTCGACTTGCTGCAGCGCATTCTATTAACTGAAATAAATAACTATTATTATTGAAACGAATCATGAATAAAATTAAAGCTTAATAAAAACTACAACAAAATGCCAAGTTTTGATTTTTTTATATCCGTATTATTTTTAATTTAAGGTCGTTATATAAAAATGACACAAACGTGTATGATATCCATGATTATAATGATATACATACATAGTATTACCAAAATTCCTACGCTCAATGGGTTAACCAGATTATAATGATTTCAGTGCAATTGTTAAAGCTTTTATAGAATGGAGAAAAATTTGAATTTTTTTTTTCAGTTTTATGAAGTATTTTGCTTTAAAACTTTTAGAAGTACGTACTGACTGCTTCAACAAACTTGTCTTTTAAACTTGGGATCAATCACATAATGGGAAGTTACTGAAAAATGGATCACAAAATAGTAACCGTAACTGTAAAAAGTCAAAAGTCGAGTTAAATGATATTGTGTAAAAAGATTTATGTGTGCTACACTTCAATCAACCAGATTTTAGCATTTTCTCAGTTGCGTCACACAGCAGTAATACATGTTTCTATCTGCATAAATAATAAATTTTTTTTTATGTAAAGCTTTTGTCATACTATTATAATTTATAAAAAGCAGAATGGTTGTCTGAAGTTGTAGAGGGGAATTTTTTATTTCGTTTGACTAGAAATGTTTATTAAGATGATATATGAAAATGGTTTGACTAGTATTTTATATTCAGATGATATGGAGAAATTGTATCCGCATCTAGTTATAAATAATCGATCATAAGTTCGATCGGCAGAGTATGTAACTTACAGATTATGTAAATTTTAATACAACAAAATTGTTATCGTGCCAAAAGTGCTCTAATAAAATTTTTCTATTTTGCGTCTAAAATAAAGTCATTTCGATACCCAACTGCGTATCATAATGGCCTTCATTACGATATGCAAAGTTTTGTTTTTCAAGTTTAGTCACATTGGTCATACAAACGTCAGTGAAAATTAAAAGGAATAATTATATAAATAAAATTAATAAGAATATCTAAATCAGTGTGAAATATTTTAATTAACTATAACTATAAAATAAATAGTAATAATAAGGAAAATTATAAACTGTGTACACGTGTCCTTGGCGTTTATTATTACTCCTGGCAAATTTTGGGATAGCACAAAGTTTTGTTCGTTACTTTTATTTTCGTTAATTGTTATTTTTGTTTTGTTGCAATTTGCTGATGATAATTGAATTGCCGAAGTTATAGTTGAAGTGGAGGAACTACTTGTACTTTGCATTGTAAGCATTTGCGCCACTTGAGTTTTTCTTTCTATAGAGATCCTTCAATGTAACCATCAGCTACTGCCGAAGATTTCCAGCTATCGTGATTTTTGATGGTCAACAAATACCCACACTTGTTGGCCAAATGTGACACGCTCGAACGTCTGAAGCAGTGTCCTGTATATAGCTCGGGGTTTGAAATTTTCAAGAATGTTGCAATAATTTTAGGTATTTTGCCGATAGTATTAATGCCCATTGGGCTATTTATACAGTATCCGTTGCGGTAGGTAACAAAGAATCGCCGATGTGTCGTTTTAGTAGACCGCAACGCAATATATTTATGTATTAGATCAAGCCATATTTTTTCTGTTACAACAAATTGCCTTTTAACATAATTTTTAGTTTTTGGAATGTCGACCACAATAACGTTAGTAACTTGACATCGTCTAGTGACATATTTGTGAGCTCTTCACGTCTACAAGCACCGTTGTAACCCATTAGTAAAACTTCCTAAATAGAAAAAAAATTATCATAGAAATTGATGCTACAATTACACAAAAATGTGTACTTACTTTTATTGCTAAATACATTTTATCATCAGCTTCTTGTATAAAACGATTGATATGCTCTAACTCTAAAATTTTAGATTTTTTAGGCTCGTACCCTTCTGACCTTTTTAAAAAAGCTTGTAATTTTGTGTACATCTAAATATTCACATTTTTGTAAATATTTAAACATGATCTTAACATCGAATAGGAAGACCACAACGTAGAAGATTTGTTTTTTTACTTAGCATCTCAAAATACGCAAGCATAACATTTTCTGATATGCTTTTGACATTATGTTCTGTACATCAATTTTCAAACATTTTATACTGCTTTTAATAAATTTCGCGCGATTTTTTAAGAAGCAAGTTATTAAAAGTACTCTCGGCAACTTCACGTAGTTCAGGTGGAGTAAAACTCAATTCATCTTCCATCATTTTTATTGTAACTTTTCACAATTTAAAGATTATAATAGGTAATATGAACAATATTTCAATTTGACACAAACTTTTCTAAATTCAATTGTTTCAAATATCAAATGTGTTACCAATCTCCAGAAAAATAAAACAAAATTTTGAATTGACTATTTTTTAATAAAATACACATTTTTTGAAATTTCAAGACAAAAAATGCAAAACAGAAAAAATAGTATAAAAAACTCGTTTCATAAGACGTTTTATCGCACTTATCCTTTAAAAAACTCCCCGCTTCGCGGGTCGTTTTCTGAACTGATTTTGTGCCATAAAATCGTCGATTATGAAACTAGTTTCTTAATATACTATTAGAGATCATTATGTAAATTTAAATCAAAAAACATTGTGAAAGTTCTTGTAAATTCTTTTACGCACAAACGAATCGTAAAACACATTTTACATCCTAGTTATCGTGGCTGAAAGTTGAACTTTACATCCGTAAAATAAAATTTTTCAGTATAATTTTTCTACTTTACCGCCCGTAAAATAATCACCCGTAAAATATTCATAAAATTAGAACAAACAAATAAATTATTGTATGAAGTTTATAGAGAAAATCATGGCATGTTTAGTATAATTTTAAAATGTCTAGCGAGTTTAAAAAATTCAAAAATTGATTTATATTACAATAAAGTTGCGCAGTTGTGCGTAAAACGTTGTACATACACTCAGGCTGAAAGGAAGATTACGCCCTTGGTTCAATAAAAGCCCTCGCTTCGCGTCGGGCTTCAATATGAACCGTTGGCGTAATCTTCTACTTTCAGCCCTCGATATGTAAATAACTATTACGCACAAACGTATTGTAAAATACATTTTACATCCTAGTTATCGTGGCTGAAAGTTGCACTTTACGCACGTAAAATAAAATCCCGTTGCTGTATAAAACATGAGTGTATTTTGCTACTTTGTCGCCCGTAAAATAATTGCCCGGAAAATAATCATAAAATTAGATAGAACAAACAAATAAATTATTGTATGAAGTTTATAGAGAAAACCATGGCTTGTTTAGTATAATTTTCAAAATGTGTAATGAGTTTAAAAATTAAATAAAAAAATTTAAAAAACACACTTTTTGAAAAACGAACTAAAAAGTAGAAAATAAATTTTGCATTAACACCAGCGTTATGTCTTTTATAATTATATTTTCTTTGAAATTGTAAGAAGAAAAAATATTTAAATGGTATTTAACACATCTTAGCATAGATGCAAATATTAAATTTTTGACTAATTTAAAATGCTAATTTTCGATTGACAAACAGGTTTCCGTTCCCATTTGTTACATAAAATAAAAGTGGGTGGCTTACAATTTCAAAGAAAATATAATTATAAAAGACATAACGCTGGTGTTAATGCAAAATTTATTTTCTACTTTTCAGTTCGTTTTTCAAAAAGTGTGTTTTTTAAATTTTTTTATTTATTTTTTTATTTTAGAGTTTTTAGTTATATAAATTTAACTACAAATAAGTTAACCACATTATTTCACAGAAAATACACCATAAGTAAAACTAGCAATTAAATCATTTACCGAAAATTTAATATTCTTTGAAATTTAAAGTAATTTTAATAAGGTTAATTGCACTATAACAATTGTAATTATGTTATTTAAACATCCAGTGTAAAATTTTTGTACGTTTCTTTGCTCATTGTATTAATTTTAAGTTGTACATAAATTATTAAATATCAGATTTTGCACCAAATGTCATGTTTTTTTCGGAAAAAGGGTCTGAATTATAGAGCTTTTTCCTTAAAATTCGAATCGTTATATTACTGTATGTAATTGACAGATTACATACAGCAATGATCATTAGAAATCATTAATTATGTATTAAAATATAAATCTATCTTGGGACACTACAAAAGAATATTAATTTTGATAATTTAAATTTGCCAAAATATCACTAAGTATTCAAACGAAGGAAGTTAGGATTTTTGGGGCGATGTCGTAAGTTTTTCGATAGCGAACAACTTCTTTTAGTTTATAAATCTTTTATACGTCCCTGCATGGAATACTGTTCTCACATATGGGGTGGAGCTTACTTGAGTAGTCTCAACTGCCTTGATTCTGTACAGCGTAGAGCTATTAAACTAATTGGTAACCCAAGTCTTACTAACGGTCTTGATTCCTTGCAGCACAGAAGAAATGTTGCTGATTTGACTATATTTTATAAATATATTATGGATGAACGAGCTTTTGAAGATATCAAATCTTTTTTTCCTAAATCAGCAAACCTTTCGCGTCACACCAGAGCAAACGTAGCAGCGCATCCCTTTACAGTTCAAATAATTAGGTGTAGAACTGTAGCCTTCCAACGTATCTTTTTCAACAGAGTCTCTCATTTTTGGAATGCCTTACCTTCCTGGGTTTTCCCTGATGAATTTAATCATCAAGGCTTTAAAGTTAACGTTCATAAATTTCTCAGAGATTCTTAATTTGCATTCCATTCTTATCCCTAGTTGGCATGGTATCTTCGGATATTCAGAGACGTTTATTTATAATTTATTATAATTAACACTAAACATGCCTAACTTTGAATAAAAAAAAAAAAATTATATATTTGCAAACATTACCTGTAAATATGCAGTTTTCAATATGTTTCTGCTTTACTGTTATTCCTCGCTTCGCGTCGGGCTTTGAATATAAACTGCAGGCGTAATCTTCAACTTTCAACCCTTGATATGTAATAGTATATTACATATCTAGAGTTGTAAATAGCATTTTACATGCGAGGGAAAATTTTGCGCACGAGACGCGTAGCGTCGAGTGCAGTATCTTCACGAGCATGGAAAATGCTTTACAACTCGAGATTTGTTATATACTTTTCCTACGACTTTGCTTTAATGCCCAAACGCATATAATTACTTGAAAAAATGAACTACTAATTATAAATTAAATGCAAATAGTTTACAAATTGTGGTAGGCTTTGCATTATTCTGTGTCAAAATGAATTGAAATACTTAATTTTTAAAAATCAAATTTTTCTTTAAATAAAAATTTTTCTTTTTATTAAAAGCGTGCGGTAATATATATATGAAAATCCATTACCGCACGCTTTTTTTTACTTACCGCACGCTATTTGAAATAATCAATTTACATGTCATGGATAGTGTGATGTAATTTATAATTTACTGTGATAGGAGTAGGAAAATAACTATTATACATATATAAAAAGGGGTAAGAAAAATTAAATTAACAAATAATTACGAGCAAGAAATGTTGTTTTATTCAAGGTATATATATGTATGATGTCAATAAACAAAAATGGTAGAAGCAGACGTTTAAGATACTTTAATAAGATATGGTTCGAAAAGTAAAAAGTTTGATCGTGTTAGTCAATAATATTTTTAACGAACCCTTTTTACATGGGTTTAATACTGCATATAAATTTGTGGCTATATCACATTGAGTTGGGTGATAAATTTCGTTTGGTATTGATTGCCTCATTGCATAAGGATGGAGAGTGGTGAATTTAATGCAAAAGAAACGGAAGCAAGAAGAGCTAGTAGTTTTGCTCAATGCGATTACGAGGAGGTGCTAACAATTTACATGGATCAAGAAGTGGATTATCGGATATACTTATTAATTTAAGCCTTCTTTTATTTTCATTTGTATAATTTTGGTTGTTTTTTTTATTAAATTATTTTCTTTTATATTCAACCATGATTTGTTTTTGGTTAATATATTGTTGATAAGAGATTTGCAAACAAGATTCGTTTGATATAGATTTAAAATTTTGCCGTTTATTAATTTATTTTACTATAAATACCCAAAACTTTACAGGCAATGAGACATCATTAACCAACGTGATATCTTAGGAGTGCTGGCCGATGAACTATTTTCAGCCAACGGCAGCATTCTGATTCTTAGTCATTGAGTATTCCATAATGATAGAAGCCTATTACTTCTTCGAAGTAACCTGCTTCCATAAAACACTATATGTAAGCTTTATTTATTGAGGAACACAGTTGGCAACATGATCAAGGAGTATGCCACTGGTTCACTGAGAAAAATTTAACAGTGAAATCAACTAAAATAGCTGTTGATTTGATAATCTTCGTTAGTGATTTTCAGCCGGAAATATTGTTATCAAATTGAAAACAAAATTATTTTCAAATTGAATATTTTTTGTATTGGATAATGTATTTTTCATTTCTACAATAGTATTATCCAATTGATATAATATGTTGTAAAACTTATTTTTTTTAATTAACAATAAGATTTTCAAATAGATAATTTATTTCTATTTTGAAAAGTGAGTTTTCGAATGGATAATGTGTATTTTCATTTCAACAAAATTTTTCTTTCAAATATTGATAATATTTACAATTAAATTAAATGTTAATATATTCAAATTGATAATGATGATTTTCAAATATGCAATATTGTCATAAATAAAATCTATATTATCAATTTAAATATTTCAGTTTTCCGTTGAATTATCTATTTTTTGTCAATTCTATTATTTCTTTACTTTACCTTTTTTTCTATTCGATTGTCGCAAAAATGTTGACCTAAAAAAACTTGCGTTACTTTTCTCGATTTGAATGCAAGTTTCAAAATTTTTGCATTTTTTTTTTGTTTTCAAGAGACGATGCAAAAATGTTGCCTTGTACTGAACGGAAAGATAACAAAAATAAGGATATATTCAAACATTATTAAAATAGGAAAGAAAAAACATATTTTAAATCGTGAAATTTTCTTAAGTAAATAGGTTAAAAATAACAATATACAATACATACATTAATAAAATGAATTAATAATAACAAAAAAATTTGTATGTAGATTTTTAAGGAAAATTCCTAATAAATAAAACTAAAAATAGTAGTTAGTAGCAGAAATTGTTTAGATGAAGATAGTACACTTATAATTCAACTAGTTCCTTTATTTTGTTAAACAAACTTTACGGATGTAAAAGATGTGACTTTTTTCTGTTTGATTCCCAAGTATTATAAGTATTTCAAGTAAAAATTTACAAATCAGAAACAGTTTTGCCTGCTCTGAGGTCTCAAAACATAAATCGAGAATTGAAAACGCTATTAGATTAACACTATAAGCTACAAGCTGCCCAAAAACAAACTGTCACAACACGTAGTATTGTCACAACACGAAGTATTTGCAGTTAACATATTTGTGTATACTAATTATAGAAAATTCCATTGCTTATATATCATATATGTATATAAAAAAACACACAACTTTAAAAGTAATTTTTGTTTATTTGGTGGTTTCAGTAAAAAATATAATTACATTAAAATCATTTATTTAAACATTAAAATACAAAAAATATAAATTAAACTTAACTAAAATATATTTTTAATTTTTTTTAATTTTAAAATTAATTTTTACTCTAAATGATATAGCATTTTATGTTATTATATAAATACTTTAGTTATAATTTCAACAAATTTTATACAAAAAAATGAAAATACAAAATTTATTTCCTAATAGGAGACAAATGTTTAATAGCAATTAATTGCGTAATTGCACGATTTGTATTTTTTTGAATCCTTTATGTCATAAAAATGATATTGTATAAATTTCCAGACACCTTCTGACTCTTCTGGCTATTCAAGATTGAACAAATGAAACGTCTTAAAGCACATGCTAATGCTTTGACTAATGAAAAAAGTTTGTATTTAATATCATCTACATATACATAAATACTTTCTGGATTTTGTTTATCACCAACAACAATAACAAACGGTTGAATCGACCTAAGTTTTTCTTTTCTTTTTAAAATGAATTCCTCAACAGCAGCAGCATTCGGAGTATTGAGAATAAAGGAATCTTGCGAGTCTCTTATGCTTTATTATTTGTATTTTTCCATTGGGTTGTGATTTCGATCGCCTTGAAGTTGGCATCAAATAACCATGTATAGAAGAAAAAATGGCAACCTGTTTTCCATCTACGAAGTAAATATAAAAATGTTTGTTATTAAAAATGATTATTTAAAAGAAGCAAAAAAGTTAATGATACTTACTTTCAGAAAAGCTTTTAGGATTGGATTTTAATTTAGTTATAATTTTGCAATAACCTGGTTCCTTAAGCCCACCTAGCAATATTGGAACAATTTGCATCGCAAAATGGTTATAGTTTAAAGAAAAACCATTTCCGATTGTGTGTAAAACACCGAAGTCGACATCAGTCTATTAATTATAAACATAAAAGGTTGAAGATACCTGTTTCCAATTTTGAATCTGTAATTGTTGCATATCAGTTTAAAACTCAGTGGTTTTGTGTATTGAGGCCATTCTTCAAATATTTGCAGCCACTCCAATGGTCCTCTATTTCGGTCCATGCATCATTGTTGTTAAATTTAAGTCAATTTAAGTGATCCTCATAATCTGTTTTTAAATCTATAAATAATGAATTAGTTTTAATATTTACCTATGAGAATGTTTACAATGATAATGACCAGAGTTAAGATTACCAAAACGAGTATTTTGTGTGTTTGTGTTGTGAGTTGATATCCATCCATCAAGATACCAGTAGTATAACTATCTTTAGTTCTAATCAATACTTTAACCTCAGTGCATTGGTTTAAGGATTTGGAATATGATATTTTACAAAAACGACAAAAAAAGTTGGCCTTAAAAGATTTGAAAAATTCTAAAATACTGTTTAATCCTAAATTATCTCCGAGAATTAAACCAAAAAAAAAAAACTTTTATTTTCCCTTTTGATGTATTAATTTCCACTCCATCTTTCGATAAGGAAATTATTTCTTTTAAATCTTGTGATTTAATTAAAGCGGCTAGATATATATTAGAAAGTTTTGAAATATTTTCCATTAGAGGAAAGCTATAGTAAAATGCTGCAATTGAATGCTGACCAGCGTGAGCCCCTAAAGGATTATTTATTTCTAAATCATCCATGTATAAAAAATATGGTAAACAAACTTCATTATTCTTCTTCTTTTTCCTCCATTATTCACCTTGAACGAAGCTACAGATATTACAGTCATTTTCTGATAACTGTTTTAATCGCTCAAGCATTGATAATATCAAATCATCTTTTTCGAGAACTTTTCTAAGCTGATGTTTAAAGGGGAGCAAAACTCCTTTGATATTTTTGTTCTTATAAATTGATATGCCATTTTTGAAAAGGGGACATATAGTGGTACTAATAGTAAATTGAGAGGGTTCGGCTATGTAATCGTGATTACCAACCATTTAAACAACAGAAAATCAGATTTACACAGTTTTGATGAACTTTTAAAAGTATTAGTGATCCTTTCAAGACACATATTTAGTTCTACATTTGAAAAACACAAATGACTAAAAGAGGAAACTATTGGATCATATATACGTTTTTCTAATTCCGAGTAAATATAGTTAATGTCTTTGCGAGCAAAATTATTTCTGCTATGTAAATTCAAACATAAATGAATCATAGATTTAGTCATTTACTCCAAAGGACCACTATATGCTGAAGGATTAAATTTATCGCAATCTAAAACAGAATTATTCTTGTATGCCGCTACGGTTGTTTCAGAAATTATTTTTGCGCTTATTATTTCATTTCTGGTACAATCTGAATATAAATTAGTAACTGCATCACAGTTTTCTATTACAGATTCAGATTTTATATGATTTACACTTACATCAATTATAGTTAGGTTATTGTTTTCCGGTTTATGTTTTCGATGCAAGTGTCTTTTAAAAGAATTAACATTTGTAAACTTTTGAGTACAATTTGTAGTGGTATTACAACGAAGTTTACATAAAAAACATATCATTTTGTTAAACTAAGCTTAATTTTTAATATAGAGGAAAAAAAACTTATTTCAAAATATTAATTTTTAACATTTACAAATCTTACAAATTATTATTAGTTATTTAAATTATTACTAAAATTTAATTATTAATAAAATATATCTTACAAAAATTAATTTTCCCTGAGAAATGGAATTAATATTTATAAGTAGAATACGTAAAAAATGTATTATCATACCAAAACTCATGAGACCTACTTTTTTAGTTTAGTACGTTTAATTTATTAATTATTTTGAAAAATGCAAACGAAGTTTTTTTAAGTACAAGCAGCGAGAAAGATGAATGTCTGCGCCACGTGTTCAAATTCTAAAGAAAATTTCTCTTTTCTACATTTACTTGACAAATTTAACTTAAAACCTTACCATTCAATATTTCACTAGTAATTTATTATTTTATCGTTTCACTAAACACAATTTAATTAAAGACAATTTTAACAATTTAAACACAATTTAACACAATTTAAAATTTAAAAAAAACTTATTTACTGCAGTCCTTGCATAACACAATATAAAATCTGAATGAAAATTATTCATAAATTAAACAAAACGACAAGTATTTGCTCATACTAAATTGAAAAATAATATTGTAAAAAGGATAATAATATTATCAACTTGAAAGACTTAATTTTGAATTGATAATATTATTATCCAATGCAAAATAATTTTATCGGCGTTGTTAGTTGGATAATTAAAAGTTATTCAATTGATAGTAATATTATCAACTCCAAAATTATTATTGAAATTGACAATATTTTTTTTTCAATTTTAAAATATTATTATCCAATAGAAAAAAAAGGCTTATAAAAAAATGCGTATTTTAAGTTTGAAAATGTTAGTTTTCCGTTTGATAATAATATTGTCCATTAAACGGATTTATTGTCTAACAGATTGTAATTCCTTTCTATATAGCCTATTTCAGATTTTTCAATTAGATAATAAATTTATCATGGAAATGATAATGTTTTCTTTATTTTTGATGGGATTGTCATTGGATTCACCAAAATATTATCCTTTCAGCAGATAAATTTGGTAAGATCATTTTATAATACCAAATTATCAATTTCACTGTTAAAAATTTTCTCAGTGTTGACTGATTGGTCACGCAATTTTAGTTTTATTCTTGCAAATTTCATAAAAACAATTTGCTTTTTACCACATTATTTTATTTTTATTTCATATCCTAGTATGAAATGTTGATTTATGTCATATTTTATCTGTGATAAGATTTTTTGTTCAGCTATTTATACAGCTATTTATTCTATCTACAGGGAAGCGAAATCCGAAATTCGACGTCCACGGCGAGCTGCCTGGGTAATGCTGACAGAATTAGGTTGGTGTACTGGAGACAAGCAGAGTAAAACTGCTTAGTCAATGACGCTATACCACGGCGAATTGGCGCCTTACAACCAATGCGACTCAAGCGTCTGTTCTCCATGTTAGGGACGGCTTGGAGCGGGCGTCTGTCTTGGATCAAGCGGCTCGCTATATAAACGTGTAAAAAGGTTGTTTCTGGTGACCTTTATATGCAGAACGAACCCATTCACGAAAAATTGGGTTGGGCCTAAGGTTAACACCCTAACCCCGGAAAAAAAAACTTTGTTAAATTTGGAAATCAGAAAGAGAATAACAGACCCGGATTTCAAAATAGAGTTTTACTTGGACGTGAAAAAGTACCAGCTCTTATAAGTTTAGAAACAGAGGCTGAGAGGTATAGGATGGATATTATTGCTCTACAAGAAATTAGATAGCCGATAATCGGAAAACAAGATTTGGATAGTCACTCTCTATACTGTAGTGGTCATCTTTCTCGAAGAGAATTTGGAACTGGCTTTTTTGTTGGTGCACGCATACAAGAAACCGTGATGAAATTCATTCCGGTCACTGAGAGGATCTGCTACCTACGTGTACGCGGTACATATAACAATATTTCTCTAATTGCGGTGCATGCACCTACTGAAGCTAAGACCGTCGACGAGAAGGATAATTTCTACATAGCACTGGAAGAGGTTATGAAACAAACACCAACACGCGACTTCATTATGGTTCTTGGTGACTTTAATGGGCAGGTTGGAAGAGATATCTCTTATGGATATGTGGTGGGTTTCAACAGCCTGCATCTGAATTCGAATTATAATGGTGATAGAATGACTGAATTTGCATTATCAAATAATTTGAAAATTGCCAGTACGTTCTTTCCGCATCGATCGATTCATAAGCAGACTTGGGTCTCACCGAATGGAAATACTCGAAATCAAATTGATCACGTTCTAGTAACAGAACGTTTCTTTTCGAGCGTTCTGGATGTGCGATCTTTTAGAGGTGCATACATTGGAAGTGACCACTTCCTTGTATGTGCAACGATAAGGTTCCACTTCCCAAATCCAGGCATTCCAAAATTCAATCAACGAAAACGTTTTAACATCTCATCATTAAAGAATGCTCAACAGGAAGAGAGATATCAAAACCATATTGCCAAAACATTGGAGAAATCAGAAACCATTAATGGAGACGTCGATAAATCATGGTATTTGCTCAAAGATGCTGTTTTAAGCGCTGCTGAGGGAATACTTGGACGACCACAGAGCCACTCCCAGAAGCCATGGATGGATCAAGCCTGCCTTGACGCTATTAAATACAAAAGAGATTGCTATCTGAAGTGCCTACAAGGACGCAACATCAGGTCCACGAAGGAGAACTATAAACTGGAAAAACAAGCCGTTACACTGTGTAGAGGAACGAAGAGAGAATGGTGGAAGAGACAGTGTGAGGAGATTGAAAGCTTCAATACAATAACAGGTTAAAACCTTAAAGAATGGGCCTCAAACTAGATTGACTGCTATTCAAAACGAAGGTGGGGAGCTACAAGTAGACCTTAAAAATATTTTAGATACTTGGGCCGCTTATTTTGAGAATCTTCTCAACTTAAGTGACCAGCAACAAGTCGGGCAACGAGCAGAGCTTATTCGTGCGTCAAAGGTACATCTAAACGAACCAACCAAAGAGGAATTCTAAGTGGCGCTGTCAAAATTAAAACGCAGTAAGGCACCTGGTATCGACGATATAACATCCGAAATAATTGTACATGGTGGCGAAACTCTATTCTTAAGATTGTTTGAACTTGTTCAAATGATCTGGAGGACTGAAACCATGCCACAGGACTGGAACACAGCTATGCAGATACCAATCCATAAAAAAGGTAATCGCCTACAATGTGCAAACTACAGAGGAATCGCTCTCCTCTGCATAGCATATAAGATCTTTTCCTACATTTTGCTATCCAAAATCAATCCTTTTGCTGAACAACTGTTTGGAGAATATCAGTGTGGTTTCCGGTGGGGCCGAGGTACTACCGATGCACTTCTCTCGATAAGTATGATTTTGGAAAAGTGCCGAGAGCTCAACATACCTGTGCACCAACTCTTCATTGATTTCAGGTAGGCCTACGACTCTCTCAAACGAAAGACTCTATGGTCTGCTCTGATGTCAATGAAAATTCCTTGTAAACTGGTATCACTATGCAAAATGACAGTACAGAAATCTCAATGCTGTGTACGAGTAGAGAACGAAATATTAAAGTTTTTTAAAGTTGACGCTGGTTTAAGACAAGGTGATGCTATCTCTCCTACGAAGGTGATGCTATCTCTCCCCTTTAATTTAGCTTTGGAATATGTGTGCCGTCAAAAAAAAACTGCCGACTAATAACAATATCTTGTCAATAAACTCAGTACAGATGATTGCTTACGCTGATGATGTTGTCATCCTCGGCCGAAGTGAAGCTGTTATGAGTAAGACTTTCAAGTCGCTTGAGAGTGGTGCTAGAAAAATTGGTCTGCAAATTGACTATAATAAAACCAAACATATGAATGTTTCAAGAGAGGCTGAGAAGAAAGATGGCGGCGATAAACGAATTGAGGGAGTTGAATCTTTTAAATATTTGTACAAAATAAATTTAATAAATATTTTTACATACTCACAGATATAAAAGCTCGAATCGCTGCAGGTAATCGAACTCTCTACTCTATTAAACCTCTCCTTGGATCACCGTATGTATCAACTAACACAAAGCTCAAGTTATTCAAGACATTGATTAGACCGGTTGTGATGTATGGGTCTCAAACGTGGACCCTTACACAAAATGACGAATCGCATTTATCTGTATTTGAGCGTAAGATCCTACGCTACATTTTTGGTCCACTTAAGACAGACGATGGAGAGTATAAAGCCCGGTATAACTTTGAGATCAGAGACCTTCTTGAGGGTCCTGATATAATAGGTTGTATCCGTTCTAATAGGATTGCTTGGTTTGGGCATGTTCTACGAGCCGATTCACAGTCTGGAATGATTAGAAAAATGTACGTTAGCACCCCAGGGAGTTGGCGACTGCGAGGTAGACCACGACTACAATGGGAGACTGACGTAATAAACGACCTTAAAAAAATCGGCTGCCATGGTAATTATGTCGCTGTTGCGAATGACCGTGGTGAATATTCAAAGCTGATTAGCAACGCTCCTACATGGAGCATAAACTCCTTAAAAAAAATTATTCTATGAAAAAAACATAAAAACAAACAAAAATTCATATTCGCAAACATCACAACGCATGTTTGTTGTTGTGGGACCTAAGTCTTTAAAGGTTTTTTGTGTTGGTGTTATACATATTGCAATTTCTACTACACAGCAAATTTTATTTTTAAAAAATTAAAACCAATACACATGACTTCAAAACAATAGATTATACGTTGAATAGCGACAAATTACACTAGTTTACAAAAAAAATCTCCCTTAAACCGAAATTTTCCTATAGATTTTGACCTGCTTAAAACGAATATCATATTCATTTTTTTAGGTTAATTCTAGTTTTAGAGATATTCCAATAAAAAACCCCGATTTTTTCAATTTTGTTAACAAAAAGGTTATTCCGGTTTTTGGACCGCATGTTCTACAAAACAAACAAATTTAATAAATAAATGAAACAAGTGCATAGTAAAGATATTAACAAACATTTTGAGCTTTTTTTTGAAAAAATCCATCAAGGATTCTGCAAGTTATACGCGAAAAAATTTAAAAAAAAATCAAAAATTTATGTTTTTTTTTTAAATTTTTCTAACGCCATAAATTTGAACAAACAATGATTGTAAATTTTTTTAATTTCTTGGAGCCTACAGTAAATTCAATATCCTTTATTTTAAGTTAAAAATCACGAATTTTGGTGCAGGCCGCACCAAGTTATTCCGGTTTTCCCAAAAAAATTCAAAACTTAAAATTTGGAAAAAAAAATTTTTACTAAGAATAATTTATAAGATATATGATAATTTATAAGAAGAATTATAAGAATAATTTAAATTCTGCAACAGTTAAAATTGTGAGTTATAGTCAAAACCTGGTCGTAACACAACGATATAACGTTAAATGAACATTTTCGCTATTGTACCATGTTGTATGTGTTAAGTTGCAGTTGACATAACTATTTTTCGGCATTCACAGCATCTTCATTCAGTTTTATGCCAAAGTAATGAAGATATGCAATTCTTATATATGGAGTGAGTTTTTAGCAGGATGTATTTTGCGAATTCCACAAAAAAAAAAAACAAAATGAATTTGGACTATTTTTCACTTAAAACTTCTTGAGAAGCCATTTAAATAAATTTAACTTTACACTTTACTATTTTAAAAGAATTCTTAACTGATGTTTGAGAACGGCTGAACTTGTAAAATATTATTTACGATGCGGCACAAAAAAAAAAGAAAAATAGATTAAAACGCGGTTGAAATAAGGAAAACTCAAAATGGCTCGCAGTTATTATTCGAAAATCTGTATAACAACTTAATTATAAATCAATTATGTTGCAGAATTTAAATTATTCTTAGTAAAAAAAAATGTTTTCCAAATTTTTAGTTTTGCCCATTTTGGAAAAACCTTAATAACTTGGTGCAACCTGCACAAAATTCGTAATTTCAACTTAAAAGAAAGGGAATTGAATTTAAAACGGGCTCCAAGAAATTAAAAAAATTTACAATCATTGTTTGTTCAAAATTTATGGCGTTGGATATCGAAAAAATTTTAAAAAACATAAAGTTTTGATAGCGGATTTTTGAGATCAACTAAACTCAAGTAAGTAAAGAAGAAATTGGAATTTTTTCAATTCAAAGATATGGTTTTGAATAAATAAAAAATAAATTTTTGATTTTTTTCACATTTTTTCGAATGTAACTTCCAGAATCCTTGATGGATTTTTACAAAAATAGCTCAAAATGTTTGTTAGTATCTTTACTATGCACTTGTTCCATTAATACACTGAGTTTGTTTGTTTTGTAAAATATGCAATCCATAAACCGAAATAAAAATTTTTTTCACCGAAAAAATTGGTTTATCGCGAATATCTCAAAAACAAGAGCCAACCAAAAAAAATGAATATGATATTCGTGTTTAACAGGTCAAAATCCACAAGGAAAGTTTTTACTAAATTTACTAACTCCATCAACGCATATTTTCGCCGTGTGCAAATTTTTAAATATAATTATTGATTTCCAATTTCACTTTGAAGGTTTTTTCTGTTACCGAATCCAAGTAAATATAAATATCGCTAGAAGTTGTTTCTTTAACATCTGCATTAATTTCAATTATTTACAGTAACAAAAAAAGCCAAACAGTAAATAATCCACTTGTACCATAACGAAACCGAAAATTTCTTTATAAAATTCCTAAATCAAATCTACAAAAATCTTACGTTTCGTTTTTTTTAACAAACTCAACTCAACCAAACCTTTGCAAAGCCTATAAGTAAATTGTATAAATCTTTTTTCCTTAAAAATTTGATATAAATCTTAATTTTTTTATTTTCTTACATATTTATTTTTGTTATGTTTTTCTCATATGTTAAACCAGATTTGGCGGATGCAAATTGTCTGTTACGTTATTGCACAAAAAAAACACACAGTTTTTTTTCCTTATTTCATTTATTTTTTTCCCGAATAAATTTTCTATTGTTTTCATGTTTTTTTCCTACTTCTTATTGGGTTTTCAAGATCAAGATCTAAACTATAAGAAAAACAACAAAATGTTTGTTAAAGAAGAAACGTTTAAGGATGTATTACAATTGAAATTTGAAATGAAGCAGAAATCATGAATTCAAAATAATAATATATTTTTGTTGAATAAAATTTGAAGTGGACCGACCTGTGGCTAGATGGACCATACCCGGTTTCATAATACTTAATACATAAAACAAAACCGATAAGAAAAATCAAATACGTTTATATTCGCCTGTCTTATTCTTCATGTTGCGTAGTCCATCAAGTCCTTCCGTTAAAGTGTATAGAATTGTATATTGCTGTCTAATATTTACTATTCTTCTGTCGGTTTAATATCAAGAAGTATGATGGTCTCTCTTACGTTTTCTACATGCATATATTATATAGATCTTGTTTTTTTAAAGAGAAATAAGGTTAACTCTTATGTCAGATGGTTTTAAGTCATTAGCCTTACACCGCAAACATTCGGTTTAATTGATAACAAATTAATATAGCAACCGATAAATGGAAGTTTTAGCGTCTTTTAAAATAACTCTGGAAAATACAGGAATTCGTTCATTAGAAATCAGTCACTTATCAACTCATCTTATGGATTAATCTTGTAATTTTTTGGTGGATTTAATTCAATTTGATATTCATTCATAAAATCTTAAATTCACAAAACAAAGAAAATATATTGGTTTTCAGCTTTAGGACGTTTTATATTTTGTATTTTGATGATGTTACTGATTATGAATTTTAACATTTTGTGTATTTATGTTAAGTTGTCACGCTAGGGATATATTTGTTATGGGAAAATTAGTATAAATTAAATGAACATTTGTTATCGAGAATACGATATGGCTGGTGTGAGTTCTAAGAAAAAAAAGTGGTGCTAATAATAACTACACATTTCTGATATTATTTAAATAACTTAAATTGGTCGATAAACTTTTACGATTGTTTGTTTTATAGAATGCAGAAATTGATAATCATAAGATCATTTAGTTAACATCATTACTGTTGTTGTATTTGTGATCTTAATATCATCCATTGCCTTAAACGAAATTTAAACTCAAATTTTTTAACAATAAAAACGATTTACAAAAAAGATTTAAATGATCGTTTTAATAATCAGTTAACATATCATCTAAATACTACGCAACCTTATAATACATATGAATTTATTGTCTCGACAATTTCTCATCATCACTCAACATGATACCATTTAATGAACATCAGTTTAATTCGACATCATCCCAATCTCAATTAAATGACCATAATAGTTAAATATAATAGATTACATTATGATTACACATCACAAAATAATAACAAAAAAAAATTATATATATTATATCGTATCTTCTATTCATATATGTATATATAATATATGAATAGAAGATACGAGTAAGATTTGTTATTTATTACAAGTAAAGAAACTGATGCAAGAATTGTGTTTTTTTGTTGTTAATAATACTTGCGCGAGATTGATTAAATCAAAATTTAAAGATATCGTATGAAATGAACGGAGATGAGGTGAAAAACGAAATCAAATATTATGATTAGAATTAATTTGTTTAACGTGCTTTAGTGAGATGATGTTATTTTAGATTAATTTTTTTTGTTATTTGCAGACATGTTTTTGAGTCTTGTATGAGAAAATCATACTCCATAATTATAGCGCATTCAATTCTCTATATTAACGATTAAGTTTGACATAATCCCTATAAACAAATTATTACACAGAAAAAAAATTAAAGTAATGACAACCTCATCTCAAAATTAACAATTTCACGGTGATTGGGACAACCACAAGTAAACATTTTCCTGACAGCAGAATAAGCTTTATTTAATTGAAATATAAAGGGTTACATGAGTAGTGTTCCATATTAGACATTCAAGGTTACACAAGTATAAAATAAAGTATCAAATACAAAAATACAAGAAAACAAAAAATAATATTATTTATTTTTGTCAATTTTTGTTAATTAAGTAAATTACCATTCAAAACTAGTTTCTAACTTTCCGCAACTAATTTTAAGAAACCTAATTATGTCAACTAGGAATCACCCAGTGGCCAAAATTCGACCATTGTAAATAGAAATTTAAAATAGAACTTCCAACAAAATAACTACAACACATTATGTCGGAATTTGATTTATTGATAAAATTGATTTTGAATTGTGAAACAATTAACTCGAAAAAAAAAAAATAACCGAACAAAAAACTCAAAAAAAACACACCTCTGCATTTCCCTCTTTTTTCTAAAGAAAAACGTCAACATTCCAAAAATAAGTTTCAGCATTGCTTCACTCAGAGGCGTAGCTAGGGGGGGGCGGGGGGGCGGTCCGCCCCGGGTGTCACCCGTTTTGGGGTGACACCCGAACGTAAAAAACTTAAACAAACCATCACAATGTTTTCAACGATAAATCACTTCGAAACCGTTTTGGGGTGACACCCGAACGTAAAAAACTTAAACAAACCATCACAATGTTTTCAACGATAAATCACTTCGAAACCGTTTTGGGGTGACACCCGAACGTAAACAACTTAAACAAACCATCACAATGTTTTCAATGATAAATCACTTCGAAACCGTTTTGGGGTGACACCCGAACGTAAAAAACTTAAACAAACCATCACAATGTTTTCAACGATAAATCACTTCGAAACCGTTTTGGGGTGACACCCGAACGTAAACAACTTAAACAAACCATCACAATGTTTTCAATGATAAATCACTTCGAAACCGTTTTGGGGTGACACCCGAACGTAAATAACATAAACAAACCATCACAATGTTTTCAACGATAAATCACTTCGAAATCGTTTTGGGGTGACACCCGAACGTAAACAACTTAAACAAACCATCACAATGTTTTCAATGATAAATCACTTCGAAACCGTTTTGGGGTGACACCCGAACGTAAATAACATAAAAAACCATCACAATGTTTTCAACGATAAATCACTTCGAAATCGTTTTGGGGTGACACCCGAACGTAAACAACTTAAACAAACCATCACAATGTTTTCAATGATAAATCACTTCGAAACCGTTTTGGGGTGACACCCGAACGTAAAAAACTTAAACAAACCATCACATGTTTTCAACGATAAATCACTTAGAAACCATTTTAACCAGGTTATCCATATAATTTTAATTTATAAATTGTGATAACTTATAAATGTGTCATATAAATGTGTTATTGGTTCAAAAAGAATCTATTCTACTTTTTAAAATTTTTGAGTTATTACGTGAAATAAAATTTTAACAATATTAATCGAATCAACATGTTGAGCATTGAATCCCATCACCACAATTACTCAATAGCTTTGAATATTCCTATAGATACCATATTGACCGTTTTTTACGATATATTATTTAGTATGCAAGCATGATTATTTAATGACCAGGTCTGAAAACACATATGCTGAATAATGTATAGGAAAAGTGGTTTACGTAGATAATGTGGCACCCTTTGTCGATAGGGTGGCACCCTTGAGTTACAATGGCTCTATTCCAAAATTATTTCTAAAATATCCGCTTAACCTTACTACCTAATATATGTTTTACATTTCAAACAAATTAATTGCAAACACCTAAGGAAACTAACAAACAATCAAATTACCGTGTTTGTAAATGATCTCAAAATAATTTTTTTTCCTTTATCTTGAAACTCAAAGAATAAATTGAAATAGATCGTTTTTCAATGGACACAAAAATAATTACTGTAGAATAAAATGGCAGTTATGCAATTACTGCAGTTTTGCAAATTTTTGTAGGTTGATACATACTCATACTGTTTGTTTTCAGTTTTATATATTTATATACTATATTTGAATTAAATGAAAGTTTATCATTTAAAATTACATTTTGTTGGGTTTTAAATCCCTTGGAAATTTCAAACTCATCAAGTGAGTCTTTTGAAGATCCTTGGCTACATAAATGTAAAGCCTTCAATTTTTTTTAAAAGTGGTGTAGCTATTGTTATTAACTATGTAAATGGTTTGCAAAAATAAACTTTAAATTTTGTTTATTTTTCTTCTTAGGCAGGTATTCCTTAAATCAGTCTTTAAAACATTTTCCGGTTTTCCCGATGTAAAATTTTTAACAAAAATCACATTCAATTTTGTAAATTATTGAGCATGATTCTAATTGGATATTTAATTTTGGTTTCAATTCTTTATATAAAATATCTTTTAGGATTTCATACTTATATTTTTTTAAATAGTTCCTTATAATATTAGGCTATGATTTGTATATTCCATTTTATCAAATATTATTTAATATAAGTTGTTACAAGGAAATTTAAATAAATTAATTTTCTTAGCGGTTTATTTAGTCGTTAACACAGTGTACTTATTATGAACTATGTACCTATTATGTATCCTACAAATATATTTAGAATTAATGCTTTGCTGATACCTATACTATAATTAAAAATATTTTTTTAGATTTCGTTTAGCAAATATCCCAAAAAATAAATATGCCACGAGGAGTTCATACTTTTTAAAGAAAAAATTGGTTCCAGCAGAGAAAGACCAAATCTATAAATATGTTACAAAACCCGATGATATCCACGGTTCATCAAAAGAAACTGATTATCACGTTGATGCAACGAATGTTTCAGAGAATATTGGCTAATCTTCGGAAAGTAACAGCAACAATACAGAATTAATAATGATAACCTATGATGACGAATTAGAAAGGAATAATGAAAATGACAGTGATGATGCCGCTAATGCTTCTACTATCGAAGACAGTATTTGCATGGGTGAATCACTTCAGGACTTAAGAGATGTATCACATTGGAATATACTCGTCTCTGGTAATGTTCGCATTGAAATCATAAAAAAAGAAAGTGAACATTTTCAAAATAGAGAAGGGTCGTTTGTTACTGTATCTAGACACGGGTTAGACATAAAAGGTGATGTTCGCCATCTTTCTAAAGAATGGTTTTATAAAATGATGAATAATGGTGAAAAAATTCTACGGCCATGGATTGTTTATTCTCCTGTAAATAATAACTTGCGTCCTGTATTGCTTCTGTTGTCGTGTATTTGCTGTCACCAGTAATAATAATACAAAATCAACATTTACTACTGGATATCAGAAGCGGTGGAAACTAGATCCCAAAGTGGCCGAGCATGAAACTTCAAATGAACATCTGGAGAATTTTGAAAAGTGGAAAACTTTGGAAATGAGGTTAAAAATTCATAAAACGATACGAGACGCAGCCTTGCAATTAATATACAATAAAAAACAGAAGTGGAAACATCTTTTATCAAGATTATTGGATATAACTTTGTTTTTATCTAAACAAAACCCAGCATTTCATGGACATGATGAAGGACAAAGTTCTTCAAATAAAGGCAATTTCTTAGAACTAACCAAACTATTGTCAAAGTATGATGTAGTGTTAAAAGAACACATTTTGAATTTGGAGCATGGTAAATCACCAAAAGTATCATATTTGTCACCAGATATACAAAATGAGTTCATAAATGTTTTAGCGATCCACGTAAAGTTTAAGCTTGTCAACGAAATTAAATCGGTTAAATATTTTGGAATTATGTTTGATAGCACACCTGACATTTCACATATTGATCAAATGTCAGAAGTGATTCGTTATGTGAAAATTGATGGTAGTAAAGTGGAAATCAAGAAAGTATTCCTTGGATTTTTTCCTTTACGTGGAAAAAAGCCGCTGATTTAAGCGATGAAATTCTTACACTGAAAAAAAAATTGAAGTAATGATAACCTCATCTCGAAGATGGCAGTCTATTATTCATGCAAAGAAAAGATATTTACAAACAATTTCACCGTGATTGGGACAACTACTCAGTACTCAGTAACATTTTCCTGATAACAGAATGAGGTGTAATTAAAATATAAAGTGCTATCCAATATAACAGTAGTTGAATAAAGTTAATAACTATTTCCATGAAAACATATTTCTTTGGCCTTATATCATGAATTTTTCATTTTAAAATTTAAGTATTTGAGATTAATTGAACTATATTTTATTTCCACATAAATATTTCATCTGATTGTCTCAACTGCATCGGCTTATCATTGTACGTGAATCGTACGTTGAATCAATCTCGTATTTCGATTCGCCATATTTACCCGCACGGTGAGGTTGAGACAACTGCATTTCGATTGGAAATAGGACATGTTTTTTTCAGTGTAAAAATCTTGAAAATGATGGTATAGATGTTATGAATTGTCGCTCCCAAAGGTTATGATAATGCAGCTGTTATGAGTAGTAGAAGAAGTGCAAGCTATTATTAAAGCAAAAAATAACAAAGCAATTTTTGTGGGCTGCAAAGATCATTCAATTAATTTATACGGCCAACACTCGTCAGTGGAAGCCATTTTTACATGTTTTTCTGCTTCGACTAGCCGCTGGGAAGTACTTGCTAAACACAACAAAGCAACTGTTAAAATACTCTTAACAGCGCATTGGAGTGCTCATTATGCTGCAGTAAAAATATTGGCCGAAAACTTTGATGGGATTGTGGCTGAAATTGAGAAGTTAAGTGATCAACAAGAAAATGTAGACACTAGAGGCGCTGCACAGAACCTTAACAATGCAGCATGTGATTTTTCGTTTCTTTGCTATCTTTTGTTTTGGAATGATATTCTAAGAGAAATAATATCTGTGCTCAGATTGGATTGCAAAGCACGGGCTTGAATATTGATCAATTAGCTACAAAAATAGAGTCAATTCATAACGAAGTCTCATTGTAGAAGAGTCAATAGATCTTGCTGCGAAAAAATCGGAAGACTATGACATTCCAATGGAAAGCCGAATTCGTCATAAAAACGCAAAAAACGAACGGGTGGTGAGTTTGCACCTGATGTTGGACTGCCACTGAGAGCTCAACATAAAAAGGACATGTTGGAATGTTTTGACCGATTCAGTGTTGAACTCCGAACTAGACTGAAGTCAGTTCAAGATTTAGCTTCATTGTTCGAGGTTGTGCATACAAACACTTAGCTTTTGGCGAACAGTGAAGAGTTAAAATTATCGGTATCAAAATTTACTGGTTTTTATGATGCGGTATTGGCAACAGAACTCCTCATAGAGATACAAAGGGTGAGGAGGCATTTAAAAGCGGCCAATGTTACAGTTTCTAACTGGGTGTACCTAGACTTTTTGAAATTCATCGTAGAATGGGATTTTTTAGAATTTCTTCCGAATCTAACGGTCGCACTAAAGTTATTTATGACTATTTGCGTATTAGTGGCTTCGTGTGAGAGGAGTTTCAGCAAATTAAACTTAGTTAAAAATTACTTGCGGGCTTATAATAATAATGCTCATTTGAATTAATTAAAAATAATTATAAATTACGTTTATCGGCTTTTTATTATTATTGACAGTTTTTATTTTTGGGGTGACACCACAATATCCGCCCCGGGTGCCACCCATGCTAGCTACGCCACTGGCTTCACTTTACTGCTCAAGACCTTTCCAACGATATATATTGCACTACATTTGTTGGGTGAAATGTCTTGGTACCACAAAAATAGTGCTTACGTATTTATATAGAGATTAATTAAATTAAATTGAATTACAAATAAGCAATTTAATTTTGAAGGCTTGCAACCGAGGTAGTTGATGTCAAGTGTTCCAATCAAGTAGACGTTTCTAGAAATAAACCAAATATTAAGTTGCAACCAAATATGTTAAACAATAAACAAAGAACTGTGACAATGAAATCATTTAAAGCATTAATGTTTTGTTAAAATAATATTGTTAAAATAAATAAAACGATAAACTCCCCAGTATAGTACTTGGCAATGAACAGTAGTTGAATTAATATATTAACCATTTCCATTAAAAAAAATTTACTTATATCAAGAATTTTTCCTATTAAAATAGAAGTATTTGAAATTAATTTTCACATAAACATTATGTGCGTTTGTCTCAACTACACCGTTCTGTACCTGTACATCTGCCGAATCAATTTTGAAATTCGATTCGCCATATCCACCCCAGCGGTGAGGTTGGAACGCATTGGATCTTGATAAAAATGATTTGTTATATGATCCAGGTTCACTTGTAAATAAAGATCTGAGTTCATTTTAAAATTAGGCAAAATTTGCGGGGAATCTCTCTAACACCTGTAAGTTTGAATCTTCAAAAACTTCTAGTTCTGGACTTCAATCTTATTGAAAGTTGGTATATCCCATACAAGGTTATACAACTGGTCCAGTAATGGTCCATTACTGGCAGCCAGTAATACAGGAATGGGCGAGTACTGGCAACCACGACTGGGCCATTAACATAATTTTACTGGATGATAACTTCGGACAATAAATGGTTGCCATTCTTGGGCCAGATACTGGCAACCATGACTGGCCCGTTAAAAAAAATATACATTATTATCAGATGTAAATTTAAATAAATTAAATACAAACTAATTTAAAATAAAATAAAAATGACGGAAAAAATTCAAAACTCCCTATACAACTGGTTCAGATGCAAGAATGGCTGAGTAATGGCAAACACCGCCCTGACTCCGCCATTAAAATAAATATAAAATAATATTTTTTATACATAAATTTGAATAAATTATTTACAAAATAATTAAAATAAAATAGAAATGAAAATAAATTAAAACATATACCAACCTTTTCTTTATTACCATAGTCTTTCAACCGACAAGGCGATAACTAAACTATATGTGAAATTTTTCAAACTATGTATTTCTAAAAGGGATAATACTCTAGTGAAATTTAAAAAAAATGACATAGATCGGCAAGTTCATGGCTACAATACTGGCCCAATAACAATAGCCAAGTAATATTTACCATTCATGGGCCAGTGCTTGGCCATTCAAAGGTAACATATACTGGCTATTTTCTGTAAACCATAGATCGGCCGATGATTGGTTCTAGTATTGGCCCAGTAACAATAGCCAAGTACTGTTAACCATTAATGGACCAGTGCTTGGCCGTATGTCAATGTCTGGCAAAACCTACTTGGGATAAGGTTTTAGTACTGTTTCTAATATTTTAGCGTACTAACTTCCGGTTTGCCACTTCCGGCTAAAAAAATTTTTTGAGGCGTTTATTCTTACTAAAGTTTGCAAATATACCGTCATTCTTAATTACCGGTAATACGGTTAAAGACTATATTAAAACGGTTAACCGGCAATATACCGAAATAATAAACTTTGATCTTATTATTTCAATGAATTCGTTTAAAAAATCTATTTATAACTTAAATTGGCGTGTAATAATAAATAATGACACATTTGAGGACAAAATTTTAAAATAATTTAAATATTGAAATTTTTCAAGGTTTTGGTTACTAAAATATTGGCGTAGGAAACACGTTTTCTCTAAAGTGATATCATTCAACTTCGACCTCAGTTTAGTGCAAATCATACCAGCTGCTGCAAAAGCACGCTCGAACTTGACACTTGTTGTTCGTATGCTAAATAATTTATTAAAAGCTTTTTCTAAATATTTGCCACAAATGTTTTGTTTTTGGAAATCCAATTTAACTTTTAATAATATTTGTGAATCCCTTTTAAGTCATTTTTCAGTACTGCTTTCTCATTTGCTTGTTGTTCATTTGTACTTTGCAGTTTTTCTTTTATTGTTAATTCTGATAATGCTAATATGGACGCTAATTGGTCGATCACTGCAAGTGCATGCTTCTGAATCTGAGGTTCCGGTTTCATATCAATCATTTAAAGCAGCGGTTTCCAAAATTTCTGATACTGCGACCCACATAAGAAAAAAATAAAAATTGGCGGCCCCCTTATTAGATAAAACAATAAAATAATATAAGCACATTTTCAAGTTGTAACAAGTAATGTATTCATAGAATAAAACTAAACAAAAATTAAAAATTTAGTATGTATATGTATGGAAAAAAATTTAATGTGATGGATGAGCTTGTTTGTTAGCACAAAGTTTCTCAAATCGTGGTGTTATTGCTGAAATAGCCACCCGAACTTCTTTTTCCACTACTAAACGATTCCGATATTTCGATTTCATGACTGCTAAAGCAACAAATCCGGTTTCGCATAAATATGATGTTACGAATGGTAACAGAACTATTATAGCTCTGTCCGACAAAGTAATATAATCTTTTTTTCGTTCCACCCAAAACTGAATTAAAGTTTTACTATCAAATTCCTGTTGCAATGAAGTATCGCAAGATTTTTCAATCAATATGTAAAATCAATATTTTTGTAAAATCAATATCGTTGAAATAATCATTGAAAATCAAACTTACTAAATTTGCTTTGATCTACTCTACCTCGAACAAGTTTTGTAGTTGAAAAGCAGTTTATTATTCGATTTTATTTAAATCAGTTATAATTTTGTTTTGGTATTTTTAATAATAAAATGGACCAGTCAGATCTAAATATCAGCCCCAATCAAAAAATTTTGATAATAATAAAATTGTGTAGTTTCTTTTGAAAAATTTTCAAATTTTTGGCGTTCCATTGGTGATCTACTCAAAAGCTGCTTTGAGCAGCTATTTTGTTCCAAAGGAACGCATGTTATGTGAAAAATATTTTAATAAACTTTGCAAATGTTCTATAAAAAGATTTTTGTTTGCTTTAATATTGTTTCTGGTACCGGCGTCATTTAAAATTGGAAACATGTCAAATAAATCCTTTTCTAAATTGGATATCCATAGCTCCAATTTTTTAAACCGTGCATACCGTGACTTTGTCTTTTTGAATCAGAGCATGCATTTGTGGACCTTGCATTGATTTATTTAAATCGCTTAATGTTTTAAAAATTTCAACTAAATAATCAAGTTTAAGAATATTAGTTATCGTTGCGAAAGGAAGATACCTCATCTTTGTGATTTTCAACAAGAAGGATCGCAATTTCGTCTTTAAGTTCGAACACTCTTTGAATAAATTTTGAACGAGATAGCCAACGTACTTCACAATAGTACAAAAGTGATGTATATTCAGCTCCCATATCTTCACACAACTTTCCAAATAATCTCGCTTTCAAAGGACTGTTTTTGATATAGTTTACAACTTTTGTAGCAATATGAAATATGTTTATTATTTATTATTATTATTAAATTAAAAACTTCACGACCCCCTTGAGGTTATTACGCGACCCCCCTGGGGGTCGCGACCCACAGTTTGGAAACCACTGATTTAAAGCAAAACGTTCAATTAATTTAACAATTTTTGCATGACTTCTACGAACACAATACTGATTATCATCAATAATTCGCGACATTTCCAAATAATCTATTAAATTGTAGTTAACATGTTTTTCAAATATTTTAGCTAAAACCGACAGAATTGCAATTGGTCTATAATTGTTAGGGTCTATCTTACTGCCTTTCTTTATATGGGTTGAACGCTGGCCAGCTTCCAAGAATCGGGAAATATTCCGGTTTCATAAGATAAATAGAAAATTTTTGTTAAAATTGGAGCTAGTTGCCTAGCAAAGTTGGGGTGGAATACCGTCGGGGCCTGCAGATTTGTTGATATTGATAGAAAGAAGCATTTTCCGTACAATATTGCAACAATATTGGTTTCATTTTCGTTAAACTGGGGAAATTAGTGTAGAAACATGGAGAGGTTCAACTATGTTTGAGTTTTCTGCGAAAATACGACCCGCCTTCTCTTTCGAGTCGCTCACAGGAATGTCATTCAGAACTAAGGTTGGAATAGAGGATCGAGTAAAATAACTTTGGACTGATTTAACTGCCTGAAAGAAACTACGTGAGCCAGATGGGTGCTCGGCGAATTTCTTTGCTTTCTTCTGGATAAACGCGTAAACACGTCCAAGTCTATTTTGAATTTACTAATATTTTTAGCTTTCTTATAGGCGCTATGGGTTTCACATGTTTTATTTGCGTTATACGTCTTAAATGCTTTGCGTTTATTCTTCACGGCCTCATCAACATCCCGCATCAACCAAGGCTCAGTTTCAGGAGTGATTAATCGATTTGAAATAAACCGCCGCATTCCGTTTTTTATGATTTCAGAAATTCTTATTGCCAATGTGCTAGGATCTTAATCAACACAACAAAAAGTTTTCCAAGGTGTTTCATCATAAAAGTTTCTCAGTCCTTCTCAGTCAAGGCGTTTATAGTTCCAAACGCGACGAGCATTTGCTGTAATTTATGTCGGTGATGTAAATTGTACTATTGCTGATATTAGTAAATGGTCCGATGTTCCGAGGGGTTGTTCAACTTTTGTCTTCGTAGTATCTGGTTCGTTTGTCAAAAACAGATCCAGCAAATTATTGTTATGATGTGAATTGTCTGACATTCTAGTGGGCACTCTATCATTTGCGTCAAACCGTGATAATCTGCGAGTATCAGTTTGGCTTGTCTTCCTTATTCTTTATTATGAATATTAAAGTCTCCAAGAATGGCCAGTCTTGCTTTGGGGTAGTCCGTGGTAATCTTGTCTAGATTAACCGATATTTGATCGGAAAAAGAACATCCTTTAATTTGGGGATCTGTATAATCCTGTTATAAACAAAGTTGCATAAGCACCTGAGATCTTCAGTGCTATAGAATTATGGTGCTTAGAGTTCAACTCGTAAGCCTTAATCTTCATACATGAAAGTGAATTTCGAACAAATACACAGACACCATGCTTGTTATAAAAGGAATGTTCCAATTCGTAGCTAGGTATCCGGTATTTATCGAGACCCGATTTAGATGCTTTGCCACTAACAATTGTTTCGGTAAGAAACAATATGTCAGATTTATTTTTTTCGATGTAGAGATGAGCCTCGTTTAGATTCGAATTGAGACCTCTTATGTTGGTGAAGTCATTGCTAAGCTGTTGGTTCACTCTGCTGCCGTTTTGTTGAGACAAAGGCTTACCCTTTGACATTGCATGTATAGATACTGAAATTCGGCCAGGTCTAAATTTCAACACTATACAGTACATAAGAAACTGGGTATCTTTGTCACAAAATCACGATAGCAGGTTTCATGCAATAGTTGCACGATAAGGGAAAAGCAAAAAAATCGGGACACAAAAGACACTAACAAAATTGAAGAGTATAGATAAAGGGTTAAATTCGAAATTCCTACTAACAACTAAAACGAAACTTTACATTTCTTGTTACCAGGCAATACAAAACAAATGTATGCTTTAAAATAATAAATAAATTTATTACATCAAAGCAATAAAAGGTAAAATTTTACCTGCCTACCGCCTGGTAACAGTAAATATGAAATACCAAATAATTTTTTAATAAAGAACAATCTCACCAATTATATAATTGTACGGCTCCGTTCTTCACCACTTTTATTTCCATAAACACAAACACTAACACACACTGCAGTGTATTTTATAGTATTTCACCTTTACTGTCTTTATAAAGATGTACATGCAAAAATAAAATAAAACAAAATACAATTTATTTTTCTATTTTCGAATATTTTTTTTTCTTTAAAGCTTAGCAGACAACCTTCTCCGTCTGACTGCGGTTGGAAAATGAAAAATGTTATTGTTATATCAGAAACATATAGATTGACGTCGTATCGACACTGTCTTCACGGCAAATTATATTGGGTGCAAAGCCTTATTACTATAAGTTAAACAATTTCACTGTCTGAAAAGTGTAAATCAGATTGAATGGCGATTAAACTTATCCTAATTACACTCTCAACTTTACAAAATGTTTCTAGTACTGCAAAAAGGCTGCTCGATCTAGAATCAAGAAAAGTTGTTTTTTCTTACCACAACCTTACCAGGTTTTTCTAGGTTGTCTTTTTTATTGGTATTATGGGAAACATCACAACACTTCTAATTTTTGTTATTACGGCACTTATTTCGGCATGCTTGTAACGACCAACAAAAGTCTGTTCAAAATCTAAAATCAAAAAAACAAACAGTCAACACATTAATCATACCTTCGTAACTTAATTGATCTTATATTACGATGGTTAAACAATTATTTTTTTTATTACTGTTTTTCGTTTTTCTACTGGAATCAAAAACTTTTTTTGTGTTTGTTAAACAGACGTTGAAATAAAGTATTTTGATCCAGCGGAGATTTTACATTATTGATAGGGTATTTCGCTTAGTAAAGTTTGAATAAAAAATATTCGATTAATGGTGGTTGATTGATTTTTGAGGGACCTTGTTTTTATGATTTGATGGTTTTGGACGGTTTGTTTTAGTGATTTTTCTCTGTCTGTTTCATTTGATTTTTTAGAGTGTTTATAGTGTTTTAGTAGACTTTATTTTTAAAAATGAGACGGAAAACACAGTGACAGAGATGAATAGAAAGCCTTCTCCAAATACAAAGTCGTTGTTTAAAAACGATTTCAATTATAATTTAGTTGTGTTTTAACTTCCAAGAAAAGAGATTATATTTCATAAATCTAAGTGAAAACATTTAAATAGATTTAAATCAAGCAAAGCGAAAATTGTATTATTTTTCTGAGATTTTAAATGAATAAAATTATATATCTAAGTACAACTTACAATAAATGTTTATCTATTGCTATGTGTTATAAAGGTGAATATGTCGTGTAAATGGTTAAATAATACGATCAAAACGTTATTAGACAATTTCCTTTACTTTTTTCTGGTCATTGACAAACTTGCTTTTATATTATAATATGATTTGTTGAACCAAGTTGTTTTATTAAGAAATTTTCCTGGACAAGCGGAAATGTGTTGGTTTTTTTCTTATAATTAATGCCCGGTATAAACAGAATACCTGTTTATAACATAATGAACATGCACAACATAAGATGATACCGCAAATAATACCGCAAAATATTATTCGTTTTCAAAAGGTCTGTTTCTTCAAAAGATTCATTTCCCCTACATGAATATTGCTGATGTTTCCTTTATAAAATATTTATAGCCGTTAGTTGAAAGAAATAAACACAGTTGGCGATAGCATTAATCAAAGCTTTTACTTTTTGCCTAACGGAAAATCATCAGTCATAATTGAATCAATGTTGTATTAAGTTTAAACATTTCAACATGTTCAAATAAGCCACACTTGCAAACAAATTCAAATTTAAACAAAATAGAGAAAAAATATAAAACCCAGGTAGTACGTAATCGATACTGTATCGATTACATGTAATAGAATAATCGAAGAGTTAGTTTCGGTACTGTATCAATTACTTTTAGTTTCTCGAACAACGTGTCCGTCCACGTAATCGAAATTAAACTGCGTTCCAATTCATACTAAATTGTACTAAACAAACTAATCGCTAATTCAATTTAGTCAACTTTGTATTTGACTAAATCAGTACTTTGTTTCTAAATTATTGTAAAGAGACTGAGGTTTTTATCAATATCGCACAACTTAATTACATAAATTAAAATTGAGCGATTTTGTTAAATCAAATTTAGATTTAGCAGTTAAGTACAAACAATGGACGAAAACAAAACAAGTAAAAAGAAATGCTATCTTATGTGACGTAATTGGTAGTGGAAAAACAACAAATACACCAACTCAGCAGTTTCTTATTGGGGATTTTTATACAACGTAAAAATACGAAACCAAAAACCGATACGTTTTGCCTAGCAAATTGAATTCTTTGATAGTAAAAATACATCATTAATCTATTCGAACTAAAATTTTCAGTAAAACTACCAAGTGACAAAAATGATTTTAAACGTGTCAACAAATTTTGCAAATGCATAGAATAAAATATTTAAATAAAATATTATTAATTTTTTATTTTAATTTCATCACTGATAATATTTGCGGAAAAGCAAATTAAGCAAATTAAAAATGTTTGGCCAAATCTCGGTGGCCAATACAGTTATGTTTAAAAAGTATAAATTTATTTCCATTGGCACCCAAATGTACAATGCATTATTTGAAAGTTAATCTGAAACGAGAGAAGTACAAAACAAACGCGAAAACTACTTGAAGACAGAAAGACAACTAAATAAATTATACTATTATATGTATTACTATATTTATTAGATAAGATATAGATATTACTATAATTTATTAATATAAATTTTAATTTTTTGTGTCTTTTTCTAAGAAAACTAGCTCTATTACAGTTTTCATTTTAATGGTAAATTACTTGCAATTTATTTTATTCTACTATTACTATATTTTCTCGAAACAAATTATTTTCCTACTAGATTTGTCATTGAAATGACAATTGTAATAAAAATTCCTGGGAAAAATCGGTAGGAATTGCTAGAATGCCACCATTTCTATAGGTAATTAAAACTTTAATTGATAACATTAGAACTCTATTATAAATTCCGAAACAAATATTCACCCTAGTGCTTGTGCTGTATTCTATTCCCGATAATAATTGACAGATATTTCTATGGTCCAACAGTGATTCTGATTGAATGTCAAAAGTTTGAGTTTTCTTAAAGAAAGAAACTGTCTGCCTTCAAAGATTTTTCGCGTTTGTTTTGTACTTCTCTCGTTTCAGATTACCTTTCAAATAATGCATTGTACATATGGGTGCCAATGGAAAATAAATTTATACTTTTCAAACATAACTGTATTGGCCACCGAGACTTGGCCAAACATTTTTAAGACATTTTGTTTGATTAGGCATTTGCTTTTCCGTAAATATTATAATTGATAAAATTGAAGTAGTTTTACTGAAAATTTTAGTTTGAATAGATTAATGATGTGTTTTTACTATCACAGTATTCAATTTGCTAGGCAAAACGTATCGGTTTTTGGTTTTGTATTTTTAAGTTGTGTTTTAAACCCCAATAAGAAACTGCTGAATATGTGTGTTTGTTGTTTTTCCACTACCATTTGCGTCACATAAGATATCATTTCTTTTATTTGTTTTCTTTTCGTACATTTTGTATTAAACACCTTTAAAAAACTGCTGAATTTACATTTTTGATGTTTTTTTCCGCTGTTATCGTTTCTTTTTGTTGGTCCATATCCGAAAAATATCCCACCTATATTCAATTAATATCCGATTTTTAGAAAATCCATTTCTAATCCATTCAATTAATATTCAATACATTTCAAATAATATCCAATCCATATCCATATTTATCTAAACCATATCCAACCCATATCCATCTAGAATTCATAACTAATCCATGTCGAATCCATATCCAATCCATATCCCATCCATATCCAATCCATTTCCAATCCATATCCAATCCATATCATCCAATCCATACCCAATCCATATCCAATCCATATCAAATCCATATCCAATCCATATCCAATCCATATCCAATCCATATCCAATCCATATCCAATCCATATCCAATCCATATCCAATCCATATCCAATCCATATCCAATCCATATCCAATCCATATCCAATCCATATCCAATCCATATCCAATCCATATCCAATCCATATCCAATCCATATCCAATCCATATCCAATCCATATCCAATCCATATCCAATCCATATCCAATCCATATCCAATCCATATCCAATCCATATCCAATCCATATCCAATCCATATCCAATCCATATCCAATCCATATCCAATCCATATCCAATCCATATCCAATCCATATCCAATCCATATCCAATCCATATCCAATCCATATCCAATCCATATCCAATCCATATCCAATCCATATCCAATCCATACTCAATCCATATCCAATCCATATACAATCCATTTCCAATCCATATCCAATCCATATCACATCCATATCCATATCCATATCCAATCCATATCTAATCCATATCCAATTCATATCCAATCCATATCCAATCCATATTCAATCCATATTGAATCCATATCCAATCCATATTAAATTCGTATACATATCATGTCTAATCCATATCAATATCCATATCCATATGCTTATCGATATCCATATCTATATCCATGTTGGACTTATGGATTTTAGGTAGTCCATATATTCGCGGAAGGAAAGTGGTGTCATGTAGTAATTTATTTTTTGTTTCTTCAGTTATCAATTTCATTTTAAGCAATTGTTTCACTAATCTATTATGTTTACTTTCTAGTATTTTTAATGGGTCCATATTTAATATTGTGTATGTTTCAGCATCAGAGAGTAATTGGTTCATTTTTTCGTCATATTGTTCGTTAGTCATTAGAACCGTATTATTTCATATATCACTATAAATAAGACATAATTGTTTTTTTGTTTTAAAAAAATTTACAGTCAACTTATAAGCCTTAATAAGTATTTACTCGATTTTATTGAAATTTGTTTTTAATTTGCCATGTTTGTTCAATAGAGAAATAAGTTTAGGACGAACAATCTTTGCCTCATTAAAATGTATATAGTTATTTAAAATATATTATATTTGTGATGATAGAATTAATAGAGAGATTTCATTCTTTGGAACTGGTAGCGCGAATTTCGGTCCATAACTTAGTAACGTTTTCACAAGCAATGGTACTTCTATATCGGTTAGATTTTGAAAACATTTTTCGTCAAAATACATATCTACATTTTGTAACTGTGTATCTAATAATCTATTGAATTTATGAGCCAATCTTTGTTTGTGATTGTTTAACCAAACTAACAAAAGTTCCCACCATCTTTTTTAACAATAGATGCAAGACGTTAGGAGAAAAAATAATTATAAATAAAAATATAATGGAAAGAAAAGAAGCCAAAAAACTAATAGTGAAATACCCAGTGACACTCAAAATATATGGATTACCTAAGTTACACAAAACTCGTACCCATTACGACCCATAGATTCAACAATTGACTCTCCAAGCAACTATTTATTACGATATAGTAACACCATTTTAAAAAAAACTTACACGCAATAGCAAACTCAATGTCTAGAACTCCCTCATATTTAAAGAATATATCGTCACACAACAACTAAAAGATAATGATATACTGGTCTCATTTGATGTGGTGTCGTTGTTCACTAACATTCCGATGTTGAGGTAATGAGCAACAGATGGAGTGAAGTTGAAAACTCGGTAAATATATCAAAGATGGATTTTTTAACAATTTTAAATCACTGTACAAGAGAAAACAGCTATTTCAGCTACAGAAATCAGCATTACAAGCAAATCAAAGGCTTGGCTATGGGAAATCCACTGTCTCTGGTGTTAGCTGATGTCGTCCTATAGAAACTCTTCCATGACGCACTAAGCCAACTGGATTATCAGCCTACTTCTATTAAAAACTATGTTGATGACGTAGTCATGGCAATACCGGCGACTTATGTACAGCACACACTTGAGGTCTTCAACAATTTCCATTATGATATTACCTTCACGGTAGAAATAGAAAAACAAAAACAAATAACGCTTTTGGACATAAAGCTGACAAGAAAGAACAATTACATAATATCGAAATGGTACAACAAGGACGCCTCTTCTAATAAAGTATTAAATTTTTTATCAGCACATCCTAAATATGTGAAGCTCAACGTAGCAACAACATTAATTAAAAGAATCCTTCATTTAAGCCATAGAAAACACTGTAGCGAAAACTTGATTATATTTAAAGATATACTGATCAAAAACAATTACCCCAAATCTATCATAAAAACCATCATTAGCAATAGCATAAATCAGGTGGAGAAAAAATCTGACAACAACCAGAACAACATAACAATAGCAAACACATCACCACCACCTATGAAGATTAGGACGGCATTGAAATATATACCACAGTTAACAGACAACATCAAAAGACATATTTAAAAACGTACTAGCAACATATTAATAGCGAACAAACCACACAACATTTTAAAAAAGCATTTCCCGAAACTTAAGGACAAAAATAAACTAGAAGACACCCAAAATACTGTATACAAAAGTCCGTGCTCGTGCAGCAAAATATATATTGGACAAACACAGCAAACCCTAACGGACCGACAGACCCAACATAAAAGTGATTACAAACTGAAGTACATGAATGGACACAAAACAGCAATCAACCCGCATATGATCAACAATCAAACGGACGATATAAAACATGAATTTGACTTTACTCAAGCCAGAATCATTGCTAAAGACAAACATAAATTCAAAAAAGAATTTAAAGAAGGAGGGCATATATGGTTGAGCGAAGAAAAAACGGTAAACACAAGGACGAACCTTAAAAATCTCAATGTTTCATATAGAAATCTCATAACAACATACAAAAAAATAATTATAAAAAATAATTCCGACACATAATACTAAAGACCTAGCGATTGAAACTGGAGACATAACTACCTAGTTATTTGATACAAGTTTCTTTTCGTATGGCACGAATTACGTGGTTGATTGGTTTGTGTAGCGTCCATATTTGTATTTAGGCTAGACAATATGTACTTGGTTTCAAGTTTATTTAATTTATTATAAAATTTAATTGTTGTGTTTTTTTTTAACTAGACGAAAACAAGAAAATTCTTGTAACGTGTGTTTAATAATAAGGACGGAATTATAATAAGATAATGTAAGTTCGACTGTTTTTCTTTGTATTAAATGTATATAGTTATAAGTTGTGTAGCAATGAAAATACGAAGTAGGAATATCATTTTTTTACTAATATCTTACATATGAATTATACTAATAATATAAAATTATGTTAGGCTTAGAAAGATGGCATATTGCCGAAATATTGACAAATAAAGATGTTTAAATAATAATAAAAGGTGGAAAAATTTTTTGACCAAACTAGCTCATATAAAAAATGAACCATCGTATATATATATATATATATATATATATATATATATATATATATATATATATATATATATATATATATATATATATATATATATATATATATATATATATATATATATATATATATATATATATATATATATATATATATATATATATATATATATATATATATATATATATATATATATATATATATATATATATATATATATATATATATATATATATATATATATATATATATATATATATATATATATATATATATATATATATATGGGCAATTCCACGGTGTCGGTTGTAAAAATTGAAGAAAATGTTTACACATAAACTCAATTTGTGAAATAAAACTTAATTGGAAATTATTAAAATTATTTTTAAGTTGTTTACCACATCCCAATCAATAGAAAACATGCATAATTTTTATCTTAAAATATTATAAATAAAAATTAAAAATATTTAAAATTTGGTGTCGGTTGTAAACACACAAATTGAGAAACTTGACTATGTCTAACAAATGATCAAAAGTCTGTGAACTATAAAGCAATTCTAATGTAAAGTAAATTTTATTCTAAAGTTTATTAATGATTAAAGCATATTATGCCTTTTTCCAATAAAATACTTTTTTACATAAGTGCTTTGAAATTATTTTTCTTTTGGTGTCGGTCGTAAAATTTCGGTGTCGGTTGTAAATTGTGCATAAATAAAATTGGTGTCGGTCGTAAAATGTGCAAAAATATCTAGCTAGATATAAATAAATATTGTTTGATAAACAAATATACAATTTCAAGTTATCTTTTATTAATCTGATGTAAATATATGAATAATAAGACATTTTCATAGTTAAAAAATTGAAATTTATATGAAATATCACTCGATAACGAATAGAAAACAAACATGCTTACACATGAATTTTATAAAAAGAAGAAAAAGCAATATAATGAATTATCATATATAATAACAATTAAAATTGCAATATGTCAAATTATTAGTATATAACAAGTATTAATCAATTTATTCAACATTATAATTTTAAAAATTAAATCCAAAACTGAGCTGCATGCATTGCCGCTCTGAGGCTCCAACAGATTTTGGTTAAGGCAATTTAAACATAATATTTTGGCTCTCGATTTCGTACATAACATCTTTATCATATAAGAATTTATTTGAATGTGCAATTTTTTCAGGTATTTTACACAATACTGCTGCTTGTTAACATCAATTATTTTTGCAACATACAAATGTTCAGTTCTGTAGGTGGGAGGTAAACTACACCAAGTCCAATTTTTTCAAAATACGTTTTTTTATACTGTAAGAATCAGGATTTTGTTCTCTACCGAGAGATTAATAGCACTGAGTCCTAACTAGTATAGTTTTCGAGATAGAACAATTTTAAATGACACCAAGTCCATAGTCCATTTTCAAACAGTTTTTTGGCTTTCCTGTAAAATTTAAAAAATGTGACTTGGTGTAGTTTACCTCCCACCTACAGAGTTATTTTCCCTTGTAATTTTGTTAGACAAAAATCTCCCTTTTCAATAATATCTTTAAACAGATATTTTTTCATATTTTCCTGTGTGGTTTCCCAAGCTTCATCGTTACTATCAGATGCTTCACTATCTTCCGATATAGGAAATATAGTTACAATTTTGACCTGTAATGCTCGAGGAATGTCTGATACTTGGACATGATTATACGATGAAGGCTTAACACAGTGTACTCAGTGTATATTTGGCAGACAGGTAAGGCAGACTTCCATTTCATTTGCAAACTTTCTGAACCCTTTTCGATGTCTTCTTCTGATATGAACTTAATTTGTACATTTGGATTCTGGGTTTGAGCCACTTCAACAAATTGTTGAGCTGTGTTGACCGTCACTTTTCCAGCTTTAACATGGCGCCAGACTGTTCTCTTGACAGTACCCTCAATTCCGTTAGCAACTCCTTTGCCATGTAAACTTGCAAAAAAGTTCCAAGTTAATTTTATATCGTGTGTTGCTTCAAACAATGATAAATTGAAAAACATGTATCGCTGTTTAAATAGTGAACTTTGGCCATCTGAAAATACAATAATGTACTCAATTTCACTGTATTTATCCTTCAACAATGAAAAAATATAGTCAACAAATTTGTAAATGGATAATTTTGTATGATCCAAATTATCCGAAACAACCACAATACTCAGAGATGAATTCATGCATGGGTGGTAAACATAGTTGCCTGGGAACGAGTACAAATGGGCAGATTGGATTTCGTTCTGATGAACAAGTGATGCATTTTCAGAAAAATCCAACTAAAGTACTATGTTTACGCCATCGACTTTGGACTTTAAATCTTCAGATACTTTTGATTGATTTCGTTTTACAAATGTATGTATGAGAAAAGGATTAAGTTGGTTCACTAATCCCTCAAATACTTCTTTTATGGTGCTTATAATTTCCATTTATCCATCTTCGAATCCGCTTTTTGCCATTGCATGTATTTTAATGGTTGGTTCTCTAAGGGAGGGCTAGGTTCGTTCGTTCCGGGAAGCTTCATCGTCGTGAAGAATTGCCATCATTCTAAACTCATACAAGAATCTACTATTATTTTGTTTTAAATACTAAATGATAATTTAAAGTTTCAATTAGATGTATGTTTTTGAAAAAATATTGGTGTCGGTCGTAAATGGTGTCGGTTGTAAAACTATTTTTTACGACCGACACCATGATTTATCTAAGAATTACTGAATATTAACAAAATTTGAATGCATAGTATTAAAGAGACATGCAATCTTGCTTTAAAAACAAAATTGTAAAATATTTGCATTTAACTAATTTTCGCAGCATTAACTATAAGACGTTTTGGTGTCGGTCGTAAAAAAGTTAAAGTGCCTTTTTAATTTCTTCTAAATGTTAAAATATTATTTATTGTGACATCTAATTTCAAGGCAGGTTGTTTGCATATTGTTTAATATTAAGTTTATAAAATTTAAAAATATTATAAATATATATATATATATGGGAGAAAAAAGTATTTTTAATAGGTGCAGAATATGTTATAACTTTCAAACTCGTGTAATATTGATCCAAGTTTAGGGTTCATTTATTTATTTAAAATTAATTTTATCACAATATGATGAAGATAGATGGGATGAGATTAAAAATTTAACACAATTAAATCAAGCAGCTTTTATTAAATTATTAAAACATTGCATTGAACTTGATAATGTATTTTCTTTTGAAAATACATTCTATAAACAAAAATTTGACCTCGCTATGGGTCGATCAATTTCTCCTGTTTTGGCTGATATTGTTTTGGATAAACTTTTTAAAATATGTTTAGATAAACTGGAAAGAAAACCAACTTTTATTGTAAGATATGTTGATGATATTCTTATTATCTTACCTGAAGATCTAATATTACGTACGTTAAACGTTTTTGAATCATTTGATTTTAATATTAAATTCACAATTGAAAAAGAAGTTCAAGGAAAAATTAATTTTTTGGACATGACTTTACATCGTATTAACAACAAAATTATTACAAATTGGTATAAAAAGGATATGAGTTCAGGCAGAATGTTAAATTATCTTTCTTCACATCCACAACAAATGAAAATTAATGTTGCTAGATCGTTTATAAATAGAGTTTTTTCTCTTAGCCATCCTATGTTCATTGATGAAAATATCATCAAAATTACAACAATTCTTCAAAATAATAACTATCCTTTGATGTTAATTAAAAAGTTGATATATCAATATAAACAAAAAAATCTTGTTGACTCTAAAATTGTACCACCTATATCATGCAACTTTATACCTGAAGAAAATGTGTATTGTTCGCTTTCATATGTTCCTAGATTAACAGCACAAATTAAGAAAATTTTATTTGAAGAAAAAAATACAGCTTTAAAATTATCAAACAAAATATTGAACAAGTCTCAACATTTATTGTTCAGTAATATTAAAGATAAAATTCCTTCTTTTAAGAAATCAAATCTTATTTATAAAATTCCTTGTTCTTGCGGTAAAATTTATATTGGACAAACTAGTCAAAAACTTCAAGATAGAATTTCACAACATAAAAGCACTGTGAAATTAAAACATGGTACCACTGCACTTGCAGAACATTCTATTGAACATGGTCACACTTGGGATTTAGATAAGACAACAATTTTAGATGAAGAAAATGATGTTAAAATTAGGGAGCTTATGGAGTCTGTTCATATTCATCTAAACAGAAAAAATTCTGTTAATTTCAAAAAAGATACCGACAATTTAAAAAAACCATACTTACATTTACTTAATACTATAAATTTTAAAAGAGGCTTTTTTTGATTTTATTACTTTTTCATTATATTAATATTTTCATCTAAATTGCTAAGAATCTATGTATATAATTTTTTCAATCAACTTTTCTTTAATTTTTTGACTTGACATTTTTAACTTTGTTTTCCTAAAATTCTTTCTTTTTTCAATGTAAGTTTATTAAATTTATCTTGTTATTTTTTGAATATTTTATATCTGTTTTATGGTTATATTATTACTTCTTTATAGATTAACTTGAAAATGCCTTTGTGGCGAAATATTGTTAGTTGAAATAAAGAATTTAAAACAATTTTATAATTTAATATTATTTCAATATTTATTATTCCAAAAGTGGCTGAAAAAAGGTG
>OY856188.1:178701823-178769639 GCA_963693315.1 Diogma glabrata
TATATATATATATATATATATATATATATATATATATATATATATATATATATATATATATATATATATATATATATATATATATATATATATATATATATATATATATATATATATATATATATATATATATATATATATATATATATATATATATATATATATATATATATATATATATATATATATTAGGGTGTTCCTTAATTTTTGATTTCCAAATATTTTTGGTCTCACCCCCTAAATCGGTGTGTATACATATAAAAATGAACTGCAAGAAATTTTAGGTCAATCAAATAAAGTTAACCCGTGCCGACTTGAAGTTGAACTTTGGTTCCATATGAAATCATCGAAAAAAATAAAATACCATCTTTAAAAACTACCATCTTTCAGCTTTATAATGCCACCTTGACCGAATCAATATCTTTAATAGAAAAAGTTTTACAGCTAAAACCGCAAAATACAAAAATACGAGTTTTCAAGTGCTTTATTTTGTGTGGACCGGAAGTGGCGCGTGGGAAAATTAAATCCTTGTGGATTTTGATCTTTTGAACCCTAAAGAACATTTCCACAAAGTTTGAGTAAAATCTAAAACAGTACAGCAACAATTTTTCTTTTTTTCGATGATTTCATATGGAGCCAAAGTTCAACTTCAAGTCGGCACGGGTTAACTTTATTTGATTGACCTAAAATTTCTTGCAGTTCATTTTTATATGTAAACACACCGAATTAGGGGGTGACACCAAAAATATATCGTAATTTTTTTTTTCCCATATAGCCCCATGTTTTGGAACACTAACACCACAACGCCACCATTCTTTTATCCAGTAGCTCAAAATGTTGGTATCGTGTTTTTCGGACATAAATTGAAACAGTGGTAGTGATTTACTTTGACACGAAGCAATCCTTTGATACAGAAAGATGACGCGTTTAGAGGAATCAAGTTGATCGTTGATGCAGATCATATAAAACTGCCTGTGACATCAACGCAAACACTTCCTATAGGATCTTCCTTTATAAATAACTTATAAAGATAAAGCTGTTCTGGTGACCAGTACATCACATAAAGCTTATCTGCCCCAATTTCTCTAATACTGCTAGAATATTTGGGATTTGATTTTAACATCATTAAAGCAAGCATTTCGTTTGAGCTTGGTTTTAAACCTAGATCTTTGTCGTCACATATAATTAGATTGAGCCTTCAAATTATCACCTACCATATTACGTTTATTGCCACGAGGCTGTTTTTTTTTGTGTACGTTTGTCCAACAGAAGTTTTAATTAATTTATACTATGCTCTTATTTATTCCAGATTACAATATGGACTTATTTGTTGGGGTGGAACATATGTTTCACACTTGAATTCCCTCCTGGTTATTCTACAAAAACATATTCCTCCTGGTACAAAAACATATTCTAAGGGTTATTAATTACAAAAATCTAAAATCACCGTCATTTCCGTTATTTTGTCAAAATAGAGTTTTACCACTTCGATATCTTTATGTTTTTAGAGTACTTCAAATCGCGGCGGTCATAGATTGATTCATTTAAAATTTTATTCCCTTAGAGAAGGACAATCCTGTATTGTACCACGTCCGTTCAAAGAACATTTCAGAAAATATCATATTTTTTTAGCACCAAAAATTTTAAATAAATTTCCTAACGATCTAAAATCTATGTCTTCGTGTTATTTGTTTAAACGAGCATTATTTGAGTGGCTTTTGTCTCAAGAGTCGGTTAATTATTGTTGTGCTACACATGCGCCCAAATAATCATTAATAAAAAGTATAAAAACTACATAAATATTATATTTTGACAAAACGACTACAAACGGGCTCATTACAGGCTAACCATTTATATATTAATATGATAAAACTTCAAATCATTCTAAGGCACGAAAATAAAATATTCCCATAGTCTATAAGTAAAGAACAAAATGTATGGACGATAATCTAAACAAAACACCAGTCGGCAATTTATTTTATATGAATGCTACCTCTTTAATTAATCGGCTACCTTCTTCCATAAAATTTGTTTTTTTTTTTTAACAAAAGCTAATGAAAGTGAAGTACAAATCATAAATCCAAAACATCCTTTTTTATTTTTTATAAATTAATAAGTCAAAAAATGTATGACAATAAAACTTAATTGAATAATTTTCATATTTCTGTATAAGACAAAAATTTTAACTTGAAACATCCATTAAATTATAAAAAAAGGATGCATTGAAAGAACCAAAGGACAACAAAAAATAAAATATCATAAATGAAGATGTTTACGATTATTGTCTTGTTCTATTTTATTATCTTGAATTTATTTTTTTGGATTGTCAACTAAAATAATTTTATGAATGTCATATATTTTCCCTTTTTTGGTTTTGATCGATTAAAGTATAATACACGGTGGACCAAAATCGTATCAAGGATCAGTAGGAGTTATCTGATTGAATCATTGATATCACATTTTACAATACAATTACATCTGGGTTGTTTAATTCGTTTACCTCGTCAGTTGTGTATGTACACCAGCACTGGGTTTTGAAAATGTACAAATGCCTTCACACATTGCTTAATCGTTGTGGGGTTTTAAAGTACGAACCCACCTTGTTCTACATAAGGAAGACAAAACTGAAAAAAATCGTTGATCCCTTATATATAAAAAAATTGTCTAGATAAAAGAAGATAAAGGATATTTTTTCATTCGATGTAACAACAAAATTTTTTAATATTTTCTCTTAGTAACGCATCACAAAACATGAATATTTCATTAATGTAAATCGTTATAATAGAAACATTAATTTCCATAAAAGAAGAAATGATCTTAATTTTTTTCCTTTCGATTTTATAAGAATGCATTTTAAAAACTTCTTTCAAAACATAATAAAAATTTGTTTTTGATATAGATCTAAAATTCTGTAGTGATTTTTTAATTCAAAAGAAAATTTTCTTAAAGGAATTAATAATTTTTTGTATTCAGAACAAATAAAAAAATACATTGCAGGTAAAAGTCACATAAAAAATATTTTACAATAATTATTAATCTAAATTTATACTATTCCGTCGGAGAAAGTCTTGTCCCTTGGCTTGGAAATTGGAGAGTTTTTAAATTTAATTAAATTCAATTAATTTAATTAAATTAATCCCTATTATGCCCGTGAAAAAAAGGTTTATGGAGTTTGAAAAATCTTTTGCTAGATTTTTTGCTAGATTATGTCAACCCAATTACAAAAAAAAATAAAGTGCATAATCTTCACACGCGGTTAAAGTAAAATTTCTTTGGTCTACTGTGGCAGGCATTACTAAAAAGATTAAATATAAAATAAATATGTCATATTAAAATTTAGAGTATTATTTATTGATGATATAATTTACAACATGTGTAATAAAAAAGCATACTTACATAGTGTATTATAAAGCCTTACAAAGTATTACAAATTAAATTTAACGATGAATTCATTTTCATTTAATTCAACAACAAGATTTTGTACAACAATTGATGTGGTTTTATCAAATAAGCAAAGTAAAGTTTATGTTTCTCACTTTAGTTATCGCATATAAACCTCCAATTATGATAATAATTGAATTGACTTTGTAATATTTTATGTAAATATGGCTTTTTATTACACATGTAGTAAATTATATTATCAATAAATGCTACTCTAAATTTCAATTTGCCATATTTATTTTATATTTAATCTTTTAATAGTAATACCTGCCAAAGTAGCCAAAGAAGTTTTACTTCAACTACACTCACTTTTTTTTATTGTTTGAATGAAAAATATGAAAAAAATATAAAATTGAAAATCAACAAAACTCAATAAGTAGTAACTAAAGTAACTAAAATCGACATGTCTAACTCATATAATAATTAACAGGACAATGAATAAACAAATATAATAACATTAACAAATGATTAACTATTAAAATTTCATTCCAAAAAATAATGACACATAATCAAATTGTATCGTATATTTACCGAAAACAATATTCGTTTTCCTTTATATTTCATTGTTGTTTGAATTTTTTCTTCATTTTATTTTTTTATTATTGTTTGATGCAATTGTGTGAATTTATGTGTTGAAGATTTAAAATCAGTGTGTAGTATGATACAGATGAATATATGTGCCGTTCACTGCACAGACCGACCAACTCCACTTTTTGGAAAATTTTAAATTTAAATGTCAAAGTACTTGCTATAGTCATAACTTTCTATGTTAAAAACAACTTTCCTGAATAATTAAGATAAACACCATTAAAAGTCAAAATTTGTCTGACCATTAAAAAATGACTATTAAAAACCTGACATTAAAAACTAATAATATCTATTATACTAATTAAATTACTACTATAATAGCTAATTGATATACTTAGTAACCAAAATTAAATAAATTATGTTTATAATAACATGCCTGAATGATAAAGATTAACACTACAAAATATCGAAATTTATTTGACCTTTGAAAAAACTCAATTTTCTCAACATTTTGTTTTATGGAGTTAATCGTGTTGTGCAGTGAACGGCTCATATATAGTTTCATTATAATTTATTTTACTGAACGTCATTTCTGTTTGAAAACGTCACTTCCATCCGTAAAAAGATTTTAATTACTTGTCATATCGCGCCAAAAGAAGTTTTACTTCAATATTTTGAAATATTATTTTTGATGGTCAAATTTATGTATACAAAAAACTCGCCATTTAACTTTTACCTATTACTATTTTGTTTAAAAATAATTTATTGTTCTTTAAATATATTACAACCGCTTTTTTCTATTTTTCAAAATTATTTATACTAATCTAAAATATTGGAATATAAAATTTAATACAAAATATAAATAAAAACATTTGTTTGTTTCAAAAATTAACTAGTGTTATAATTAAATGTATTTCCAATAATATTTTTTGTACACACAAATCAATTAAAAATTATGATGCAAGGACGTAAAGTTAAGTTTTAGGACGTATGTAAATTTTGCACCCATATTCACACCCACATTAAGTACAAAATAGCTTACGCCCATTCGCTATGTACTATTTTTGATTTGCCGCATGCAAAATATTTTTCAAAAAGTTCTTCAATCTAAATCAAAATTAAAAATTTGCATAAATTTTGAAATAATAATATGTCGATCAAGTAACTTATGACCAAAATATTTGTTATATTTTTCAAACAAATTGTATAACTATGACAACAAAAAATAACGAATATTTTGATTGAATTATGAAATTTTGAATTGAAAGTTGCTTTGCTAAAACTTTTTCCTTTTTGTATAATTTACACGTCAAATGTTATTTACTGTTTAAACTATTTTGTGTTTTAAAAATAATATTCCATATTTGTTCTAATACTTTTTGTAAATAAATTGCTGTAAAACCATAATTTTTTTTTGTTATGTTTAAAATATTTTCTTATGGATTCTATTTATAATTTAAAAAATCGAAGTTATAGACTATTTTATTGATAAAGTTTTAGAACAAGAGACTTAAGATCATGGTGTTTTAAACTACAATGGGAAAACTATAGGGATTATTATTTAATAAAGATTAAGCTTTTTGATAATAATCTTTTTGTAACACACGCACAAAAAATATTAAATTTTGTACTAAAATAACATTAACGAAAAATCTAATTTTCCGCACATATGCCCACAAAATATTTTTTATGGCTGGAACGCATGCCACCTGCATTTGAGATTTGTAGTTAAATCTATCCTAAATAGATTATTTTTATAGTACTAGAATATCAAAATAATAATTTAAATGACTTACCATATAGTTTAAAACAATTTAAATACAACACAAAATCATCTGACTTCCAAGAAAAAACCATTATTTTGGGTTTTCAAAAAAAGCAACTATCAAAATGCTTACAAAGCTTTACGTGGATTACTATGTGTTTTAAAATTTTGAAATTGTGTGTTGCCGGATTGCTATGTTTATATTTTCAAAATTTGCAGCGAGCTACTGTATCGACCTATAATTACAACTATTACAACGAAGATGGCGCACTTTAATTATTTAAATATCTTAAATTTGTTTATAATTTGTTAAATTAATTATTAAATTAACGATTAAATAAATAATTATAAATTTTGTGCATTTGTTACAAAAACTATTTCATTTGTTTTTTTTGACATTTATCATTTTTGTTTAATTATTTTATTGAATGATAGAAAATTAGAAATGAACTGATGCAGTTCAATTGAAGAATTCTATACGATGAATATCAATCCTTTTGGTTGCTAGAAATTGACAGTCAAACAATAACAGTACAATTGTGCAACAAATATTGGATCTATATAATATATTCAATTATCAGCTATTTCTGGTGCAACAATAAATTATTTAACTACGTCATTCAATAATCACCTGTTGCAACAATTCATTACTTCCATTTTTATTCATATTCAACAATCGCCGGGACCATTAGCACAACTACGATTATTATTGATAATTGTATGGTATAATAATTATTCGTATTCAACAATAATCGGGATCATGGGGTATCTTTTGATTATTACTGATTATTGTGTTATATTATTAATCATATTCGTCAATCGCCAGGACCATTGGTGGATCTTTTGACTATTTTTAATTATTGCTAATACGAGGTACATATGCATATTCAACAATCATCGCGACCATTGGCGCTACGATTTGTTGTTTTGTAATATTAATTTATAGTTTAATCAATATGATTGGTTAAATTACAGAGGCATGAAGAGTTGAATAAACGGCCAATAATAGGGTAGAGAAACATTTTAATTTGTAAATGTGGTAATCGTAGCTATGTGTGGGTGATGATCTTAGTTCCTTTGACTTTGGTGTCATTAGAGTCCCTGTTTTTTACTAATATGAATCCGTCTGCTTGTGAAACTTTTGCGTGCAATTCAGCATTTATACTAGGCTGAGGAATAGTATAATCGATTTCACAGGCTGAAGTTACCGTCTTCCCCTGAACATAAGAACTAGTTCTTGTAAATGAATAGAAGAACCACTGGCTCTTTTACTCGCTTGTAAGAACTGGTTCGTATATTAAAAGAAAATTAAATAAGATTAAAAAAATTTAATATTGAAGATATAATTTTTGAAACGCCAAAATTTTAATTTATTTATTTTATATTTCCTCAATTTCGCCAAAACTTTGTTTATTAAGAGACATTTTGTTATATACGAATAATTGTATACAATTATTTCTTTATAGAAACAAACAAAAAAAATTAAAAATTTAAAATTAAAAATTTTCTGTACAATAATTGTAGGGAACCCCCAAAATTTGTCACAACAAATTAAGATGACATATAAAGGTAGTAAAAGTTAAAGCAAATTTTAAAGCATAATATTTGTTTCTATAGTTATTTAATTTAAAATCAAAATGGATGTTAGTAAGTAATAGTAATTGAGATACTAATTGATAATAATTGAAATCTATATTGGCTTTGTATATTATATTTACGCTGAATTTTAATAAAATATAGGTACAGAACTAAAAAAAAATTTATAACGCATTCAAATATAAGAACTTGATCTTTTATTCGAAAGCTCTTCTATTCGAAAATTTTGTATTAACTTTCTAAATACAGCAAAATGACAGCTCATTCAAATTTAAGGACCAGTTCTTATATTCGGGGGAAGATTGTAGTTGGAATCATCTCAAGGCAAGTCATTACATTATTAGTTTTAATTTATTTTTCTTGTGGAGCTGGAATTCACAGCTTGAGTTGCATTTTATTAAATTAAACAAAATTATATACGTAAATTTATTATATTTAGAAGGACAGGAAAAAGAAATTGTTCGTTTATGCAGAAATATATTATTGGATTCATCATCATCTAGGGAGTTTAGTAGGTCAGAAAACGAGTTAGATCACAATGTTTAGAGAGTGTTGATAAAAACAGGGTTGAAAATTTTGTTTGGCAATGTTATAAATAAATAGTCGGATGAAGAAGAATGTTTTCCCATTCGTGTTAAATTTGTGTATCTGGTTATGTTGATGTTTTTTAATTCATTTAATTTATAGTTTTGTTGTAACTTTTGATTAACATGTTTACAGTTTGAAGAATCTACGCATTTAAAAAATTAGTTTGGTGGAAAATTGTATGTTTCCGCTGAAACGCAATGCTTTGGGTTTTTATGGTAATACAATTATTTGCAGATGTTTTATTTGAAACCAAAATAATGATTAAAACTTTAAATTTTTAAGGTTGGCCACTAATAAAACTGTTGAGCAGATTAATAAAATAACACAATGAAAAGTTAGTAAATACAAGAGATCTTTATTGTTCGATTATTTAATTAGTAAAGAGAAAGAAAAATACAGAATGCTTGATTTTATAACAATAAGAGTTTACAATAACTGTAATTTAGATTACAGGGTGAGTGATCATTATATTTTTAATTCAAAATTACAACACTCCCACTTTAATTCAAATATAATACCCCAAAAAAAAATTAATTTAAAATTGAATTGCCAAAAAAAAACATTAAATTTACTCTAAATTACTGAACTAAAATAACTCCCATCATTTTACAGAACCGTTGAAATTTTTCCCTGGTGATTGACTTCGTTAAAATATCTCCGATTTGTTCATCACTAGGAATGTACTTTACTTCAAAAAAATTTTCTTCATATTTCTCTCGTATAAAATGGTATTTTACATCGATGTGTTTGGTACGCTTATGAAACTGTGGATTTTTAATAAGCTTAATAGCACTTTGGTTTTCCATGTAAAACGTTGGCGTTTTAGTATTATCCGGTAATAGCTCGAAAAGAAATCGACGAAGCCATATCAACTCTTTCACAGCTTGAGACGCTGCTACATACTCTGATTCAGTTGTTGATAGTGCAACCGATCGTTGCTTTTCAGAACACCAACTTATAATTCCAGACCCCAAACATGAATAAATATCCAGAGGTAGACTTTCTTGAATCAACATCTCCAGCATTATCAGCATCACTGAAACCAACCAAATTTAATAAACAATTACTTTTATATATTATACCATAATCTGTTGTCCCCTTTATGTATTTGAAAATCCTCTTCACAGCATTAACATGAACTTCTGCAGGATTTTCAATGTAACGACTTGCATTGTTAACTGCATAACATATATCCGGCCGGGTGCCGATAGCCAAATACATCAAACTTCCAATAGCCTCTCGATATGGAAAAGATACGTTACTAGTTGACTCTACATTAAACAGCACATTATGTTGATCAGTTGGCGTTGAAACTGGATTACATTCCAGCATATTAAATTTTTGCAGAACTTTCGTAGCATAAGCTGATTGATGAATAAAAATTGAGCCATCAGATCTACGATCGATCTGTAACCCCAAAAAACACAAAGCTTCCAAAACTTTAACTTCAAACTCCTGTTTCAGATATGAAAGAAGGGGTTTTATCATTTCCTCATCACTTGCTGCAATCAACCCATCATCAATGTATATTGCTAATATAATTTTTCTGTCTCCTTCATGATGAATAAAAACGCACGGATCTGATTCGCAAACTTCTAATCTGAATTTCTTTAAAAATAGTGTGAATTTTTTGTTCCAACATCGTGATGCCTGTTTTAACCAATAAATACTTTTTAACAGCTTGCAAACTTTTCCACTACTGTCATCATATCCCTTTGGCTGAGACATATAAATGTTTTCTTCCAAATCACCGTGTAAGAAAGCAGTTTTAATATCGAACTGTTTCAATATCAAACTATTTGCAGCGGCGATTCCTAAAATTGCTCTAATCGAATTAAACTTAACAACCGGACTGAAAGTTTCATCATAGTCTATTCCATATACTTGAGTAAACCCTCGAATGACTAATCTTGCCTTGAAACGTTCAATCGTTCCATTTGTATTCTGTTTGATTTTAAACAACCATCGATTATCAATCAATTTTTGATTTTCAGGTAAATCAACTAAATCCCAGGTTCGATTTTTTCTTAATGAACTTATTTCTTCATCCATTGCATCTATCCATTTATCACTTTCTTGGCAATTTACAGCTTCTTCAAACGTCAAAGGTTCCTGACACACTGAAATAAAAGCTGAATATTCTGACCAAGAATAATTACTTAATGATCTATTCTTTTTAGTTTGACGTAATCGATTTTTAATGTTATCAACATTTGAAACTTCAGGTTGTATAATTTTTTCAGGACTGACTAAATCAATGATACTGTCTTGTTCTTCTAAATTTTCAATGGTATTTTTGACCTCCTCTTCAACTATTGGTGTTTCAACTGATGACATATCATCTGACTCAAGAACAATGTCGGTTTCATCTGAGTGATCCTTTTCTTTAAAAACAACATCTCGAGAGATTTCCAATTTGTTTTGATTTGAATTCCAAATTTGATATCCTTTTGTATTGTCACAATACCCTACAAAAATTCCTTTCTCAGCTTTGCGATCCCATTTTCGTCTTTTCTGTTTGGGAATATGGAAATAAACACTCACTCCAAAAACTACAAGTTTTAAATCATTCGGTTTTTTATCAAACCATAGTTCATATGGTGTTTTTCCGGAAATTCGACTGCTACCTGTTCTGTTTAAGACATAAACAGCTGTGTTTACCGCTTCTGCCCAAAATTTTAGATTCATGTTACGTGAGTGAATCATCGTTCGGGCTGCCTCAACAATTGTCCTGTTGTCCCTTTCACATCTTCCGTTTTGTTCCGGTGTGTACGGAACTGTTTTCTGATGACGAATGCCTTGAACCTTCAAAAATTCTGCAAAAGAATTATTGTCAAATTCGGTGCCGTTGTCCGACCGAAGAGCTTTAACCGAAAACCCTGTATCGTTTTTCATCAATTTTATGAAATCTTTAAAAGCCTGGAACACTTCCGATTTATTTTTCATAAAATACACAACTCGAAAATTTGAAAAATCGTCTTTGAATAACACATAATATCTTGATCCACCAATCGATCCACCTTGATCCGGTTCCTGCATTGGTCCACAGACATCAGCATGTATTATTTCACCACAACTTGTCGATCTTTCAATACTATTTGGAAAACTCGATCTATGATGCTTACCGTAAATACAAGCATCACAAATATATTCTTTATCATCAAAAAAATCAATGTTGTTATGTCGCAAAAATTTTCTAACATGGGGTAAATTTTGATGTGCGAGCCGTTCATGCCATAATTTTATTGATTCCTTTTTGATTACTGTATTAGCTTCACATAAAACATCATTTGGTAAAACAACTTTGAATAACATCTTAAACAATTTCATATCACGAACTCCTACTGCAACAGTATTTCCATTATAGGTAAGTTCACATTTATCTTTAGTTGAATGCAATTCCAATCCTTTATCCAACGCTTTACCTGTGGAAAGTAAATTAATATGAATTTTAGGAACATAAAGAACATCAAGAATTTGTTTTAAATTCCACTTTTGGCCATCGAATGCCATAACATTAATATCACCCTTTCCATACGCCATAATAGAGTCACCATTGCCAACTTTTACAATTGTTGGCTCACAAAACTTCACATAATTACTAAACCAATGCTTCTTGTTAGACATATGATCACTGGCACCAGAGTCTAAAAACCAAGAGTCATCCTCAGCAACTGAGGTCGATGTTTCTGAATCCAACACAAATGCACTACCATAATTTGTCTTTGAACTCCCAGCAAAAACTTTCGAATTATTTGACGGACAATATCTTTTCCAGTGACCTTTCTCGTTACACCGAAAACATTTTCCAGGTTTTACTTTGGATGCTTTTCGATTGAAATTACGACTAGAATTTCCCTGAAACATTTTATTTCTAACCATCAATGCTGCACTTTCCCCAGTTTGCTCTTGTGATAACATTCGACTTTCTTCTGTCATCAATCTTGATGATAAATTTTCTAAGGTACGAAGATCTTGTGCCGTTGATTCCCATGCACTATGAAAATGATTAAAACTGGGCGGTAATGTCATTAAAATTTTTGTTATCACCATTGAGTCTGAAATATTTTCACCTAAATCTTTTAACTGTTGAACAATTTCACCCAACTTAGAAATGTGCGATGGTATGTTATCGCTTGCATCTTTTGTATAACTAAAATACCGTTGTTGCAACAAATGAATACTTGAACTAGACTTTTGTTCATATACACAATGAAGTTTGACCCACATTTCATTTGCTGTTTTACAGTTAATTATATGTAGCAATGGCTGCTGTCCAATTGTTGTTACAATGATTTTCTGTGCCTTTGCATCTTTACGTTGCCACGCAGCAATCAACGTTTGATCTTTTTCTGGTTGTTTATTTTCTGAGACAATATCATATAGATCGCCTGCACCTAGTAAAATTCTGACTTGGAATTTCCATAACAACCACTGACTACAACTCTTTAGTTTATTAATTTTTACTACATCACTGTCACTCATTTTGTTTGTTTCTTTTTATTCTAAAATATTAACAAACTACACACAAACAAAATTTTATTTTATAGAATCACTCTGAGGTACCGTTATCAATGACCACAGTAAGCAAAAAATAACACAGTGGTTTGCTTTTACTAAAAAATTATTTTTTTAATTAATCTGTTAATATTTTCACTATACACACTTGCGAAATCACCAAAGTTTAATTATTAACACTTTCCCGGCGTTTCTAAAAGTTTTTCCACGCGATGTCTCCGACGTACCGATTTTATTAAACAGTTTTCGAAACTGTTATCTGAATAAAACACGCCACAATACAAGAATTCTTTCCGACGTACCGAATTTTTTATATTTACAATTTTTTTTAAACTATAACCAAAAAACTACGCCACAATATGAGAATTTAAACGTTTCCGAAAACAAATTTCTTCGCGATACAAGAAATTATTTAAATGTTTCTAAAATAATAACAAAATATTCTACGATAATTTCTTGTATTTAAACTTTAAATTTCTGAGCCCATAACCTGTTGAGCAGATTAATAAAATAACACAATGAAAAATTAGTAAATACAAGAGATCTTTATTGTTCGATTATTTAATTAGTAAAGAGAAAGAAAAATACAAAATGCTTGATTTTATAACAATAAGAGTTTACAATAACTGTAATTTAGATTACAGGGTGCGTGATCATTATATTTTTAATTCAAAATTACAACAAAAACACATAGAGAGAAGTTTCAAATTTATTCAATGTTGCACGATCAGCATTTTATAAACACATTTGCTATATTTTTTTTTAAATATCACCTAGAGTCATCCATTTTCCAACTACAGACGAAGAGTTGCCACAAAAAGGCCGAGAAATTTAGCCAGGTAGTGAAATTTATTAAAAGTGAGATGAAGAAATTTTCGGTGCACACCACTATAATTTAAGGAAGCAGCCACATTAATTTCCTTCGCCTCAATGTTCTATCTTCAAGTATAAAATATTTTGTCCGTTTTTTTAAAATTTCGATTTGTCCGTTTAGGTTTCAACTTTTTTTCTCTCAGATTCTTTCATTGAATTTTTCTAGTTTTTTATTGGATTTAATAAAAAATTTCTTGGGCTTAGTAGTGTAATTTCTGCTCTCATCTAAGCGACTATATTTTTCGTAGCATTTATAAACTTTGATCGAAAATTTAATTAATTTGTACTATTTTAGATTGCTGGTTTTCCAGGACATGCTACATTGATATAAGAATGCCTGATCAAAAAAGTCGAAACTGTTATTAAAATCGTCATGGATTGGTTTCTATAACACTTCAAGACATTTGCGATGCTAATAAAAGATTTAGTGACGTGAAAATTCATAGTGAAAATTCATGATGAAAGAATTTTCGAAACGTCTTTTATAGCACTTAAGCTTCATATTTTAGGTGATGTTGCTTATCCATTAAGAGAGCATATCTTAACACCGTTTAAGAACTATGGAAACCTTGAGTAAAAAAAAAAATCAAAAAACGACATTCCCAAACTCGCGTCAAAATTGAAAATACGTTGGGGTAGCTAAAACAGAGGTTTCGGCAACAAATCAGACTAGGCTTTTATGCTGTGAAACAAATGTCCAGATTTGTTCTTACCAGTTGTGTAATTCACAACCTATGCATAGACTATAGCAAACTCTGGAATGATTATGTAAATATCCAATTTCAACCCCTAACCGCTTCACCAAATATCGATGCAAACCAGAATATTGAACAGATATCACTGACTGTTCTGATTCATTGAGGTGAAATACAAGGAGGCACTTGCATGCACATCTATGGACATACAAGGGGCCTTTGATAATTTGCATTTTCAAGCTATTGCTTAAATGGCACTAAAAAAATCTAAACACATACATTTTAGCTACAGAGTCAGAAAATTACAGCTGCACTAGGAAATACATCGGTAGCTGTCAGAGCTTTAAGAGGTTGTCCACAGCGATATTTCAATGATAGCGTAGTGTAACGGCGGACTATTTTCAATTTTTACTCTAAAAATAATTCAGTATTCATATTCAAAGAAATTAGCTAATAATTTAATAATCTATTCTCTTCAATTGTAATAAGTGTAGGGACATTTGTTTGTACTACTGTGAACATTTTTTTTTGTTGACGGTTAAGTTACGTCATTCAATTAATAATACATGTTTTGCATAAATGATTGTTTAATTTGTAAAAAGTAGAATTGTGGAGAGGGAAACAGGAACCCTGGTATGTGTATATAAGCGATCAAATTGTTTTGATTGAAGATTAGTATTGAATTAAAAATTAAACAAAGAAGTTTAGTATATAAATTTCAATCAGAAGACTAGTAATTACATAATTGAAAATAAAACAAAAACTTGTGTAAATTTAATGATAGAAAAAAATGTAAATTTTTATTCCATAAAATTAAATTATTGGTTTTTCTAAATTGTGATATCGAAGTTTTTTTTTTATTTATTTGAATGTAATGAGTTTTAGTGAAAATTGTTGGATAAATCATTTAGTAAATAAAATGAAAATGAAAAATGAATCTAAAACACAAATTGAAATACAAAAACGTGAAAATAGTTATTCAGGTGAACTAATATCGAAACCGTTCAACACACTTTTTATACCTAACAGTTACGGTGACGCTTCATTCCAAGACGTTACATGTTGAATGCAAATATTCATAAATTTGATGTCAATTAGCAAGCGGCTAAAGAAGTTAATGATATTGCTGGGCTTTGAAGTACAAATAGAAATAATTATTGGCGTATAGATAAATTCGATCAAACTATGAGGGATATATTTCAAGTTGGCAGAGCTAATTTAATTTTATCATTTCATGATGCTTTTAATAAAATGAAATTACGTTTATAAAATGAATTACAGCCTACAATCAACATTTGTTCACAGGACTAGTTATGGAAAAAGACAACGTTCAAGAAATAAATTAATGTAAGCCTTTTTGTATTTTGATTTGTATAATTTTTGTTGATTTATTTTTATACTGCTAAATTATTTTCTCTGTTAGCTAATTAATAGTTTCTTTACATTATTCAAAGTGATTCATATAAATAAGAGATTTGCAAGTGTAATTTGTTTGTCATAGATTCAGTTTTCCGGTTTAATAATATATTTTTTTTTTTTAATAATCCAATTTTCTCTACAATTGTTTAATATTTACAAGCATATAAATCCAAATTAATTAATTAATCTATTTTTTTTAATAAACTTAAAACTCGGATTTATCATTTTTTGTCAGTGTTAAATGCTCCTCAAGTTATTGGCCACGCGACTTAAGTGAAATCAAAATTCAAAATAATGATAAAATAAAGTAAATAAAATAGTAATTAAAAGTTCTTTAATTTGTGATATATTGATTATACTAATTGTAGTATGATCAATATATCACTGATTGCTTATTGCAGTAACAACAATTTCTCAGCACGTGTTGTTCTATGACTGTCTTTAATAGTCGACTTAATGTTATTAAAGAGTTTTTGCAAAACAGAATTAATTATAGTTGGGAATAATTATAAAACTCATAGATCTAATGCAATATAAAATGTGTTTATTCAAATCCGTGACCTCATACTATTTCATTTGGCGTCGATTATTTAAAAACGGACAAGAGAAAAGTTCAAAAACCCATTTAACTAATAATTATTCTTAGATCTAATTTTTACATTCAAACTTCTTTTGGAAATTATATAAACTATTTAAAATCAATTTTTAACATAAATACTATGCTAGCAAATCTAATCATTTATCAAATAGGACTTCTATCCCTTGTAGAATAACACGATCAACTAATAGAAAAAATATCTACAATTAAATATATCTAAAAAGGAGATCAATGTTAAAATTTCTCATGGATCTCAATCTTTGAATAAAGGAAAACCAAATATTAAATATCATCAATAATAATAAATTTCAACAAATTTGTATGAAAAGAATATCTATAGCACAAAAAAATGATTAATGGTCTAAGTCTGTTTTTTTTTTTTCATTTGTGTTTCTTAATTAATCAGAATTTTAATTTTATTCAATTTTTAAGAACTTCGTAACTGTAAATTATAAAAGAAAATGGTAAGAAAAAAAAACACATCGTTTTGAAAATCATAAATTAAAATCGTTTTGTTTTTTTAAATTCATCCTTTAAATTTCATCACCCTTAAATCAAAAAATTTTTTAATACAAAAAACATGAAAATAAAATCGAACAAAACTATGTCAACCACAAAATTTATGTTTACTAAACCAACCTACATAATTCCATTTTGGCAAATATTTTTATTTCAATTTATAAACAAAATTGATAGATAAATTTATAAAATAAAACTGAGTATGAATGTTTTGACTAGGGTAATAGGTAAAATTGTTTGTCTTGCCCGAACATGGCTTTGGTGGTACGCAAGTGATTCTAAATTTTGCAAGTATTCGAAGGCAACTACTTTTTATCTTATAACAACCTTTGATGTAGCAAAAAAAGACATAATTTAAGTTGTCCCTTTCTATGTTTTAAGGATTATGATCTTATTTTGAAAACGATCAATAAAAAAGGAGTTTTTTCAAATACACTACGTATATTTATTTTTTTCACCCAAAAAATTTTTATAGAACTACTAAATCTCAATAAAACAATTTTAACACAAAAACTAATAAATTTAATAAAAATATATTTTAAAAATATATAAATCTTTCTCTCATTAAAATCTACAAGACTTCCTGCCGGGATTTCATTATTTGATCAAATTCGATCTTCCGCCAAAAAAAATTCATAAATAAATATAGAAGGAACAACAAAACTGTTTACCTGTTAAAAGGATGATCATAAATTCGTTTAATCTATATATTTTTTACTCTCATTAATCTAATTTATTATTTTTCTTAAGAAAATAAAAGAAAAATTGGAAAAATTAGATCAATTTATTCGGTTACCTATTGGGAATTATTTGCTTAGGTTCGGTTCCTTGAATACTTTTATATCCTTTAACTAATTTTTGAATTAAATTCATATTCATCATTAATTCATATTATTCATTTTTTTTTCTTTTCAACTAAAATTTTTAATTTCTTAAGGTTGATATAAGAAATTTATTGTTTTGATGAAGAATGGAATTACTGAACTTGATTTTTATTGTTGTCAGAGTATCAAATTTATTCTAAAAAAAAAATAGGTTATTAGGTGAACAAGAAACTATAGACAGTGGGAATCGTGATATGAATATGTAAGACTAAGACATAAATGCAAGGAGATTATATAATCGTTTTGAAAGCAAATACGGATTGAATGTTAATTCAAAAGAGTTTATGCATCGAGCCCTATTATTGAAGTCAATTGAAAGTAAAACATGTTGTAAATTCTAGTAATTGGTCATTTGTAAAATTCATGTTTCTGGAGAAACATTTTTTCTTGGTGAACATTTACATTTGATCAACAAAAAGGATAGTCAGTTGATTTAAAGTACGTGAAACAAATTAACAAAATATTTGTTGTAATGGATGTAAATTTCATTCATTCATTTATTAAACGCTTTTCTTTACTTCACACTATTATATCAAATCTTGTAATGTTAATTTGACTGCCTTATATTCAATGAAAATGAATGAAACTTTGCAGGCATAAGTATAGCCGATGACAATACATGAATATCCTATTAACTAACAATTTTCATTGTTTATTCGTCGTTTAAATAAAAAAAATCGATTTTCATCGGAAATATTCAAATTCTCTCGATCTACTTAACGTAGCGACTTGAAATTTGCACAACATAAAGATCGATAAATAAACTATACAGAATTATGCATTTTACGTTCATAAATTAGGTATTTTCTCGATAAACAAACAATTAATTTCAAAAATTTTCGCCGATTTCGGCCAGCATTTGTATGTTATCAAATTTAAACGCATATCAACGCCGACGCGCACGTAAAGAAGCAGAACGTCAAGAAGAAAATCCAGATGAAGGAAGAAATCAGCTTACTACCACAGTTCAAAATTGTTGTTACGACGATTTTGAGGCTGAAGTTAACACTTTTGCAGACAAAGTATGTGATATTTTTACGAAGCAGTGCTATCCCAAGCAAGTGTCAAACTACCAGATTCCAATCCGACCTCCAGATTGGATGCCGCCTGAATTAACAAATAAAGTTCGCCTTACAATTTGTCACCGCTGCAAGTCACACTTAAGAAGCAACAAAACAACTCCAGCTGCTAAAGCTTACTGGAATCATTTAGACCCAGGTGACATTCCACCAGAAATTCAGGCACTTTCTCAAGCTGAACAACGTTTTTTGTCTCGGATTCACCCTTTTCTTAAAATTGTCAAGTTTTCTGGATTGTACAGGCAGTACGGATTTAAAGGTCATGCAGTCCTTTTTGCCTTGAACATTTTTGACGTCATTTCAAAACTTCATACGTTTCTACCTCGATCAACCTTAGATGCTGATATTATAGTAGTAACGGGACGCTTAGAAAAAGCAAATTCTACTCGAGGCTACACTGTTTCCAGAACTAAATTAATCGCAGCCTTAGAATGGCTTAAATCAAATAACCCATTGTACCGAGAAGTTGTTATTTATGAAAATGCACACCTTGATGAACGTGATTTGATTCGACTATCAAATCATGGCCCAAATAATGAAGATACTGAAGGTCCTAATGAAAATGCGGAAATTATATAGGAATGTGTCTATCGGCAGTAGTTCACGCATTATCCATGCATCGTGGCATCAAGGAATAGTCCTTTGTGTATCTAGTTGCACAAAGTTGATTTTTTCCGCACGCGTCGTAATTTCGTACAAATATACGAAATTACAAATACACAAATATACGATTTTCGTACAAATATACGACAAGTGCGGAAAAAATCAATTTGTGCAACGAGTTGCACACAGCTTTTTTTGCAATTCCGAAAACACAATTAAACAAAATTATTCTGCAACCAAATTTTTTACAATCAACATTCATATTAAAATATAAGTAAACATTTCTATTATCAACTTAGCATTGAGACAATTTTCTATGAAACAGTGCGGAAAAATAAAACAGTGAGGAAAAATAAAATAGTGCGGAAAAATCTCACTTTTTGATATTGTTGACAATATCGAAACACGTTGAATTGTGATTCGGAATTGCAAAAAATAAATTAAAAAATGTTAAATTCTGTGCTGGAAAATGTGTTGAATTCTTATAAGAACGTGACAAAATAGAACTTCCGAGTTCAAGGCGTTGATGACTAAAAATTAAAAAATAAAAAAAAAATAAAAAAAATATTAAAAAAAAAACTTGAAATATTTGAAAAAAAAAATTGTTTCAAGAAACGCTTTTCTTTACTTCATTGTTATGCAAACTGTAAAAAAATTACTAAAAAGCAAAAAATAAAAATAATTCCAAAACTCAAATAAATTTTCTAAAAACCTCTGTAAAAAAATTCAAAACTAAAAATAATTCCAAAACTCGTGTTAAAACATAAAAAATACATATTTTGTAAATTTGAATAAACCGCCATGCCATCTAAAATAAAAGTGTCAACACTGTTCTTGTTGATTTATAATTTTGTTTTTTTGTAAGAATAATTTCCTTTTTTTGTAGCTCAGTTGTTCTTTGTGAGTTGAAGTGTAAATACACAAAATAAAATAGAGAGAAAATTATCAAAGTGTTTTTTTTATCATCAAAATATATAAATCATAGAAATCATTATCTCATATACAGTCCACTTAGATCAGAAAGCAATCAATTACTTAAACATTTTGGTTCAGCTCGCGGATATATGCGACTTATGGAAGTAATCATTTAATTGTGCGCATATTTCAATTCAATTGTGTACAATAATCTAGAATCATCTAATTGTGCGCATAATTCAATTCAATTGTGTATACATCGTCAATTGTGTACATCTGTATGTAAGTCAACGCAATCAATAATCTAGAATCATCTAATTGTGCGCATAATTCAATTCAATTGTGTACATCTTCAATTGTGTACATCGGTGTGTAAGAAAACGCAATTAAACATCAGAAATCATATCATTTAATTGTGCGCATAAATCATAATTCAAGTCAATTGTGCACATCTGTATTTAAATCAACTCTATCAATAGATAAATTTTGTTATAAATAATTCATCTTATATGATAATATTTTCAACAACAAGGTGAGTGAGTGCAAGACATAAAATTTAAAATTTCAATTTTTTTGTGTTTTAACCTGTTGTTACTTGTTATTTACAATATTTCGTTCAATTCATTATCATTACTGCGCATGACCATAGTATCGTAGTTAAAAAGAAAAAAAAATAGTGGAACATAATTTTAGATTCTTTGTATTTGTTTTGTCTTCTTTGTTCTCAGTTTTTTTTATAAAATAAAATATTATACATATTGTTAGTATACTAATACTATGGCAGAATATCAAAAGCGAATTTTAGCTAATTACAAAGGGCGAGTGACAAGAATAAAAAATAATTTATCTAATAATGGTTCAACCTATTCTGAACTTGAATTGAATAGTTTTTTAGCTTTGTTAAAATCATTTTTAATTCCATATTCAGAAGCTCTCGCAAAATACGGAGTAGCAGATGCAACTGCTGCTGATGCAATTAGCTTGGATGAGTTTGACGAATACGTGGTTGAGCAAGAGGCAACGATTCTGAAATTATTAAAAAATTTAAAATTAAAAGATAATAATGTTGATATCCCGCCACCAGCTACAAATAATAATATAAATAATGGTAAAATGCTTCCTTTGGAAGAAATTCCAATTCCCACTTTTGATGGTAGTTTTCTAAATTGGAATACATTCAAAGAAATTTATATTGAATTAATTCATGAAAATGCAGGGTTATCAGATAATATAAAATTCAATTATTTACGTGCCGCGTTAAAGGACGGTGATGCCTTTGAATTCATTCGTGGATTGTCGGATACCACAGCTGGGTACAGGGATGTTTGGTCAAATTTGATTAAACATTTTGAAGATGACAATAGAATCTTATACTTTCACATGGAACAATTATTCGATATAAAACCAATTCGTGAAACTGCTAAAGAAATTCTTACGATGGTCACGATGGTCAAACGGCATTATAATGCGTTAAAATCTCTTGGGATTCTTGTTGAATCGTGGGACTTATTCTTCATTGTTCACCTAATTCGGATTACTACTGGTAAAACACGTCAGGAACTAGAATTATTAAAAATAGGAAAAACTGTTCCGAAATTCAGTGAAATCTTAGAACTATTATCTAGGCGAGCACGCATTATAGAAGCCATGGGTGGAAATAACTCAAACTCTCCTCACTCTAATTCCTTTAATAAAGTACCAAATAATAATATATCTGAGAATTATTCATCTGCTTCTTCGTTTAAAAAACAATTTATTTCTACTTCTAGTTTTAAACCGTCTATTCATAAAACATCATTTGTTAGTACAAATTCTGTATGTACGTATTGCAAAAATAACCATTCAATTTTTCAATGTCAAAATTTTACCAGTCTGTCATGGGATAAACGATATGAGTGGGTAAAAAATGAAAATTTATGCAGAAACTGTTTTGGAAATCATATCACATTCTATTGTAAATTACCAGGGTGTAAATCTTGTTTCAAAAGACATCATACTTTATTGCATATAGTACATGAGAAGAATGTTACGACAAATCCAGAAGGGTCCACAAAAATGTCGAATAATTCACAATCAAACACAAGTGCTCAATCATTACCATCAACTAGCAATTCAACTAACTCCAACAATCAAAACTCAAAAGTATATATAGGTACTTCTCTTAATTTGGAGTCAATTTCTACGTCAATACAAACCGATTTGTCTTCAGATGTGCCAAATTTAAATGCATCTGTCACAACTCAAGTTTTATTTTCAACTGCAATTGTCTGGGCTACTAGTGATAAAGGAGTTAAATTGCCCTGTCGTGCACTCATTGATCAGGGATCAATGTCAAACTTTGTGACAGAGTCATTTGTTCTAAAAATGCAATTAAATAGGCAGTCAACTTGTGTTCCAGTAACTGGAATTGAACAACAAAGTTTTAATATCCGCCATTACACATTTTTCGAAATTTCATCTCGAATTTCTAATTATCAAATCAGAGCAGAATTTCTTATCTTGCCAAATTTTTCAACTAAATTACCATTGCAACATTTTGAATTCGATTTCAGTACTGTTCCAAATAACATTGAATTAGCTGATCCATTGCTAAACATACCACAAAAAGTCGATATTATTCTAGGAGCTGAAGTATTCAGTGAAATAATAAGTGGTGAAAAGCTAGTTTTAAACAAACAACTGCCACCATTATTGAACACAGCATTCGGCTACGTTCTCTGTGGGAAAACAAATGACAAAGTTGCGCTTCCATCTGTTGCTCTAAACTGTTGCAACATTGATATTTTAAATCATAATATTGAAAAATTCTTTCGAGCAGAAGAAATTTCTTCTGTACCATGTCATTCTATTGAAGAGAAAGCATGTGAAGAACATTACTCGAAATAGGTGAATCATATCAAACCGCGTTAAAACAATTTCAATGCGTGGAACGTAAACTTAATCATAATCCTCAATTAAAGAACGAATACTGTAAATTTATAAATGAATACATTTATATGAATGAATGAATGCTATGAATCATATGCAATTAGTAAAGTCCCCGTCAGTTAATATGTCATATTTCTTGCCACATCATGCAGTTTTAAAAGAAAATAGCTCTACCACTAGGCTCCGTGTGGTGTTTAATGGATCTTTAAAAATAACTTCAGGTCTATCACTCAATGATGTTTTGATGACCGGTCCCAAAATTCAAAATGACATCTTCAATATTCTAATAAAATTTCGCCAGAACCATTTCGGATTAGTGGCAGATATAGCAAAAATGTATCGTCAAATTTTAATTAAAGAATCTGACAGACCTCTACAAACAATTTTATGGCGCAACAATAGTTCAGATCCGATCTCTATTTATCAATTAAAAACCGTAACGTACGGGACTACCAGTGCTCCATTTGCTGCCATACGAACATTAAAACAACTTGCACATGATGAGTGCCTCAGTCACCCTGACGCTGCAAATGTTTTATTACATGACTTTTACGTAGATGATCTTGTTTCGGGAGGAAACTCTTCAAAAGAAACTTCATTTATTAAAAGTGAGTTATCACTACTACTTAACAAAGGTGGTTTTGAGTTGAGGAAATTTGCAAGTAACGCTCAAGAATTATCAGATACTGAACTCAAATTCTCAACATCAGTCAATGTTCTTGGTATGATTTGGAACACTGTTCATGATTATCTTTTATATCCAATATTCAATAAGTTTTCAGAAGATAATCTTTTACAACATTCAACAAAAAGGTCAGTTATTTCCGTATTAGCTCAGATCTATGACCCATTGGGATATTTAGCTCCAGTTATTTTTATTGGAAAGCATGTCATGCAACAAGCATGGAAAACGGTTAAAATAGAGTGGGATGAAGAACTTCCTGAACCGTTATTATCTACTTGGAAAGAATTTATTATTCAGTTGGTTGCACTAAATAGCATTAAAATTCCCAGATGCATATTGTCAAAGAATGAAGTCGCCTGTTTGGAGCTCCACGGATTCGGGGATGCTTCAGAATTAGGATATGGATGCTGCATTTACATACGCTGCATTTCAGTTGATAAATCACAAACTTGTAAACTTTTGTGCTCAAAATCAAGAGTCACACCGTCAAAAAAGCATACAATTCCCCGATTGGAATTGTGTGCCGCTCTTTTATTAGCGGAACTCTACCAAAAGGTACGGCACTCATTGAACATTCAATTTACTCGTATATCTCTACACTCAGAGAATTTTGTTAGTAAATTTAATAACCGCCCGTTTTAAAAATGTGTAATAAGTTATTTTATCAATCTAATAACGATTTTTATTAAAGTAATTGCCACATTCGTTCGATTAATACATTTTGTTATTATTTTAATAAAAATGTTTATCAAAATAAAAATACGGTCAATATTATTAAAAAAATCACAACGGTTGATTAAACTAATAACCAATTTTTATTAAAATAATGAATTCGGACAGTCAAAAAAAAAATCATGTGATTAACGTAGAGCTATTAAAATAAAAACATAAATTATTATTTTTGTAGTTAATTTTAATAACCATTTTATTAGATTAATCATCGACGTTTTTACTTTCAAAACGTAGGTTATTAAATCAATAATAGTATACATTAATCTTACTTTAGGTTATTATTTTTAATAACGATTAATAAAATATTGATAAGAATCACAGTTTATATCCAGACGCTGAATAAACAACTTTAAAAAATATTTAAAAGTTTTGTGAAAAGTTAAAAGTGTTAAGAAAATTGAAAAAGTAAGATTATTTTATTAAACGATAACGTTTGGTATATGAAATTTTGTAAATTTTGTACTGTCTATGGTGTGGTAAAAAAATTGGTTTTTCAGTTCCTGAAGCAGATTTATCAGACAGAACATGTAGAAATTTTGTTCGATGAACAGACTATTTAGGCTAAAATTTAGTCTGCATGGGACAGGACTAAACAACTGAGACTCAGCGACATTTCAAAATTAAAATCAACTTCGGAAATTTTAACCAAATGGAAGCAATTTAAATTACCGCTTGGTTATAAACTGGTAATTAATAATTCAATATTAGTATATTTCAATAACATTTTAATTATAATTATAATAATATATATATATATATATATATATATATATATATATATATATATATATATATATATATATATATATATATATATATATATATATATATATATATATATATATATATATATATATATATATATATATATATATATATATATATGTATATATATAAATATATATATATATATATATATATATATATATATATATATATATATATATATATATATATATATATATATATATATATATATATATATATATATATATATATACATATAATAATCATAATTAATTATAATAATATTCCTTTTAAAATTTTCAGATAGACATTTATTTTAAAACAATGTTTCCGAAAGCCAGCGATTTTGGTTGTAAATTACCAACCATTTATTCAGAAAACTCAGCCCATTTTTGAAGAACAAATTAAAGATGAAAAGTTAAGAGAGATGGTTGAAGAACTTCACAATACAGAGAATATGACAGAAAGTAAGTTTTTTAAATTTGTTTTTTGGCTCCAAAAACTTGAAAATCACATCAACAGAAGCAGAATTCCATTCAAATTTTACAGCAACAGAATTTTTTGCTATCAAATTTGTATGAAATTCTGTTTCTGTTTCTGATGTATTTGAATACCCGGCTATAAGCTAAAACGTTGTTTTTGGACATGTCATTTGTAATTTTTTGAGTGAAAACAATTAAACCTATTCAATGTTAGATTCTGTAATAATATAATATTTTTCTGTTTTATATTATTTAGATGATATTCTGCTATCAACTATGTGTTTACTGCACAGGATACTCCGTCAAACCAACAAAACTTTATAGCATAAAATTTATAAGAAATACACTGTTCGATATTCTTAAAACAGTTTTGCCATTATAGGCGAAACTGTTCAAAATGATGAAGAGATGTTACAAAAGTATTTCGATAAAAAATTACCAATTTTAATTACCAAAGAGGCTGCTCTTTTGTTAATTAGTGGGTCTATAATAAAGCCAACTAGTATGCTTTGATAATGTACGGTATGAAGTTTATACAACATGGAATAGTAGATTCTTTTCTATGCGAAAAGTCAATTCACTAGTGAAAAAGAATAACAAATTATAGTTGCTATGGTTTTTCATATCATTTCATAAAGTATTTTAAACAACGTAACCATGAAAAAATAGAATATGATTTTTGAATGTTTTGTTGTCGATTTATAACTTTATAATTTATAGTAAATATCGATTATATATATACTATCATAGAAAAAATTGCATTTCCTACGCGAGATAAAAACGTTTTTCGTTCGTAAATATGTCTCAATCGACGCTAGCGCGTCTCGTGAACATATGTTTACTCAAAAAACAATGTTTTCATCTCTTGTAGGAAAATATACTATTATTTATTCAACTTAAAATATCCGCAATCAGCAACCAATTTTGGAATTTTATCCAAAAGTATTTTTATACATTGAAAGGCGATAAAGAAAGAGCATATTTTTCGGTCAATTTGTTGATTGATTTGTTAAATTCAAATCAATAATATACATAATATATTATTAGTTTAGCTATGTAAATTTATTTTTTAATTAATAAAAAATATAATAAATATTACTATATTTTTTATTTTATGTACGCACATAGACTCCTTTTGTTCTTTTAATTTTTGTCACATATAAATTTAAAAATACTTTAAAGCAAAATTATGAATTATTTTAGAATTAAAACTGTGAAAAATAAATACTTTAAGATTAAATAAAAATAATTGAAATAAATAAAATCGTTAATAAAAAATTTATGCTCTCTTTTATTTAAAAAGTGTAAAATATAAGTTCCATTATTAATTGAATAAGTTTCATTATTAATTTAATAACATCTTATTATTGATTTAATAAGAACCTATTATTAATCTAATTAGATTGTATTATTAATCTGATAACCTAATATTATTTTAAAAACAACTTTATTATTATAATAATATATGTCATTTATCCAAGGGATACCTAATATAAATCTAATCCATTATGTTATTATTTCAATAAGAATTTTTAAAATTAAAAGCTATCGTTTTTAGATTTAAAATTTAATTTTTTTTTGTTAGTAAATATTACGAACAAATAATATTAGTTTAATAATGCCTGTTATTACGAAATTAGTGAAAATAATCACAAGTTGTGATTAGCTGTATAATAATCACCAAATTAATTATCTAATGGCTATTTTGATAGTTTTTAATAACAGAATTCTCTGAGTGTATGGTCAGATTACATTGTTTCGTTTAAATTCTTCACCATCTAAATATTGCACATTTGTTGCAAATCGAGTGTCTAAAATCCAAAATATAACTACAATAAATTTATGGTCTTATATTCCAACTGAATTGAACCCAGCCGACATAGTGTCTCGTGGACTTATGCCAAAAGATTTAGAAACATGTTCGATGTGGTGGAATGGCCCCAAATTTTTATCGGATCCTAAAGTATCTTGGCCAGCAACAAGTAAAAAATTTTCAAATTTCAATACTAAAGATCCAGAATTAGCATCATCAATCACATTAGTAGAAACAAATAATAATCAAAATGACTTTATTTCAAAATTTTCAAACTACACTCAATTATTGAGAGTAACAGCTATTTGTTTGCGTTTTATTCATAATTGTAAACAAAAGGATCACACATATAGAAAAATAGGAAATTTAACAGCCAGTGATCTTCACAACGCTTTCAAAAGACTTATTGAAATTATTCAATCTAAATATTATTCATCTGAAATTTTCGCACTAAAATCAAACAAAATTGTTAGTAATCGTTCTTCTTTAAAAAGTTAAACCCATTTCTTGATAACGAAAATTTATTACGCGTGGGTGGTCGACTTGCTAATTCAGATCTAACATATAATCAAATCCATCCTTTTGTTTTACCAGCAAATCATCATTTTTCACAAATGTTTGTTCATCATGAACATTTACGAAATTTACATGCTGGTCCGACATCATTATTGAGTTATATTCGTCAGAAGGTTTGGATAATTAATGGAAGAACCTTATGCAAAAAAATCGTTTACCAATGCCTACGTTGTTTTAGAACAAAACCTCAATCAATAGAACAACTTATGGGTGATTTACCAGGTGAATGGGTAGTACCATCGCGACCATTCACTAACGTGGGAATTGATTTCTGCGGCCCTTTCATGCTTACGCAAAGGATAAGATCTAATGTGATTACCAAGGCCTATATTGCATTGTTTGTCTGCTTCACGACAAAAGCATGTCATTTAGAGGTGGTGGCGGATTTATCTACGAATAGGTGGCGGATTTATCTACGAATTCCATGTGTTCTCTGGAAGAATTGATGACATTATCCACTCAAATAGAGGCTTGTTTGAATTCTAGGCCTCTCTATCCAATGTCTAATGATCCTTCCGATTGCTCAGTCCTCACTCCAGGACACTTTCTTATAGGAGAACCAATCAACAATTTACCAGAACCATCTCTTTTTCACTTGGATGAAAATCGATTGTCCAAGTATCAAAAAATACAATTGCTACTTCAGAGGTTTTGGAAGCATTGGTCTTCTGACTACCTAAACGAGTTGCAATTTCGAAATAAATGGTCGAATCAAACTAAAAATATCATAAATGGTTCTCTAGTGTTGTTAAAAGAAGACAACATTCCACCCATCAAATGGATGATGGGTAGAGTCATAGATACACATCCAGGTAAGGATCACCTTGTCAGAGTTGTATCAATTAAAACTCCTAATGGGATATTCAAACGTGCACTATCACGAATATGTGTACTTCCTATCAATATAAACGATGAAGATGAAGAATTTTAAAGAAATATAATATGACATGTTCTGATATTGAATTGAATTGATTTTTAGTTTATTTTTTGTGTGTATCTTGCAGTCATTCTTCATGTTTTGTTATTAAAATGAAAGATTTCAGCATGTATTTAAAAAAAAAAGATTTTTTTTTTTATTTTTATATTTATCATTTTGAAATAATTTAAATTAATTATTCCAAGGTGGCCGGTATGTTAAAACATAAAAAATACATATTTTGTAAATTTGAATAAACCGCCATGCCATCTAAAATAAAAGTGTCAACACTGTTCTTGTTGATTTATAATTTTGTTTTTTTGTAAGAATGATTTCCTTTTTTTGTAGCTCAGTTGTTCTTTGTGAGTTGAAGTGTAAATACACAAAATAAAATAGAGAGAAAATTATCAAAGTGTTTTTTTTATCATCAAAATATATAAATCATAGAAATCATTATCTCATATACAGTCCACTTAGATCAGAAAGCAATCAATTACTTAAACAACTCGAATAGATTTTCCAAAAAATTCTGTAAAAAAAATTCAAAATCGAGAAAATCTGACACATGCGTTAAAGAAAAGCGTGGGACGGTAATCCTACGCGCGAAACATTGACGAGATTGCGACTACTATCAATACTATTTACTTTCTATCATTTTGTGACTAGAAGCATCTCAAAGCATCATGTTTAGGATCTAAAGTTGTTAATTGCATGCGGTGTTTATATAAGAATTTTGCGTTATATTTTTTTGTGTATGTTTTTCGAATACATTCTTTCAACGATGTAGTGCAATGATATAATTGTTTTATTTTTCATTCATTTATAATCACAATTGATAGTAGTCGCAATTGCGTCAATGTTTCGCGTGTAGGATTAGCGTGCCACGCTTTTCTTTAACGAATGTGTCAGATTTTCTCGATTTTGAATTTTTTTACAGAATTTTTTGGAAAATCTATTCGAGTTTTGGAATTATTTTTATTTTTGAATTTTTTTACAGAGGTTTTTAGAAAATTTATTTAGGTTTTGGAATTATTTTTATTTTTTGCTTTTTAGTAATTTTTTTTTCTACTCCTATCACAGTAAATTATAAATTACATCACACTATTCATGACATGTAAATTGATTATTTAAAATAGCGTGCGGTAAGTAAAAAAAAGCGCGCGGTAATGGATTTTCATATATATAATATATTACCGCACGCTTTTAATAAAAAGAAAAATTTTTATTTAAAGAACTATTTGATTTTTAAAAATTAAATATTTCAATTCATTTTGACACAGAATAATGCAAAGCTTACCACAATTTGTAAACTATTTGCATTTAATTTATAATTAGTAGTTCATTTTCAAGTAATTATATGCGTTTGGGCATTAAAACAAAGTCGTAGAAAAAGTATATAACAAATCTCGAGTTGTAAAGCGTTTTCCATGCTCGTGAAGATACTGCACTCGACGCTACGCGTCTCGTGCGCAAAATTTTCCCTCGCATGTAAAATGCTATTTACAACTCTAAATATGTAATATTCTAATTACAGTATGCATAATAATGAAGTAAAGAAAAGCGTTTCTTAAAAAAATTTTTTTTTCAAATATTTCAAGTTTTTTTTTAATATTTTTTTATTGTTTTTACGATTAGGTAAGATTTCTGCTTTTAATATTTGTATTTACAAATTATCAAATAATTATACACAGTTGAAAAAGTAACTGCAATATTTAAAGCAAGTCTTGCAATAGGAGCTATGCGTTGCAGGTTATTATTGAATTTTAAAGTAAATGTTGCATTAAACCTAATTTCAATGCATTTCTATAAAATTTAAAACAACTCTTGCATCATAATTTATTTCTATAGAACTGCTAGAAGTTTTAATGCACCTTGCTACAATTTAATACATTAATGAAATTTCAAAATTCACTAGATTATTATCCATTTTAGAAATATATACTTAAAATCGTTTCATGTATGTTTTAGTTATCGCTTCTCAACTGAAAGTCTATAATAATAGTGATTAAGGTGGTATGTATGTTTTAATTTTTTCCGTTGTAATTTTTTTATTTTAATTTGATTAATTTAGGCAGGTGCGTAATAATCAATGTAACTCGAAATTATGATGTAATTTGCATTAAAATGTCATACTAAAAAAGATGTTGCCCGTAATTTATTTAAGGCAAATAACAGACATTTTTAAACAACAAGCTTTTTTATTTTACTCCAAATACTCTGTTAAATATTGATGCAAAGAGCATTAGTTTAACTTTATATAGCAAGCTTTGTATTGTTTTGTAATGGAAACTTCCGTAGGACCTATATGTGTAGCAATTTGAATTACATATTCAATTTTTTTTTAACTGTGTAGTCATAATAATATGTCAATAAGTTCATTATTTTAAAATACATATTAATGATTTTTATATTACCTTAGAAGTAATATAATAATCATTAATAAAAAATTTAAAGGGGCCCCGAGAATATTTTAGTATTTTATAAGAAAATCGCGACTGCTAAACGGTTGACAACCACTGGTATAGTATACAATAATTGACTTCAATTTACACTGGTATAACATACAATGATAATAATTGACAAAGTGTCAGCCTTTGATTTCACATTGATTGGAACCAATCAATAATGACTATACACTTGTGTCTTATACCCAATTTCTCCACACAAAGGTAAATTTAATTCACACAATGGTTAAATTTCACTCGAGCTAAATTGGGTTAACTTTAATAAAAGAATTGAATTTTCTCGCACCAAAAAATTTCAAGTTAAATTTAATTTACCTACAGGTTAAATTTAATTTACCTACAGGTTAAATTTAACTAGTCATTTGATCACCAGTTAAATTTTAAGACGCCCGTGTTTAGTGGTGGCGTGTTTAGAAGGAAGTAATATAACGTTCAAATTTTGAGATATTTTAAATAAAGATTTTTTTATCGTTATAAAATTTTTTTTTATTGTTATTTATTATTATTATAGTTGTTATATATTATTGTTAAAGTTATAATATTATTTGTAATATTATTGCATACAGTATATAGTACTGTTATAGTGCATAATTTTTTTATTGTTATATTTATATAGTTGTTATAGTTGAAAATAAAATAAAGATTATCTAGAGGGAATTATGCAACTAAAGTTTTGCATAAACTGTGTATACTTGTATTTCCACATACGTTTGTATTGTAATTTGTAGGCAACGACAGAATTAAATTTAAATATGGAAACATTTTTTCGCTAGGTTCCGCTTAACCAAAGATACGTTTACCTCATGGTTTGGCGGAATAGAAGAGGAATTGTTTGTCAATTACAACAAGTTAAATTACTAGAGTTGAGTTGAAAAAGTAACTGCAATTTTTAATGCAATCTTTCTTATATGAGTTATGTAAATCAAGTTATTATTGAATTGCACAGCAAATGTTGCATTAAAATTTAATTTTAATAAATATATCTACAAATTTTAATACCACTCTTGCATCATAATTTATTTTTTAAAAAACTGCTTGATGTTTGGATGCAACCTGCTACAATAATAAATAAATATTCGTATTTTTCGTTAGGTGCATTTTATGTTAACTTATCTTCATAGACTTTATTCTTTGTTTATTTGTTTTGGGATATAATTTTTATTTGTAATTTTTAAGTTTTTGACATAGCGTCACTGTTTGAATTCGTTATTTTTAGTGCGGTAAAAATATTTTGGATTGAAATTAGAAATGAGATTAGATTAAGTTTTTAAATTTTAAACTGAGCACTGTTGATGACGACATTTGTAAAAAACAAAGAGGTCAGCAACAGTGCGACGATGTTGTAGGGAATCAAGTTTTGATGTCAAAGTTCGATCACCCACAATTCGTATAGCTCGCTTTTGAACAGAGTCCACGAGGGCCAAGATGGAAACAGAAGCAGCTCCCCAAACTTGACAACAGTACTCCATAAAGGGACGAATATAGGACTTATAAACATGGAGCAATTGGTATGGAGTAAAAAATTTTTTGCATCTGTTTAGGAGGCCGAGTTTTTTAGACCCGCTTTTTGCCATCGCCATTACATGATCGTTCCAGAGTAGGTCATTTGAAACTGTGACACCCAATCAACGAATGCTTTTACATTCACCTATTGGTTCATCACACATACTGAATAAAAAATCTTTGGGGAACGCGGTCTTTGATCTGGAAACAATCAACAGCTGTGTTTTGATAGAGTTGAAATTGATCAGGTTTTGGTTACCCCAATCGGCGACTTTTTTTAGGTCTTTATTTACGTTTATGGCAGCGTCTCTCCGGGCGGGATTAATTCGTTCGTGCATTTCACTTTTTGAAGGAAGGGGCTCAAACGACTTGTGCAGAGTACTATCATCTGCAAAACTATTTATTGGGTTGCTGGTGATTTTCAACAATTTGTTGATATAAATCAAAAATAGGGTTGGGGTCAATACTGAGCCTTGAGGTACACCAGCGTTAATTAGTCTAGACTCAGAAGAAAATCCGTCTAAGGAGACCGAAATGTATTGGTTGGATAGAAAATTTTGAATCAGCTTTACAACATTGGGATGCAAAAAAAACGCAACGAGCTTGTTAATTAAGTTGGCATGCCAGACTCGATCGAATGCCTTGGAGATGTCTAAAGCGATAACGTATGTTTCACCACCTTTATCAAGTATGCTGTTCCAACAATGCGCTTCATAGTTTAATAGATCGGTAGTTGATCTTTTGTTTCGAAAACCGTATGGGCTGTCGGCTATTAAATGATTTGCTTCCAGAAATTTTGAAATGTGTGTATTAATATAATGCTCGTAGACTTTGGATAGGACCGATAGTAAAGATATTGGCCTATAGTTTGAGATATCGGATTTTGGTCCGTTTTTGGGACGGGCTGAACATTTGCCAGCTTCCAGCACGAGCGAAATATATCAGATTTGTAGGATTGGTAGAATATTTTAGTCAAAGTTGGTGCAAGTTCTTTAGAAAAGGTTTTCAAAATAATGGGTGGAATATTGTCCATTCCTGAGGCTTTGTTGATGTTTAACACCTTTAAAAGTTTAGCGACTATTTTGAGTTTGAAGTGAAGGTTGTTGATATTAACTCCTGAAGACTGGATTTGGGGTATTTCTTTAGGAGTTTCCAAAACAGTGGAGTTCAGAGCAAAGCGTTCAGCGAACAAGTTAGCTTTTCTTGCGGGATCATTGACGATTAAATCACCATCAATAATAGGGGGAATAGAAGATTTTGTACCAGAATTCAAAAAATTAATGACACTGTAGAAGCTCTTTTCAGAAATAGACATAGACGTAAGTTTTGAAGCTTTTGCTCTGTCAATTTCAGACCTTTCGTTTGAGATAATCTGGTTAGATATTTTGTTGGCCTTTAGATATTGGGATCGATTAGCGGGAGTTTTGTTATGAATCCAAATATTAAATGATCTACGTTTGTTTCTAAGTGCCGCTTTGGCAGCCTTCGAATACAAGTATATTTGATTTTGTTTTACATTGGAAAAAGGGACGAATTTATTGATAGCTTGGATATTGATATTTATTGGATGGTTTCTGTAAAGTTTTGAGCATAAACATTTACATTGCCAGTCTAAAAACAATGACGGTCGAAAAGGAAACCAAGGAAAAAATTTTGAAGACCACTCTTATCCATTTTTGAGTAGTGAAATATTTTACGGGGCTTGGGAGCTGCAGTTTTAAGTAAATCAGTTTTGATAACTGATGAAATTAAGTAATGATCAGAATTTCCAATACTACCTTTCGCGACATCGACACTCGTAATATCTGGCATTGTGGTAAGATAGAGATCAAAAAGAAAACTATTATCACCACCATTACGGGGAGTGAAAGTTGGGTTTTTAACAATTTGGGATAGACCCTGAGACGCGGCAAAAATTTCTGCCAGTTTTCCACTATTGTAAACATCTTCGGTCGATTTGGAGAATTCCAACCATGATCTGTTGTGGACGTTGAAGTCACCGGTAACGATAACCTAACAATTAGGGGACTTTGCTCTAACCTCGACCACAATTTTTGTCAGTAAATTAAAAAAGTTTGGGTTGCGTTTGTTGGGGAACCGGTATAGAGCTATTGTAAAAACAGTAATTTTGGAAGACAAATCTTTAAAGCCATTGTATTGTAACCGTCACCGTGTAGTTCAAAATTTGGAAAGCATGTATACGCAACACTCTCATGAATGAATGCGCATACGCCCTGATGGAGTTTGAAAGCTGATTCAAGCCTATATTTGGAATTAAGCGATTCGATAAAGAGAAAATTTTCAGAAACTTGTGAAACTTTATTCATATATGAGTTGTCCCTGCAAATACCGTGGACATGCCGATTTATGGGCGGGTGGATTGCGCATATTTGCTTTACCAGCAGAATTATGTTCATCAAATAAACATTTTCCTCGTTTCCTGTTATAATAAAATAAGTAAATTAAATAACATCATGTTGTTTTTAATAACTGAAGCTCCTACCAATTGATGTTCCAGAAAAAGTTGAAATCTGGCAATTTATTTATAACCTGGCGATGATATTTTAATAAATAAAATATTTGTTTTTTTTAAATTCGTCTTCTAGGTTTCGAAAAGTTATTTCCAAAATATTGTTTCAACGTATTTTTGAACACGAATTTATAATAGAGTTCTGCTTCATCGGCCGATTTGGTTGAGTGGTTCTAGCTTAATCTATAAATTGAAAATGAAATAAACTTAAGTTTTTGTCTATTGTTATTATAATTGTTATTATGTTATTATAAATGTTTTTATGTTATTATAAAAAAAACGCAGTGCTTCAAAAACGACCTTTAAATCAACATTTTCACATTTAACTGTTTCCTTACAAAATATTTAAAGAATTTACCCACCTTTGACTTTTTAATTTACCACATAATTAATTAATAAAATTATAATAATTTATTAATAAAATTATAATTTATACACTTTTTGAACAATTTACTATATATAATACAAAAGTAAAAATAAAATAGATTCACAACACAAAACTTTAAAGCATAGCTTTCGAAATCGTATATAGTAAATAAAAACTATTAGTTAACAAGAAATTGGCGTTTTTATTTTAATTTATTAGTGAAATTTATTATAATATTTGTTAAGTTTGAACAAACAAAATTATTAAAATGTAAAACTTTAAACTTTGTAAAAATTTAATTTTCTTATTTTAAAAACTTTTCTTTTGTTTTAACTATAGTAATCCTTGCTAGTAGCAGCATTCACTCTTCAAACTAAATCGAAAATCTTAAATTGAATTGAACTGAAACCAAAATACAATCAAATTTTTCGTTTCAAAATAATAAATATTATACAAATTGATTTTTTTTAGATAAAAAGAAAGATTAGGTCCTCTGCATTCTTATTATGAAAAAATAAATTTGCGGAAATGAGGGGGTCAAATTATAAAGGATCAAACTTTGATTATTTTTTAGTTTTTTATAATAAATATTAAACAAATTATTTATAAATATTATAAATTTGTTGAAAAAAAAAACTCGAGAGGTGTAGCGGGGGGATCGGGAATGGGGGGTGTAGGGGCAGTGGCTATTTTTGATCGAAGGTCTGCAAGGTCACAGAAGCGAGTCAAATAAAATCAAAATAAAAACAATTGTTCGTTTATTATAACCCTGTTCACCACGGTAAAATTGAAAGTTGATCTTTGAGTTAATTGATCCTTTGATTATAACTCATTTCCGCAAATTTTTTTTCATAATTATGAAATATTATGAAATACTACGTTTGCAAGGTCACAGAAGCGAGTCAAATAAAATCAAAATAAAAACGAATAATTATATTACCCTGTTCACCAGGGTGAACAGGATGGTCATTTTGTATTGCATATTTATATCGAACTTTGGAGAGTTATAACGCAATGAAAAATATAAAAAACTCTACATACCCATACCCAAATTTCTCCTTAGAATGAATTTGCAGTGAATTTTAGGAGAAATTATAAATAATTATCTGACAGCTAAAAACCGTATATAGGAATAATTTATAGGCTACTCAAAACGTTGTTATATAAATATTTTTGAAATTAGAATGAAAATGATTGATGAAATAAAATTCAATATTACTAATGTTTAGATTGAATTTAATATTTGATATTTAATTTAATTTGTCTGACAAATAAAGCAATCGAAATTTCACTAAAAAGTAAATAAAATAAAAACGAATTTAACAATTCCTTCAAAATGGAATTTTGCCTATATGTCAAAATTGGCAAACTACGTTTAATTCAACAATATTTTTTAAACAAGCGACAGCAAGATAATAGTAGATTGTATTACTAGTGCGAATGCGTTTTCCAAACAAGAGTTAGTCCCTACGGTCGTGCTGCAATAGCTCGCTTTTGGAAAACGCATTCGCACTAGTAATACACACTATTTTTTTGTAACAAATGCATAAAATTTATAAATATTTATTTAATTGTCAATTAAACCATTTATTTAACAAAGCTATGTAAACAAATTTAAGATATTTAAATAACTAAAGTGAAATAGTGAAGTAAAGTGAAGTGAAGTGAAGTAAATTATACTACCTAGCTCGCTTCTAAATTGTACTAAACTGTTAACATTTAATAAAAATAAACATAGCAATCTATTTTGAAATTTTTTAAAAACATTGCAATTTTGACAACTGGTTTTTTGAAAATGTGGAATAATTGGTTTTTCTTGCAATTCAAATGATTTTGGGTTGTTTTTAAGTTATTTTTACTATATGATAAGTTATTTAAATTATTATTTTGATATTTTATTACTATGAAAATAATATTTTCAGGATATATTTAACTAAAAATCTCATATGTAGGCGGTGTGCGTGCCAGGCATACAAAATATTTTGTGATCATATGTGCGGAAAAGTAGATTTTTCTTTTATGTTATTCTAGTGCAAAATGAATAGTTTTTGTGCATGTGTTACAAAATAGTAAATTGTATTACTAGTGCGAATGCGTTTTCCAAACAAGAGTTAGATTGCCGCACGACCGTGGAGAGTGCTGCAATATCTCGCGTTTGGAAAACCCATTCGCACTAGTAATACACACTATTTTTTGTAACAAATGCATAAAATTTATAAATATTTATTTAATTGTTAATTTAATCATTTATTTAACAAAGTTATAAACAAATTTGAGATATTTAAATAATTAAAGTGCGCCATCTTCGTTGTAATATTTGTAAGAATCCAACTACAGGTTTTATAAAAAAACATAGGAATTCAATAACAGCTGTCAAAATTGTAAACTTTAAAAACCCAAATAAATTGTTTTTTCTTGCAATTTCAAATGATGCAATGTGTTTAAGTTGTTCTTACTGTATGGATGAAAAACGTGATCTACGCAGGTGAAAAAGTCGAGGCGTTAATTCGTGTTCTTGAGATATTTAATTTTAAAGATTTTTAGTCGGTATAAAATTCCAATTCTTCATTATTTTCTCGAACAATTTTTATCATCAAAAAATTTTAACCACTGAAGTTCGAGAAAACAATGAACAATTAGAATTTTAATCGGACTATAAATCTTTAAAACTAAATATCTCAAGAACACGAATTAATGCCTGTTTTGTAAATTTGATAATTTTAAAGGAAAGTTAGAACTATATTTAAAAAATAAAAAAAGTTAAAATTTAATTGATTTCAAAATATTTTGTTAATGGAAGTTGTTTTTAAAAATGAAGAAAAATTCGAATTTCAGTCGTACTAAAAATCTTTAAAATTAAATACCTCAAGAACAAGAATTAACGCCTCTGAGTTAATTTGATATGTTTTAGAGAAAGGATAAAACTATTTTCAGAAAAAAAATTAATTAAATTCCAATTGATGTTTGACCCTAGCGCCATCTTTAAAATGGTTTTTTCAATATTTTTATTTAAAAATTAATTATAAAAACAATAAATTAATTTTTTTTCAAACGACTAACTAATCTATCTATCAAACAAAAAAAAGATTAAAATGCAATATTTAAAAATATACTTTTTTTTTATTTTATAGAATATCGATTTCGACTTACGTCATCCTCAGTTCTTAAATTAGTATTACAATTTTTGTTTTTAAGCATTTTAATTCAAAAGTGACAAAAGCACACAAACAGTGAATAATATGGAAAACCATAATAACACATATAATGATGGATTTTAATTCAAAAGTGACAAAAGCACACAAACAGTGAATAATATGGAAAACCATAATAACACATATATATTATAAAAAAAGATGCCAATTTCATCATCTTTTAGCCGTTCTTGAGCAATTTAATTTCAAAGATACATCGGATTGGCAGAATTTTCATTTTTCATGCATATTGGGGTGCCCCATATGCTCAAACTATGCACTTTAAAAAATTTTAAAATAAGTTTTATTTTTTATTTTGTCCATACTACTTATATGCCAAGTTTCAGGAAAATCAAAAATGGTCAAGTTTTCACAACTCTGTCTAGAACACGTTTTTCATCTATGGTAAGTTATTTAAATTATTATTTTGATATTTTAGTGCTATAAAAATATTATATATAGGATAGATTTAACTACAAATCGCACATGCAGGCGGCGTGCGTGCCAGGCATACAATTCTAGTACAAAATTGAATATTTTTTATGCATGTGTTACAAAAAATATATTGTCGGTTGGTTCTTTTAAAACAATCAACGACGTGAAATCTAAATGAATTGTTCATCCACAATTTAAACGAATGAAGTAGAGACAATTTCTTTTTATCGCTTTTTTTAACGCTAAAGTGATAAAACACTACAGAATGACCATCCAGGGTTATATAATTATTCGTTTGATATTGAAAGTTTGATCCTTTATAACTTTTGCCCCCCCCCCCTCGTTTCCACAAATTTTATTTTCATAATAAGGATGCAGAGGACGTAATCTTTCCATTTATCTGAAAAAAAATCAAATTGTTTAATATTTATTATAAAAAACTAAAAAATACTCAAAGGGGGGACCAAGGTAAAATTGAAAGTTTGATCCTTTATAACTTTTGATCCTTTCATTTCCGCAATTTTTTTTTCATAATAAGGATGAAGAGGACCTAATCTCTCTATTTCTAAAAAAAATCAGCTTTTTATTAACGGGGATAAAATAGGATGTCCCTCTTTCTTTGATAAAGTTAAATTCTTATTTATAAGGAATATTTTTTGTACCAGTTTATCAGATACGTATACTGTGGCATATATTCTGCCAATTGAAGATTTGTGTTTAACAAAACTGTTTCATTGAAATGAAACAAATGTATTTAAATATGAGTATTTATTTTGTATTAAAATAATTATTATAATAGTAATTAGTTAAAATAGTAATAAAAATTTATTTTATTAATAATTAAATTCCTGATTTGAATAATAATTATGTTAAAAAATATAATAATGTTTTAAACCTTAACATATGATTAGAAAAAAATTAAAAAAATGTTAAAGCAAAAAAAATAACATACAAAAAATAATAAAAACTAAGGAATTTTAGATATAAAAAATGTTTTGCTTGTCAATTTTCTATATTCCTATATACAAGTGGAACTATATTCTTGCTCACTACAGCTATAATATGGTTCGCCCTAAACTATACTCTGCAACTATAATATGGTTCTACCACAACTATATTATGGTCCTTTTGCAACAAAACTATGGTTGTAGCGCCCTTATATTAGTGTTAATAAATAATATGCAACTATATTATAGTCAAGCCTCAAATTTACTATGGTTAAAAATTAACCATAACATAGTGTTGCTAAACATAAAAATCAACCATATTATAGTTCTTTAAAAATATGGTTGGTTTATCCATATTATTTCGTTCAGTGTATGTTTGAGGCTATAGCCATGATGGATCTGATTTCAGGGCGTCACAAAAAAATATAAGAATATGATGCTTGTCAAATCTTGTAATAATTTATTTATTTATTTATTAAACTCTATTTGTATGGTTTTTAACACAGTTTATTTTAATTTTTTTTTAACAAGAAAAGCACTATCTATTTTCACTTATGTTAACTAAATTTTGCTTAACAATATTAAGGATGATTTTACACACTCGATTTCGCTTAATTTTTATCAAACTTGTTGATCCACGAAAAGCCGGATATAAAGTAAAGCATATTAATTTATTTTCTTTTTACTTGTCACCAACCAAAAAATGGCAAAAAAATGCATAGAACTCAAAATCGAGTTTTGATAGTTTTGCTTCGTTATTCGAATTAATTAAATAGTCAATCGTGTGGCGCTGTGACTTTACTCGATAAATGTTTAGACGGTTGGTGTCAGGAGTAGATGATCGTTTATATTTGCAGAGATTAATTATTTAAATTTAAAAATATTAACATCTACAAATAAAATCATAAAACATGTAGAGCACTAAATTTAATTGATCCAACTAAAAACAAAATTTATTTAATAATTATATCTAAATACAGTATTTTGTGAAAGCTCCTAAAAATTAATTCAAACGGAAATAAAGCAAAAACTAAAAGTTATTCGTTATTTTAACCATTGTTTTTGTGCAATCCTTTCGAAACAGTTATATAAAGATAGGAATCCTCTCATTTAATTTTTAATCTTTTGTTGGTCGTTTCTTGCCTGATATTTGACTGATTAATGGTGACTTGAAAAGTACTTGTTAAATTTAAATAATTTGTAAGTGTTACATGTTGAAAATATATATAACATCCATATATATACGTTTCATCATAATCAGAATCACTTCATTATTGTAGGCTATAGTGTGAATAAATATAATGAAAAAATGCATCACATTGCAATAAACTTTTTTCGCCTTAAGTGAAAAACCAGAAGTTGGGATGCAGAACTGCAGTACTAAATATACTGATGAGCCACGTTTCATCAATTCGATTATCAGGTGCAGATGTTGTTGAACTTACAAATAAATAGGTGCTCGGAGGTGCCACTTTGTTCAATATAGCCCAAAAACTAATCAGTTTCTTGCCATATACATATTAGCATCTTTTTTCAAAGTGTCATTAAAATTAATTCCCGAGCGAATATTTTATGTAGTTGATTTGGAAAAGTGGATTTTTCCCAATTCTTTAATATTGCTGCTGTTCAATGCCTGCTCCTTTGTTGATTTTTAATCAAAATAACACTTGTTCGATGTATTCTAAATTTTCAATTGCTTTGACGTTCAAGTAAATCTATGTTTTTTAGTAATCACATAAATGAGTAAAACAATTACTCAAGGGAAAGCAAAGTGACATGTTTTCATGTGTTTTTAATATGTAAGTTTAGATAATAAAAACTCTCGTTGCGTCATATATAAACAATGTTATGATAACTTTACTCTTAGGATAAAGGTTTTGTTATTTTGCTCGTATTTTCCTTTCCAAGTTAAAACAAAATTGTTAATTATCTTACTAAGGCGACATGCGAATATTAAATTACAATCCCCATTAATATGTTCTTCATATGCTCATGCTTAATTCATTGAAAACATTTTTTGATTTGCTTTCATTTACATACATAGTATTCCTCAGACTATTTTCAAGTATCACAATAAAATTAAAACTAAGTACCAAGGACAATTAATATTTCTAGAATAATTTAAAAATATATAACAATAAAAATAATTATAAAAGAAAATTTATTTTAAAAGAAAACCCAGACATAAGAAATAGTTCTAAAATAAAAATAAAACCGAAGAAAAAACAAAATTACGTTGTATAAGAACATTTGAAACAGGCAGGTGGAGTGTAAAAAAACTAAAAAGTATATATTAGATGAGAAGTTACAATATAGGAAAAAACGAAATTTTATATAAATGAAAGAAGCGTGCCACAAAATTCTAAGAAGTGATAGAAAAACATTAATTGTGATTATGAATAAAGGTTTCGTTTTCTTTTTATTACAGCTATTTTTTTTCTTTTCTCTAAATTTTTTTCTTCTCTAAGATAAATTTCTATTTACTTATAAAGTGCACGTTTGTAAATTATTCGTCGTCTAGGCTGTTGTTATACAATAAGTTTAAGTTTATTGTTTATTTTGATTAAATTTTGTTGACTGAGTTTTGAAGTGGATGTACTACAAAATTTTAAGTAAATTCAATTATTTAATGACAGGAAACGTTTAACTTCGAAAAGTTGACATTGATTTTAGTAATCATATATATGAAATGTCTTTAGATTATTTCAGGTACATATATGCGGTTTTTTTCTGGACATCATAATATTTTTAGAGACTAAACTTAGTTAGGTTTTAAGGTTTAAGCATTATAATTAATGATTAATCTGGCAACTACTATAAATCTAAGGACACTGCATATTTTTTTATTATTTAATCAATATGTACTAAGTACTTATGAGCATAAATTTGTGCGAAATGGTTTTGATCAAGAGACAGATGCCCATATATTTTAAAAGAACAGTAGAAACTAGTAGAACAGACAAATTTTTTTGGAAATTTGTTTGAAACTTCAATTTTTTGTGGTTGTAAAACGATATTAAACAAGAAATAAAAACCAATTATTCTCCAATAAATCAAGTAATTCTGCTTACACAGTGATAATTTTGATCATCTAGGTAGATATACAAGATTGTTCAAAATCGATTGTACTTTTTTGTAGCACAAATGTTTAGTAGCCAAAAAATTAGGAAAAATGGTTATCATTACTTACTAGAAAAAAACTACAATACAACTGATTTCGAACTAACTTGTATACTTGACTTAAATTAAAATTATCACTGTTTGTAGGGGAATCACATGAGTTAATGATCTTACCAAATTATATTTATTACAACTACAAACCAAAGTTTTATACTACAGTCATCTACGTCGTTTGTAGTTTTTAAGATAAGAAGGAATTTCAAATTTTTGCTTAACTGTACATTTTTATTTTTTTTCCAAAAATTTTTTTATCACCACAAAAAACTACAGACAATTTCGAATAAACTTGTATACTTGGACTTGGCTTATCAAAATTATCAATCTGTGTAAAGGAATCACCTGTTTTAATGATTTGTGAGATATTTATTACAACTAGAAACAAAAAAATATACTTCAATCGTCAATCATCTACGTCATTTGTACACTGAAAAAAACATGTCCTATTTCCAATCGAAATGCAATTGTCTCAACCTCACCGTGCGGTCACATATGGCGAATCAAACTACGAAATTGCTTCAACAAAAAACATCTAGTGTGCATCGCATCGGACGTGTTTGTTTTTTCTCCGTTCACAATTTTCAATTTTTGTATTTGATATTAAAATAAATTTATATTTAATATTTTGTCTAATTATCCAATTTTAAACGTATATTATATGTTGGTTTTAATCTTAAATGATTAATTAAAATGTTATGCATACATTGTTCATCAAACATTACAAGAAAAAAATCTGGATTAAGCTGTTGCGTATGCGAAAATAGTTTTCATTCTAAATGTTTGAGCTTAACTAAAGATCAATTTGATCTTATAACTTCTGGTGCAATTAATGGTTGGATCTGCAGCACATGCATACCATTAAAATCAAGAAAATCAATTGCAGTTCCTGTTCCAACTGTGGTTTCTGATGAATCTCAGAATGAAGCACATGATATAAAAACTGTGCTTACTAAAGTTAAAATGGATTTAGATGCAATAACTATTTCAAACAAATTATTTCAAGAAACTGTTGATTCATTCTCCAACCTAATTGACGGCTTCAATATTAAACTGGAGAATTTGGAGAAGAGAATGAAAATTCTTGAGCATACTGTGAGTGTTAATAAGATTATTAATAATAAAGTAATATCGCTGGATGATAATGAACGCAGTTTTGACCTTGTTGTTCATGGCATTCCTTTTAAAGCTGATGAAGATTTATCTTATATTAAACAAAAACTTCTAGCTTACTATGAAGTTTCTTCAACTTCTAATAATATAAAAAGTATTTCAAGATCTCTTAAAAGGAACTTGACCACTATTCCTGTAATTATATTAAAATGTGACGATATTTCGACAAAACAAAAAATTTTGGATGGCTTTAAAGCTAAAAAAGTTTCAATGAAAAGAAACAGTATTATAAGTGATATTGGCTATGATTTATCATTTGATAATGGTCGTAACAACTTCTACATTACCGAATATCTTAACCCATACAAGCAACAACTACTTTTGAAAGCCAGAGAGTTATTAACTGATAAACTAGCTAAATATGTATGGGTTCAGAATGGCGATATCCTGGTAAGAAAGTTCGATAATGATAAAATCACTAAAATTACATCTGCTGAAATAATTCAATTTTTACGAGATAATTAATTTATTTCCTTTTTTTAATATTATTTAGTTTAGTGTTATTTTATTTCATTTTATTCATTATATACATAGTTTTTTATAATGTTATTATCAATTTACTACCAAAATGTTAATGGTCTTAGAAGCAAAACAAATGATTTTTTTAAAAACTTACTTGCGTCTAATTATGATGTAATATGTCTTACTGAAACATACGTAAATGATAACATTTCTGATAATGAATTATTTTCTAATCAATACATTGTTTATAGAAGGGATAGAGATCTTAATCTTTTTCCTAATAAAAAAGATGGTGGGGGTTGTTTGATAGCAATTAATTCCAAGTTTCAAAGCTTTCGTTTACCATTATGGGAAGTTTATTTGGAGGAAATATGGGTATGTCTTAAGTTTAAACACAAAAAATTATATTTGAACGTACCTTATATTTATCCTAATGCAACTATCTTGGATTATGATGGTTATTTTGAAAATATCAACAATATTATAAATACACACAAAATTGATTCTAACTTTCTTATTGTTGGTGACTTCAATATACCTAATATTAAGTGGTCATTTGTTGCTGATATCTTGGAACCAAGCCTTTTAAGTGTCACTAGACCAGCTCAAGCACTTATCGAAACATTGAGTTTCACTGATATTACCCAATTCAATCATTTAACTAATAAATCTAATCGAATTTTAGACCTGGTTTTATCCAATTTGCATGTAAGCAATGTTACGGTAAGCAATCCTACGGATGTGTTATCAAAAATTGATCAACATCATCCACCAATTGAAATTTCAATAAATCTTAAAAAATTTGATCTCTTAAAAGCCGATGAATCTGTACGCTTTAATTTTTACAAAGGAAATTATGATGAAATTAACGTAGCTCTATCTGAAATTAATTGGTGTCACATGTTTGGCAATAAAGATGTTGATCAGTCAGTTGATGCTTTTTATGATGTTCTTTATCAGTTAATCAATCAATTTGTCCCTAAATTCAAAATTAAGTCTAGTAAATATCCCATCTGGTATTCAAAAAGTTTGTTAAAAATGATTGAATTTAAAAATCTAATTCATAAAAAAGTTTAAAAAAACTGGTGATCTTGATTATTACAATATGTTTTCTTCTTTGCGGAGCTCTGTTAAAAGGGAAATTAATGTATGTTATGCAAATTATTTAAGTGATATTGAAAGTTCCATTTCGTCAGATCCTAAAAAGTTTTGGTCTTTTACAAAAAAATTAAAAAAAACTAATGCTATCCCAGCGTCAATGCGTTTTAAAAACAATATAGAAAGTTCAACCAAAGGAATTTGTGATCTTTTTGCGACTTATTTTCAATCTGTGTACACCAGTACCCATCTTAATTCCACACCAACATTTGCAATAAGTGATATCTCTTTGGAAGATTCTTTATTTTCTGTAACGGAAGAAGAAGTACTAGCGGTATTAAATAAACTTGATCTAAATAAAGGTTTTGGAGCTGATCTAATTCCTCCTATTTTCTTAAAAAACACTTCTGCATTGATCTGTCAGCCATTAACCATTCTATTTAATAAGTCTTTTGAAAATAATGTTTTTCCTATTAGATGGAAAATAGCTAAAATCATTCCAATTTTGAAAACTGGTGACAGTACTGATATAGAAAATTATAGACCAATTGCAACATTGAATTGTTTCAGCAAAATTTTCGAAAGAATTGTTCACAACAAACTGTTTGACTTTACTAATATTAATATTATTAAAAACCAACACGGGTTTTTTAAGAGTAGGTCAACTCTTACTAATATGCTTAACCATACGGAATATATTTATGAATCGCTTGACTCTGGCGCTGGTGTTGATGTCATATATATGGATTTTTCAAAGGCCTTTGATAAAGTTAACCATAATATTCTCCTTCAAAAATTACGTAATTTCGGTCTGAATCTAAAGTTTATCAGGTGGGTTGAATCTTATCTAAAACAAAGATCTCAATTTGTATGCATTAATGACTATGAATCATTTTCTTTCTGTCCTCATTCGGGTGTACCACAAGGTTCAATCTTGGGGCCTTTATTGTTTATTTTGTTTATTAATGATATTTGCTTACGCTTGGATTGCAAAGCACTCCTATTTGCTGATGATTTGAAAATATTTAAATCAATCAAATCCATAGCTGACTGTATAGTGCTTCAAAATAATCTTAATAAAATATATGAGTGGTGCAAAAGTAACGATCTATATCTCAACATTAATAAATGTTTTACCTTTAAGCTTAAGCCTAAATCTTTTCAATTACAACTTATTTATAATATTAACAATTTAACTCTATGCGAAAAAGATAGTATTCGTGATTTAGGCATTATTATGGATAACAAATTAAAATTTAATATACATATTCAAGACATTGTTAACAAAGCTTTCAAAATGCTTGGTTTTGTTATGCGAGTGTGTTCAAATTTTCGTTCGTCTAAAACACTTATTACAATTTTTAATTCAATAGTTCGTTCTTCATTAGAATATATCTCGCCGGTCTGGAAGCCAAAATATCAAACTCATATTGATCATATTGAGAGGGTTCAAAGGAAGTTTACTAGATTTCTGAACTTTAAATTAAGCTTCCCATATCAACCATACAAAGATAGATTAAAACGATATAATATATTATCATTGGAACAAAGACGTACTATTGCTGATCAAACAACCCTTTATAAAATTCTTAACCATAGCATTGAATAAGATTTGGCTAGTCTAATTCGTTTGAATACCACACCTTGTTATAATACTAGGCATTCGTACACTCTGTATTATAATACTTTTCTAACTAATCTAAGCGTTCATTCACCGTTAATTAGATTACAGTACAGCCACAACATTAAATTTAATCAAATCAATTTGTTTTGCTCTAACTTAGTCCAGTTTAAAAGAAGCCTTTTACAAATTGTTAAATTAAATTAAATTAATTTTATTTTCATATATATATTTTAAATTCTAATATTATTCATTTTATCTTGTGTTAAACATTCTTGGTTTATTACATTAACATTATCTTTTTATAAACTAAATTTAAACTTTTTATTGTAATTTTTTATATTATTTTTTAAATACTGTCTTTAATTTGTATTACTTTTAAATTTAAGCTTTTTACTGTAATTTTTTTATATAATTTTTTAATATTGTCTTTAAATTGTATTACTTCTATACTAGCATGTTATTGGAAATATTTCCGTTTGCTAGTATTTAAATTGAAATAAATAAATAAATAAATAAACAACTCTACAATTATAAATCGATGAAGTTGAGACAATCACACGAAATATTTATGTGAAAATAAAATATAGTTCAATTAATCTCAAATACTTAAACTTAAAAATGAAAAATTCATGATATAAGGCCAAAGAAAATTTTTTTCAGGGAAATAGTTATTTACTTTATTCAACTACTATTATATTGGATATAACATTTTATATTTTATATAAACCTCATTCTGTTGTTAGGAAAATGTTATCGTGTAGTTGTCCCAATCACAGTGAATTTGTTTGCAAATAATGTTTCTTTGCATGAATAATAAACTGCCAACTTCGAGATGAGGTTGTCATGAACTTCAATTTTTTTTTCAGTGTAGTTTCCAAAAATATTTTTCTGTTTTTTCTTTACGCATTTTTCGAAGCTTGCCGAACTCACGAAGTATAAAATATGTGGTTATCATCACAAGAAATCGGCGTGGCCCCAGGGACTATTTTACGTGTCAAAGGTTTCTAGGCAAATATGTTTCTCAAAACGCTTCGGTAATAAAATGTTTAAGATTCATTATTTTTAAAAAAAATTAACAATTTCTTTTGACACACTTACAACATAGAACTTTCATTTAACATTTTATGAAATAATTCTTGCGTAATATTAAATGATGAATTTTAATTTATTCGCGTCTAAAATTATTAGGGAAAGAAATAATTTAATGAGAGTGATGAAAAGAAACAAAAACAAAACAGGCAATTTGAATAATTAATATTAGTGACTTAAAAGTATATTTTAAATTAGTATATTTTTTTAATGTTTGTCTTGTTTAAGAAAATTAAGGAAAACTAATATTATTTTCCACACATTTCTTTTTTAAATTGTACTATTAAAAAAATGACAACAAAATTGTTATACCATTTACAAATGCAATCACACACGTACATTTGCGTGAATGATTAAGTTTTGATCCTACATACAAAGGCAAACCATTAATTTGATCCTGTATTCAAAGTAACAACTAATTAGTTTAAACTTAACGATTAATAGGCATTTGATTTTATTTTATTTTTGACTTTCCGTTCAGGCATCGAGGCCCGTTCAAGTTGTACTTGTTGACTCTCCGCATTAATGAAGCATGTTTAAGATACAACATTTTTTTAAATCGATCCAGTAGTTTTCTGGTTTTCGTCGATAATGACGGCCGACCGAGAGACGGACTCAAAATGTCGAGAAATGCAAGTGTGGCAAACCCATATTTTTTATGCTAAACGGATGAACTGCCTACAAAACAAAAAATTCGTACCTCATTTTCCAAGTAAAAAGCATTAATTTGTCATTCCTTCTCCGTTCAGCGCAATCTGTGGAAATTCATAATCGTATATACATAATAAAGCTACTCTTACATTTAAAAAACTTTTTGGATAATTATTGTTAATAGCTTTATAATTATATATCTATGATATTTGCTTTTAAATCCTAACAACTATAATTATAAGTTTTATATAAACTAATTTAAACTAAAGTAAAAACTAAAACCCACACATTACACTTAATCTTAATCGAAGGAATTGCTCACGACTTGTAATAAAACCGTCAAGTACCATTAAAAATTACACATTCTGATAATTGCTACTGTGTTCTCTGATTAAAAATACCATAAAACGAATCGTTTTGTTTTAATCAACCAAATAATAAAAACTTACCATTGATTCTTTTATCTTAGCGCCACTTATCTTTACTCCTCCGCCGACATCATGACCAAAAATTTTAATCTAACCTCATAATAAAAATGGAATTGAGAAAAAAAATTAAATTTTATCTAGTAGTTCTTCGATATCTAAAAACTACCCTTTCACGGTAAACCACTTTAAGATAACGCAATTTCATTTTCATTCATCTTTAAGTTTGAGTTATAAAAAACAATATAATCATCCCTTACGTTTTTTTTTGTTTTAATTTTAATTTAAATTCGTTCAGCTTCCCTTTTTTTGTTTGGATGTTACGTAACAATTTTCATGATCCTAGAATTTAGTAATGGTGGTTAGGTTTGGGCTATCAGTAATGGTCAAATTAAATTAAAAATGAGGAGGAATAGAAATCGAAATGATACTCTATAATTATTTTGATTAAAATGATACGAGTGTTTTTTTTTATAAAAAAACACTATATCAATGATCGCGGCTTAGGTTTCCATATAATAAATGATAGAAAAACCGATCATACGATTATAAATTTTTTTTGGTAATTTTATTTAATTATTGGATTTTTTGACGGTTTTATTTTATGCTTTATTAGTTTGGTATAGTTTATCCTTTATTTTAATTTAATGGGAATCATGAGTTGGTGAATTTTATTGGACAAAATCTTTGGAATGTTGACGGAATGAATGAATGGTTACAGAATTGCATTATTATACATATGCAGAGGCCTATAATTGGAAAACCTTAAACAAACCGTTTGGGATTTTTAAGGCAGTTTGGGGTTTACTAAGGAAGTAGTTTGAATAATTTCAATTACAAGGGATAGTCGGAATTAACTCAGAAAAAAACTCTGTTTTTTCTTTTACGTGTTGCGATTGCGATTCGAACTTATAACCTTACCAATGCCAGAGAGTTTAATTCTTTGGCAGACACGCTATACACTTTGCCACCAATGCAATAATATTTCGAAGTTCAAAATCTCCAATTTTTTGGAAATGTTTTAACGGAAATGTTTAATGTTTTAAATAACAAATCGTGTTTTGGCTCACATGTTAGCTTCGACTATTCAGAGAGTCTTATCATGAATATTTCATGTTCAGAATCTTCCACTTATAATTAAAATAATTGAACTGTACAATATGATGTAATAGTACATTATGATGCAAGGACGTAAAGCTAAGGTTTTAGAGAATTTATGTATGTGGAGTTTGCGAATCAAGGCGCTAACCGAGATTTCCATCTATTTTGCATCATACTTATTCATATTTTTTACTTGCGCAAGCAAGCAAATTTAAAAAAATTGTTATATCTAAATCAAAATTAAAAATTTTTATAAATTTTGAAATAAATATATGTTGAACGAGAACAAGAACCTTTGACCCATTATTTGTTTACATGAGTATTTAATGCTACCGTAGTTTTTTCGCTCTTTTTCTGATATTTGGTTTCCAACTGAGTTTCCTATCCATCAGGGTACCTAAGTATTTTGCTTGTTCTGCAAATATAAGACCACTTTCCTTCAAAGCGATGAAGCTAATATCAGGGATCCTCTGTTTCCTGGTAAAATCGATCACTTCTGTTTTGCGAGATTATATACTAACCCACAGTTTAAGTCCATGTCAATGTTATTGCAAGAGTTTGAATTAGCTCCTCTAAAGCAGTACAATTAATTTGACTGGAACCGTAACTTGATCACTCAGTGCCGAAACCCCCATGTTATTTGTTTAACAAACCTAAATGGCAGGGCGGTGGAGTTAACTGCAAGGCAAAGATATAAAACTCGAAGACCACAGATTTTGATTTATTTTAAAACTTTGTAGTCTATAAATCATAAAAATTCTAAACTTTTCATAAGAAGAACCACTTAATATAAGAAACTCCCGAGCCCACCTACTTTTCTCTTGTCCTAGCCCAAACAAGACTCGAATTTTTGCGTTTACGCACTTGAGAAGCTCTAGATTGTTTTTGAAACCTTAGTCCTTCAACATCAAAAGTCCTTTTTGTTTGTTATTCTCAGTACGGTCTTTTTAATCTTAGCAACTTAACGAAACTTTTTGAGCTAATTTTGAGGCTGGAAATCCTCCTATCGATTGTGTCATAAAACTAAAAGCAACAGAAATGAAAACAGGATACCAACTGATAACAATTAAAATAAAAAACTAAATATTATTTCATTACAGTTTAACTGTAACGAAGACAAATTAATCCAAATATAAATATAAATTATATCTACTATGTTATTTGCAAGAATTATGACAAAACAGAGGTGGAAGAAGTCTTGTATTCATCAGTCAATAGTGATTTTAATAATTTAGTTAACACACATTCGGTTATACCCAAAGCCACCTGTTGCCCCTCGAGGCGTCAATTTGTCAAAACAAATGTTTCTAGCATACTCCACCATATTCTTTTTAATGGATGGGTAAATGACCTTTTCCGTAAAGAGTTTGATAGAACTATTCATAATTTGTGTAGGCTAATAAAAACTGCCATAGTAACAAAATGCAGAGGACATGTTATTCTAAACTGCGTATAAATGGAATGATTTGCCAACTTTAGGTGGCTGTTGGGTGGACGTTTAAAACGTCCAACAACACCTAAGAACGCATGCTGTTGTGTGACGTATGACTTCAACGATAAAGTTTTAGTACATATTTTGAATGATGGAGAATAAATATGATGGTTCTTTAGTAAAAATTTGTAAAACTACTGCAATGGGAAGCATTTCTGCTTGATGACTTAATTATTAAAGCAATTAAATTATTATTCTTTTAATGTTTAAAACACCCAAGATTTTATAAATATTTTTTTTATAAATAATTTAGTTTGAGGGATAACGAGTTGATAAACGAGCATGCTGAAAGTTTCCATATAAGTGAAAAGACAAGAAGTTTTTTTTAAAAATTGGTTTGTAATAGGAAGTACAATGTGTCACACCAATAACACATTGTACTTCCTATTACAAACCAATTTTTAAAAAAAACTTCTTGTCTTTCCACTTATATGGAAACTTTCAGCATGCTCGTTTATCAACTCATTATCCCTCAAACTAAGTTATTTATAAAAAAAATATTTATAAAATCTTGGGTGTTTTAAACATTAAAAGAATAATAATTTAATTACTTTAATAATTAAGCCATCAAGCAGAAATGCTTCCCATTGCAGTAGTTTTACAAATTTTTACTAAAAAACCATCATATTTATTCTCCATCATTCAAAATATGTACTAAAACTAAACGATTTATGAACAAAAATTCACTCATTCTTAAAACAGAATCACAATCATCAAAAACAACAAAAAATATCATTAACTTTCATCAATCATTAATTAACCATTACATCTGAATAGAAATAAATTCCCTTTTTTCTTATTTTACAACACAAAAACAATTTCAAAAACTCATATCCTTTTTTTTACCAACCATTTAATCAAACGAAATTTTTATTTCAAAATAATTTTGTTTACATTACAAATCTTCAAAACGAACTACATTCTCAATTTCAATAAAAAAAACATCAACAAAAATCGAAATAGTTGACGGGCAATGTTTAATATTTTCGCTCGATGAGCGATATCAACAGCAACATGTCAGCCATTAGTTGTAATACCGGCCATATTGCCGAAATATACGGATATATTGCCGGGCAATACGAAAATATTTGCCAAGAATGTTTTTGAATTTGGGCAATATTGCCCGGCAATGATTGCCAGCCACACATTGCCGTAAAAAGTTGCTTGTTTACATGCTATTTTACAAGAGTTTTGTTAAAACATGACCGGGCAATATTGCTGAAAATATTGCCCGGCAATATTTTCGGCAGCACATTGCCGAAAATATTGTCGGGCAATATTTTCAGCAATATTGCCCGGCAATACATATTTTTAGTTGCTCGTTTACAGGCTCCTTTAAAAGAAATAAATAAGTGATCCTGTGATGAATATTTTGATGAAATTCTTAATTAGTTTATCAGCAAATAAAATTTTACAATCCCTCTCTTTACTCTCGTTGCATTTTATGATTTTTTTTGATACATCTTGTAAAGATAGTCAACAAATTTTTTCTAGTTTTGATTTTACTTTTAAAGGAAATATATTATTATTGCTTGTGATTTTTATCAGTTTTTGTTTAAAAGTGAAATATTGTTATGAAAAAAATTTACAATTCAAAAGTGATTAACGGTACAGAAAATCGAAGAAGCTTCAGTATTTGTTTCAATAATTTTTTGTTATAATAATTTTTAATTTAAAGAAAAAATTAGCGCCTCTAAATCGCCTATAATAGCGCCTCTAAAAGAAGGAAGAACAATCTCTTTAAAAAATATTAATGCTTTATTAAATTAACTTTAATGCCTCAAAAAATTTAAAATTAATAAAATTCTAATTTTAAACATAAAAATGGCTTTTAAAATACCACAATTTTCTTTTGTTCCATATTTTATTCTGTAGAAATACTATTTTTATTCTAAATATTCTGTACGGGTTTTACGCTCTATGTTCACATTGATTTCACTAGCTCCATCATTGATTTCACTTATAGTAAATAAGTAATCAATGAGTTCGACTATTCTATAGTAGTGAAGTTCCTGCTGAAATTTGTTTATAATTCAATTCTATCTTTTCATCAGTGATGAATCTCACTAATTATTTCGTCTGTTTGTTAGTAGTGAAATTCTTGATGAAGTTATGAACTCTTTGTTTTATCATTCATGAGTTTCCAGTAGATATTCATTTATTACTTCATGAGTTACATAATACTGATATTCATAATGAAGTCAGCATGGTATTCATTGAAACATTCGTTGGATGAGAAGAGCATATACAAAAGTAAATAAGTGAATTCACTTCACAAGCTCATATACGTTTCATTGAATAGGTAATCAGTATTTTCATGACGAATTATTGTATGAATTCATCAATTCTCTTTTACTAGGGAAGCTTCTTCAATCAGTCCTACATTAAGGTCTAATAATTCATACATATTATTTTTAATAAAAACTCCGTTAAGCATTATCAATAAAAAACTCTATTTGATAAAATTGGGGAAAGAAACCATTTAAACTGATGATCACAAATGAAAATCAACCAACCCAAATAGTTTTAAATCCTTGATTCTAACGAAGACGTGATATAAGGGTATAAAAAAACTTGATTTTAAATATTTTTGTTTTTAACGACGAACTAGGGGTTGAGTTAATTCACAAAAGAATATACGTTAAATATGGTATTTAGTTTTGTTTCATGAACCAATAGGTGAATGTAAAAACATTCGTTTATTGGGTGTCACAGTTTCAAATGACCTACTCTGGAACGATCATGTAATGGCGATGGCAAAAAGCGCATCTAAAAAACTCGGCCTCCTAAATAGATGCAAAAAATTTTTCACTCCATACCAATTGCTCCATGTTTATAAGTCCTATATTCGTCCCTGTATGGAGTACTGCTGTCAAGTTTGGGGTGCTGCCTCTGTTTCCATCTTGGCCCTCTTGGACTCTGTTCAAAAGCGAGCTATACGAATTGTAGGTGATCGAACTTTGACATCACAACTTGATTCCCTACAACATCGTCGCACTGTTGCTGACCTCGTTGTTTTTTACAAATATCGTCATCAGCAGTGCTCAGATGAAATCAGCGGCATCATGCCTCAAACTTATTCTTACCCCCGTTCCACTCGGCAATCGGCTGCCGCAACCAGTGAAACGGTAAAGATCCCGCGCTGTCATACTGGCAGATCGCAGAGAGACTTCTTTGTCCGAACTGCGTACAAATGGAATAGTTTGCCGGAACACTTAGTCTCAGGTGGCTTCAACCCACAGATGTTTAAAAAAAGCGTTAATCTACACCTCAGAACGCCAGTTGTTGTGGGACCCAGGTCTAGACCTAGGTCTTAAAAGGTATTTATGTGTTGTTGTGACACATATTCTAAACCCTATTACACAACACATTTTATTAAAAAAAAAAAAAAAAATAACACACCAATTATAAAATAACTCAGAATTCACTAACCAATTTCTGTTATCGTATTATCACATTGTTGCATTTTTAGTTTGACACAATTTTGAGCATAAACCAGTAAAATTTGTATTCAATTGTATTTATTCAATGAATTTCTGGAACGATAAAAAATAAACCAGAAAAATAATTATGTTTGTAAATTTAATTATTTCATTTTCTTATATGCAACAAAAAAAACCGAATATAAAAGTAATGTATGTATGTTTTCATTTACTGACAGTATTTAAAAATATTTCAATTAAAGAAAAAACAACATAAAACAAAAAATGGTACATAATAGGAAGCTGGTAGATGCCGCGACGTTAGCTGTTGTATGTATGTTTTTGTTTTTCGGTTTGAAATTGGTGTATGGTGAATGTTTATTTAGTCCAATTAACAGTATTGGTAAGATGACCGATACCATATTATCAGTAAGGGTCACTTCTTCTAATGGCATCGTTAATTGTGTTCTTCAATATTTCTATCGCACTATTTAATTTTTTTAGTTAAGCTTGAATTAGAATAATACGTTGATGCGTGCGGCCATTAGTGTCTTTATATTACACATAAGTGTGTACCAAGTAAATTTTTAATCTGTTTTTGTTTTGAATTTTTTTTTAAATGCACCGGCCGTCATTACCTCCAAAATCTAGAAAACCAATGGAGGGATTTCGTCATTAAGTGTGTCAAAAATAGGAAATTTTCATATTTTTGGCTTAAAAAACGTTCATTTTAAGTGATTACGAGCAGGAACATTGAATTTGGAGAAATCTTGATGGTATGTCAGATCAAAAACTAGATTATGACACAAGTGTGTCAAAAGAAAGATTTTTATTTTTTTTACCCAATTTTTGGAAAAAAATGAAATTAATTATTTGTATGACATGAAATTTTATTATTATTAAAGAGAATTATGGTATTATAAGTGTGTCAAAAAAATGTTGTCAAGTGACTTAGAAAAGAAAGATTTTTATTTATTTTTTTACCATTTTTTGGAAAAAAATAAAATTACTTATTTGTTTGACATGAAAGTTTATTATTATTATTGAGAATTATGGCACTATAAGTTTGTGAAAAAAATGTTGTCAAGTGTGTCGAAAGAAAGACTTTGATTTATTTTTTTACCCAATTTTTTGGAAAAAATAAAATTAATTATTTGTATGACATGAAATTTTATTATTATTATAGAGAATTATGGCATTATAAGTTTGTCAAAAAAATGTTGTTAAGTGGGTCAAAAAAAAGATTTTGATTTATTTTTTAGCCAATTTTTTTGAAAAAATACAGTTAATTATTTGTATGACATGAAATTTGCGTCTGAATTATAACAATCAATCTGAAATATATTAGGAATAAAAAATAGAATCTAACTTGTAACCTGTAATCATTTTTTTGTACTATGAGGAGACAGTTTAAAATAGTACATTATGATGCTAGGACGTAAAGCTAAAGATTTTGGACGGATGTGGAGTTTGCAAATCGAGGCGCTAGCCGAGATTTGCACCCACATTAAGTCCAAAATAGCTTACGTCCGTGCATCATATACTATTTTTTATTCGCCGCAAGCAAAACATTTTAAGAAAAGTTGTTTATTCTAAATTAAAATTATTTATCTTCATTTTTATTTTCATAAATTTTAAAATAAAAATATGTGGAACAAGTAACCTTTGAAAAAATATTTATTATTTTTTCCAAATTCTATGACAACAAATGATAACAACTATTTTAATTGGATAATGAAATTTTGAATTTGCGGGTTGCTTTGATAAAAAAATTTATTTTTCATAGAATTTAAACAAATACAAATGCTTTTTACTTTTTTGGACGTAGCTATGACGACAAAATAAATAGTTGAAAAGTGATACTTTAAAGCCGCAAATCACAGTAATAAAGTAACACTTTAATATGTAGGCGAATAAAAACTTATTTTTTGTCCATGCTTGGTACAGTTCAAAATAATACACTACACACAACCCATAGAGAGTACTAGTGTATTCTTTTGGACTGTACTGAGTATGGACAAAAAATAAGCTATTAAGAGTCATTTTTTTTAAAGTTGGACACTTTTGATTTTTGATGTCCTCGATTTTCCTCAAATTTTCAGGATATATTAGTAGTATATTGTGATAAGAAAAAATGCAGTTTATAACCTCTTAAATTTGGCGCGTTTGACCTTGAATAGAGGTCAAAGTTTAAAATCACGGGCAAATCATACACATTATATGATCATTTTACTTCATAAAACCATGGATCACCGATGACATTTTTTTAATATGGATTCTACATGATACTAGGTAGATGTTAGCATAAATAATTTGGTGGGTCACTCATGGCTTTGAGGGCCAAGGTCATTCGAAAATGATGTTTTCGTTGCCTTTTTGCCTTGTTATCGGAGTAAATATCTACAAAACCGATGAGTGACCCACGGCAATAACTATCGGATTACTTACAAAACATATGAAAGTACTTAGAAAAATTTAAAATAGCTTGGGTCACTCTTGGCTTTAGAAGCTACACAGTCTTAGAGTTGATAATTTTTCAAAAAAGCCCATAGTTCAAGTTCAATAACTTTAGAAGCCATCAGTCAAAAAATTTGAGACATAACTGTAATTATACTTCATACTGTGTAGTTTAAGATCCAAGCTTAAAATCCGTTGGGGAAGAGCTTGTTTTTTAATGCATGTTTTTTTTCAAACCTCCAATATGCATATTACAAAATGTATCATTATGCAAATTCTACATATTTTTCAGGCTATTTTGATTTTATAATGTATATAAATTAATTTTTAATTAGGACCATAATCGATTTAGTAAATAATTTCAAAATCTCAATCCCACAATACTTCCCCTTTGAAAAAAAAAATATACTAAGGTTTTGAAATATATTTTATTTGATGGTTTTATTTTGCTTTCATTTCATTTTTCCTTCTATAAGTGATTGAAATGAACTCGACTGTGGCCTCGCAATGCTTAGATTCCATTGTGGGATTGTGGTTTTATCATTAGTTCCCACAAACAAACAGCGCCCCTAGTAGATTATTACTAGTAAAAGTAATTTTTTTTTCTATAAAATATACTTGGTATACAAATAAAATATATAGTGGTACCTTTAAATAATTCATCAATTTATGTTTATTAAATACTAATTTAAATAAAATATTGGTGCATTAAATAAAGTCGAAATTTTGAAGCCCTTAGGATTTGATTGATCAGAGTAGATGAACCTCCAAACCCTATATTTCATATTTTCTTATAATTTACTTATCTTTTCGAGGATCAAGTTGACTTCATTTTGATCTTCTTCCTGAGAAAAATTTAATAAGAAATTTACAAACATAGAAAATGTTTAACCATTCTAAAGTGGTATATTATCAACTACCAAATTTCTCTAATATCTATTAAATTAATCATAATCATAAAAACATATATTTTGGAATCAGTATGGAAAAAATGTCTTAAATTTTAAAATACGCAATAAAATGCTTTGTGTGGTAACTTGCCTGTTCATTATTGTCTTCTTGTTGAATATGGGTAGTTCTACAAACATAGGAATTTTGGACGGCTCTGCTCGTATTTCGTATAATAATATGAAAAAAAAAATGTTTTTTCAAATGATATTTATAAACCTTAACTATGTCTAGCTGGTCACCCAAAATAAACCCGTTTCGAAATATATTTCTTACAAAAAAAATTATTCAAAACGTCAAATTATCCCACCTTGAAAGTCAAAGCTGGTAAACTAAATAATCAATGATTCTAAGTGTGTAGAGACTAATTTACACTGTAGTAATAATTTCGAATAATGGTGCTTTAATAATGTGAAAAAAATCATAACATTACTCTATATTTCATATAAAATATATCCTATTAAAGTTTGTCCCACATTTGTTATTATTCTCCTGCCCAATCAAAACACATTGAAAATATTGGAAATTCATATTTCTATCAAGTTATTGCTCGTCACAGGAATTAATTAAAGTTCAATAAATATAATATTGCAAGTGTTTTACTTAGTCCGAGGTTTTATCAATCAAAACAGTCATCATTACTAGCAAGATCGTGTGTTGCCCATTCAAATTATCAGTCCCCTGGCAAATACTTTCGTAAAAAGTATTTTAATTACAGGTAATTTTGTAGTTTTATACATTGTGAATATGTATTGCCTTTGTATAGAATCCGTTTATTTTTTTTGGACGTAGTTTTTGTCATTTTTATGCCAAATACTGATAAATTCTCAGTCGACTGGTCTCTTAGTGACTTAAATATTTGGGATTTTGACTTAAATAAATGTTTATTTCGTATTTTAAGATAATTTTGAGTTAATTTAGGAGTAAGAAGGATTTTTTTTATTATGACTCTTGTATTTTTTTTTTTGACTGGCCACATTCAGAAAAGTTGAAAGAACGTCATCAACTTTAACTAAAACTACTTGGCAGAACTTATTCGCAAAAAACATGTCGTGCCGTAATTAGCTCCATTTTCTTTCTTCGTGTGTAGAACTACCCATATCTTCTTCTACAAGGATTTGATCAACGTCCATAAGTTTTCCTTTCTTTGTCATCGTTACTATACGATTGAACAAACTCCATATTTTTTGCGTTGTCATGTACTCCTGAGGTAAAAAGATCTTTCCTCCATCTTTATTTCTTCTTTCTCTCATTTCTTTCGCAGCTTTTTCGGGAGTTATTTTGATGCCAGTCTTCTCTACTTCTCAAATATAACTGCAGTACAAAATTCTTCTGCTTCGCGCTAAATTTTGTAAATTTTCTAATTGGCAAAGCCCATCCTGTATCATTAAAAAGTATGTTTTCAGACAACTTGTCACTCTCTGTTGTTCGACTGTTTATCTATTGTAGACCCGCAATGAGCCTTCATTTTCTCTGCATACATTTTTCTCACTTTGTCTAGCGAGGTTTTGGTGTCAGGAGGTTTGTGATCACCATGAAGCTATATGCTCTTCTAATTGAATGTTTTCGAAAATTGCAGCACTATATTTTTCTTCCGGGCAAAAATGTAGGCACTGTAGTGGTTAATATATTTAAATCTAAATAATTAATCACTACAAAAACTTAAACGATCACACGATCAGTTAACGACCATACTCATGACATGAACCATCTGCTACTTAATCAGATTCACGCCACCCATACGATAAATTAATTAATTAATTTATTTAATCAATTCGATTTTCGAACATCAAATTCAGTTCAATGCAATATTTTCTTTGTCATTTTGGTTGGCGGTAAAAAGGTAAAAAATATTCCTTCACTTACAATCGAGCTTTTCATTAAGTGAGATCGTGTACGCTTGACAGTTTTTAATTTAGTTATCGATTAATCTACATATCTAATTCATAACCAAGTTCTCTAAAATTATATAATTAAATTAAATTTTGAATATCAAAATAAGTTACAAATAAATTGTGTATACGTGAAAAGATACGAAGGTTGTTTTTAATTGTACGTAGCTGCTATAAAGAATATCCGCCAAAAACATCAGTGGTGACACCGACGCCGGTATTTACCGGGAAACAAAGATTGAACGCTTTGTCATTGGACAGCCTGGCACATTCTTGTGCCAGGTTAAAAGGTACGTAGTCGACGAAACAATTAAACATATAAAAAGATTAGACATCGTCAACTAATTCCTTTTCATTTCTTTGTTGTGCAATTCGGCAAAATACGATAAACGTGTAAGAGAACAGCTACGACAAATAAGCCACCATATATGGAGTTACTTCTTTTTCACCAGAAGAATAAATCAAAAAAATTTATAAAGGATTTTTAAAAACAATTTTTTAACCTACAAAATTCAACAATCAAACAAATAAAAAAAACAACAATAACTAATAATCAAATGAAAAAAAATATATTGCCGATCATAAATTTTCGTTTCCTGTAAAATATAACCATTATTTGAACCAACAGTTTTGTCAGACAACTGCAGTTTTTCTGACACCACCATTACAGTTTAAAAACACAAAAAGATCACCGTGGGATCACCGTGGGATCACGAATTAAGATAATATTTTTCATATTATTTACTATTAATTAGTGTTAATCTTTGATTTTTTTTTAATTGAAATTAATTTAACGTAACTCAAACAAGAAATTATTTTTCATTCTTGATTTTTTTATTGAAATTAATTTAACTCAAACAAGAAATAATTTTTGATTTTTTTTTTTCATTGAAATTAATTTAACGTAAAATTTTTTTTGCTCGTAAAGGACTAAAGTAATTAGCAACATATATTATTCCATCTCATTTTTGCTTCTCTTTTCCTTTATATATAAATAAACAAATAACTATAATATATTTAAAATTATATTCACATTATATTTGAAATATTTTACATTTTTATTTACGTTCGAAAATTTACTTCTTTCTGTAAAATTGAAAACTATCAAGCAATATTATTGCGCTATTAACAGTATCACGAAGAATACACAACGATATTCGCGTTTACTTTTCTATTTTTTTTTTGTATATTTATTTTAACTTTTTCTTACCGTCAACCAAAATGTCTGACGACGAACAGATGAACGACGCTCTAGAACCGAAAACTGAATCTCCCCTAGAGCTCGGTGCCTCGTCGCAAATAAAACTCCAGTCATTTTGGGCACGGCAACCAAGGTCTGGTTTCGGGTTGCGGAAACAACGTTTGAAATCCAGAGTATCAAAAGTGACAAACAAAAGTTTTTGCACGTCTTGCATGCTCTCACGCCCGAATTATGCGAGATGGTATCGGACGTAATCGACACACTGCCTGAAACGAACATGTACGAGGAGTTAAAACGAACGTTGTTGGAACGACTTGCACCTTCAGATGAACAGCGTCTGGAAGCACTGTTGAGTAGGCAAAATTTTGGAGACCAACGACCATCTGAAGCACTCAGACGCATCAAACAACTGGCCGGGAACAATTTCCAGGACAAGATCATCCGTTCACTCTGGATCCGGAACATGCCAGAGATCATCAGAATCGCCCTTGCAGCGCAACCTGAATCAATGACGACAGAGGTGATGGCCAGGACCGCGGACAAAATGCACGAAACCATGTCGGTCAACACTCCACAAGTTTCTGCAATTCGACAAGCCACCAAATTCAACCAACCTAAGTTCCAAAGTGTGAACCAACAAAAACCAGGTTCCACCACTCGAACTGTAGAAAATCGTCTGGAACGGTTAGAGAGAGCAATGGAACAGATGACGCAGTCACACCGAAGCAGATCCCGGACACGTCTCACAAACTCAAACAGACGTGGAAGAACACCATCTCGTTTTCGCACAAGATCGGGATCTCGGTACGGTTCAACATCCAATCAATCTGGCATGTGTTACTACCACATGACTTTCGGAACTGCCGCTCGAAAGTGTAGAGAGCCTTGCAAATACGGACACTTCACCTCACCATCTGTCTCGACGATCGACGACAAAAAAAACGATTAGAGCCAGAGGTCCATACGGCCACGAACGAGACCACGAAAACTTACCGTCTTTTTATACGCGACAGACTTAATAATTTGCTATTTTTAGTCGACACGGGAGCAGACCTTTCGGTGCTCCCATTCAAAAATAATTTATCAACCATATTCTATTCAAAATCAACTGATCTAGTCTTATCAGCTGCCAACGGCACGATAATCAATACCTACGGAACAAAGCTCCTACAGGTAGATATCGGCCTAAAACGAACATTCACACACGCTTTCATATTAGCACAAGTGAATCGTCCGATCATTGGCGCTGGTTTTCTCAGTAAATTTGGCCTTTTAGTCGATCTCAAACGAAAACGGCTGATTGATTCAGCTACCCAGCTGTCAATCCATGCCACAATGGTTAGTGTTGATACGCCAACACCTATCCATTATACGATCGACAACGATTACGGCCTGCTATTAAAGAAGTTTCCTTCCCTAACAGCGGAGCCTAACTATAATTTACCGGTCAAACATAACGTGGTACATCACATTGTTACCACTGGTCACTTGCCCGTATCAAGACCACGCAGACTGGATCCAATTCGTCAAAAAGCTGCGTTCACCGAATTTCAACATATGGTTGAACTTGGAATTTGTCGCATTTCTTCTTCTTCTGTATCGTGTCCGCTTCACATGGTTCGAAAGAAAGATCTCGACTGGAGACCATGTGGAGATTATCGCAGATTAAACGCGGTCACGATTCCTGATCGCTATCCAATACCGCACATACAAAATTTTTCGATGAATTTGTATGGTTGCAAAGTTTTCTCTAAAATTGACCTTATCAGAGCATATCATCTCATTCCGGTTGCAAATGAAGATATCCACAAAACGGCTATCACGACTCCATTTGGCCTCTTCGAATTCACTCGAATGCCATTTGGTTTACGCAACGCCGCACAAACGTTTCAGCGTTTCATTAACGAAATCGTTCGAGATTTAGACTTCGTTTTCGTCTACATCGACGATATCTTAGTGCCACTGAAAAAAAAATATAGGTAATTGTCACCAAAAACTATACTTAACATAAACCAAGCAAATCGGTTGTTTTTCAACCAGCTAAGCGCAAGTTTAATATTAATAATTTTGCTAGAGTTAATTTAAACGTTACTTTTGCTAAGTAGATTTTAACATTGCATCTAGTCTATGTTAACTAATGGCATCAACTATTACCTGCATGTTGTATTGACCTTTGCTAATCATTTAAACTAAACCAATTTTTTTAGTTATTTTCACCTATATAGTAAAAAACGTTAGTTTGAATTAAACTACGTTTCTAACGTTCACATAACGAAGCATGTATGTAAATTTAACAAAATTTCAAAAGAATTGCTAAGTTAAGGTAACTTTTGAAAATTATGAAACAACTATTCACAAAGGTCATTTTTAACGAAGTTGCCTGTTTAAACTAACCATTCTTCAACTTTGCGTAATAGTTGAATTCAACCATATGTTAAACTACCTCTTAAGCCGCGCATTCACATACAACAGAAACAGAAACAGAATTTCATACAAATTTGACAGGAAAAAATTCTGTTTCTGTAAAATTTGTATGAAATTCTGTTTCTGTTTCTGTTGTATGTGGTTTCAAGCCTTTAGTTAAGTAAACATTGCGACATTGGTCAAAATCAGACAATTCGTTACATCGCTTTGCCACACATTCTTTCATTTGTTTAAAGTTTTTTACAGTGGAAGAAAAAAAACACATTTCTTAGACTTTCAATTTTTTTACCGCGAGCTGGTTTTCTTTATAGGTTTTATATATACATACTAGGGATATTTTTAAAAACTACGGATTTCATGTATGTTCAAATTTATGTATTTAATGAATTACTTGAAGGATTTTAAAAATGTTTATTTGTCTTAAAAGTAAATGTGAGGTTTTTCTGAGGTCCAAATAACAAATTTTGGTAATTTTTATAAAAAAATCATAAAATAATAAGAGTTCGACGGTTTGATATACCTGATTTTTTTTCTCCACAATTATAAAACTTCATTATTTTTCTACATAATACCATTCTACATAATAATGTTGAATTTTGATCATTTTTAAAAATTATGTGGAAAAACAATGATATAACTTCAGTTGACTCAAGTTTGTATGAACTAGTGATTGCAAATTACCCGATTTCAAATTACCCGGTTACTCGATTAGTATTTCCCAAATTACCCGGATAACCCGGATAACCCGGGTAGTTATAAAAAAATTAAAAGATGAAAAACAATAAAAAAAACCTCACAATAGTAAACTAAAAATTGATCATTTTTAATTGTAAAATAATATTTCAAAAATATCAAAACATTTAGGGTAGCTGCACTCATACGATTTCGTATTTTCTTTTTTAAATTCCTGCAATAGAAAAAATCCGCTCCGATAAAGTGGATGTTGGCTTCACCGTCAATAACGATTGATTTAAATTTTCTATCATTTTTTCGGTTTCCTTTATTTACATACAACATTTTCAGCTCTTTATCAACTGTGGTACCCCTGTTATCTATAGTAGATCTTTTGTAGACAGCAATACATTTTTGTAGTTGTAGATTTTCAATATTATAATTAGCCGCATCATTATCCGATTTGATTTTTCATTGCTGACGTATTTTCCCATTTAGTTGAAATTATTTGTGCGCATCCAACTACGTGGCACCGAGACTTATCTGATGACATTTTCTTGAACTGGTCCCAAACTTTCGATGACACTTATTTCAATTATTAGCTTAAACCTTAAATAAAAACTTAACATAATTTATTTACCGTTTCTATTTTAAACTAAATATAAACAAATAACCAATGAAGATCCTTAATTTTTTATGACTTTATTTTAATTTTAATAAGAACTAAAATTCCATAAATTTTGTTATGTGTTCTTCGTCGTTTTTCTGTTGTTTTCGTAATCCAAACAATAATAATTAACTAGAGGGCAGTTTAATGTTTACGGATGTAGTTGGTTTAATGTTTATGGACATGTTGCAATTTGTATGGTTACAATAGAATCATTTGTCAACAACTATCATAAAGAATAATTCAAATTTGCAAAAAGAGAATGAGCTGAATTTTATTTTGTAAATTTTATTGAGAAAAAACGGGACCTTTTGTTGTTCGGGTACCCGACCAAAATATCCGGATATTAAATACCCGAAAAATCTTCCTAAATACCCGGGTATCCGGGTACCCGAATACCAAGATTGCAAACACTAGTATGAACAAATAACAATAAAAGAATATATCAACATCCCTTATTATTTTGAAATAATAAATTATAAAAAATTGTAACTTTTAATTTTTTTTTTGGAAAGGACTCACTTTTACCTTTAAAACAAAATACAAATTTCAATTGAGATACATTAAATTGAACATATATGAAAGCCGTAATTTTTAAAACTACCCCTATCTATAATAGGAGAACCGCTCGTGATAGTAAACCATTGAAATACACAACAACCAATCCTTTTTGTCAATTTTAAAAAAAATTTATGTGTTGTGTGACCTTTTGAAAATGAAAAAATCAAAAACTATTTGTTATTTAAATCATTTATTAGAAATTTATATTTAAAAAATATGTACATTATATAGATTATAATAAAATTTTAAAATTATATTGAAATATTGAGTTTTAAATTATTACTGTTTAATAATTACATTATAAATAATATTACGCTGACTCTTTTAGATCGTGGCATAAAGTCAGTACTGCTGGAATATGATCATCATATTTTGTTGCAATATTATAAAAAAACATTTGGATGAACATCCACGGATTATAAGCAGCTTTGGGGTATTCCAGATCGAAAATGTGGAAGATTTTGAAGCATATATCGAGAGCCTCTAAAAAACATCCAAACTTAAATTTATGATTGTCCAAAATTACGAAAAATTGGTGGAAGTCTAAATCATCTCCAATGACACCTAGTAGTGGTTGCACTTTTTGCTTTTTCAATTTGCTGTCTTTTCGTATCAAGTCCAATTTTTTTGTTAAATCAGAACTATCTTCTGCCTTAATTATAAAATTAGTCTGCGAATCAGAAATAGTAGGCTTTTTGTAGATCACTTTTTGATTCATTTTTTGAAGGGCTGGTATAAGCATAATAGCTGGTAGGAGATATATCATTTGTAAATTGTATGTATCTAAATTTGAAAAGCAAACATTAAGTGAGTGGTTAATATTATGATAAATTAAAATAAATAAAAATTAAGGTTACAAAATATGTTACCTATTGTTAGTTCCTGTTTTGACTTTTGGACTCTTTCAAATAAGGCTTTATTTCTAGGCTCTTTTAAATTTAGTTT
>OY856188.1:178769839-179059839 GCA_963693315.1 Diogma glabrata
TGTCATCACGGCAGCGTTGTCTAGGTCTTGCTCTTCGACGAACACCAGCTGGTTGTTGTTGGGACGCTTTTTTTATCATTCTTTCCAATGGAGCCCTTTCTACATGACCAAACCATCTAATCCGGTTGGATTTAATGAATCCGATTACATCGCAGCCTCCAAGAAGCTGTCTGATTTCATGATTCATTCGGATTCTATACTGATTTTCAGCAACTTTACATGGACCATAAATTGTTCGTATGACTTTCCTCTCGAATGCTGATAGAATTCTACAATCGGAGGAAGTCAGTGTCCAGCTTTCATTTCTAAATGTAAGCACAGGTCGGATTAATGCTTTGTAAAGTGTGAGTTTACACGACCGCGAAAGATGTTTTGATCGCAGAAGTTTTGAGTATGCGTAGAAAACTCTGTATGCGGCAGAGACACGGGCTTTGATATCTGCCTGCATGTCATTTGACGATGTTATTACAGACCCGAGGTATTTGAAGTTTTCCACGCGTTCCACTTCATAGTCGCCAGTATCCAGATTTCCGGGAGGTATGTTCTTAGATGTTGTTAACACTTTAGTTTTGCCGGTGTTGATGCATAATCCAAGCCGTTTAGCATTTCTTTCAAGCTGAGAGAGACTATCCTTAATATCGCTTGTTCTACGTCCGAGAAGCACAATATCATCTGCGTAGCCAAGAACTTGACTAGATTTGTTATATATGCAGTTTTGTGTCTCAATTCGACTTTTTCTTATCGCGTACTCCAGCGCCAAATTAAATAGTATGGGTGCGAGTGCATCACCTTGTCGAACAACTGATGTTATATCGAAAGGATCAGAAACTGACCCTTCGATTACTATTCTACAATTTGATCCCGATGTTGTGAGTTTGCACAGAGAAACAAGTTTCTCTGGGATACCAAGGCATATGAGTGCGGACCAGAGGTTGTCGCGGATGATACTATCATATGCTTGCCTGAAATCAACGTAGAGCTGGTGAATGCTGATGTTGTGCTCCCAAAATTTTTCCAGAATCATCCTTAATGTAAAACATTGATCTGTGGTTGTGCGGTTGGGACGAAAACCACACTGATAGTCACCGATGATAGATTCGGCGAACGGGATGAGTCGAGCAAGTACGACATTAGCTAGTATTTTATATGCAGTGTTCAACAGTGCGATGCCACGATAATTCGCACACTTTAGATGGTCACCTTTCTTATGTAGTGGAATAATTAATGCTGTTTTCCATTCAGCAGGTAGTTCTTCTTGGTCCCAGATTGCAAGAATCAGATCGTATATACGTGTGACCAGAGCTGCTTCTCCATTTTTCAGAAGTTCTGCCGGAATACCATCGAAACCTGGTGATTTGCCATTTTTCAGTTTTTTAATGGCAGCTTCCCCTTCTTCTATTGCTGGGTAAGGGACAAAAATCTCCTCAGTTGATGGAGCAATTGCTCGAATAGGATGAACTTCGTTCGTCCTATTCAGTAGGTCTTGAAAGTGGGATCGCCACACTGCCTGCACATCACGTTCACTTGTTGTAAGTTCATTATTTTCATTTTTGATGGCTGTAGATCTTGGGTGGAAATCTTTTGTCAGATTCCGTGCATTGGCAAAGCACTCTTTTGTATTTCCGTTGGCCGCATGTTGGTTGATGTTTTCGGTGCAGCTCTTCATGTGTTCGCGTTTCTTTTTACGTAGAAGTTTTGCTGAGGCTTTCCTGGCGCATAGATAATCAGCTTGGGAGCTTCGGGTGTTCCTTGTTAACCATTTTTCTCGCAATTTTTGTGTATGTTCAACGGATTGGCGGCACTCGTCGTCGAACCATTCGTTGTGTGATTTCGGTGGCCGCTTACCGATTGTAGTTTGTGCTGCGGCTATAATGGTTGATTGAAGCGTTTGCCATTCTTCTTGTATGTTTAATGGCATCTCAGAAGAGATTCATGCTCTTCTATGTTTTGTGTTATTATTTCCTGATATCTATTCAGCGTTTCCGGATGTTTAAATGCTTCGACATTCCAGCGCACGGCCTTTTTTGCTTATTACTACTAAATGTAGATGATAATTTGCACTTGTACTTAAAGATGACAAGCATATGATCGGTGTCCATATCAGCACCTCTGTATGATCGAACGTCAGTTATACTTGTAGAGTGTCTCTTAGAGATCATGACGTGATCGATTTGATTTTCCGTTCTTCCGTCATTTGATTTCCACGTTGCCTTGTGAATTCTCTTGTGAGTGAAGAAAGTGCTGGAAATTACTAGATCATACATCATAGCCAGCTCGGCTGCGCAAAAGCCGTTATTGTTGCTGGTATGATGCAAGCTGTTAGGGCCGATATGTGTTTTAAGTTCTGCAATCCTACCGATTTGAGCATTAAAGTCACCTACCACGATTTTTATATCGTGCCGCGGGATGTTATTGATGACTTCCTCGAGTTCTAGAAAGAACAGGTCTTTAATATCATCTGCTTTATCTTCAGTAGGTGCATGAACATTGACGATCGTTACATTGAATTTTTGCGTGCGGATTCTCAGTGTGCATAACCGCATATTAATTGGGCAGAAGTCGATAACGAGTTGCATTTTATTAAATTAAACAAAATTATATACGTAAATTTATTATATTTAGAAGAACAGGAAAAAGAAATAGAGAAATTGTTCGTTTATGCAGAAATATATTATTGGATTCATCATCATCTAGCGAGTTTAGTAGGTCAGACAACGAGTTAGATCGCAATGTTTAGAGAGGGTTGATAAAAACAGGGTTGAAAATTTTGTTTGGCAATGTTATAATTAAATAGTCGGATGAAGAAGTATGTTTTCCCATTCGTGTTAAATTTGTGTATCTGGTTATGTTGATGTTTTTTAATTCATTTAATTTATAGTCTTGTTGTAACTTTTGATTAACATGTTTACAGTTTGAAGAATCTACTCATTTAAAAAATTAGTTTGGTGGAAGATTGTATGTTTCCGCTGAAACACAATGCCTTAGGTTTTTATGGTAATACAATTATTTGCAGATGTTTTATTTGAAACCAAAATAATGATTAAAACTTTAAATTTTTAAGGTTGGCCACTAATAAAACACATAGAGAGAAGTTTCAAATTTATTTAATGTTGCACGGTCAGCATTTTATAAACACATTTGCTATATTTTTTTTTAAATATCACCTAGAGTCATCCATTTTCCAACTACAGACGAAGAGTTGCCACAAAAAGGCCGAGGAATTTAGCCAGGTACTGAAATTTATTAAAAGTGAGATGAAGAAATTTTCGGTGCACACCACTATAATTTAAGGAAGCAGCCACATTAATTTCCTTCGCCTCAATGTTCTATCTTCAAGTATAAAATATTTTGTCCGTTTTTTTAAAATTTCGATTTGTCCGTTTAGGTTTCAACCTTTTTTCTCTCAGATTCTTTCATTGAATTTTTCTAGTTTTTTATTGAATTTAATAAATAATTTCTTGGGCTTAGTAGTGTAATTTCTGCTCTCATCTAAGCGACTATATTTTTCGTAGCATTTATAAACTTTGACCGAAAATTTAATTAATTTGTACTATTTTAGATTGCTGGTTTTCCAGGACATGCTACATTGATATAAGAAAGCCTGATCAACAAAGTCGAAACTGTTATGAAAATCGTCATGGATTGATTTCTATAACACTTCAAGACATTTGCGATGCTAATAAAAGATTTAGTGAGTGAAAATTCATAGTGAAAATTCATGATGAAAGAATTTTCGAAACGTCTTTTATAGCACTTAAGCTTCATATTTTAGGTGATGTTGCTTATCCATTAAGAGAGCATATCTTAACACCGTTTAAGAACTATGGAAACCTTGAGTAAAAAAAAAAATCAAAAAACGACATTCCTAAACTCGCGTCAAAATTGAAAATACGTTGGGGTAATTAAAACAGAGGTTTCGGCAACAAATCAGACTAGGCTTTTATGCTGTGAAACAAATGTCCAGATTTGTTCTTACCAGTTGTGTAATTCACAACCTATGCATAGACTATAGCAAACTCTGGAATGATTATGTAAATATCCAATTTCAACCCCTAACCAACCGCTTCACCAAATATCGATGCAAACCAGAATATTGAACAGATATCACTGACTGTTCTGATTCATTGAGGTGAAATACAAGGAGGCACTTGCATGCACATTTATGGACATATAAGGGGCCTTTGATAATTTGCATTTTCAAGGTATTGCTGAAATGGCACTAAAAAAATCTAAACACATACATTTTAGCTACAGAGTCAGAAAATTACAGCTGCACTAGGAAATACATCGGTAGCTGTCAGAGCTTTTAGAGGTTGTCCACAGCGATATTTCAATGATAGCGTAGTGTAACGGCGGACTATTTTCAATTTTTACTCTAAAAATAATTCAGTATTCATATTCAAAGAAATTAGCTAATAATTTAATAATTTATTCTCTTCAATTGTAATAAGTGTAGGGACATTTGTTTGTACTACTGTGAACATTTTTTTTTTGTTGACGGTTAAGTTACGTCATTTAATTAATAATACATGTTTTGCATAAATGATTGTTTAATTTGTAAAAAGTAGAATTGTGGAGAGGGAAACAGGGAACCTGGTGATTTGCCATTTTTCAGTTTTTTAATGGCAGCTTCCCCTTCTTCTATTGCTGGGTAAGGGACAAAAATCTCCTCAGTTGATGGAGCAATTGCTCGAATAGGATGAACTTCGTTCGTCCTATTCAGTAGGTCTTGAAAGTGGGATCGCCACACTGCCTGCACATCACGTTCACTTGTTGTAAGTTCATTATTTTCATTTTTGATGGCTGTAGATCTTGGGTGGAAATCTTTTGTCAGATTCCGTGCATTGGCAAAGCACTCTTTTGTATTTCCGTTGGCCGCATGTTGGTTGATGTTTTCGGTGCAGCTCTTCATGTGTTCGCGTTTCTTTTTACGTAGAAGTTTTGCTGAGGCTTTCCTGGCGCATAGATAATCAGCTTGGGAGCTTCGGGTGTTCCTTGTTAACCATTTTTCTCGCAATTTTTGTGTATGTTCAACGGATTGGCGGCACTCGTCGTCGAACCATTCGTTGTGTGATTTCGGTGGCCGCTTACCGATTGTAGTTTGTGCTGCGGCTATAATGGTTGATTGAAGCGTTTGCCATTCTTCTTGTATGTTTAATGGCATCTCAGAAGAGATTCATGCTCTTCTATGTTTTGTGTTATTATTTCCTGATATCTATTCAGCGTTTCCGGATGTTTAAATGCTTCGACATTCCAGCGCACGGCCTTTTTTGCTTATTACTACTAAATGTAGATGATAATTTGCACTTGTACTTAAAGATGACAAGCATATGATCGGTGTCCATATCAGCACCTCTGTATGATCGAACGTCAGTTATACTTGTAGAGTGTCTCTTAGAGATCATGACGTGATCGATTTGATTTTCCGTTCTTCCGTCATTTGATTTCCACGTTGCCTTGTGAATTCTCTTGTGAGTGAAGAAAGTGCTGGAAATTACTAGATCATACATCATAGCCAGCTCGGCTGCGCAAAAGCCGTTATTGTTGCTGGTATGATGCAAGCTGTTAGGGCCGATATGTGTTTTAAGTTCTGCAATCCTACCGATTTGAGCATTAAAGTCACCTACCACGATTTTTATATCGTGCCGCGGGATGTTATTGATGACTTCCTCGAGTTCTAGAAAGAACAGGTCTTTAATATCATCTGCTTTATCTTCAGTAGGTGCATGAACATTGACGATCGTTACATTGAATTTTTGCGTGCGGATTCTCAGTGTGCATAACCGCATATTAATTGGGCAGAAGTCGATAACGAGTTGCATTTTATTAAATTAAACAAAATTATATACGTAAATTTATTATATTTAGAAGAACAGGAAAAAGAAATAGAGAAATTGTTCGTTTATGCAGAAATATATTATTGGATTCATCATCATCTAGCGAGTTTAGTAGGTCAGACAACGAGTTAGATCGCAATGTTTAGAGAGGGTTGATAAAAACAGGGTTGAAAATTTTGTTTGGCAATGTTATAATTAAATAGTCGGATGAAGAAGTATGTTTTCCCATTCGTGTTAAATTTGTGTATCTGGTTATGTTGATGTTTTTTAATTCATTTAATTTATAGTCTTGTTGTAACTTTTGATTAACATGTTTACAGTTTGAAGAATCTACTCATTTAAAAAATTAGTTTGGTGGAAGATTGTATGTTTCCGCTGAAACACAATGCCTTAGGTTTTTATGGTAATACAATTATTTGCAGATGTTTTATTTGAAACCAAAATAATGATTAAAACTTTAAATTTTTAAGGTTGGCCACTAATAAAACACATAGAGAGAAGTTTCAAATTTATTTAATGTTGCACGGTCAGCATTTTATAAACACATTTGCTATATTTTTTTTTAAATATCACCTAGAGTCATCCATTTTCCAACTACAGACGAAGAGTTGCCACAAAAAGGCCGAGGAATTTAGCCAGGTACTGAAATTTATTAAAAGTGAGATGAAGAAATTTTCGGTGCACACCACTATAATTTAAGGAAGCAGCCACATTAATTTCCTTCGCCTCAATGTTCTATCTTCAAGTATAAAATATTTTGTCCGTTTTTTTAAAATTTCGATTTGTCCGTTTAGGTTTCAACCTTTTTTCTCTCAGATTCTTTCATTGAATTTTTCTAGTTTTTTATTGAATTTAATAAATAATTTCTTGGGCTTAGTAGTGTAATTTCTGCTCTCATCTAAGCGACTATATTTTTCGTAGCATTTATAAACTTTGACCGAAAATTTAATTAATTTGTACTATTTTAGATTGCTGGTTTTCCAGGACATGCTACATTGATATAAGAAAGCCTGATCAACAAAGTCGAAACTGTTATGAAAATCGTCATGGATTGATTTCTATAACACTTCAAGACATTTGCGATGCTAATAAAAGATTTAGTGAGTGAAAATTCATAGTGAAAATTCATGATGAAAGAATTTTCGAAACGTCTTTTATAGCACTTAAGCTTCATATTTTAGGTGATGTTGCTTATCCATTAAGAGAGCATATCTTAACACCGTTTAAGAACTATGGAAACCTTGAGTAAAAAAAAAATCAAAAAACGACATTCCTAAACTCGCGTCAAAATTGAAAATACGTTGGGGTAATTAAAACAGAGGTTTCGGCAACAAATCAGACTAGGCTTTTATGCTGTGAAACAAATGTCCAGATTTGTTCTTACCAGTTGTGTAATTCACAACCTATGCATAGACTATAGCAAACTCTGGAATGATTATGTAAATATCCAATTTCAACCCCTAACCAACCGCTTCACCAAATATCGATGCAAACCAGAATATTGAACAGATATCACTGACTGTTCTGATTCATTGAGGTGAAATACAAGGAGGCACTTGCATGCACATTTATGGACATATAAGGGGCCTTTGATAATTTGCATTTTCAAGGTATTGCTGAAATGGCACTAAAAAAATCTAAACACATACATTTTAGCTACAGAGTCAGAAAATTACAGCTGCACTAGGAAATACATCGGTAGCTGTCAGAGCTTTTAGAGGTTGTCCACAGCGATATTTCAATGATAGCGTAGTGTAACGGCGGACTATTTTCAATTTTTACTCTAAAAATAATTCAGTATTCATATTCAAAGAAATTAGCTAATAATTTAATAATTTATTCTCTTCAATTGTAATAAGTGTAGGGACATTTGTTTGTACTACTGTGAACATTTTTTTTTTGTTGACGGTTAAGTTACGTCATTTAATTAATAATACATGTTTTGCATAAATGATTGTTTAATTTGTAAAAAGTAGAATTGTGGAGAGGGAAACAGGGAACCCTGGTATGTGTATATAAGCGATCAAATTGTTTTGATTGAAGATTAGTATTGAATTAAAAATTAAACAAAGAAGTTTAGTATATAAATTTCAATCAGAAGATTAGTAATTAATTGAAAATAAAACAAAAAACTTGTGTAAATTTAATGATAGAAAAAAATGTAAATGTTTATTCCATAAAATTAAATTATTTGTTTTTCTAAATTGTGATATCGAAGTTTTTTTATTTATTTATTTGAATGTAATGAGTTTTAGTGAAAATTGTTGGATAAATCATTTAGTAAATAAAATGAAAATGAAAAATGAATCTAAAACACAAATTGAAATACAAAAACGTGAAAATAGTTATTCAGGTGAAGTAATATCGAAACGGTTCAACACACTTTTTATACCCAACAGTTACTGTGACGCTTCATTTCAAGACGTTACATGTTGAATGCAAATATTTATAAATTTGATGTCAATTAGCAAGCGGCTAAAGACGCTAATGATATTGCTGGGCTTTGAAGTACAAATAGAAATAATTATTGGCGTATAGATAAATTCGATCAAACTATGAGGGATATATTTCAAGTTGGCAGAACTAATTTAATTATATATAATTATTTAATTATATCATGATGCTTTTAATAAAATGAAGTCACATTTATAAAATGAATTACAGCCTACAATCAACATTTGTTCACTGGACTAGTTTTGGAAAAAGACAACGCAAAAGACAATAAATTAATGTAAGCCTTTTTGTATTTTGATTTGTATAATTTTTGTTGATTTATTTTTATACTGCTAAATTATTTTCTCTGTTAGCTAATTAATAGTTTCTTTACATTTTTCAAAGTGATGTAGATAAATATCATAAATAAGAGATTTGCAAGTGTAATTTGTTTGTCATAGATTCAGTTTTCCGGTTTAATAATATATTTTGTTTTGTTTAAAATAGTCCAATTTTCTCTACAATTGTTTAAAATTTACAAGCATATAAATCCAAATTAATTAATTAATTTATTTTTTTTAATAAACTTAAAACTCGGATTTATCATTTTTTTTAGTGTTAAATCCTCCTCAAGTTATTGGCCACGCGACTGAAGTGAAATCAAAATTCAAAATAATGATAAAATAAAGTAAATAAAATAGTAATTAAAAGTTCTTTAATTTGTGATATTAAAGTATGATCAATACTAATTGTTGTATGATCAGTATATCGCTGATTGCTTATTGCAGTAACAACAATTGCTCAGCACGTGTTGTTCTATGACTGTCTTTAATAGTCGACTTAAAGTTATTAAAGCGTTCTTGCAAAACAGAATTAATTATAGTTGGGAATAATTATAAAACTCATAGATCTAATGCAATGTAAAATGTGTTTATTCAAATCCGTGACCTCATACTTTTTCATTTGGCGTCGATTATTTAAAAACGGACAAGAGAAAAGTTCAAAAACCCATTTAACTAATAATTATTCTTAGATCTAATTTTTGCATTCAAACTTCTTTTGGAAATTATATAAACTATTTAAAATCAATTTTTAAAATAAATACTATGCTAGCAAATCTAATCATTTATCAAATAGGACTTATATCCCTTGTAGAATAACACGATCAACTAATAGAAAAAATATCTACAATTAAATATATCTAAAAAGGAGATCAATGTTAAAATTTCTCATAGATCTCAATCTTTGAATAAAGGAAAACCAAATATTAAATATCATCAATAATAATAAATTTCAACAAATTTGTATGAAAAGAATATCTATAGCACAAAAAAAATGATTAATGGTCTAAGTCTGTTTTTTTTTTCATTTGTGTTTCTTAATTAATCAGAATTTTAATTTTATTCAATTTTTAAAAACTTCCTAACTGTAAATTACATATAAAAGAAAATGGTAAGAAAAAAAAACACATCGTTTTGAAAATCATAAATTAAAATTGTTTTATTTTTTTAAATTCATCCTTTGAATTTCATCACTCCCTTAAATCAACCAATTTTTTAATACAAAAAACATGAAAATAAAATCGAACAAAACCATGTCAACCACAAAATTTATGTTTACCAAACCAACCTACATAATTCCATTTTGGCAAATATTTTTATTTCAATTTATAAACAAAATTGATAGATAAATTTATAAAATAAAACTGAGTATGAATGTTTTGACTAGGGTAATAGGTAAAATTGTTTGCCTTGCCCGAACATGGCTTAAAGGTGGTACGCAAGTGATTCTTAATTTTGCAAGTATTCTTATAACAACCTTTGATGTAGCAAAAAAAGACATAATTTAAGTTGTCCCTTTCTATGTTTTAAGGATTATGATCTTATTTTGAAAACGATCAATAAAAAAGGAGTTTCTTCAAATACACTACGTATATTTATTTTTTTCACCCAAAAAATTTTTATAGAACTACTAAATCTCAATAAAACAATTTTAACACAAAAACTAATAAATTTAATAAAAATATATTTTAAAAATATATAAATCTTTCTCTCATTAAAATCTACAAGACTTCCTGCCGGGATTTCATTATTTGATCAAATTCGATCTTCCGCCAAAAAAAATTCATAAATAAACATAGAAGGAACAACAAAACTGTTTACCTGTTAAAAGGATGATCATAAATTCGTTTAATCTATATATTTTTTACTCTCATTAATCTAATTTATTATTTTTCTTAAGAAAATAAAAGAAAAATTGGAAAAATTAGATCAATTTATTCGGTTACCTATTGGGAATTATTTGCTTAGGTTCGATTCTTATTCAAGACTTTTGTATCCTTTAACTAATTTTTGAATTAAATTCATATTCATCATTAATTCATATTATTCATTTTTTTTTCTTTTCTAAAATTTTTAATTTCTTAAGGTTGATATAAGAAATTTATTGTTTTGATGAAGAATGGAATTACTGAACTTGATTTTTATTGTTGTCAGAGTATCAAATTTATTCTAAAAAAAAAATAGGTTATTAGGTGAACAAGAAACTATAGACAGTGGGAATCGTGATATGAATATGTAAGACTAAGACACAAATGCAAGGAGATTATATAATCGTTTTGAAAGCAAATACGGTCTGAATGTTAATTCAAAAGAGTTTATGCATCGAGCCCTATTATTGAAGTCAATTGAAAGTAAAACATGTTGTAAATTCTAGTAATTGGTCATTTGTAAAATTCATGTTTCTGGAGAAACATTTTTTCTTGGTGAACATTTACATTTGATCAACAAAAAGGATAGTCAGTTGATTTAAAGTACGTGAAACAAATTAACAAAATATTTGTTGTAATGGATGTAAATTTCATTTATTCATTTATTAAACGCTTTTCTTTACTTCACACTATTATATCAAATCTTGTAACGTTAATTTGACTGCCTTATATTCAATGAAAATGAATGAAACTTTGCAGGCATAAGTATAGCCGATGACAATACATGAATATCCTATTAACTAACAATTTTCATTGTTTATTCGTCGTTTAAATAAAAAAAATCGATTTTCATCGGAAATATTCAAATTCTCTCGATCTACTTAACGTAGCGACTTGAAATTTGCACAACATAAAGATCGATAAATAAACTATACAGAATTATGCATTTTACGTTCATAAATTAGGTATTTTCTCGATAAATAAACAATTAATTTCAAAAATTTTCGCCGATTTCGGCCAGCATTTGTATGTTATCAAATTTAAACGCATATCAACGCCGACGCGCACGTAAAGAAGCAGAACGTCAAGAAGAAAATCCAGATGAAGGAAGAAATCAGCTTACTACCACAGTTCAAAATTGTTGTTACGACGATATTGAGGCTGAAGTTAACACTTTTGCAGACAAAGTATGTGATATTTTTACGAAGCAGTGCTATCCCAAGCAAGTGTCAAACTACCAGATTCCAATCCGACCTCCATATTGGATGCCGCCGAATTAACAAATACAGTTAGAATTTGTCACCGCAGCCTTACAATTTGTCACCGCTGCAAGTCACACTTTTAGAAGCAACAAAACAACTCCACCTGCTAAAGCTTACTGGAATCATTTAGACCCAGGCGACATCCCACCAGAAATTCAGGCACTTTCTCAAGCTGAACAACGTCTTTTGTCTCGGATTCACCCTTCTCTTAAAATTGTCAAGTTTTCTATTAGCTAGGGTTTCTCAAACGGGATCCCGGGATCCCGTTTTCCCCGGGATTCCGGGGTAAATTTTCATCCCGTTTTTCACGCGATTTCATCCCGGGATCCCGGGTATTCCGCTAATTTTTATTAACATTTTTTGTACTTTTTTCAAAGATATTAAAAGTTTTCTCACTCGTTTTCTCACTAATTCTTTTCCCTCAGTAGTAATTAATTTCGTTCAAAATTAGGAAAATGTTTCTTTTGACACATATGGTATCATGGTTTCTTTCAAGTAGTTTTTATAAAAAACACTAATTCAGCTTCTGTTTTAAATCTTATTTATTTTTTAAATTTTAATTTTTATTTTTATTTTATAGTTCGCCTCATTGGCATCATCGGAAACTTTTAAAAAAATTTTTAGAAAATTTGGTTAAAACATTTAACTAACTTAACTATTTGACATTCACTGACAATGGTCTGTGGTTAAAAGGCTAAAAATTTAAATACGAACTAATTTTAAAAAATTATTTTTCTTTTGTTTTGGTTATTAAGAGCGCATTTGATGTTTTTTGAACTACTTGAAAGAAATTGAATAATTATCAGCATTTCACAATTTTACATATTGGGTATCATGGTTTTTTTGTATGGTTATTTTGACACATATAAACACAACAAATTAAAACCAATCAAACTTAAAATAAGTAGTTTTTTCTGAGAAATCTACCTAAAACTTGCGTTTCATTTCTCTTAATTTATGTTTAATGGTTCTCTTGGACGGATGGTTCAATGGACGTTTCGTCACGAAAATTCGGACAAAGTTGAGTGATGGCGCCATTGACAACCTAGTTTTTTGAAAAATTGTTTAAAAATTAGTATTATGAATTTATTTTTGTTTTGTTTTTATTTATTCTTTTTTATTTAATTTTTGAAGTTTTTCTAATTAAAAATAATGGAAATTTCAAAATCAATGGCGCATTTTCTGTGTTGTTTTAATTTTACACATTTTTCTACCACCCAATTAGAAAAATCTAGCTTTTTGGCGTTTCCCGGGATTTCCCGGGAATTTAATATTTTGTGTCCCGGCTTCCCGGGATTTGAATTTCTACGGGAAATGAGAAACCCTAGTATTAATTTAACAGAAATTTATGTGAGTTTTCAGCCACCTTAGCACTTTGTTATTAGAACATTTTTTGCTATGTTAAATATACATAAATTTACAAACTCATTTCTGTACAAAATGACATAGTTTTTTGTAAACAAAATATAATATTTTGTTATTAACAACATAGCCGATTTTTAAAGATAAGTTAGTTTAACAAACATATATGTACTTTTAATATAGCTTTTTTATAAACGACATTGTTTTTAGTAAAAAAAAATAATATTTTGTTATACCAACATAGCCAATTATAAAGATTTAATTAGCCTAACAAAGGCATATGTACTTTTAATATATTTTTTGTAAAACTTTTATTTCACTATGTAACTTTGCTAAGTGAAAACAATAGAATTATTTGTTATTCATACATACTAATGAAGTGACTGCCATAATTAAAATAACTATATATTTTATAGAACCTTGGTTAAAATTAACAATTTTGTACCTTTGGACTCCTTCTAAAATTGGGAATAAAAACACTTTTTCAATGTACTCAAATTAAATTTATTTATTAACAATGATTTTATTAATACTTATATATATAATATAAAATTGGATTTTAATTACACAACTTAATTATATAAATTAAATTGTATTATTATTAGTTAAGTCACCTTAATGTATATATTTAAGTTAAATGAACAATTTTATTATGCATAAGTTTTATTTATAATGTATTATAATTAATTTAGTTATTAAAATTTATTTATCATTATAATTTATTTATGTATTTATTTATTAATTATTCATTATAATATATTTTGTTTATTATAAATGCTTATAAAATGGTTGTTTAATATAAAAATATTATCCCGAGAAGAATTGTAATTAACATTTAAAATGGAGGTATATAGTTTTAATAAATGTATTTGTTTTATTAAAATTTGCATTTCGACTATAATAACTTCAGCTAATACAAATCAAAAACATTAAATAATGTTTAAAATTCGAATAGATTATAGAAGTTGATTATTTTAAATCTAAAATCTAGAAAAAGAAAACATATCATATACGATGGATAAAACAGATTTAAGATAACTAAGATTCCTTAAACTATTTAATGAAACTGTCGGTTATGGATAATGTAGATGGTGTTACTACAGATTGTTGTCTCTCAAAATATTTCTTGAAATGGGTAAATAAAATTTTTATTTATGGTATTCGAATATGTTGCGTTGTCGTTGCCAAATTAAAATCAATCTGAGCCAATTAATTCAGTAAACAAAATTGAGTATATTTAATTCAGAAAATAGTTGGAATTTTAACTTTAATTTACTTAAATTTTTATATAAAGCTATATTTTTCAAAGTTAAAAATCAGATTATAAACTCAGATTATTTGAGTGTATAAACTCAGATTAATTTAGTTCAGTTAACAAAACCGTAAAAAATTTTAACAAGCGGAAAACATTTAAATTTAACTCACCGATTCTTTATTCTCCTCCTCTCCTGAAATTTATATATGTAATGCTCGAATTGCATCTTTTCCCAGTATTTGTTACCCTTATAAACTTTACTTATATCATCTTGTGTTATAATAATAATAAGTTTTCCGCGAATAGGAATCGAACTATCAGGATTTCAAAAATAATAATATATAATATTAATTTAAATTTAATATATAATATAAATATAATTAAAGACAAGTAAATGCTTCATAAAAAGATTGAATTGCTTACCTGTTAAATTTTTAAGTAATTTTATGTTGTATATTATCCTTTTCTTTAGCAATCTATAAAGTGTTTTTTTAGGTTGCAAGAGATGTTTTTTTCATATCCAAGCACAAAGAAAACACGTTACAAATGGAATTAATTTTAAATGCAATCCTTAAATGAATTTTGAGATTTTACAAAATGTTCTCTTATTTTAAAATAGCACTACATACTTATAACAATTCTTTCAATTTAATTAACATAGTGCTCCGTTACTTCAACTTAGCCTCGTAAACTCAATTTCTCTTAACATAGCGCTCTGTTATTATAATATATGCTTAACAGAGTATATGTTAAATATTTTTACCATTGTTAATAAAAATAAACTACCGCTATGTTAAAGTAACTGGAGCCATGTAGTTTTAACAAAACCAATGTTTGTTTAAAAAATGTATTTGCTTAGGTAAAATAACGAAGCGATTTTTGTATTAATAACATAATTGTAAAAAACTAGAAAAGTCAATTTTATTGAAACGTAACATAAATTATGTTATTTTAACAAAAATATTTTAATAAAACCAATTTTCTTAATATTACGTAGCTTTTTTTCTCAGTGTGCAATCCTTTTTGCCTTGGACAATTTTGACGTCATTTCAAAACTTCATACGTTTCTACCTCGATCAACCTTAGATGCTGATATTATAGTAGTAACGGGACGCTTAGAAAGCGCAAATTCTACTCGAGACTACACTGTTTCCAGAACTAAATTAATCGCAGCTTTAAAATGGCTTAAATCAAATAATCCATTGTACCGAGAAGTTGTTATTTATGAAAATGCACACCTTGATGCTCGTGATTTGATTCGACTATCAAATCATGGCCCAAGTAATGAAGATACTGAAGGTCCTAATGAAAATGCGGAAATTATATCGGAATATGTGTCTATCGTCAGTAGCTCACGCATTATCCATGCATCGTGGCATCAAGGAATAGTATTTTGTGTATCTAGTTGCACAAAGTTGATTTTTTCCGCACGCGTCGTAATTAAAATATACGACAAGTGCGGAAAAAATCAATTTGTGCAAATAGTTGCACACAGCGTTTTTTGCAATCCCGAAAACACAATTAAACAAAATTATTCTGCAACCAAATTTTTTACAATCAACATTCATATTAAAATATAAGTAAACATTTCTATTATCAACTTAGCATTGAGACAATTTTCTATGAAACAGTGCGGAAAAATAAAACAGTGCGGAAAATCTCACTTTTTGATATTGTTGACAATATCGAAATACGTTGAATTGTGATTCGGAATTGCAAAAAATAAATTAACAAATGTTAAATTCTGTGCTGAAAAATGTGTTGAATTCTTATAAGAACGTGACAAAATAGAATTTCCGACTGTTCAAGGAGTTGATGACTAAAAATAAAAAAATAAAAAAAAAATAAAAAAAAAATAAAACAAATATCAAAAAAAACTTGAAATATTTGAAAAAAATTTTTTTCAAGAAACGCTTTTCTTTACTTCATTGTTATGCAAACTGTAAAAAAATTACTAAAAAGCAAAAAATAAAAATAATTCCAAGACTCAAATGAATTTTCTAAAAACCTCTGTAAAAAAATTCAAAAATAAAAATAATTCCAAAACTCGAATAGATATTCCAAAAAATTTTGTAAAAAAATTCAAAATCGAGAAAATCTGACACATTCGTTAAAGAAAAGCGTGGGACGCTAATAATCCTACACGCGAAACATTGACGCAATTGCGACTACTATCATTACTATTTACTTTCTATCATTTTGTGACTAGAAGCATCTCAAAGCATCATGTTTAGGATTTAAAGTTGTCAATTGCATGCGGTTTTTATATAAGAATTTTGAATTATATTTTTTTGTGTATATTTTTCGAATAATTTCTTTCAACGATGTAGTGCAATGATATAATTGTTTTATTTTTCATTCATTTATAATCACAATTGATAGTAGTCGCAATTGCGTCAATGTTTCGCGTGTAGGATTAGCGTCCCACGTTTTTCTTTAACGAATGTGTCAGATTTTCTCGATTTTGAATTTTTTTACAGAATTTTTTGGAAAATCTATTCGAGTTTTGAAATTATTTTTATTTTTGAATTTTTTTACAGAGGTTTTTAGAAAATTTATTTGGGTTTTGGAATTATTTTTATTTTTTGCTTTTTAGTAATTTTTTTTTCTACTCCTATCACAGTAAATTATAAATTACATCACACTATCCATGACATGTAAATTGATTATTTAAAATAGCGTGCGGTAAGTAAAAAAAAGCATGCGGTAATGGATTTTCATATATATAATATATTACTGCACGCTTTTAATAAAAAGAAAAATTTTTATTTAAAGAACTATTTGATTTTTAAAAATTAAATATTTCAATTCATTTTGACACAGAATAATGCAAAGCTTACCACAATTTGTAAACTATTTGCATTTAATTTATAATTAGTAGTTCATTTTTTCAAGTAATTATATGCGTTTGGGCATTAAAACAAAGTCGTAGAAAAAGTATATAACAAATCTCGAGTTGTAAAGCGTTTTTCATGCTCGTGAAGATACTGCACTCGACGCTACGCGTCTCGTGCGCAAAATTTTCCCTCGCATGTAAAATGCTATTTACAACTCTTTTTTTTTTTAATCGTACGGTTTATTCAACATCAAAATACATTAAATTTTATTTTTCAGTCCATGTAACCAATCAATAAATTGATCAGATAAACAAAAAGCCTCTTCAAAACATCCATTGAATTTAGTTAAGTTACATTCTTGAGATATGTGATTGACTGTCTGAAATTCCTTACCACATTCACATGATGGATAATCCACCAGACCCCATTTATGTAATGTATAGTTTGATCTACCATAGCCTGTTCTAATACGATTTAATTTCACCCAATCATTTCTATTTAGTTCAAAACCATTTAATTTCACATTAGGGTTTTGAACAAATGTACCATTTAATGGAAGGTTGTTGTTCCAAGACATCAGCCAGAATTCTTCAGAGTTAAAATTTTGTGAAATAAGTTGTTTAGCAGTGATGTACGGTGGTGTTCTACATAAACTTTGATCAGGAGCTTCCAAAAATAAATCAAACAATAAAGAATTGTGAACTTCTGAACTTCTTTGAATGGTATTGAATAACATTTCCTTACGACGAATGTCTGGTGGTGGTATATTTGATAAAACAGGTAACCAATTCAAAGGTGTTGATTTAATAGCACCAGAAATTAATCTCATTGCACGATTCAGTTGAATATTGATTTTTGGTGTATGAGCACTGTTCATCCAGATTGAAGAACAATATTCAGCTGTAGAATATACTAATCCTAAAGCAGCAGTCCTTAAAACATTTGCGTTTGATCCCCAAGTTGTACCAGCAATTTGTTGTAACTCTAAATATGTAATATACTAATTACAGTATGCATAATAATGAAGTAAAGAAAAGCGTTTCTTAAAAAATTTTTTTTTTCAAATATTTCAAGTTTTTTTTAATATTTTTTAATTTTTTTTACGATTAGGTAAGATTTCTGCTTTTAATATTTGTATTTACAAATTATCAAATAATTATACACAGTTGAAAAAGTAACTGCAATATTTAAAGCAAGTCTTGCAATAGGAGCTATGCGTTGCAGGTTATTATTGAATTTTAAAGTAAATGTTGCATTAAACCTAATTTCAAAGCATTTCTTTAAAATTTAAAACAACTCTTGCATCATAATTTATTTCTATAGAACTGCTAGAAGTTTTAATGCACCTTGCTACAATTTAATACATTAATGAAATGTCAAAACAATGGTGATGTTCTAAATCCTGCTGCTAATTCTGATATGGAAAATACTTTGCAAGAGATCTATCATCAATTAAGAACCAACAAAGAAGAAATGAACCGTCGTTTTGACTTATTGGAGCGTTCTATCGAAATTATAAATGCTGTTGCTAAAGAAAATAAAGTTTTGAAACAAAAAATCAATGATTTGGAGTTACGTTTGGATTACCACGATCAAAATCTTTTAAAAAATAGTATTGATGTCATTGGTGTTCCTTTACTTGAAAATAACAATACAGAACATACCATCAACATTCTATTTGAAAAAGGATTGGAAATACCATTTAAAGAAGAATACATCGTAAATTGTTTTCGCACAAAAGCTCACTCACCGGATAAGCCAGGAAAGATTATAATTAATCTTCAAAACACTGTAATCAAGAAGTTAATCATTTCAAAAATCCGTAAGCTTAAACACATTCCAATATCTATATTTGACGTTTCAAGTCGCTCAAGAATATTTATCAATGAAAGTTTAACAGCATACAAGAGAAATTTATATAACCAGGCCAAGGAAATTAAAACTAAAAAACATTACAAATATTTATGGGTGCGTGATGCCAAAATTATGATGCGGAAAACTGATGGAGATGCAATTCAATATATTCGTTCACTACAGGACCTAGATAAAGTATAATTTTTAATATTTTTAAATTATAAAACTAGATAGTATTTTTCTATGGATAATATATTTAGTCCTATAGGTTTAAATGTAAGTAATTCTAATTCAAATATTGTCTCTTCTTGTAGTAATTCCGTTGCATCTGACGTCACCACAAATAATGTTGTAATTAGTGAAAATTTAATTGTTCATCAAAATATTAGAAGTATGCGGCAAAATTTTAATGAGTTTTTGTGTAATATTCAAAGTCTTTGTAAGAAGCCATTAATAATTTTTCTCAGTGAGATTTGGATCAATGATAATGAGATAAGTAACTTTAATAATCTAAATGATTTTGACCTTTATGCTAAGTGTAATCCTAATAATCAAAATGCTGGAGTTGCAGCCTATATTAGTAATACCATGCATTATACTGTTGATTTGTTGCCTATGCAAAGTGCTGATGGGATTAAAGTAGATTTTATTTTGGAAAAGGAAAAATGCTCAGCCATTTGTTTGTATCGAATGCATTCTTTTTCAATTAATTCTTTTTTGGAAGAATTGAGTAATTTAATTTCATCAATCAAAACAAAAAATCTTTTTATTCTGGGGGACATTAATATAGACACCTTATCTTCAAACCAAGCCAGTAGAGATTATCTAACACTAATGTCCTCATTCGGTTTAAGCTCTTTTGTCAATGAGATAACAAGATCTGAATCATCAACTTGTTTAGATCATATTTTTGTGAGGCAAAAATTACAATCTAAACTAATACTGTCTTCCAACGTGTTGAATCTTGAACTTACTGACCATAGCTCTACTTGGTTGAATTTAAAAGTAAAAGCACCTTTAAAGGATTCTTGTGATGCTGATATTCTACCTACACCTGTATTAAACATAGACGAGTTAAATAAAAATCTCAGCATAGAATCTTGGGACAATGTTTTTTCTGCCTTGGACGTCAACATCGCTTATGACAATTTTATGGCAATTTTAAACCGACATTTATCTATTTCCAAATCATTTTATTTAAATAAACCTCGTGATAATAAATTTAAAGAATGGATATCGGATGGATTGTGTAAAATGATAGTAGATAAAAACAGATTGTATGTAAAGCACAAACGACATCCACTTAACAGTAAATTGAAAACAAGGTACCTAAAGTTTAAAACAGAAGTGTCTAAGAGGATCAAACATGAAAGATTTTCTTACTACGAACGTTTATTTGAAAAAAATAAAAATAACCCTAAGAAACAGTGGAAAATTGTCAAAGATATCACAGGTCAGAAGAATAAACCATCCAATCTAAGTAAGGTAAGAGATGAACAAGGAACAATTCATGAAACTGAATCCTCTATCGTTGAGCTGTTTAACAGTTATTTCACTGCCATTTCGGCCAAGCTTAAAACAGATCATATTGAAACGGTTGTATGCGATTCTGCTGAAAAGAATGATTTAATTTATTCCAATTATTCTGAACCCTCCAACTGTTTTTTCACCCCAATTACACAAGACGAAGTTAGAATAATTATCAGTGATCTTGATAATTCGGAATCATCCGGTTATGATAGCATTACAAATGCTTTAGTTAAAAAAATTTCTCAGCACATATTAGAACCTTTAACATACATTTTTAATCTGAGTCTTACAAGTGGGATATTTCCTTCAAGCCTTAAGAAAGCAGTTGTGATTCCTCTATTTAAAGGTGGTGATGCGTTAGATATGACCAATTACAGGCCAATATCACTGTTGCCTGTTTTTTCTAAGATCCTTGAAAAATGCGTCAAAGGAAGAATGATGTCCTTCCTTCGTAAAACAAAATTTTTGAGTAACTGTCAGTATGGATTTCGTGAAGGTATAAGCACAGAAGATACTTTGATTGATTTTTTAACGAAGTTATATTCAGGCTTAAACACCAATAAGAAGGTAGCGGCATTATTTATTGATATAACTAAAGCATTTGATACCGTTGATCATATACTATTACTTAATAAATTACTATCATCTGGTTTTAGAGGAATTGTTCTGCACTGGTTTAAATCTTATTTAACAAGTCGTACGCAAAGAATAAAAGTAAATAATACTTTTAGCCATGATATTGAGATTACGGCCGGCGTTCCTCAAGGCTCAGTCTTGGGACCAATCTTATTTTTGGTTTATATAAACTCACTCTGTAAACTTGAGATGGAAAGCTCATTGTTCGCCTTTGCTGATGACACTGCTTATCTGTATTGTTGTGATGATTGGACGACTGTTATGAACAAAATGAATAACGATTTAGTTAAACTCAGGAAGTGGTTCAATATTCATGCAATGGTTCTGAGCTCCAAAACTCGGTATATGACATTTGGTTTAAGTAACGATCATAGTAGCCTCTCAAACGCATTTATATATCATTCTTCAGGCTGCTTGAATATCAATCACTGTTGTAATAAATGTATCAAAATTGACAAAGTGTTAACTTTCAAATATTTAGGCTTAATCTTGGATACAAAATTGAAATTTTTACCCCATTGTGAAAAAATTCGTAATGAGCTTTATTCGTCTATATCTAAGTTGTTTATTTTGCGTGATGTTTGTCCTCGTCAGATGCTGAGATCACTGTACTTTTCTCTTGTAAATTCTCGACTTGAATATGGACTGGTATGCTGGGGAGGTTCATATCTGATTAATATAAAATCACTTATAACAGCTCAGAAGTTTGCTCTACGTGTAATTCATTTCAAAAAACCTAGAGAACCGTCGTTTCCACTTTTCATGAAAGCGAATATATTGCCCCTAAGACACCTTTACGTTTACAAAGTTTTGAGAGTTTTTTTCTTGAGAGGTGGCTATAATATAGTTAAAACAATTGAGCAGTACAATCTTAGAACGAACACTAGATGTTTGATCGAATTTACCAGAAAAGAAAACTGTCGTCGCTTTTATTCTTTTATGGCCCCTTTCCTCTACAATATTTTACCTGAGTCTGTAAGCGATTCTCGCCCTATTTTCTTGTTCCTGAAAAATCTAAAAAAGTGGCTTTTTACAAAGACTAATATTGAAATCTATTTTTAGTAATAAGTTTTACATAGGCTTAAAATTGCATTTATAACTTTGCTTTTCTGCATACATCAATACTTCGTTTCTCTCTTGTTTTCTTTTATATTATTTCATCAACTCTTCTTTTTTCAATTATTTTATATCTATTAACCTACAATCCTATATTTCAATTATATATTAAGAATATTTTTGTTAGTTTTATAACCAATAATGCACCTCACGCAAGTTGGTAGCTATAATTTATTCAACTTCTTCAATGTTGGAGCATTTGCAATAAGCGCTTTACGCACTTCTAAATGTTCTTAGTATTTTACCATCTTATATCATATTTTTGCATTTTTAGTGTTTTATTGTTATTGTTCTACATTTTAATTAACTTTTTTTTGTATTAACTATTATGATTTTTATGTAAAACTGTATTGATTAAGATTAAATGTATTATTGTATATATATGTTTGGTAAAATAAAATAAATAAATAAATAAATAAATAAATTTCAAAATTCACTAGAGTATTATCCATTTTAGAAATATATACTTAAAATCGTTTCATGTATGTTTTAGTTATCGCTTCTCAGCTGAAAGTCTATAATAATAGTGATTAAGGTGGTATGTATGTTTTAATTTTTTCCGTTGTAATTTTTTTATTTTAATTTGATTAATTTAGGCAGGTGCGTAATAATCAATGTAACTCGAAATTATGATGTAATTTGCATTAAAATGTCATACTAAAAAAGATGTTGCCCGTAATTTATTTAATGCAAATAACAGACATTTTTAAACAACAAGCTTTTTTATTTTACTCCAAATACTCTGTTAAATATTGATGCAAAGAGCATTAGTTTAACTTTATATAGCAAGCTTTGTATTGTTTTGTAATGGAAACTTCCGTAGGACCTATATGTGTAGCAATTTGAATTACATATTCAATTTTTTTTAACTGTGTAGTCATAATAATATGTCAATAAGTTCATTATTTTAAAATACATATTAATGATTTTTATATTACCTTAGAAGTAATATAATAATCATTAATAAAAAATTTAAAGGGGCCCCGAGAATATTTTAGTATTTTATAAGAAAATCGCGACTGCTAAACGGTTGACAACCACTGGTATAGTATACAATAATTGACTTCAATTTACACTGGTATAACATACAATGATAATAATTGACAAAGTGTCAGCCTTTGATTTCACATTGATTGGAACCAATCAATAATGACTATACACTTGTGTCTTATACCCAATTTCTCCACACAAAGGTAAATTTAATTCACACAATGGTTAAATTTCACTCGAGCTAAATTGGGTTAACTTTAATAAAAGAATTGAATTTTCTCGCACCAAAAAATTTCAAGTTAAATTTAATTTACCTACAGGTTAAATTTAACTAGTCATTTGATCACCAGTCAAATTTTAAGACGCCCGTGTTTAGTGGTGGCGTGTTCAGAAGGAAGTAATAAAACGTTCAAATTTTGAGATATTTTAAATAAAGATTTTTTTATCGTTATAAAATTTTTTTTTATTGTTATTTATTATTATTATAGTTGTTATATATTATTGTTAAAGTTATAATATTATTTGTAATATTATTGCATATAGTATATAGTACTGTTATAGTGCATAATTTTTTTATTGTTATATTTATATAGTTGTTATAGTTGAAAATAAAATAAAGATTATCTAGAGGGAATTATGCAACTAAAGTTTTGCATAAACTGTGTATACTTGTATTTCCACATACATTTGTATTGTAATTTGTAGGCAACGACAGAATTAAATTTAAATATGGAAACATTTTTTCGCTAGGTTCCGCTTAACCAAAGATACGTTTACCTCATGGTTTGGCGGAATAGAAGAGGAATTGTTTGTCAATTACAACAAGTTAAATTACTAGAGTTGAGTTGAAAAAGTAACTGCAATTTTTAATGCAATCTTTCTTATATGAGTTATGTAAATCAAGTTATTATTGAATTGCACAGCAAATGTTGCATTAAAATTTAATTTTAATAAATATATCTACAAATTTTAATACCACTCTTGCATCATAATTTATTTTTTAAAAAACTGCTTGATGTTTGGATGCAACCTGCTACAATAATAAATAAATATTCGTATTTTTCGTTAGGTGCAAAAATGTTAATTTATCTTCATAGACTTTATTCTTTGTTTATTTGTTTTGGGATATAATTTTTATTTGTAATTTTTAAGTTTTTGACATAGCGTCACTGTTTGAATTCGTTTTTTTTAGTGCGGTAAAAATATTTTGGATTGAAATTAGAAATGAGATTAGATTAAGTTTTTAAATTTTAAACTGAGCACTGTTGATGACGACATTTGTAAAAAACAACGAGGTCAGCAACAGTGCGACGATGTTGTAGGGAATCAAGTTTTGATGTCAAAGTTCGATCACCCACAATTCGTATAGCTCGCTTTTGAACAGAGTCCACGAGGGCCAAGATGGAAACAGATGCCGCTCCCCAAACTGGACAACAGTACTCCATAAAGGGACGAATATAGGACTTATTAACATGGAGCAATTGGTAAAACTAGTTTTAATGTTTATATATATACCTTTTGTATTATATTCTGTAACTGTAAATTAAAGAAAGTTAATTAATTCGTAGTTTTATTTTCATTAAACTTATTAAAACTAAATTAAATTAATGCCAAAGCTCAGATATATAATAATATATATGAAAATTCAATTATTTCAAATAACGAACCTAAGATATCAAACCATCAGTTTTTTTAAGAAACAAAAATGTTATCAATGTTTTTTAAGAATAATATTTCACACGCCATGACACCTTTTCAAGTAGACGAAATTTGTATCTTTATTTCTAATAAATCTGCATTTTCATTAATTATATTATGAAATTTAAACTAAAATACTCCATTTTGTTTACAATAAATTAAATTATTAAAATATCACAATTTCACAAAAAAACAATTTTTTATTTTTCAAAATGGCCGATAGAAATAAGCACTAAATCCAAAACAAAATGAATAGAAAATAAACCGGCATAAATTAAACGAACATAAAATAAAAAATCTATAATATAATAGCCGTACGTCTATCCTTCTATACGAGCGTAACGGGTACCTTATCTATCCTTTAGTCCATAGTTCAAATATAGTTCAAATTGGTATATTGGTAGCGCGCTCGACTGATGATCATAAGATTGAAAGTTCGACCTGAATATTGCGAGTTTTTTTTTATTTTTTTTTAAATAACATTAAAATTATTGTTTTTTTACACACTTTTATTTTATTCATATTCATACATACATTTCGTTTTACGATAATGCAGTTTTTAAATTTTTATTTTAAATAACATTAAAATTGTTTTTTTTTATTCATAAATTCATTATTTTCTTTAAATAACTTTAAAATTATTGTGCTTTTTTATTTTATTATTCATGAATGAATTCATATAAATAAATAATTCATATATAAATAAAACTTATATAAAATTTTGTTTTTGGATACTTAGAATTATCGATAAAGTAGTTCTTTAAAGTTAGTTAAAAAGTTAAGTTGTCTTTTGCCATAATTTGTTCAAATTAAAATCATTAAAATCATTTCGATATTTACATTTCGATATTAAGAATAACAACAACTACTATAAATAACATTAAAATTATTGTTTTTTTACACACTATTATTTTATTCATACATACATTTAGTTTTACGATAATGCAGTTTTCATAGCATTTTATTCCACTGTCATTTCCCGTTTCGTTCAAATTATTATATAATTTCGATATTAACAAGAAAATTAATTAGTTTTTTGACAGGCAGTGCTAAAAATCATATAATAGTGGTTTCCGATAATTATTTGCCATAATTTCATTCCTGTGAACTAAATTAAGGAAAAACAAAAACTACTATTTGAGTATGTATTTCTCTTGCAATATAACAGCTTTATCATAAAAGATCGTGTGATGTCATTTTGTTTAGTTATGAATGCAATCATGTTATAGAATGCATTTAGGGGATTTTATTTTTTTATTTTAATTAAGTTACATAATACATATATTTATAATTTTTGTTGATGTTTTATTAATAAAACCTTTTTTATTTTGAATTAGTCACAAGATATGTAATATTTATTATGAAAAATAGATCGAATTTTTTTTAAAGGAATAATAACCTTTTTTTAAAGGAATAATTTTTACATTAAATAGTAAAGTTGGTAGATGGTTTTTATAATAAGTTGATTAAAAAAGAAAAGAGGAAACAAATTGATGAAAGTACATGATTAAAGGTCTATTTCCTCACTTTTTGACACAACATTTCGTAAAATACTAGCGCTATTATGGCAGGACCAGAACCAGAAAATTGTTCTTTAGTACAGCGAACATAACAGCATAGAAAAATATAGAATTTTAACAATTTTTAAAAACAATGTAGGTTGAAAACATTTGATATTTTTATACAAAAAACAGTTTAGGTTATAATATACATTTTCAAACATTAATAATTTAAACCGATTTAATAAAATGAACTTTAAGAAACTCAGTACGAAATTTCGTTGTCATTGTCGATGTAAATGTAGAAATGTCGATGTCGATGTAAAAATCATAGAATATTTTTTTTCCATCATTATTTTTGCATAGCTTCATTTTCTGCAAATAAAATATAGAAGAACAAAAGCTGCTATTTCAGTATTTTCTTATTATTATTATTTTCAACCATTTGTCATTAATCGTATAAAAATTTATCGTTAACCTCACGATGGTTTTTGTAGAATTATAGTTAAGCAGAAGGTACACACAGAATAGATTAGAAGAGGTTGGATTATGATGGATAGTACTTAGTAGTTGTATCAAAGCCGGATGAAAAGAGCAAGAGTGTATTGGTGTGCGTAGGGAGGGGGAAAGGAGGGAGGGCGGGGTGGGGGGGAGGGGCGGAGCCCGCGGGATACCCCCTAGTTTTATATATTTGTGCAATTAATGCCCTTGACCAAAACCATGTCACATTCAATTTTGTTTCAACATATCCCCGTCAATCTAGTTTTTCTTGTTGAAATAAGAAAGTTGAGATATTTTGTTTTCCTCTATATCTAGATAAAATTTATTTCATTTAAATTCAATTGATTAGATTTATATATTATAACAACAACAACATCAAAAAATTCAGTTGTAATAATAGTAGTAGATGTTGTTAAAATATTACTACTACTTCCACTTGTTGTTATACTATTTATTCCCGGTAATGGCATTTTGAAAATTTTTTTTTATTTTCTCTAAATCAACAAACAATTTTTTTTTTAATCAAAACAAGAAACACGAAATTCCAATTAGAAATGTTTATGTAATATATTCTCGAAATACTACAACAAAAATTGACATTTGTTTTTTTTTTAATGTAAGAGTATCCTCTTACATAATTATACCCAACTATATATACAACTTGTTGATTAGATCGTTTCCTATTTAACATTACAAAAAACAAATAAATTTTATAAACTTTAAAAATGTTAGTAATTTTCATCGACTAAAATCATTACGGTTTAATTTCATTTTAATTTTAATTGAAAAAAAGTAATAAAAACAAAAAACGACGCAACAATGTTGTATCGAATTGAAAACCATAAATTACGAGAGTTTCAAGAGAAAAAAAATTATTTTCCTGATTTTTCAATCTTTTAATTAGAAAAATTGAATTATTTTTTAAATATTATTATATATTATTGAAGCACTTGGTTTGAAACACATTTTAAATAACTTTTATTGAGTAATAAGACACTTTAAATATGGTAAATTATTAAAGTCAACACGAGCAACAGTTTCACATGTTATCTGTCTGAAATTTCAATTTTCCACCTATTGGTTCATCACACATACCGAATAAAAAATCTTTGGGGAACGCGGTCTTTGATCTGGAAACAATCAACAGCTGTGTTTTGATAGAGTTGAAATTGATCAGGTTTTGGTTACCCCAATCGGCGACTTTATTTACGTTTATGGCAGCGTCTCTCCGGGCGGGATTAATTCGTTCGTGCATTTCACTTTTTGAAGGAAGGGGCTCAAACGACTTGTGCAGAGTACTATCATCTGCAAAACTATTTATTGGGTTGCTGGTGATTTTCAACAATTTGTTGATATAAATCAAAAATAGGGTTGGGGACAATACTGAGCCTTGAGGTACACCAGCGTTAATTAGTCTAGACTCAGAAGAAAATCCGTCTAAGGAGACCGAAATGTATTGGTTGCATAGAAAATTTTGAATCAGCTTTACAACATTGGGATGAAAACCGTACGCAACGATCTTGTTGATTAAGTTGGCATGCCAGACTCGATCGAATGCCTTGGAGATGTCTAAAGCGATAACGTATGTTTCACCACCTTTATCAAGTATGCTGTTCCAACAATGCGCTTCATAGTTTGATAGATCGGTAGTTGATCTTTTGTTTCGAAAACCGTATGGGCTGTCGGCTTAAATGATTTGCTTCCAGAAATTTTGAAATGTGTGTATTAATATAATGCTCGTAGACTTTGGATAGGACCGATAGTAAAGATATTGGCCTATAATTTGAGATATCGGATTTTGGTCCGTTTTTGGGACGGGCTGAACATTTGTCAACTTCCAGCACGAGCGAAATATATCAGCAGCCTTGCTCTGACATTCGATAGCCTTCGTTTTACACCCAATTTCGATAGCCTTCGTTTATTTGGTACTCGGAAATTCGAAGACGAATAAACGCTATCGAATATTTTATTTGACATATAAAATATTAGATAGCGCAACAATATTTTTCTAAATTATTTTATAACGTTATTGTGTTTGAATTTTTTTTATCGTTTTTGTATTCGCCTACATTTTCTGGTCGTTTTTAAATTCGAAAAGAAGTTAATTTTTTTTTCTTCCTAAATATTAAGTATAATATTGAATAAATGTTGTTTATATATTATTAGTAAAAGAACCATTTTATGAATTTGCGAAATATTTTTTTATTGTTAGGTCTACTTAAAAAAAAAAAAGAATACAACAACACAACAATTTTCAATTTAATTGGAATTTTTTAGCAAATAATCTAACAATATTATTTTATTCACGCAATAAAAAACAGATATTTTCAAATTAATCACCAACATTGACATTATTTACCAATACAAAACTGACATTTGACATATTTAATACAAAATGTAGTAGATTTTCTATATTTTACTGTTGACAACACTTACTAAAATTGTAGTAAAAATTTTCTTGGCTTATCGAATGCTAGAGTATGAAATTTTAGTTTAGTCGAAAAGAACTATCGTTTTTAAAACGAAAGCTATCGAATGTGAGAGTAAGGCCCCAGATTTGTAGGATTGGTAGAATATTTTAGTCAAAGTTGGTGCAAGTTTTTTGGAAAAGGTTTTCAAAATAATGGGTGGAATATTGTCCATTCCTGAAGCTTTGTTGATGTTTAACCCCTTTAAAAGTTTAGCGACTATTTTGAGTTTGAAGTGAAGGTTGTTGATATTAACTCCTGAAGACTGGATTTGGGGTATTTCTTTAGGAGTTTCCAAAACAGTGGAGTTCAGAGCAAAGCGTTCAGCGAGCAAGTTAGCTTTTCTTGCGGGATCATTGACGATTAAATCACCATCAATAATAGGGGGAATAGAAGATTTTGTACCAGAATTTAAAAAATTAATGACACTGTAGAAGCTCTTTTCAGAAATAGACATAGTCGTAAGTTTTGAAGCTTTTGCTCTGTCAATTTCAGACTTTTCGTTTGAGATAATCTGGTTAGATATTTTGTTGGCCTTTAGATATTGGGATCGATTAGCGGGAGTTTTGTTATGAATCCAAATATTAAATGATCTACGTTTGTTTGAATACATGTATATTTGTTTTTGTTTTACATTGGAAAAAGGGACGAATTTATTGATAGCTTGGATATTGATATTTATTGGATGGTTTCTGTAAAGTTTTGAGCAGAAACATTAACATTGCCAGTCTAAAAACAATGACGGTCGAAAAGGAAACCAAGGAAAAAATTTTGAAGACCCCTCTTATCCATTTTTGAGGAGTGAAATATTTTACGGGGCTTGGGAGCTGCAGTTTTAAGTAAATCAGTTTTGATAACTGATGAAATTAAGTAATGATCAGAATTTCCAATACTACCTTTCGCGACATCGACACTCGTAATATCTGGCATTGTGGTAAGATAGAAATCAAAAAGAAAACTATTATCACCACCATTACGGGGAGTGAAAGTTGGGTTTTTAACAATTTGGGATAGACCCTGAGACGCGGCAAAAATTTCTGCCAGTTTTCCACTATTGTAAACATCGTCGGTCGATTTGGAGAATTCCAACTATGATCTGTTGTGGACGTTGAAGTCACCGGTAACGATAACCTAACAATTAGGGGACTTTGCTCTAACCTCGACCACAATTTTTGTCAGTAAATTAAAAAAGTTTGGGTTGCGTTTGTTGGGGGACCGGTATAGAGCTATTGTAAAAACAGTAATTTTGGAAGACAAAATAATTTATTTATATAACCTGGCGATGATATTTTAATAAATAAAATATTTGTTTTTTTTAAATTCGTCTTCTAGGTTTCGAAAAGTTATTTCCAAAATCTTGTTTCAACGTATTTTTGAACACGAATTTATAATAGAGTTCTGCTTCATCGGCCGATTTGGTTGAGTGGTTCTAGCTTAATCTATAAAGTGAAAATGAAATAAACTTAAGTTTTTGTCTATTGTTATTATAATTGTTATTATAAATGTTTTTATGTTATTATAAAAAAAACGCAGTGCTTCAAAAACGACCTTTAAATCAACATTTTCACATTTAACTGTTTCCTTACAAAATATTTAAAGAATTTACCCACCTTTGACTTTTTAATTATGTGGTATATTAATAAAATTATAATTTATACACTTTTTGAACAATTTACTATATGTAATACAAAAGTAAAAATAAAGTAGATTCACAACACAAAACTTTAAAGCATAACTTTCGAAATACGTATATAGTAAATAAAAACTATTAGTTAACAAGAAATTGGCGTTTTTATTTTAATTTATTAGTGAAATTTATTATAATATTTGTTAAGTTTGAACAAACAAAATTATTAAAATGTAAAACTTTAAACTTTGTAAAAATTTAACTTTCTTATTTTAAAAACTTTTCTTTTGTTTTATCTATAGTAATCCTTGCTAGTAGCAGCATTCACTCTTCAAACTAAATCGAAAATCTTAAATTGAATTGAATTGAAACCAAAATACAATCAAATTTTTCGTTTCAAAATAATAAATATTATACAAGTTAATTTTTTTTAGATAAAAAGAAAGATTAGGTCCTCTGCATTCTTATTATGAAAAAAAAAATTTGCGGAAATGAGGGGGTCAAATTATAAAGGATCAAACTTTGATTATTTTTTAGTTTTTTATAATAAATATTAAACAAATTATTTATAAATATTATAAATTTGTTGAAAAAAAACTCGAGGGGTGTAGCAGGGGGATGGGGAATGGAGGGTGTAGGGGCGGTGGCTATTTTTGATCGAAGGTCAAAGGTTTTGGTCTGCAAGGTCACAGAAGCGAGTCAAATAAAATCAAAATAAAAACGAATAATTATATAACCCTGTTCACCACGGTAAAATTGAAAGTTGATCTTTGAGTTAATTGATCCTTTGATTATAACTCATTTCCGCAAATTTTTTTCCATAATTATGAAATATTATGAAATACTACGTTTGCAAGGTCACAGAAGCGAGTCAAATAAAATCAAAATAAAAACGAATAATTATATTACCCTGTTCACCAAGGTGAACAGGATGGTCATTTTGTATTGCATATTTATATCGAACTTTGGGGAGTTATAACGCAATGAAAAATATAAAAAACTCTACATAACCATACCCAAATTTCTCCTTAGAATGAATTTGCAGTGAATTTTAGGAGAAATTATAAATAATTATCTGACAGCTAAAAACCGTATATAGGAATAATTTATAGGCTACTCAAAACGTTGTTATATAAATATTTTTGAAATTAGAATGAAAATGATTGATGAAATGAAATTCAATATTATTAATGTTTAGATATTTAATTTAATATTTGATATTTAATTTAATTTGTCTGACAAATAAAGCAATCGAAATTTCACTAAAAAGTAAATAAAATAAAAACGAATTTAACAATTCCTTCAAAATGGAATTTTGCCTATATGTCAAAATTGGCAAACTACGTTTAATTCAACAATATTTTTTAAACAAGCGACAGCAAGATAATAGTAGATTGTATCACTAGTGCGATTGCGTTTTCCAAACAAGAGTTAGTTTGCAGCACGACCGTAGGGAGTGCTGCAATAGCTCGCTTTTGGAAAACGCATTCGCACTAGTAATACACACTATTTTTTTGTGACAAATGCATAAAATTTATAAATATTTATTTAATTGCCAATTAAACCATTTATTTAACAAAGTTATATAAACAAATTTAAGATATTTAAATAACTAAAGTGAAATAGTGAAGTAAAGTGAAGTGAAGTGAAGTAAATTATACTACCTAGCTCGCTTCTAAATTGTACTAAACTGTTAACATTTAATAAAAATAAACATAGCAATCCATTTTGGAATTTTTTAAAAACATTGCAATTTTGACAACTGGTTTTTTGAAAATGTGGAATAATTGGTTTTTCTTGCATTTCAAATTATTTTGGGTTGTTTTTAAGTTATTTTTACTATATGGTAAGTTATTTAAATTATTATTTTGATATTTTATTACTATGAAAATAATATTTTCAGGATATATTTAACTAAAAATCTCATATGTAGGCGGTGTGCGTGCCAGGCATACAAAATATTTTGTGATCATATGTGCGGAAAAGTAGATTTTTCTTTTATGTTATTCTAGTGCAAAATGGAATAGTTTTTGTGCATGTGTTACAAAATAGTAAATTGTATTACTAGTGCGAATGCGTTTTCCAAACAAGAGTTAGATTGCCGCACGACCGTGGGGAGTGCTGCAATATCTCGCGTTTGGAAAACCCATTCGCACTAGTAATACACACTATTTTTTGTAACAAATGCATAAAATTTATAAATATTTATTTAATTGTTAATTTAATCATTTATTTAACAAAGTTATAAACAAATTTGAGATATTTAAATAATTAAAGTGCGCCATCTTCGTTGTAATAGTTGTAAGAATCCAACTACCGGTTTTATAAAAAAACATAGGAATCCAATAAGAGCTGTCAAAATTGTAAACTTTAAAAACCCAAATAAATTATTTTTTCTTGCAATTTCAAATGATGCAATGTGTTTAAGTTGTTCTTACTATATGAATGAAAAACGTGATCTACGCAGGTGAAAAAGTTGAGGCGTTAATTCGTGTTCTTGAGATATTTAATTTTAAAGATTTTTAGTCGGTATAAAATTCCAATTCTTCATTATTTTGTCGAACAATTTTTATCATCAAAAAATTTTAACCACTGAAGTTCGAGAAAATAATGAACAATTAGAATTTTAATCGGACTGTAAATCTTTAAAACTAAATATCTCAAGAACACGAATTAATGCCTGTTTGTAAATTTGATATATTTTAAAGGAAGGTTGGAACTATATTTAAAAAATAAAAAAAGTTAAAATTTAATTGATTTCAAAATATTTTGTTAATGAAAGTTGTTTGAAAAAATGAAGAAAAATTCGAATTTCAGTCGTACTAAAAATCTTTAAAATTAAATATCTCAAGAACAAGAATTAACGCCTCTGAGTTAATTTGATATGTTTTAGAGTAAGGATAAAACTATTTTCAGAAAAAAAATTAATTAAATTCCAATTGATCTTTGACCCTAGCGCCATCTTTAAAATGGTTTTTTCAATATTTTTATTTAAAAATTAATTATAAAAACAATAAATTAATTTTTTTTCAAACGACTAACTAATCTATCTATCTAACAAAAAAAAGATTAAAATGCAATATTTAAAAATATACATTTTTTTTATTTAATAGAATATCGATTTCGACTTACGTCATCCTCAGTTCTTAAATTAGTATTACAATTTTTTTTTTAAGCATTTTAATTCAAAAGTGACAAAAGCACACAAACAGTGAATAATATGGAAAACCATAATAACACATATAGTGATGGATTTTAATTCAAAAGTGACAAAAGCACACAAACAGTGAATAATATGGAAAACCATAATAACACATATATATTATAAAAAAAGATGCCAATTTCATCATCTTTTAGCCGTTCTTGAGCAATTTAATTTCAAAGTTACATCGGATTGGCAGAATTTTCATTTTTCATGCATATTGGGGTGCCCCATATGCTCAAACTATGCACTTTAAAAAATTTTAAAATAAGTTTTATTTTTTATTTTGTCCATACTGCTTATATGCCAAGTTTCAGGAAAATCAAAAATGGTCAAGTTTTCACAACTCTGTCTAGAACACGTTTTTCATCTATGGTAAGTTATTTAAATTATTATTTTGATATTTTAGTGCTATAAAAATATTATATATAGGATAGATTTAACTACAAATCGCACATGCAGGCGGCGTGCGTGCCAGGCATACAATTCTAGTACAAAATTGAATATTTTTTATGCATGTGTTACAAAAAATATATTGTCGGTTGGTTCTTTTAAAACAATCAACGACGTGAAATCTAAATGAATTGTTCATCCACAATTTAAACGAATGAAGTAGAGACATAATCTTTCCATTTATCTGACAAAAAAATCAAATTGTTTAATATTTATTATAAAAAACTAAAAAATACTCAATCAAGGTCCCCCCTACCAAGGTAAAATTGAAAGTTTGATCCTTTATAACTTTTGATCCTTTCATTTCCGCAATTTTTTTTCATAATAAGGATGAAGAGGACCTAATCTCTCTATTTCTAAAAAAAATCAACTTTTTATTAACGGGGATAAAATAGGATGTCCCTCTTTCTTTGATAAAGTTAAATTCTTATTTATAAGGAATATTTTTTGTATCAGTTTACCAGATACATATACTGTGGCATATATACTGCCAATTGAAGATTTGTGTTTAACAAAACTGTTTCATTGAAATGAAACAAATGTATTTAAATATGAGTATTTATTTTGTATTAAAATAATTATTATAATAGTAATTAGTTAAAATAGTAATAAAAATTTATTTTATTAATAATTAAATTCCTGATTTGAATAATAATTATGTTAAAAAATATAATAATGTTTTAAACCTTAACATATGATTAGAAAAAAATTAAAAAAATGTTAAAGCAAAAATAATAACATACAAAAAATAATAAAAACTAAGGAATTTTAGATATAAAAAATTTTTTGCTTGTCAATTTTCTATATTCCTATATACATATTATGGTCTTTTTGCAACAAAACTATGGTTGTAGCGCCCTTATATTAGTGTTAATAAATAATATGCAACTATATTATAGTCAAGCCTCAAATTTACTATTGTTAAAAATTAACCATAACATAGTGTTGCTAAACATAAAAATCAACCATATTATAGTTCTTTAAAAATATGGATGGTTTATCCATATTATTTCGTTCAGTGTATGTTTGAGGCTATAGCCATGATGGATCTGATTTCAGGGCGTTACAAAAAAATATAAGAATATGATGCTTGTCAAATCTTGTAATAATTTATTTATTTATTTATTAAACTCTATTTGTATGGTAAAAACCATACAAAAACACAGTTTATTTTAATTTTTTTTAACAAGAAAAGCACTATCTATTTTCACTTATGTTAACTAAATTTTGCTTAACAATATTAAGGATGATTTTACACACTCGATTTCGCTTAATTTTTATCAAACTTGTTGATCCACGAAAAGCCGGATATAAAGTAAAGCATATTAATTTATTTTCTTTTTACTTGTCACCAACCAAAAAATGGCAAAAAAAATGCATAGAACTCAAAAACGATTTTTGATAGTTTTGCTTCGTTATTCGAATTAATTAAATAGTCAATCGTGTGGCGCTGTGACTTTACTCGATAAATGTTTAGTCGGTTGGTGTCAGGAGTAGATGATCGTTTATATTTGCAGAGATTAATTATTTAAATTTAAAAATATTAACCTCTACAAATAAAATTATAAAACATGTAGAGCACTAAATTTAATTGATCCAACTAAAAACAAAATTTATTTAATAATTATATCTAAATACAGTATTTTGTGAAAGCTCCTAAAAATTAATTCAAACGGAAATAAAGCAAAAACTAAAATTTATTCGTTATTTTAACCATTGTTTTTGTGCAATCCTTTCGAAACAGTTTTATAAAGATAGGAATCCCCTCATTTAATTTTTAATCTTTTGTTGGTCGTTTCTTGCCTGATATTTGACTGATTAATGGTGACTTGAAAAGTACTTATTAAATTTAAATAATTTGTAAGTGTTACATGTTGAAAATATATATAACATCCATATATATACGTTTCATCATAATCAGAATCACTTCATTATTGTAGGCTATAGTGTGAATAAATATAATGAAAAAATGCATCAAATTGCAATAAACTTTTTTCGCCTTAAGTGAAAAACCAGAAGTTGGGATGCAGAACTGCAGTACTAAATATACTGATGAGCCACGTTTCATCAATTCGATTATCAGGTGCAGATGTTGTTGAACTTACAAATAAATAGGTGCTCGGAGGAAGCCCCGCCACTTTGTTCAATATAGCCCAAAAACTAATCAGTTTCTTGCCATACATATTAGCATCTTTTTTCAAAGTGTCATCAAAATTAATTCCCGAGCGAATATTTTATGTAGTTGATTTGGAAAAGTGGATCTTTCCCAATTCTTTAATATTGCTGCTGTTCAATGCCTGCTCCTTTGTTGATTTTTAATAAAAATAACACTTGTTCGATATATTCTAAATTTTCAATTGCTTTGACGTTCAAGTAAATCTATGTTTTTTAGTAATCACATAAATGAGTAAAACAATTACTCAAGAGGGAAAGCAAAGTGACATGTTTTCATGTGTTTTTAATATGTAAGTTTAGATAATAAAAACTCTCGTTGCGTCATATATAAACAATGTTATGATAACTTTACTCTTAGGATAAAGGTATTGTTATTTTGGTCGTATTTTCCTTTCCAAGTTAAAACAAAATTGTTAATTATCTTACTAAGGCGACATGCGAATATTAAATTACAATCCCCATTAATATGTTCTTCATATGCTCATGCTTAATTCATTGAAAACATTTTTTGATTTGCTTTCATTTACATACATAGTATTTCTCAGACTATTTTCAAGTATCACAATAAAATTAAAACTAAGTACCAAGGACAATTAATATTTCTAGAATAATTTAAATATATATAACAATAAAAATAATTATAAAAGAAAATTTATTTTAAAAGAAAACCCAGACATAAGAAATAATTCTAAAATAAAAATAAAACCGAAGAAAAAACAAAATTACGTTGTATAAGAACATTTGAAACAGGCAGGTGGAGTGTAAAAAAACTAAAAAGTATATATTAGATGAGAAGTTACAATATAGGAAAAAACGAAATTTTATATAAATGAAAAAAGCGTGCCACAAAATTCTAAGAAGTGATAGAAAAACATTAATTGTGATTATGAATAAAGGTTTCGTTTTCTTTTTATTACAGCTATTTTTTTTCTTTTCTCTAAATTTTTTTCTTCTCTAAGATAAATTTCTATTTACTTATAAAGTGCACGTTTGTAAATTATTCGTCGTCTAGGCTTTTGTTGTTATACAATAAGTTTAAGTTTATTGTTTATTTTGATTAAATTTTGTTGACTGAGTTTTGAAGTGGATGTACTACAAAATTTTAAGTAAATTCAATTATTTAATGACAGGAAACGTTTAACTTCGAAAAGTTGACATTGATTTTAGTAATCATATATATGAAATGTCTTTAGATTATTTCAGGTACATATATGCGGTTTTTTCTGGACATCATAATATTTTTAGAGACTAAACTTATTTAGGTTTTAAGGTTTAAGCATTATAATTAATGATTAATCTGGCAACTACTATAAATCTAAGGACGCTGCATATTTTTTTATAATTTAATCAATATGTACTAAGTACTTATGAGCATAAATTTGTGCGAAATGGTTTTGATCAAGAGACAGATGCCCATATATTTTAAAAGAACAGTAGAAACTAGTAGAACAGACAAGTTTTTTTGGAAATTTGTTTGAAACTTCAATTTTTTGTGGTTGTAAAACGATATTAAACAAAAAAGAAAAACCAATTATTCTCCAATAAATCAAGTAATTCTACTTACACAGTGATAATTTTGATCATCTAGGGAGATATACAAGATTGTTCAAAATCGATTGTACTTTTTTGTAGCACAAATGTTTAGTAGCCAAAAAATTAGGAAAAATGGTTATCATTACTTACTACAAAAAAACTACAATACAACTGATTTCGAACTAACTTGTATACTTGACTTAAATTAAAATTATCACTGTTTGTAGGGGAATCACATGAGTTAATGATCTTACCAAATGATATTTATTACAACTACAAACCAAAGTTTTATACTACAGTCATCTACGTCGTTTGTAGTTTTTAAGATAAGAAGGCATTTCAAATTTTTGCTTAACTGTACATTTTTATTTTTTACCCAAAAATTTTTTTATCACCACAAAAAACCACAGACAATTTCGAATAAACTTGTATACTTGGACTTGGCTTATCAAAATTATCAATCTGTGTAAAAGAATCACCTGTTTTAATGATTTGTGAGATATTTATTACAACTAGAAACAAAAAAATATACTTCAATCGTCAATCATCTACGTCATTTGTAGTTTCCAAAAATATTTTTCTGTTTTTTCTTTACAATATTGCGGGCAATCCGCATTTTTCGAAGCTTGCCGAACTCACGAAGTATAAAATATGTGGTTATCATCACAAGAAATCGACGTGGCCCCAGGGACTATTTTACGTGTCAAAGGTTTCTAGGCAAATATGTTTCTCAAAACGCTTCGGTAATAAAATGTTAGAGATTCATTATTTTTAAAAAAAATTAACAATTTCTTTTGACACACTTACAACATAGAACTTTCATTTAACATTTTATGAAATAATTCTTGCGTATTAAATGATGAATTTTAATTTATTCGCGTCTAAAATTATTAGGGAAAGAAATAATTTAATGAGAGTGATGAAAAGAAACAAAAACAAAACAGGCAATTTGAATAATTAATATTAGTGACTTAAAAGTATATTTTAAATCAGTATATTTTTTTAATGTTTGTCTTGTTTAAGAAAATTAAGGAAAACTAATATTATTTTCCACACATTTCTTTTTTAAATTGTACTATTAAAAAAATGACAACAAAATTGATGTACCATTTACACATGCAATCACACACGTACATTTGCGTGAATGGTTAAGTTTTGATCCTACATACAAACGCAAACCATTAATTTGATCCTGTATTCAAAGTAACAACTAATTAGTTTAAACTTAACGATTAATAGGCATTTGATTTTATTTTATTTTTGACTTCCCGTTCAGGCCTCGAGGCCTGTTCAAGTTGTACTTGTTGACTCTCCGCATTAATGAAACATGTTTAAGAAACAACATTTTTTTAAATCGATCCAGTAGTTTTCTGGTTTTCGTCGATAATGACGGCCGACCGAGAGACGGACTCAAAATGTCGAGAAATGCAAGTGTGGCAAACCCATATTTTTTATGCTAAACGGATGAACTGCCTACAAAACAAAAAATTCGTACCTCATTTTCCAAGTAAAAAGCATTACTTTGTTATTCCTTCTCCGTTCAGCGCAATCTGTGGAAATAAATAATCGTATATACATAATAAAGCTACTCTTACATTTAAAAAACTTTTTGGATAATTATTGTTAATAGCTTTATAATTATATATCTATGATATTTGCTTTTAAATCCTAACAACTATAATTATAAGTTTTATATAAACTAATTTAAACTAAAGTATCAACTAAAAACCACACATTACACTTAATTTTAATCGAAGGAATTGCTCACGACTTGTAATAAAACCGTCAAGTACCATTAAAAATTACACATTCTGATAATTGCTACTGTGTTCTCTGATTAAAAATACCATAAAACGAATCGTTTTGTTTTAATCAACCAAATAATAAAAACTTACCATTGATTCTTTTATCTTAGCGCCACTTATCTTTACTCCTCCGCCGACATCATTATCCACCGCCGACATCATCATCCACCAAAAATTTTAATCTAACCTCATAATAAAAATGGAATTGAGAAAAAAAATTAAATTTTATCTAGTAGTTCTTCGATATCTAAAAACTACCCTTTCACGGTAAACCACTTTAAGATAACGCAATTTCATTTTCATTCATCTTTAAGTTTGAGTTATAAAAAACAATATAATCATCCCTTACGTTTTTTTTTTGTTTTAATTTTAATTTAAATTCGTTCAGCTTCCCTTTTTTTGTTTGGATGTTACGTAACAATTTTCATGATCCTAGAATTTAGTAATGGTGGTTAGGTTTGGGCTATCAGTAATGGTCAAATTAAATTAAAAATGAGGAGGAATAGAAATCGAAATGATACTCTATAATTATTTTGATTAAAATGATACGAGTGTTTTTTTTTATAAAAAAACACTATATCAATGATCGCGGCTTAGGTTTCCATATAATAAATGATAGAAAAACCGATCATACGATTATAAATTTTTTTTGGTAATTTTATTTAATTATTGGATTTTTTGACGGTTTTATTTTATGCTTTATTAGTTTGGTATAGTTTATCCTTTATTTTAATTTAATGGGAATCATGAGTTGGTGAATTTTATTGGACAAAATCTTTGGAATGTTGACGGAATGAATGAATGGTTACAGAATTGCATTATTATACATATGCAGAGGCCTATAATTGCAAAACCTTAAACAAACCGTTTGGGATTTTTAAGGAAGTTTGGGGTTTACTAAGGAAGCAATTTGAATAATTTCAATTACAAGGGATAGTCGGAATTAACTCAGAAAAAAACTCTGTTTTTTATTTTACGTGTTGCGATTGCGATTCGAACTTATAACCTTACCAATGCCAGAGAGTTTAATTCTTTGGCAGACACGCTATACACTTTGCCACCAATGCAATAATATTTCGAAGTTCAAAATCTCCAATTTTTTGGAAATGTTTTAACGGAAATGTTTAATGTTTTAAATAACAAATCGTGTTTTGGCTCACATGTTAGCTTCGACTATTCAGAGAGTCTTATCATGAATATTTCATGTTCAGAATCTTCCACTTATAATTAAAATAATTGAACTGTACAATATGATGTAATAGTACATTATGATGCAAGGACGTAAAGCTAAGGTTTCAGAGAATTTATGTATGTGGAGTTTGCGAATCAAGGCGCTAACCGAGATTTCCATCTATTTTAAGTCCAAAATGGCTTACGTCCGTGCATCATACTTATTCATATTTTTTACTTGCGCAAGCAAGCAAATTTAAAAAAATTGTTATATCTAAATCAAAATTAAAAATTTTTATAAATTTTGAAATAAATATATGTTGAACGAGAACAAGAACCTTTGACCCATTATATGTTTACATGAGTATATAATGCTACCGTAGTTTTTTCGCTCTTTTTCTGATATTTGGTTTCCAACTGAGTTTCCTATCCATCAGGGTACCTAAGTATTTTGCTTGTTCTGCAAATATAAGACCACTTTCCTTCAAAGCGATGAAGCTAATATCAGGGATCCTCTGTTTCCTGGTAAAATCGATCACTTCTGTTTTGCGAGATTATATACTAACCCACAGTTTAAGTCCATGTCAATGTTATTGCAAGAGTTTGAATTAGCTCCTCTAAAGCAGTACAATTATTTTGACTGGAACCGTAACTTGATCACTCAGTGCCGAAACCCCCATGTTATTTGTTTAACAAACCTAAATGGCAGGGCGGTGGAGTTAACTGCAAGGCAAAGATATAAAACTCGAAGACCACAGATTTTGATTTATTTTAAAACTTTGTAGTCTATAAATCATAAAAATTCGAAACTTTTCATAAGAAGAACCACTTAATATAAGAAACTCCCGAACCCACCTACTTTTCTCTTGTCCTAGCCCAAACAATACTCGAATTTTTACGTTTACGCACTTGAGAAGCTCTAGATTGTTTTTGAAACCTTAGTCCTTCAACATCAAAAGTCCTTTTTGTTTGTTATTCTCAGTACGGTCTTTTTAATCTTAGCAACTTAACGAAACTTTTTGAGCTAATTTTGAGGCTAGGAGGATTATCGATTGTGTCATAAAACTAAAAGCAACAGAAATGAAAACAGGATACCAACTGATAACAATTAAAATAAAAAACTAAATATTATTTCATTACAGTTTAACTGTAACGAAGACAAATTAATCCAAATATAAATATAAATTATATCTACTATGTTATTTGCAAGAATTATGACAAAACAGAGGTGGAAGAAGTCTTGTATTCATCAGTCAATAGTGATTTTAATAATTTAGTTAACACACATTCGGTTATACCCAAAGCCACCTGTTGCCCCTCGAGGCGTCAATTTGTCAAAACAAATGTTTCTAGCATACTCCGCCATATTCTTTTTAATGGATGGCTAAATGACCTTTTCCGTAAAGAGTTTGATAGAACTATTCACCCCTGAATGGGATAATTTGTGTAGGCTAATAAAAACTGCCATAGTAACAAAATGCAGAGGACATGTTATTCTAGACTGCGTATAAATGGAATGATTTGCCAACTTTGGGTGGCTGTTGGGTGGACGTTTAAAACGTCCAACAACACCTAAGAACGCATGCTGTTGTGTGACGTATGACTTCAACGATAAAGTTTTAGTACATATTTTGAATGATGGAGAATAAATATGATGGTTCTTTAGTAAAAATTTGTAAAACTACTGCAATGGGAAGCATTTCTGCTTGATGACTTAATTATTAAAGCAATTAAATTATTATTCTTTTAATGTTTAAAGCACCCAAGATTTTATAAATATTTTTTTTATAAATAATTTAGTTTGAGGGATAACGAGTTGATAAACGAGCATGCTGAAAGTTTCCATATAAGTGGAAAGACAAGAAGTTTTTTTTAAAAATTGGTTTGTAATAGGAAGTACAATGTGTCACACCAATAACACATTGTACTTCCTATTACAAACCAATTTTTAAAAAAACTTCTTGTCTTTCCACTTATATGGAAACTTTCAGCATGCTCGTTTATCAACTCATTATCCCTCAAACTAAGTTATTTATAAAAAAAATATTTATAAAATCTTGGGTGTTTTAAACATTAAAAGAATAATAATTTAATTACTTTAATAATTAAGTCATCAAGCAGAAATGCTTCCCATTGCAGTAGTTTTACAAATTTTTACTAAAAAACCATCATATTTATTCTCCATCATTCAAAATATGTACTAAAACTAAACGATTTATAAACAAAAATTCACTCATTCTCAAAACAGAATCACAATCATCAAAAACAACAAAAAATATTATTGACCAACTTTCATCAATCATTAATTAACCATTACATCTGAATAGAAATAAATTCCTTTTTTTCTTATTTTACAACACAAAAACAATTTCAAAAACTCATATTCTTTTTTTTACCAACCATTTAATTAAACGAAATTTTTATTTCAAAATAATTTTGTTTACATTACAAATCTTCAAAACGAACTACATTCTCAATTTCAATAAAAAGAACATCAACAAAAATCGAAATAGTTGACGGGCAATGTTTAATATTTTCGCTCGATGAGCGATATCAACAGCAACATGTCAGCCATTAGTTGTAATACCGGCCATATTGCCGAAATATACGGATATATTGCCGGGTAATACGAAAATATTTGCCAAGAATGTTTTTGAATTTGGGCAATATTGCCCGGCAATGATTGCCAGCCACACATTTCCGTAAAAAGTTGCTTGTTTACATGCTATTTTACAAGAGTTTTGTTAAAACATGACCGGGCAATATTGCTGAAAATATTGCCCGGCAATATTTTCGGCAGCACATTGCCGAAAATATTGTCGGGCAATATTTTCAGCAATATTGCCCGGCAATATATATTTTTAGTTGCTCGTTTACAGGCTCCTTTAAAAGAAATAAACAAGTGATCCTGTGATGAATATTTTGATGAAATTCTTAATTAGTTTATCAGCAAATAAAATTTTACAATCCCTCTCTTTACTCTCGTTGCATTTTATTATTTTTTTTTGATACATCTTGTAAAGATAGTCAACAAGATAGTCTAGTTTTGATTTTACTTTTAAAGGAAATATATTATTATTGCTTGTGATTTTAATCAGTTTTTGTTTAAAAGTGAAATATTGTGTTGAAAAAAATTTACAATTCAAAAGTGATTAACGGTACAGAAAATCGAAGAAGCTTCAGTATTTGTTACAATAATTTTTTGTTATAATAATTTTTAATTTAAAGAAAAAATTAGCGCCTCTAAATCGCCTATAATAGCGCCTCTAAAAGAAGGAAGAACCATCTCTTTAAAAAATATTAATGCTTTATTAAATTAACTTTAATGCCTCAAAAAATTTAAAATTAATAAAATTCTAATTTTAAACATAAAAATGGCTTTTAAAATACCACAATTTTCTTTTGTTCTATATTTTATTCTGTAGAAATACTATTTTTATTCTAAATATTCTGTACGGGTTTTACGCTCTATGTTCACATTGATTTCACTAGCTCCATTATTGATTTCACTTATAGTAAATAAGTATTCAATAAGTTCGACTATTCTATAGTAGTGAAGTTCCTGCTGAAATTTGTTAATAATTCAATTCTATCTTTTCATCAGTGATGAATCTCACTAATTATTTCGTCTGTTTGTTAGTAGTGAAATTCTTGATGAAGTTCGTTTATGAACTCTTTGTTTTATCATTCATGAGTTTCCAGTAGATATTCATTTATAACTTCATGAGTTCCATAATACTGATATTCATAATGAAGTCAGCATGGTATTCATTGAAACATTCGTTGGATGAGAAGAGCATATACAAACGTAAATAAGTGAATTCACTTCACAAGCTCATATACGTTTCATTGAATAGGTAATCAGTATTTTCATGACGAATTATTGTATGAATTCATCAATTCTCTTTTACTAGGGAAGCTTCTTCAATCAGTCCTACATTAAGGTCTAATAATTCATAGATATTATTTTTAATAAAAACTCCGTTAAGCATTATCAATAAAAAAAACTATTTGATAAAATTGGGGAAAGAAACCATTTAAACTGATGATCACAAATGAAAATCAACCAACCCAAATAGTTTTAAATCCTTGATTCTAACGAAGACGTGATATAAGGATATAAAAAATCTTGATTTCAAATATTTTTGTTTTTAACGACGAACTAGGGGTTGAGTTAATTCACAAAAGAATATACGTTAAATATGGTATTTAGTTTTGTTTCATTGTTATTTCAAATAGTGACTCAGGTAGATTTTATTACTTTTATTTGTTAATATAGTAAAAAAATATCTCTTTGAATTGTTTGTATACATAAAGCACTGAACATATAAGAAACTTAATTCAAAAACCAAACAACACAATAATTTTTTTGTTTTGACCTTTTTTGGCGCGATGGTTATTATTTTATAACAGAAATTATACGCATTTAATTTACTAATAAAACAAACGAGATATGATTGCCAAATAACACACCAATTATAAAATAACTCAGAATTCACTAACCAATTTCTGTTATCGTATTATCACATTGTTGCATTTTTAGTTTGACACAATTTTGAGCATAAACCAGTAAAATTTGTATTCAATTGTATTTATTCAATGAATTTCTGGAACGATAAAAAATAAACCAGAAAAATAATTATGTTTGTAAATTTAATTATTTCATTTTCTTATATGCAACAAAAAAAAAACCGAATATAAAAGTAATGTATGTATGTTTTCATTTACTGACAGTATTTAAAAATATTTCAATTAAAGAAAAAACAACATAAAACAAAAAATGGTACATAATAGGAAGCTGGTAGATGCCGCGACGTTAGCTGTTGTATGTATGTTTTTGTTTTTCGGTTTGAAATCGGTGTATGGTGAATGTTTATTTAGTCCAATTAAACAGTATTGGTAAGATGACCGATACCATATTATCAGTAAGGGTCACTTCTTCTAACGGCGTCGTTAATTGTGTTCTTCAATGTTTCTATCGCACTATTTAATATTCTTATTTTAGCTTGAATTAGAATAATACGTTAATGCGTGCGGCCATTAGTGACATTATATTACAATCATAAGTGCGTTCCAAGTAAATTTTTAAACTGTTTTTATTTTGAATTTTTTTTTAAATGGACCAGCCGTCATTACCTACGAAATCTAGAAAACCGCTCCAGGGATTTCATCATTAAGTGTGTCATAAAAAGCAAATTTTCATATTATTGGCTTAAAAAACGTTCATTTTAAGTGATTACGAGTAGGAACATTGAATTTGGAGAAATCATGATGGTAGGGATTGGTATGTGACATCAAAAACTAGATTATTGCATTAGAAGTTTGTCAAAAAAATGTTGTCAAGTGTGTCAAAAGAAAGATTTTTATTTATTGTTTTACCCAATTTTTTGGAAAAAATATAATTAATTATTTGTATGACATGAAATTTTATTATTATTATAGAGAAGTATGGCATTATAAGTTTGTCAAAAAAATGTTGTCAAGTGTGTCAAAAGAAAAACTTTGATTTATTTTTTACCCAATTTGGAAAAAATAAAATTAATTATTTTGTATGACATGAAATTTGAATCTGAATTATTACAATCAATCTGAATTATATTTGGAATAAAAAATAGATTTTAACTTGTAACTGTAATCATTTTTTGTACTGTGTTACTTAAAGCTTAAAAACTTATTTTTTGTCCATACTCGGTACAGTTCAAAATAATACACTACACAACCCATAGAGAGTAATAGTGTATTTTTTTGGACTGTACCGAGAATGGACAAAAAATAAGCCATTAAATTGTCTCCGCACAGCACAAAGAAAATCAGTACAATTACAATTCTAATTTTTTTCAATTTCAATTCAGTACCTCGGCGGTATACTGCACTATGTCATTTTAGTCAACTTTTCAGTAGAGCAGGTTTATTGTTGTCGGACACTCTTTGTGCTCCATAATTACGTATGTTAATTATGTTTCGACCAGAAATGAAGTTGGACTCAATTATTGTCACAATATTTATCTGGTTCTTACTAATCTAACTAATCAAACTTGCAATTTTTTTGTTGACTGAAAAGTTGACTAGAATGACATAGTGCAGTTTATCTCCGAGGTACTGAATTGATATCGTGATTTATTTATTTTTCTTCACAAAATAATTTTCATAATATTATAACTGTTATACAATTAAACAAAATCCCAAAATGATAAAAAACAAAAATTACAAAAAAAAATCAGTACATGTTCTACATCACCAATTTCTACGATGCTATTTTTGTGCTCGATGTATACAAAATAACAATGCTGTTTTCAAAAGAATACGATGCAAATCACAATTCTGTGTTGGTGCAATAGAACGATTTTCTGTTCCGTTGTTTGCTGCAATGGCGCTGCAAATAAGAGCAAAAATTCCAAAAAAATTATATGGGATCCTATACAAAACACAAATTGAATAATTTTGCAAATTATCAGTTGTAATTTTCCAAGGGCGGTGATAATTCGAAATAACTTTTTGATAAAAGCACGAGACGTTTTCGCAAAAAAATATTTCAGTTTTTAGAAAAAAAATGATATATAAAATCGCAACTAGGAAATAAAAAAAACGGTTATTTATGTTATTTATGTTATGTTATTTATTTTATGTTATATGTTTATGATTTTATGTTATATGTTTACAAACTTAATTTTTTTATTTAATGTGAAATTAGTATTTTTATATTTTTTTATTAATTATATTTAGTATTTTATTTAATGTGAAATTAGTATTTTTATATTTTTTTATTAATTATATTTTTGATTAATTATATGTGATATCTTTTAATTTTATTTTCAAATGTGATAGCAAAATTTATATGTATTTATTAGTTTTTTATATTATATTTATTTATTTATTTTAATTTATTTTCAAATTTCAACGGGTTTTTAATCACCCATTATAAACATTTAATTTAATATTTACATTAATTAGAGAAGTTGTCATCTTGAGCTTCATTGATTCATCTCAATATAATAATATACGAATTAATATAGTAATATTCATAATAAATAACAATATCAAAAGAATAATAATATTACATTAAAAACAACCCATAGGGTATAAATTTAGTTATAATAGATTATATGATTCTTAAGTAATAATTCTTAACCAAAGTATGTTCAAATAAAATTACAAAATTAAACATTAGTGTATAAGGAGTATTAATTTTGAACATGAGTTTACATGAGAGGCTTAGAATTCTTTAATTTTATCATTAATTAATATTCTAAATTTAGTTAAGGAGCAGTTATAATTCAATCCATCTGTAGTTTTCATTCATTAATTCACTAGCTCCATAAATAAATGATTTGTTTTTAACCTTCAAATATTTATGGCACTACAAATAAAATCATATTATAATTAAAGTATAATTTTTATTTTTATTTTTAAAAATTAATTGAATTATAAATTTTTTATTTTTATAAATTCATTGGTTTCTAAATTACTTCGGTCTGAAAGACCTAAGTATTACATTCATGAGCCAAAAGTGAAATTCTTACCTCCACTTTTTGGGGCATTTCTCGACGTTTTAGGACCTACTGATTCTAAAAAAGCAAAAACAAAAATAAATGTATGTCTGTCTGCCGGCCGTCATTACCTACGAAATTTAAAAAACCACTGGAGGGATTTCAAAAATTTTTTTTTCTAAAAATATGTATACCCAAGATAATTTTTGCAATATTTTTAGAATTTTTGAAAACAGTTTTTATCTTTGATTTTGTAATGATTTTTGGAATATTTTTAGAATTTTGAAAAAAGTTTTATTTTATTTAATTTTTACAATATTTTTGGAATTTTGAAAGAAAATATGAATTTGTCATTTTGTAATATTTTCTCGAAACGCTAGATGGAGAGGTTTTGGAGTAGTTTCTGATTGTATCATCTTTTCACTAAATTATGTTAATTTATGATCTGTTATAATTTTCCAGCAACGTATTGATGTTTCGTGCTAGTTTTGTAATAAATTTCTAAACAGAGATAAAAAATACATGTACTTTAACAAAGAGTTTTGTGTTTGATATACATAGCTGGCCAAAACTAAAAACAATGTCCTCATAAAAGTTTTTTGCCGAAAACTATATCAAAATCCTTAACCCAGACCGAAATCTTGATATCTCAGAGCCATTTCAGCCCCTCTATATTTTTCATTTGCTTTTAATTACAACCCCAAACTTTTTTATTAAATTATAAATTAAAAACAATTAAATAATTTAAAACGAAAAAAAGTTTAAATGTTTTCTTCATAGTTGTGCTAATTTTTAAAAAATGAATGAAAATGATTACGATAGCTATTTAAATTTATTGTGTTATTTCCAGAGATTATTTAACTCAAAAATTTTATAAAGCACAAAGCATTATTAATTACAAAGCAATATAACGGTTATAATGAAAGTCAAAACGTTATTTTTTTTTATTTTGTTATACAGCAGCAAGTGGGAGAAATTTTTATCTTTGTAATAGGGTTTTTTCTTATAGATTTAAAAATAAATCGCAATAATTGTACAATTTTGAATCAAATGAAAACTTTATGCACGTCTATGGGAAGACATAACTGTTTCTCTCTGAGACAAAAAGATAAAAACAAACAAACCAAAAACGTTTTGACATAAGTGGAGTTACGTTTAATATTAGTTGTGGTGATCGGTTGTTTATGGTGTAAAGTTATAAATCTTAGAGTGGGAATTTCAACAACTGGCGAGGGTTGAATTTAACTTAACACCTGTGGTACATATAACATTTTTTACACTACTTTCTAATTTTATGAGAAAACTGTGTTTAACAAGGTTTACAAGGTTCTAGGTTAACAAGTAGAGCATTCAGTTATTCGACATTTTGAGTTATCCGAATATCGAATAACTTTTTCTTTAAATATCCGAATACTCGGCTAGTATAGTAAAAGAAGTGCAAAAAAAGTGAATTATGAATAAAATCAAACAGGTTTAACATATTACGCATTTTATTTTATTTTGCAGAAGTGCGTTTAGATGTTTAAATTTTAGGCTACCTCTTATTTTAGATATCCCGCCGTAGAAAAACCTCTTTCAGTTTTTGTTGAAGTAGGTCAATAGTCAATAGAGCATTATTCAAATTGTCTAATTTATCTGTTTTTGTTTTGAACGAATTAAAATAACAAAAATGTTTTTTTAAATTTTTAACCGCGATTTTCATTACCACTGTTACTGTATCTCATGTCGTGGAATCATTAATTGAGCTAATCGCTGGTTGCAGCTTTTGTTGCAATATATTTTTACTTTGATTGTTGACTGCAAGTGCGTCATTTATATTACCAGATACCTGCAGCCATGGCTATTACTGTTTTCATCGCTAGGATGTGGTCCATTTTTGAAGTCTTAGGAGGCGAGAAAGGAATGTTTTCACAGCAGTTTTCTTTGCGTAATCAAAATATTTGTTCGATTGTGGTATAACTCCAGTGTCAAGATATAGAAATAAGGTTTTTAGGGTTGTTTTGTTTCTTTTCTGATCCATTCGTTTTCTGATTTCGTGGAGTAAAATTTTACTTAAATCACTGTTCAGTTCCGTTAGAGAAGTAAATAAGAATTTGCATATGCCTTCGGCTGTCATAAGTGTTGAATTTTTTTCGCTAAATTCTTTGACTTCAATAATAAGCGACGATTTATACGTCAAGCACTTTTTGTAATAAAATTATTTCCCTCAAAATATTGAAATTTGAATTGAAATATTGAATTTCTTAGTTTCGAAGTTTGAAAAAGAAATGAAGGGATGGAAAACCATTATATTTTGGGAGATAAAAAATATTCGAATATTCGCGTATAAATATTCGAATAACGAATACTTAAAATCCCGAATAGGATTATATAAGGGCTCAGATCTGGACCGGATACGGATTTCCCTAATACTGATAGGGACCGTATCAGGCACACTGAACAGGTCCTGATCAGTAATGTAACGCCTCAAACTATCCATACCGGATCAGGCAGCCCTACTAGAAACGGACGAGGACCGGATCATTTAAAATAGGGAATTTTCTTTAACATACATTAGAAAAATTAGACAATTTACTGCTACATACAGTAGACAAAAATGTTTATAAAAAAATTCAAACTTTATACTTACCTATATGTATTCACAACGCAGAGAAGCGATAACTAAAGTATATGTGAAATTTCGCAATATATATAAAATGGATAATACTCTAGTGAATTTTAACCAAATGAAATTTATTAAAATGAAATAGGGCTCAGATCAGGACAAATAGGGCAAACCTTAATTGGAAATCAGATATGATTCTGATCCGGCTCTGGTCCGGCGTTTACTAGTAGGGATGAGATAGGTTTTTGAAATCCGGGCCGGATCAGGACAAATACGGCACGCCCTAATAGTGAAATCAAGTATGATTTCTGATAGGGGCTGGATGCAAATGCCCTATTAGGATTTACCTTATTACACCCTGATCCGGCCCGGATCATAATAGGGCATACCTGAAGAAATTGCTAGTCGGGATATACCCAAATTAATCGGATATTCGAATACACGAATATTCGGATTTGAATGCTCTATTAACAAGGTTTAACAACAAAAAGAGGGCGCAAAGTAATAAAGAGAGGGCGCAAAGTGACAGAGGTCGTAAGGTAAACTGGTCGAAGAAGGAACGTTTTATGGCAACGTAAGGAAGCGTAAAATAGGTGGTTTTGTAAAGGAAGTGTAAAAAGTAAATTAATATTTATTTTTATGCAAAACTAAAATCGAGGTTTGAATTAGAAATTTGTGTACGAGTATATTATAAAATGCCATTTAGAATTAAAAAATCGGGTCTAAATGAAGCCATTTTTTCTAATTGAAATAATCATGCGTATAGAATTACTATTTCACATCCTAAACCGTTTAGTCCCTCGGCCGGCGCCGATTTTATGTGATGATTACCACTTATTTTATACTTCGTGAAGCGCCTGTCCTGCACGAGTCCGAAAACATTTGTTCTGCGATTTTTCTCAAAAATGCTGCTTGACCGGGATTTTGTAAATTTTTGTTTTTTTTACTATGGGGGTTGGAAATTTGATTTAGAACACGAGGGTAACCTTGTCCGACAAAAATTTGTCTGCTATTGTCTAGAACGACAACCCTAACATCCAAAATGTCAGTTGTCGGACTCGACGATAGCAAACCCATTTCGGCCAGACAAGCTTACCCTAGTGTTCTAAACCAAATTTCCAACCCCCCACATTTTAAAAAAAAATGGTAGCAAATTTACAAGATCGCGGGCAATTGACATTTTTCGGAGCTTGCCGAACGCAAAAGCGGCTGATTTGAGAAAAATCGCAGCACAAATGTTTTCGGACTCGTCAAAGACAGGCGCCTCACGAAGTATAAAATATGTGGTAATCATCACATGAAATCGGCGCCGGCCCAGGGACTAGTTAATATTACGGAAAAAATACACTCAAAACTCAAAAGAAACAAAAATACGTTATGACTATTTCCAAAAAAACACATATATTTACAGACATGTGTTTTGTGAAATGTTATTTTGAGAAAATTATTTAATCTAAGCATTTTTTGGTATGTTAGTAATTTAATATACAATTAAAATTAAATAAATTAATTGCTAAAGAAATTTAGAAAAAAGATTAAAAAAATTAGCGACTTTCTCAACAAATATTCCAAATCTTAATATCAACTTATTTTGTGTGTTTTTTCTATAATAATAGTATTTTTTTAATAAACTTAACCTATTGCGTTCTGAAAAATTTCCTATAAAAATTATCATTATTCGATGGGTTATGATTCACATTGAATCCCATTGTTTTGATTGTATTAAATATTAATTTTCAAATGTTAATCATATTGAATTGTTTGTTTTCTCAAAAATCAAATTAATTTCAACTCTCTTATTTTTTTTAGTTGAATTTTGTTGATTGTATGGAATGGGTTTTTTTATCTTAAAGGGTTTTTTCATTAGAATTTGTTTTTACTCAATTAAAACAATAGAGAACTATCTTTTTAATTGAGATGAAAAAGTTTCTATTTTATATAATACTTCCTCCTCTGTCAGAGGATAATGTATTGCAATAAATTCGTGTTTAATGAATACGCTCGTGCCTCGTGTTCGTGCCTCGCTCGAATTTTAAACTTTTGCTTCAGAATAAGCTATCACATTAAACACTTATTGGTAAAAATACTATTATTATTAATTAACAAAAAAATTAAATAGTTGCTTGAATTTAATTTGAGATGTAAATTAAATATAATTCATATTGTGAATATTTTACGTTTTTATTAAATAATAGATTAAATAAGGGTTGAAGAAAAAATTTAATGTTTTACTCTGACTGAAAATGGATTTTGGAATTTGTAAATCGCGCACTATTTTTACCCGTCCCAAAATCCATCATTTTTCGTCCTAGTGAAAGAAATAAGTATTTTGTTTTTACAGCTTTTTTGACAATTAAATCGTATGATTAATCACAACAAAAAACAAAAACTTGTCACCGATTTAAAAAATATAGAGAACCTGCCGAATTGTGTTACATGTATCCAATGCCGGCTCCGAATATTTTAATTATAAATTGCATAATAATTTTGTGTTGCTTACTTCGTGTGATGTCAATTGCATTTTACATCGGTTGATATTGCAGCATAAGGGAGTAATAGTAATGGTGAAATATTTCGAAAAGATTTTTTGTTAAACAAATTGTAAGTAGAGAGGTAAATCTTCCAATGACCAGTGGCGGATTTCTAAATAGGCTAGCTAGGCTGTAGCCTACGGCGGCAAATTTTCGTAGGCGGCAAATTTTTGTGCGGAAATTTTTAAAATATACAATTTTTCAAAACAGAAATTTTTTTGCGGCGGCGAGAGCCGTCGACTCCTATAAACAGAGTATCCAGATTAAATCATTCAAATTCGCAAAATTTCTTATCTCTATACTCGAAACATAGAGGCGGTGTGTTCTGCAGTTTTTTCATCAAATAAACAAAGTGTGCAATTTAAAATTAAAAGTTCAGTGTGATTTATAAATGGGCTATTATTTTGAAAACGTACATCGAAAAAAAAACAACTATTTTTTAAAAATCTGAAATTTTGATATTTTGTTGGTATTGACAAAAGGAAAAAAGCGATTTCTGCTTTTATTTTTTGTGTACTCTGAATCGGAGTTATGCGCGGTTGAATTTTGAGGCTTTTTCACGTAGTTTTTGGTAATGGTGGTAATGTTTTGTGAATAGGTGCCACAAATTTCATCCGACTTACGTATATTTTTGCAAGTAAAAAGGAAAATAATTGAATAATTGAAATAAGTAAGTTTAAAATTAATAACTTTTCTCTTTTCCGCTAGGCGGCGCGTAAAACCTAGGTTTACTTCAAAGCTCATATCTCAAAAAGTAGGTTTTTTTTTTTGTTTTTCACAAATTTTAAAGTAAACATATGCATTCTAAATATTTTGGAATATAATTGATTATAAGGCAATCCAATCAATATATATATACCCTTGAAATAGTTTTGACATAGGTAGAATCAGGTAAAATTAGGTAGGTACAATTTAATATATTTTGATTGGATGCAAGTATAATTTGGTCAAAAACCGTTTGTGGGCGTCATTAGAAATTTTAAATGTTAAAATTATGAGCCTCTAATGAGATTTTAATTAGTAAAAAGGGGCTGAATAGACATTTTTTAAAATGAATAAACATTTTACACAACCTTTTAATAATTTAAATTCCTTTATTTTACCACTTAACTTAAATTAATTTTTAATAAGTTTTTAACCATTTAACCGTACAGAAAATGGTTCAAATTTATTGCAGGTGTTAAAATATGAAATGTTTAATTTATTAGATCCACATTTAGTACAGGATTATTAACTTAATAAAAAAACACATGTGAATTTTTTCTTCTGAACTTTAAAAAATCGTAAGAAAAAAATCCATATTGAATTGCTGACTTTTTATTTCTCAATTTCATAGCTGAATATGTTTACTTTAAAATTTGAAAAGCCTACTTTTTGAGATATGAGCTTTGAAGTAAACCAAGGTTTTACGCGCCGCCTAGCGGAAAAGAGAAAAGTTATTAATTTTAAACTTACTTATTTCAATTATTCAATTATTTTCCTTTTTACTTGCAAAAATATACTTAAGTCGGATGAAATTTGTGGCACCTATTCACAAAACATTGCCACCATTACCAAAAACTACGTGAAAAAGCCTCAAAATTCAACCGCGCATAACTCCGATTCAGAGTACTCAAAAAATAAAAGCAGAAATCGCTTTTTTCCTTTTGTCAATGCCAACAATATATCAAAATTTCAGATTTTTTAAAAATCAAAAATTTAAAAATCAACAAAAAATGTGCGTTTTCAAAATAATAGCCCAAATATAATATTGTTACGTTTTTCCACCTTCCTTCGAATTGGCCCAACTCACAATTCGATAATTGCAGTTACCTTCTCCTCCCTGCTTAATTAATTTCTCGATTATTTTAGGAAAAACTAAGTAAAATCCAAATAAGAGCCAGAAGATCTTGCTGTACCTAGCACATCAAAAGAAACAGAAAGTAGTGTCAATTCTGTTTTGTGTGAAAATGAAAATGCTACAGTTAATCATGTTGAACGAGAAGAAAAAGATCAACCATTATTATCGGAAATATTTCGGTCTCAAGTTTTTATGTTGGACGTAGATCCTGCAAAGTGGGTAGTAAATGATGAGTTGATAGATTTTGTTGCGCGAAATGGTTATTCTCAAAACGCAGATTCTGATTTTGAGAAATCAAAACGAATCTACAAAGACCAAACACGCTTTTTGAGTTTAACAATTTTTAAAAGGGTGCTTCAGAATGGAGAAGTTTCAAGTCGCTAATGGATAATCTACTCTGAATCAAATGGAAGTGTTTACTGTGGGCCTTGTTTGTTATCTAAATTGGGTTCATCTTTTTGCACGGATAAAGGATTTAATGATTGTAAAAACTTAAAACAATACGTAGAACAGCACGAACGATCAATAAATCACAAAAAATCTGTGGTTGCTTGAGGGCAAGGACTTCAAGTAAAAATTTGATTAATTTATTAAATGCAGAAATTGATAGAGAAAAAAATTATTGGACGCAAGTTCTACAACGCGTTGTCGCAATCGTCAAAAAGTTATCAAGTCGTGGTCTACCCTTAAGAGGTTCTAATGAAGTTGTAGGATCATGTCATAATGGTAACTTTTTACTGGCCGTAGAACTTTTAGCCGAATTTTATCTATTCTTAAAGGAACATCTAAAAAAAGGAAGACCAGGTAGCTGTAAAACTAGTTATCTTTCGTCCACAACGTACGAAGAAATAGTTCATCTTATGGCTCAGAACTGCACAGAAGTAATATCTGCCAAAATAAAAGCGGCGAAATATTTTTCTATAATTGTTGATTCTACACCAGACATCGCACATGTAGATCAGTTATCAATTGTTCTAAGATATGTTAAAGAATGTGGAACACCAACAGAGGTATTTCTAGCTTTTGTTCCAAATGCTGGATACAAATCTGAAGAAATGTACACATCAATAACTAACACCCTGGTATCTTTAAACATTAATTTAGAAAATTTTAGAGGTCAGTCGTACGATAATGCTGCAAACATGTCAGGCACTTATCTGGTCTCCAAGCCAGAACTAAAAATGCCAACAAGTTTGCCGAATTTATACTATGTGCAGCCCATTCTCTTAATTTAGTTGGAACTGCGGTGGCTAGTTGTTGTAATAAATCCACCAGCTATTTTTCATTTTTGCAAGCAATTTATAACTTTTTTTCGGCATCAACGATGCGTTGGGAAAAACAGCAATGTACTCATAACACCAAAGAGGATCTCGACTACGAGATGGTCATGCAGAGATGATGCCTGCAAAAGCTTATTAATGTCTTGGAAAGAAATTCATGATATTCTAAAATCAATTTCGAACGACAGTTCTGAGAAAACGGTTACAAAGGCAGAAGCAGCAGAATTAAGCAAGGAATTGACAAAATTTTAAACTGCGTTCTTGATTGTTTTTTGGGGTAGTATTTTAAATCGTATAAATGTATAGTGAGTAAAAAACTACAACAGGAAGATGCAGACATTGGATTGGTTATCGATTTATTCAAATCTTTAATTTCAGTTATTTCATCTTCCCGCGAGAAATTTACAACTTATGAAGAAGAGGCCAAGGCGCTGGTTGGTACTCAAAACTACACTGCAAGCGAAAGGCGAACCAAAAAAAGAGAGCGACATTTTGATGAAACCAACGATGATGAAGACCTGTTTGGTGCTCAGGATAGTTTTAAAATAAACGTATTTTTTACAATTGTCGATCGATTAATCTCAGAACTAAACGGTCGAAAATGTGCGTACGACAGAGTGTTCGAAATTTTCTACGTCCTTTTTAAATTTTGCGAGCTTTCTGATTAGGAAATAAAAAATGAAGCATTTAAATTATGCGAAGTTTATTCACAAGATGTTTCAGATGATCTAGTTGAAGAGATTTTGCACATCAAAGAGTATTTGGCATTAGATGATAAAAAACATATAAATATTAACAATATGTGCAATTGGATTAGGGATCAAAATCTGCTTGATATTTTTCCTAAAATTGATATTATTTTAAGAATATACAAATCAATGGCTGTCAGAAATTGTTCATCAGAATGTTCGTTCTCATGTTTAAATCGAATTAAAACCTATTTACGCCCAACGATGTCCAATAGCAGATTAAGCGATTTAGCAGTTTTATCAATTGAATCTGATATTGCAAATTCGATTTCTTTTGATGATATAATTAAAAATTTTGTAAACAATAAATTCAGAAAAAAAATGTAATGTAACCCAAAGAAAAAATTATTTTATTTAGTTGAATATTTATAAAATGTGTTATATTATTTAAGTTTTATATTTTGTTGAAATGGAGTTTTTATTGCATTTTATTTGATTTTAATAAACGTTTATTATTTTCGTATTTTGGATCTTATTAATTTTTTTTGCCAGATTCGCACGTTTTTTATTAAAAGCGTAATTATAAACTACTTGTAAATAACGTGACCTTGAACTTTCGAAAAAAAATCGTTTTTTTTGGTTGCTTCGCTCCCATTTGATAATTTATAAAATATATTAGGCGGCAATATAAATTAGCCTATAGGCGGCAAATTTATAAATCCGCCACTGCCAATGACCAAAGGCCTTAAAAATAATTTTTTTATTTTTTTGGTTACTTTTATACCCTGCACCATGCACCCTGCAAACAACAACTTTAGAAGAGAACAACTAATATATTCATTCAATTCATTTTCAAAAAATTAAAAGATTGTATTAAATTTTATTGTAATCATATATGTCACCTTAAAAAAACCTTTAAAAAGCCACAAACTAATTATTTATCTCATAGCATCTTATCAATAATTTTATTTCAATAATTTCATAAATAGGTTTACAACCTAAAAAAGTATTTTATATTTAATATTTGACACTGTAAACATCATTGCTAATCATCATTTAAAAACAAAAAAATTATTTTTAAATGTGGTCAGTTCATTCGGTTTACTGAACCCATCACCACAACTAATATTCAGCGTACATCCACAACTGTCAAATCGTTTTTTTTGTTTATGTTTATTTTCTCTCTGGGAAAACGTTATTTGTTCCCATAGACGTACGTTACTTTTTCATTTGATTCAAAATTGTACATTTATTGTGCTTTTTTTTAAATCTACAAGAAAAACCCTACCGACTGTATAAAAAGAAAAGACAAAAATTGACATTTTGATTTTTATTATAATAGTTTTTAGTTTTATAGTTTTAGTTATATAGTTTTTTGATATTTCATAAATGAAAAATAAATTTGTTCATAATAAAATAAGTTTGAGGGCAAATTTTTATAATATACTTTAAAAATATTTACATAACTTAAATATTTGTTCGTGTCGTTAAAAAATATTCCTTGTCCTTTATAAAAAATTGACTTAAATAATCGCTGGAAATAACACAATAAATTTAAACTACTCTCGTAGTTATTGTCATTCATTTTATAAAAATTAGCACTTTGAAGAAAACAATCAAAATTTTTGGGCATTTTAAATTTAGAATTGTTTTAAATTTATAATTTAATAAAAACATTTGTAGTAGTAAATAAAAACAAATCAAAATGGAGAAAAGAGAAATTGAATAAGACAGATGTGCTATCGTTTTTTTTTGTCTCTCTTTATACAATTTTAAAGTTATGTTCTTTCTACATATATATTTATATGTACTCTAAGTATTTACTCTTTAGGAAAAAAGAGACAAAATTTGGTATGAAGTTGAAATAAAAGGTGCTCCAAATTGGAATAGATATATAAATGTACTGCATGAGAATAGTGAATGTTTCTTTTCATATAATGTCTATATTTTTAGGTGTACAAACTTTTGGAAAAGTCGTATAGCTTTGACCACACATTCATAAAATTATAGAAGAAAAAATTGCTTGAAAGTCTTGGGGCAATCTTGGGAATATCTTTGGAATGCCTTTAATGCTGAGGGCGTTAATAAAAAAGTTAACGACGCGGCAATGATAACTTTATGGAGTGATTGTTCTCAGTTTTTGGCTCCTCAGTCATATGGGATCGATACTGATTTTTTCATCAAATGTAATAGTTGAATGTGAAATTGTGATAAGTCCTGTGATTGTTGTGATTAGAACACAAGAACCTGAACCATTTGCAAGATGAGGATGTAGTAATGCACTATTAGGCAGTCCACTATTGCTAGTGCACTATTGGTTAGTGCACTATTAAACAATAATTTTTCATCTATCTACATACGTTCATTTATGTTTTTTTGGTTGATTTAGGTAAAATTGGAAGGCAAAAAGAGGAAGAACATCACATGAATCTGATGTTCAATATATAGAGAATAGAATGCAAAAGTGATGGGGTGACCGAAATACGAGATGACGCAATGTTTGAAAAATACAAAACATTGGCACTAGAAATGGAAGAACGAGCCGACCAACGAATGATTTTCTCAATGAAATAAGGGATCGTCTTGCACAAAACCCCAAGATTCAAATAACACATGGTAAATAAATACATGATAATGCATGAATACATGTGGAGAACTTTTCATTAATGTTTTTATATATATAATAAACACATAATAATAAACACAAATTTGTAATAAAAAAAATCAAGTTATTTTATTTTTTTCTTGTATTGTCTCAGTGCCGGATTAAATTAATGTGAGGTCTAGTCAGACAATGGTGAGGGCATGTGTAAGGAGGGGTTATTATTACATTTACTGAAGTGTATAAACACGATATGTACATTTGAATAGATTATTACATAAATATTTTCCATACATCGAAGAACTTTGCAATTTAAAACTAGTTTTATTTACTCTTTCGAGTACATACCTGACGCAGAATTATCACTAGAGAGTTCATTGTATGAGTCAAATTCTTTAATTACTGATCGTACTGCTACAACTCCCGACTCCCCCCATCTAGTAGTACTAATTCTCATCGGTAATAAAACATGATCTTTATTACTGAGAACATTTGGCTCATTTTATCTGTGAGCAATCTTGTGGATCCAGTTAAGTGAATCCAGTAAAAAAATTATGAATGTGTCCTAAAAATTTTAAAAAATTTTTAATTGGTCGCATGGAGGGATCGCATTTCGCATGGAGGGATCGCATAGAGGGATCAGTTTTTATTAATTTGTTAATTTTTTTCTATTTTTTTGATCCACGGGTGTGACAACCCCGCGTACTCCAGTCCCTGCTATTGGCATATGAGTTAACGTGAGATATCACATATCACTGGCAATAGCAGTGAGATATCACTAGCCAAGGCGATATCTTAGGGGTGCTGGCTGATGAATTGTATTCAGTCAACGGTAGCACTCTCAATCTTAGCTAATGAATATTCCTTGATGCTGGAACGCTGTAGCTTGCTCGATGAAACGAGCCTTCATATAACTACATATCTGAGCTTTAATCATTGAAAAATATACTGCGTCCCATAATCAGGGATTATGCCATTGGCTGGACTATTGGCAAACCAATTTTAGTTTTGTTCCTGCAAATTTGTAAAACAAATTTGCTTTTTATCTCTTATTTTATTTTTATTTTCCCTATCCTATCACGAAATATTGGCCCATGTCATATCTTATATGTGATAGGATTTATGGTTTAGTTATCCATTACTTAACAAAAAATATTAAAAAAAAACAAAAAAAAAACAGATTTGCGTCCATTAACATCCTTAGAACGTATATTGTTGTTGGACCTTGGTCTTAAAAGGTTTTTATGTGTTGTTGTGACACATATTGTAATGCCTACTACACATCACATTTTAGTAAAAACAAAATATGAACTTTAAGTAGTATCTTTAAGTTCATATGACATCATTGCACTAATAAAACGGTCAACACATTTGTGTACAGTAGACTTTGCTACCTAAAATAAATTAAAAGGCTTGCTAATACTAAACATAGCTTAGTAATTTTTATGGAAAAGATTTACACCAAAATTATTAACAACTCTTAATTCCGCATTAAATGCATTTTAATATATTGCAATTCCTATAACAATATATTGCTTTGCTTAACCCCCATCCCTCCCCTAATGGCTTCAGGCAAATCAAAGAGACGGCTTTTGGCTACAATTTATTGCTCACTAGATTGCTTAATAAAATAAGTATGTAATGGAATTTGCAATACTGATAGATTAACGGTCGAACGCATATAAGAGACTTGTATGTGTAAAATGTACTAAAAATATAAAAAGCAGAAAACAGCTGAAACAACGGAAGTACTTACTCCAGAAAAGTTTGTTCCAGTTTATTTTATTTTTTAATTTTGTGTTAATTCTTTGTTGTTTTTGTATTTATTTGAGAAAAAATTAAAAATAAACATAGCTCTCATATTCCAAGGTTCATCTTAGTAATTTTGAGTTTATTTACCGAAATAAACATTTAAAAAAATAAAGACGTAAAGCATATTAAGGGCTTATTTTCTTTTACTAAATTAGTTAATATATTAATAATTGTATTTTATGAATTATATTTATTTCTTTTATTGTTCAAAGAAATTGCTACAGATTTTCAAACTTAACTCAAAAGTAATATACAAATTTATTAATTACGATGCGATGGGCTAACGACTAATTTAAACTAGAAATCGCCCAGTGGCCGAAATTCAGCTATTGTAAATAGCAATTGTAAATAAACAAAATAATTACTGTCAACAAAATAATTACAACATATTATTTCAGAGTTTGATTGATTGATTCAATTGATTTTGAATTATCAAATTACTTGAAAAAAAAAACAAAAGAATCAAACAAAAAGCACACCTTCACATGTTCCCCCTTTTTCTAAAAAAAGTCGTCCAAATTAAAAAAAAATGTGTTTCGTGCTTCGGCTGATAACACTTAAAACCTTTTCAACGTCATAAATATTGCTCCACTTTTGTTAGGGGAAATAACTTTAAATGTTCTCACAAAAATAGTGCCTTGCGGATTTTAAATAGAAGAAGATATTTCTAAATATTTAAAAATGTTGGCTATCCAAAACACAAAACTTCGAAACATAGTGGTAATCGGTAGCATATGGAACGATTAACAACTTAAGGTTCATTCAGATACATCTTTTTTAAAAGACGAAAAAACAAATCAATGTAATAATGTTAACGCATGTGTACGAATAAGATAAAACAATCAATATTTAAAAAAATAAAGATGTCAACCGTATCAATTCGTTTATTTGTATACCGAGGTCACCCGAAAAGATAAAATATTTTTATTTTTAGCTTGTTGTAAACAAAAATTATGCTAAAATTATATTTTCTAAAATAAATTTTATTTCTCTATAATTATTATTATTCTGCCGTGCTAATCACAAAAGTGGTAACTTGGATTTTTGACATTTCGAGATATAAACACTTTTTAATTTTCAATTTTCACAGTCACTTAAAAGTTAAAACTATATTTATAGTCAAAAAGTTTTTAAATTTGGTTTGAATCAGAAAGATAAAAGGTTATTTTATTTGTTAATAATATAAATATAAAATATTAATTTTTGGATAATTAATTAGCAAATTTGACGTATCTTATAAATACGTGTTACAAAAATAACAACGATATGTAAATAAAATCAATTTATTTTATTATTTCACTCGAAAAACTTAGTAAATATAAAATTGCAAATAATAAATATACTTAGGAACACAGATTCAATATCTAGGTATTAAAATAATAACGCAATAATCGCAATTAATTATTAACGGACTATAAACGCAATTAACCGCAATAATCGTCTTAGTAACATAGTGAGTTACGTCTATTTTGCCTTTGAGCGTCATACATAATACTAAGGCATTTTATCGTAACTTTTTAAGTTACGACTGAAATAGCTTAGTAACTGATATATACGGCAAATTGCTGTAGTAATTGATAATCGTAATGAAGATACGGCATATTTAAAAGAGTAATTCTTGAATAAAAAAATAAACTAAATGCTTTAATTATATGATAAAAATGTTCATTGATTGTTATTATATCATCTTAGATTCATAATTCATTTTTGACAAAAATCCAAGTTACCACTTCTGTGCTTAGCACGACAGTATTTATATGAGTGGCTTTCCAACCGAGTGAATTGCTGAAGGTATTGATTATAGCCAATCGGTCTAATGTTTAAGTTTAGTACATGATTCATTAAAATGAGCTATTTTTTAAATTGACTAGCTTCCTTTAAATATTTTGATGGATAAAATGACATAGCCGTGGGCCTAGATAAATTTTGATATTTTATATAGTAATTATTGAATTAACAATCAGTTAATTTATTAATTTACGAATATTTCGTGCATTAAAAAGCCTTTGTTAGAAAAAAACCGTGGTCTCATAAAACAACAACAAAACCACAATTTGATATATTTTTTTTTAAATAAAAAGTGTTTCGCTATAGGGTTTACAATATGTGTCACAACACATAAATACCTTTCAAGACGTGGGTCCCACAACAACTTGCTTTTTAAGGTGTTGAAGAACGTTTTTTTAAAACCTCTGTGGGCGTGCTTTTTGCCATCGCCATTACGTGATCGTTCCAGAATAGGTCATTTGAAACTGTGACACCCGATAAACGAATGTTTTAACATCCACCTATTGGTTCATCACACATACCGAATAAAATATCTTTGGGGAACACTCATACTATAAGTATGATCTTGAAACAATCAACAGCTGTGTTTTGGTAGAGTTGAAATTGATCAGGCTTTGGTCACCCCAATCGACGACTTTTTTTTAGGTCTTGATTCACGTTTATGGCAGCGTCTCTCCGGGCGGGATTGATTCGTTCGTGCATTTTACCTTTTGAAGGAAGGGGCCCGAACAACTTATGCAGAGTACTATCATCTGTAAAACTTTTTATTCGGTTGCCGGTGATTTTCAGCAATTCGTTGATATAAATCAAAAATAAGGTTGGGACAATACTAAAAATTAGGTAAAAAAGTCAATAGAGCGAAAACAAGAGAAAGAACATTTTTTTTGAAAAATTTGAAAAATACATATGCATCACTATAGAAAATTTTGACACGAACAAATATTTTACTAATTAGAAATTAAATTAAATTATTTTTAAAATCAAATAACTAAAATAAATAATATTATTAAATTTATCGTAATCCTAATTTACGATTTAAATTATAATGCATTTTGATTTATTCGGTAAGTTTGCAAGAGTATTCTCATAATACATATATATGTGACATGCGTATTTTAATTGAAATTTGGTTTTTGTAGATTTTAATATTTCAATATTTTTTTAATATTATTTTCTTCGTGCTCTTCATCATCATCTAGTACTGATTCTTTGACTTTGGATTACCCTGGTCAAAGAAACAAGAAAAGAAAAGTGAAGAGTTTCGTAGAGGATGTAGTGTAGTTGAAAACTACTCAGATACTGACTTTCAGGCTAATTTTCAACATAATAAAACAAAATTTAATAAAATATTTGTTATAAGTCCATTGGAATAAGTCCAGTTCCACATCAACCATTAATATATATATATATATCGTTCTAGCTAATATTTTTCCCTATTTTTTATTGAGACCCTATTTTTATTTTGAAAAAAAAATCATACTATAAGTATGCCTTAAATTAAAAGTCCATTAAAAAAAAGTCCAAGTGGCAGGATATCCGTTAGAAACAGGTAAATTTCTTGGACAAACAGATTTGTGTACAATAAAAATCGGATGTATCAGATTAATTTAATTAAAAAAGTTAAATAGAACCAGAAATATCAACCAAATTTGTTAGATCGAATAAAATATATTAACCACAACTACTTGATTTATTTAATTCTGGTACAGTTTTTGTTAATTTGGTTTAAATAATTTATAACATATCAAATCCACCAAAGAGCAAATGAATGTCCTATAGCTTTGTAGATTCAAACACAATTACAATATTTCCACATATAATTTATAATTCAAAATTACCAAACAATTTTTATCCAAAAAAAAAACACAACAAATATCTATCAAGTTTTAATTCATGTAATTTTTAGTAAAAATAAATTGGTATCAAGGGTAGTTGATATTCGTACTTATTACATCTAAAACATTTCCAAATTTCCAACGAAAATAATTTATTTAAACTCATAAGAACATATTAAAGCTTCCTTTTAATTTTTTATTTTTACTTAATCTAATCTGACGATCTGAAAAACAAAACAAAAAACAAGAGAATTAATAAAAAAGCCTTATTGAAATCGTGTGAATTAGTACAACATCGTAGAATTTTAGTAAAACGCTTATAAAATTGGTACCTCTAGAGTTAGAAAACTGAAAATCTCGAAATTATATCCCAGGTAAGAAAAAGCTAATATGCCAAACCTGGGCCAAGCCAGCGCCACAGGCCCAAGCTTGAGCCAAGTCTGGCAAACCAGGCTTTGGATAAGTCTGGCAAATAAGACTTGTGCCGGGTCTACCAAAACAATTGTTTTTTCAAACCTCCTTTAAATGTGCGAAAAGAGGTTGTGGAAAGAGTAACATATATAAAAATAGAAATAAACATAATATGGCGTGCACATGTTTACAATGAATTACGCTGGTTAATAACGCATAATATAATAAACTGAACCTTGGTTCAGTCTAGGCATTTACACCTGGCCCAGACTGAAGCCAAAGCTAGCTAGCCAAGGCTTGGCTCGCCAATACTGACCCGAGATTGGTCCGTTGTTTAATATTGGCAGTTCCTACCCGGAATGTGTATGTCGATTGCTCGGTTGATTCATTTTCTGAATATTCAGCGCTGTAACTTAAAGCGTTTTCCGTGTTTGTTTATTTATTATTTTCTCGTAACAAACTATAAATAACAAAATTAGGAACTGATTTACTATTTTCTTCTTTCACTTTATTCAATTTAATTCAAATAAGTTAAGTGTAAACTGAATATTACCATTGCAACATGTAAATTCCAAAATACAATTCAGTTTATGTGAATCCTTTAGCAATTCACTCGATTGGAAAGCTTCTCAAAAATAAACTAACAAAACTATAACCGAATTTATTTGACATATAATTAATAAAAAACTTAGTCTGGCTCGCTCGTTCCTACATTGTAAGCTTTTCCTCGGGAATGATATGTATATTTAAACACTTACCCAATAAACTGCTTTTAAGTTATTAAGAAAGTTAATCAAAACATAAAAGGTAATATTCAGAAGAACCAGCAGTCAAATTCTGTAATTGTGAAGCGGTAAAGTGATAAGATTTTTATTGAAAAGAAACGAAGAAATTTTTAACACTTCACCGCTTCACAGTTACAAAATTTAACCGCTGGTCCATTTTCTGTGTAATATTATGAAAAAATTCTATATATTACAATGGGCTTAAAAAATATGATATGTGAAATGTAAACAATTTAAAGTTCTGGTGTCCGTTCTAGCGATATACACGCTGTTAGCTTATTCAAACGTTAGAAAATCTTTTCCATGACGCCCGTGAATCAAACGAATATGTAAAACATTTGGGTAGTTCTACACACGAAGGAAGAAAATGGAGCTAATTACGGCACGACATGATTTTTGCGTATAAGTTCTGGCAACTAGTTTTAGTTAAAGTTGATGACGTTCTTTCAACGTTTCTGAATGTCAAAAAGTCAAAAAAAAGTCAAAAAAAAAAAAAACTAAAAAAAACAAAAAAAAAACAAAAAAAAAAAAACACAAAAATACAAGAGCCAAAATTGTCTCAATATTATCTCAAAATACGAAATAAACATTTAACTAAGTCTGCCCGCATTTAAATCTTCCATGGGACTGAGAACAGGGGACTGATAATTTATCAGTATTTCGCTTAAAAATGACAAAATTACATCTAAAAAAAAAAAAATAAACAGATTCTATACCTAGGCAATTCATATTCACGACGTATAAAATTACAAAATTACCTGTAATTAAAATACTTTTTACGAAAATGCTTGCCAGGGGACTGATAATTTGACTGGACAATACAAGATCTTGCTACTAATGATGACTGTTTTGAATGATAAAACCTCGGACTAAGTAAAACACTTGCAATATTATATTTATTGAACTTTAATTAATTCCTGTGACGAGCAAAAACTTGATAGAAATATGAATTTCCAATATTTTCAATGTGTTTTGATTGGGCAGGAGAATAATAACAAATTGGTGGGACAAACTTTATTAGGATATATCTAATATGAAATATAGAGTTATGTTATGATTATTTACACATTATTAAAGCACCATTATTCAAAATTATTACTACAGAGTAAATTTGTCTCTACACACTTAGAATCATTGATTATTTACTTTACCAGCTTTGAATTTCAAGGTGGGACACGCCAGGGGACTGATAATTTGACGTTTTGAATAATTTTTTTTCTAAGACGTATATTTCGAAACGGGTTTATTTTGGGTGACCAGCTAGACATAGTTAAGGTTTACAAATTTCATGTGAAAACAAAATTTTTTTTTTCATATTAATATACGAAATAAGCAGAGCCGTCCAAAATTCCTATGTTTGTAGAACTACCCATATAACAATTTCTCAAAATAAAAATAAAATATTCATAAAATAGTTCACACGCAAATTTTTAAGTTATAAATTATTATACTTATATTCAATACTAAACAGTTTAACTATAAATCTTGATCAAATCTTAATTCATATTCAATGTTTAACAATATCATTATTAAAACAATAATCGTGGTTATCAATAACAAAAAACGAATATAAATGTCGTTTCGTTCATACTTTTTTTATATGATAACTAACGCGGTACAACGTCAACGTCTTAAACTTTTTAAAGTCAAACTATAAACAAAATTAAAAGTCAATTTTTTATGTAAGTACACTTAAAAAAATTATATTTTAATAATTCATTAAAACGAATGTACTGAATTTATGATTATGGGTAGACGAAATATTGTTGGTACGTGAGGGATTGAACATTAAATTTAATAAATATTCATGTTAAAATATGTGGTACAATTTTCAGGTCAACTAAATAAAAAAATGTCAACAATAAAATTATTATTAAAATAAAATGAAAATAAATTAACTTAAAAACAAGCAACAAAGTAGTTCGGAGTAGTTGAGGAAAATTTTTTATTGCTGTGAAAATTCTTTTTGGCATTGAATATTTATTAATTTCCAGGGAAGAAACTGTGGGAGGCATTATGTATGCTTTAAAATTACGAATTTATCATATTTTCTTGAATACAAATAAAAAATTTTCATTACCAAACTTTGTTTTTGTTCAATTTCTTATTTCACGCATATTTAATGTCACGTTATATTTTGTAGAGAAAATTCATGTATATAAGTTTCATTTTCTGTAAATTTACAAGCTCCAAAATAAACTTACAATTTATTACTTTTTTTTAACTAAACGAGTTTGTTTTATCGTATTCGAAACATCCTGATCATTAAAAGATGGTAGATTTATTCAGTTAAAAATTTTACAACATTCCTGTTATTAATGATGTGTGTACAATGAACATTGATATCATTTATCAGATTAAAATTGAAATAATTGAAACTTTCATTGCTTTCAATTTTAATATACAGCCTTGATGATGATGCTTAGTAATGGCTTTTTGATGAGAAGTGTGACAATGATAAATTATCAGTCACATTTAGAAAACAAGTAAAATTATGGACAACAGAACAAAATCGTAATCAATAAAATAAGAACGAAGCAAAATAACGATTCTCATTAGTGTTAAAGTGTTTTAGGCGAAACTTTATCAACACACCGGTTTTTGCATTCAACCGGAAGTTAACCTAAAAATGTTTTATTTGGATAAAATTGTTACATCATTAATGTTCAAAATAATGATTAACTGAAGAAAAATCTGTGGAAAGAGCTCTTGAAGAATCGGATGATTTTCTAACTAGAGAATAGTATCATATATATGTTGATATAAGCTTCGACTTAAATGTTGTTAAATTTGGTCAGTGTAACAAAAACTATATCCGCATTTAATTTTGTACACATTAGATTGCTTTTCAATTACAGAGTTATCTTTTAATTTTAAAAAGATTATACCATCTATATCGCACTACATAACATTTCTAATTATTTTTTTTAAATAATTCTTGAATATAACGGAACGGTTCAAATTTCACTAAAGATAAAATAAAAACAAATAAATCAAATGTTGATTTTGTTACATTTAATCGAAATTTTTAAATTTAATTTATTTTAACGGAAAAAAAAATTTAATAAGTAAAGAATAGCACGACCACATTTAAAGTAAAAAATTCGTAAATATAGGTTTAGCTATCCCGAGTCGAACTCTAACTACGATTTAAGTAGTAGGCATTCTCAAATGGACCTATTTTAGTTCTCTTCATCCTTTATTGCATGTAAATAAGAACTTTTTACTCTCGATAAACTTATTAACTCCTACAAATTCTAAAAACATACTATTTAACATCTAATTAGAATCTAAAACAACTGGATGGTTTTAAAGATTTGTCTTTCAGAAATTACATTTTTTACAATAGCTTTATACCGGTCCCCCAAACAAACGTAGCCCAAACTTTTTTAATTCACTGACAAATATTGTTGAATACTGACAAAAATTGTCGATATTAGAGCAAAGTGCCCTAATTGTGAGGTTATCGTTACCGGGGACTTCAACGTCCCCAACAGATCATGGTTTTAATTCTCCAAATCGACCGACGATATTGACAATAGTGGAAACTGGCAGAAATTTTTGCCACGTCTCAGGGCCTATCCCAAATGGTTAAAACCCAACTTCCACTCCCCGTAATGGCTGTAATAATAGTTTTCTTTTAGATCTCTATCTTACCACAATGCCAGATATTACGAGTGTCGATGTAGCGAAAGGTAGTATTGGAAATTCTGATCATTATTTAATTTCATCAGTAATCAAAACTGATTTACTTAAAACTACAGCTCCCAAACCCCGTAAAATATTTCACTACTCAAAAATGAATAACAGTGGTCTTCAAAATTTTTTCCATGGTTTCCCTTTTGACCGTCATTGTTTTTACACTGACAATGTAAATGTTTCTGCTCAAAACTTTACAGAAACTATCCAATTTGCTATCAATAAATTCGTCCCCTTCTCCATAGTAAAACCCAAACAAAAATACTTGTGTTCGAAAGCTGCCAAAGCGGCACTTAGCAACAAACGTAGATCATTTATTTTATGGATTCATAACAAAACTCCCACTAATCGATCCCAATATCTAAAGGACAACAAAATATTTAATCAGATTATCTCTACAGTGCCATTAATTCTTTAAATTCTGGTACAAAATTTTCTATTCCCCCTATTATTGATGGTGATTTAATCGTCAATGATCACGCAAGAAAGGCTAACTTGTTCGCTGAACGCTTTGCTTTGAACTCCACTGTTTTGGAAACTCCTAAAGAAACACCCCAAATCCAGTCTTTAGAAGTTAATATGAATGAACTTCACTTCAAACCCAAAATAGTCGCTAAAATTTTAAAGGGGTTAAACATCAACAAAGCCTCAGGAATTGACAATATTCCACCCATTATTTTAAAAACCTTCTCCAAAGAACTTGCACCAACTTTGACTAAGATATTCTACCAATCCTATAAATCTGGTATATTTCCCTCGTGCTGGAGGTTCATTTTCAATAATCATTTCGACAAATAAATCCCATCTTAAATTAATCGAATCCATTTGATGCATAATATTTAAAAAAAAATATGGATATAATATTTATTAATAATAATAGTAAAAACTGTTTTTAAAGTTTTAGAGCCTATATCCAACTCCTAAAATATTAAATATATAGAACCACACAAATTTCGAATTTACTTTTATTAATATTGTTAAATTAATTAAATTAAAATAATATTAATTTTCGGTTATTACAATCATATTTAAAAACAATCAATTTTCAAAACTTTTTATTAAGCACTACACAGAGCACTACAAATTTAGCTTAGCGCCACACAAAGCACTTTAATTTGGTTTAAAGAAAGTAAAGAAAGTAAAAGCCACACTGAAACACTACGTTATTTTCAATAATTTAAATATCTTAGGCCCTGTGTCAATACAGCTAAATATAAAACTAAATTTTCTTCCCATATGGTAGAAAAAAAATTAGCCTACGTTGAATTTATTACCAAATTTTGCTGTGTCAATTGACTAGATCTAAATTGTGACATATCGAAATAATTGTCTTTGCTTTTAACAAAAAAAATTGATAATTTTTTTGGAAATGAAGCAATAATCCTTTTTTGTTGCGGTTCCATCACAAATAAAATTTAAAAATTTAATTAAAAAAACCTTTTAAGTTCAATTTAAAACAATAAACAAAAAAATCATTTTTGTTTTAGATTGATTTGTCAAAATTTATACTAGGTCTAGGGCAGGCTAATTTTTTAATTTTTTTTTGTGGTAAATATAAACGTCAAAAATTAGTTTTAGACTTCCAAAAATTAGATTTAGCTGTATTGACACACGGCCTAAATGTATTTTCAGGTTTGTATTTACATTCAACTACAAACAGTTATAAAATGGTGTTGTATCTAGTGTTTCCAATTATCCGTGATTTGAACTATCCGGATATCGAATAGTATGTAAAGTAATTATCCGGATATCCGGATAATAATCCGGATAGTGGATTTAAATAAAAACAATATGTAGTTTTAAAAAATAAATATTAGTTAATAATTTATTTTCATCTGAAAAATAATATTTTAAAAATACAAGAGCGTTTAACATTGGAAACTGCAACCGATTTCTAGTTTTCGTTAAGAAGATGCTAGCAACCGAAAAGACTCTCACTTTCGTTTGAAGTAGGTTGAATAGTCTTCAAAGCATCAAACAGCTTTTCTAGGTAAGGAGTGAGCGTTTTATTAATGCGTTTATAAATTAAATTCTTTGTCCAGTGCAGAATAATTATTTTAACGATTAACTTTACTATGTATTTTCGATTGGTGAAATCGTATTTCTCAATTCCATGGCTAAATTACATTCGGTAAGTTCGGTCGGAGTTGGAGAATTTTCATTTTCCTTAACTTTTTGTTCCGCCATTTTTAACTTAACATTTTTGGTTGTTTTGGTATCTGGAAACAAACTTTTTATTAACATTTTTGCATAACTGATAGCTTATGATTTATAAATATAACTAAAATCGTCAAAATTATTATTTTGGAATTTTTGAATTCTGCACCAACATCATTAATGAAACTAGCTCAACATTTCTCGTTTTGTTAATAGACTGTCTTAATGTGATTAACTTTAAATATTTTCAAATTACAAAAAATTGAACCGTAAATTATGACACGGCAAAATATGGTTTTTTATTTGTAAATAAATTACACTTCTAAAAATTCAAATTCAAAACAATTGCTGTAATGATAATTTTTAGATCAACCAAACGAAATCGTCTAAATGAAAAAACTAAGTTTTAGATTGACTAAACGAAAACGTCTATTATGAAAAATTAGTAGTAGCTGATTAAAATTTTTAAAAAGGTAAATAGCGCAAACATTTTTTTTTTGCTTTAATCTAGTTACCGGATTTTTTTTGTGAATTAACCGGATATCGGATAGCAAAATTTTTACGAATTATCCGGATAATTCCAATCCGGCTTAAACCGGATTGGAAACACTAGTTGTATCCTACTCTTTACAAAGTAATTAACACCATTGTCTATTTAAAATCTCCATAGCTGAACTCCAATATCCTTGTATTGAATCGAAATAAAATAGAAAGTAACCATTAAGCTAAAATTATGTTTTTTTGCATAGCAGAGAGTAGTAGATTGTATTACTAGTGCGAACGGGTTTTCCAAACAAGAGTGAGGTTTGAAATCACTCGCGTTTGGAAACGCAGTTCGCGCTAGTAATACACACTAGTTTTTGTAACAAATGCACAAAATTTATTAAATATTTATTTACTTATTGATTATATACTTTATTTAACAAATTTATAAACAAATTTAAGATATTTAAATATAAACTAAAGTGCGCCATCTGCGATCTAATATTTCTATTCAAAAAGAGTATATAAAAAATAAGCATTGCAATTAGGTTACAAACAAATTTCGAAATTTTAAAAAACATTGTCATTTCACATCTGCCAACTCAAAATAGCTATTTATGTATTAAAGGGCATAGAGTATGTCTTTTCCGCTTGAGAGTGAAATTGTTGCTCGAGGCGTCAGCCGAGAGAAACAATCACTCGAAGGCAAAAAAGATACTTTATGCCTGAATTAGTGAATTGCATACAAGATTTTTTGTACGAGTAAAATTCTGTACTATTTGCATAAATAAAAGTGTAAATATTACACAAAATATTAAAATGTTTTTTAGAAAATTATTTTATCCAAGTAGTTTTTCAAAATATGTATTAACTTTAGGCATTATTATTTCAATTTAAGGCATTGTTAATTCAATTTTCGCATTGTTATTTCAATAGGAAAAAAGGCCTGCTTTACGTACAATTTTTGAATACCAAAAGTGTATTTTATGGTTTACTCGTACAAAAAATATTTTTTTCTACTTCAAGCTACGAAAATGTCATTTTAATATATAGTAAAACTTATGTGAAAGGGAAACTTTTTCTAAGTAGTGACTGAAAATGTTTCCACTCACTAGGACTGAAAGTAAATAAGTTTCGGTGGTCGCCTACAGGTGGTGGTTATTTAAAGAATTGAATATTTGAGATTGAATTTCAATTACTGTTTCGGTTGTTGTTTCGGTTGCTGTGTTTATTTCTGTCAATATCGCAGTATTTTGAAGGGATTGAAAATTTTGAATATTTTAATCGAAACTAATCATTGTATCAATTGTGTGTAATTAATTAATTAAACTAATAATGTGTGTGTTTTTTCTATATCGGAGAAATCGGAGCGATAAAATAAAATTTGTATCAGATATATCGTATAATTTTTTCCTCCGATAATTAACTGTCAGATATAAAATATATTCTCTGAGTTCTTTCCGCCAAAAAAAATAAAAAAAATTTATTAAATAAATAAATAAATTTTATTAAAAAATTTATTTTTATTTGTTTTTAATTGAAACTTTACCTACAATTTTTTAAATTTATACTTTAAACGATGACTTCCAGTCGGTAAGAAAAATATCTGTAATATCTGTAAAAGTTTTTAGAGAAAATATATGGACTATTTTCATTATTCATATTGTCAAATTCATCTACTAAAGACTTACAAACCGACATATCTAAATTTGACTGTGTAAAAAATAAACAAGATCGCATTTTTACCAGTGTAAAATAATGAATTATTATAGGACGATTTTTCTGTTCTGGTGTTTACCGCAATGGCGCTGCAAAAGGGGGATAAGAGAAAAAATCACAAAATTTTATATGGGATTCCATACAAAACACAACTTGAATAATTTTAAAAGTTGTCTATGAAATTTCTCATTTTACCACAATTGAACAATTTCAACTAGCTTATTAAGTATTATTGACTATATATTAAGCGTAAAATATAAAATGTTATTCTTAAGTCGCTCAAAAAAGAAACATAAACACTGCCAAAATTTCCCATACAAAGTTGTATGAAAAATTTAACCTATTTTCTTATTTGTTTTACGGACAGAAGAAAATCAAATATTTAATATATTACGCTTAATATATAGTCAATATTAGTTCATAAACAAATTTAAATTATTTAATTGTAGTAAAATGAGAAATTTCATAGATAATTTTTAAAATTATTCAAGTTGTGTTTTGTATGGAATCACATATAAAATTTTTTGAATTTTTTCTCTTATCCCCATTTTGCAGCGCCATTGCGGTAAACACCGGAACAGAAAAATCGCCCTATAGAGCGATTTTTCGGTTACGGTGTTTACCGTAATGGCGCTGCAAAAAGGGGATAAGAGAAAAATTTTCAAAAATTTACATGGGACTTCATACATAACATGACTGTAATAATTTTGAAAATTATCAATGAAATTTCACATTTTGTTCCAACTTGATATTTTAAGTTTGTTAATAAAGTATAATAGATGACTATATATCAAGCATAATATATTTCATACCATTCTTGTTTAGGCTAAAAAAAACCATGAAAATAGTCGAAAATTTTAATTTTTATACAAGTTTATATTTGTATATGGTACTGGTATTTGTATATTGTATTTGTATTTAGTACTAAGAAGCGCTAAAATGTTTTACTAAAATAAAAACAAATATGTTAAAATGAATGTTAAGTACATATAGGGACATCACAGTTTTATTAAATATTTTAAAAAATGTATGAAAGGAATCCAGTGCGATGGAATATCAAAATTTCATTTTATTAATATAAGATAAGTTTATAAATAGTTAATAACGACATTTCAAATTTATGTAATAAGATATTTTTCTGTTTTAGCCAAAACTAATCGAAAATATAAAACAAAGACGAATACAATTTGGTGCTAAATTGTACTAATCTGGTAAATCTCGATTTTGTATCAAAAATTGGTCGATTTTAATTAATTAATGTAATTTTCTTGACTGATATTTAGAAATCACATTATAGTTAGGAGTATCGAGTTTAAGTATTTTAAATAATGGATCGTTTGACCAATCTGCAATTAAAACAGAAGCTAAACACGCATGGAGCTAAAACCAGTCGAACAAAGGCAGTTTTAGTTAAAAGGTTTGTTGTAAATACATTTTTGGTATAGGTATTTAGTTATTTTAGGCTACGTCTTTGGCAATCAGGGAAGCTTAGCAAAAAATTTGCTCAAACTAATTTTTTGCCAGCAGTAAGTAGCAGTTGTTTTCCAACGGAAGCATATAAAGATGTAGATATTCATACAAAAAGAAGTCAGTTGCAGTGGCTGTCTCCTCTTATAAATGAGTGGTTTCTTCAACGGAAAGCAGATGTTGGTGAAACAAAAGGCCGTAATTTTTTTTTCAACGAATTCGTAAAACGTTTATATTTTATTCAAAAAAAATATGGATGTATATTTTAAAGGTTCCTGCAGCGCTGAAACCAAAAAGAATGTTGACTACATCGTGTATGTCCATTTGAATTGTAATCTTTGTCAGGTTGTCAAAGCAAAGTGTAGCTGTCCAGCGGGCATTGGATTTAGTGCAACATGTAAACATCTATCAGCTGTACTGTACGCTATTGAATGTTTTGTCGTTTCTGGTGAGTATGTTACACATATCTTCCGTGTTAAGTATATAATTTTTATTTTGTTTGTCTAGGAAAATTACCAACTGCAAGTTGTACTTCAAAGATCCAAAAATGGCACAGGCCTGCTGGCAGGAACTTAGAAAAAGTCAGCATAAAAGAAATGATTGGAAACAACGAACGTGAAATAAGGGCTTCCGATATTTCAACGTTTGCAATTAATTCATTAATTAATCTCAGGATTGAATCGCCCATTTTAGCTACACGTATGGTTAATTTTTCTAGTTTTTTTAGCGATCACGATTATTGTCCAGAAGCACTATCTTATTACTATTTGAATGCAATTAACAGAGTGAGTTACAAAGAAATTAAAAGGATAGAAAAAAACACAAGAGAGCACAATAAATTATGGTATAGCGTACGATCGTCCCGAATTACCGCTTCGATTTGCCATAGGGCTGTAAAAACAACAAACACGGGAAATTTCACTAACAGTTTCTTAAAGAATAATGTTAGATGTGTTCCAATATTTTCAAATGCTATAAAATGGGGCCTTTCCAATGAAAGTGTAGCACGAAAAAAATATTGCAACGTTACTGGTAGCAATATAATAGAATGTGGTATCTTCATAGATCAAGAGCTTAATTTTTTAGCCGCTACACCTGATGGAATAAAACAGGATAAAAATTTAATAGTTGAAATTAAATGCCCATATAGCTACCCACAGTTGCTAAATTTATTGAGAAAAATGGGCTTTTGCATGATCATCTTTATTTCTATCAAATCCAGCTACAAATGCATATAACAAAAATTAAAAACTGCGACTTTGTATGGACTCCAAAATCCCTTTATATCGAAAGGATTAACTATAACAAAGCATTTACAGACATAATGTTAAATAAGCTGGCAGTGTATTACAAAAAAACGTTTTGTGACAGTTATTACAAATTTAAATATAACAACGCGTAGTAAGTTCTTTAGTTCCTCCGATAGTCCTTAATAGTAACTATCGGAGGATCTAAAGAACATCCTATGTGTTATTATACAACTTAGATTTCGTCACACATCTATCCTATTCCTTACGAATCTTTGTTGAATTGAATTGAACTAATTTTTATTTTATTACAGGTACAGTTTTGCTTTGATATTACCAGTACATACATATTTATTTATTTATTTATGTGGAATTCTCTTCACTTTTTTAAATCAATTTAAAAATTGTTAGCAGAAAAGACCATATAATATATATAAACGTAGGTTTTGATTTGCATAAATTTTTTGTGATGGTTTTGAGCGAAAAGTATTCGACATTAGTATATATATTTATTATTTATGTCATTTTTTTTAAGATGTCGTGGTTAGAAGTATTTGAAAGGGACATGTTTTTAAAAATGACGACTTTTGTTATTGGCGATTTTTCAATAAAAAGTTTTTAGGATTAATTATTAAGTTTATTAAAAAACACTCCTTTTTATTAGGAATACGGTTGTATATGGAAGTATCAAAAATATCGACTACAAATTTTAAAGGATTCACAAAGTTGTTTGAGTTTGTTACTCTCTCCCAAACTGCTAACTTTTGTTTTATCCATTTTTTGTGACAGAAATCGGATTTTTGTTTTGTGATATTATTGATTGAATAAAAAATGAAATAATTTTTAAAACAATTTTTAATTGGCTTATGAAAATTACACAGCATGAAACAATTATAAATAAATTTTGTGGCATGCTGCCACATATGCGTGGGAATGATGTCTGATATAATTTTATTAATTTTCGCACGGCCGATTACTCTTTCAACTAAAATTCGTCTATTGGCTATGTATCTCGTGTTCATAACTTCTTCTTCTGAAAGCTGATTTTTATTTCGTAAAAAAGGTGGTTTATTCAAACCAACATTAAAGTTTTCCAAAATATCTGAAATATCGAAACCTCGATCAGCTAAAACATAGTCATCCGCTTTCAAACAGTTTAGAAACCCTGATTTCAAAATGATTTCCCTATCGCTTATTGCTCCTCCATAAGCATCTGAAACAAATGTTATCAAACCATTCTCATCTACGGAGATTAATATTTTAAAAGTTGTATTATTTTTGTAATGAGAAAATGTTAACTGATTGTAAGATGGATTGTGGGATTTTTGGACAAATATCTCTGTGCAGTCAACTTTTGCTCTTTACTGTTGGCTTGAACAAAGACTGTTGTTCCAAAAATCAATTCGTTTTAAAGTTAAGTACAGTAAATTATTCATAAATCATATGTACAAAACATTTTGAAGCATCCATTGGGCTGATTTTAAAATGTCTTGCAATTATCTGAAAATTGTAGCTTGTTCTGTACTTTACCAAGAGCAGAAAAACATGGTCTTCTGCTGTTAAACAATTGATAAATATGACTTTGTTAAATCTTACGATCAAATCCACCAGAAATAAAAATCGTTTTCGATTAATACCACTAAATTTTAACAAATCACGGTTAGTAATGGTGAAAAATGATAATTTAGAAGGCTCAGGTTGTCTAAACATGGTGACTGTTGAGTTTACTACTGGCGGAATCTACAAAAAAAATTGTTACATCCATTTCAATTCAACTAATAAATTTACCTCTATAGGCTTTAGAATTGTAATTTCTAATTTAGAAAGTTTTACCATAATAGAATTTCCCACATTTTCATTTTGATGTAAGGTATCATCTACTGCTGGTTGTGGAACTTTGACTGTTTTAGAACCCATGCGGCGATTATTTGGGATAGTGTCATGACTTCGTTTTGGTATGCTTCGTGAGGGAACTGCGTCCAATTTAAGTTTACTGATTTGTTCTAAATTATCATATTGAATATATTATGTAAATATTAAGAGCATTTTTTTTTATATAAAGTGTTGTGTAGTAATGATGACATATGTGTTTCAACAACACAGATGCCTTTAAAGGCTAAGGTCCCACCAAAGCATGCGTTTTTAGGTGTTGATGATCGTTTTTTAAACCTTTGTGGATTGAGAGTCCCTGAGACTACTGATTCGGACAAAACATTTCATGTTTACGATGTACGAACAAATAAATCTCTCTGAATTCTGAGTGATCTCAACAGTTTGACTGTTTGCACAAACCGATTGACGAGCAAACCGAAGAAAAGAATATGGTTAAGCCATGCCTCAACCATATTCTTTTCTCCGTTTTGCTCGTCCATCGGTTTCATCCGAGCACTGGTTACGATATTTATAAAAACAACAAGATCAGTAACAGTGTGACGATGTTGTAGGGAATCAAAATTTAATGTTAGATTTCGATCACCCACAATTCGCCATTATATGATCGTTCTAGAGTAAGTCATTGGAAATTGTGGCTCAATAAACGAATGGTTTCACATTCATCAACTTGTTTGTCACACATCCTAATTAAAATATCATTAGGCATCTCGGTCTTTTATCTGGAAACAATCAAAAGCTGTGTTTCGGTGGAATTAAAATTGACAAAAATTTCAAATCGAAAACTTTTTCTAGCTCCTCTTTTATATTTATGACAGCATCTCTCCGGACGGGGTTTATACATTCATGCATTTTACCTTCAAAGTTAGGGTAACGAAATTAGCTAAATAAATGTCATTTAAGTATCTGTACCTCTCCGATATTGATTAGCTTGATAATCACTTTCCAAAAAATGAAGACTGCACACAGTAGAATGGGCTGTTATATTTTTTCCTATTCGCTGAATGCTCATCCACAAATGCGCAATTTTTTTATTTTTTGGGAATGGATAGAATTTCACACCGCTTCCTTTCATCACTTTTGAATTGCAGCTTGAAACACAACAATATTTAGCCATTAAATTATCTTTCTTTCGTACAATTATTTTTAAAATAAATGGTAGATATTAATAAACTAAAAAAAATCAATTATTGTTATTCTATCAATTACCGATATTTAGATTTAGGATAACCAATTTTTCATACTTCACTTTAAAATACAGAAAACGTAATTTTATCAAGCTTCAAATAAAAATTTCAAATTATATAAGCTATCTCCACTTAATAATCCAATAAAGATGTTTTTTGAATTTTGATACAAAGTTTTAGTACTTCGTGGTATGCACCTTATATAAATATAAGTAAACACCATATATAAGAAAAAGTAAACACCTTATATAAATATAAGAAGCTTGAATGAACATTTTCGTCAACTTTTATGGTTTCTTTTTAGCCTAAACAAGAATGGTATGAAATATATTATGCTTGATGTATAGTCATCCATACTTCATTAACAAACTTAAAATATCAAGTTGGAACAATATGTGAAATTTCATTCACAATTCAACTCACTAAATAAAGTTTCGATAAGGTCCAATAAAAACGCTTCATTTACTATTTTTTAACAAATCAAAACGAATTGTTTCGATTATTTTTCTCTGGTGGGAAGGAACAGCGAATATTTTCGAATATTTTCCGCCTACTTAATATATTAATTTAAAACAAAAATTCACTTACAAAATTATGTGAAAATGCAATTAGCAAATAGTAAAAATGTTAGTTTTCATTCATAAATGATTGCATGTTTATGCGATAACATTTATGCGCCTTCTAAGATGAAATAATATTTAATTTTGTTTGACAACAAAGTTGTCTATGTTGTATGAAATAATGTTACTATTTCTGTTCGTTAAATTGTCTGCTAAATACAACTCGTCACCAAATTATTAGTCGATTATTTTTCAACATTACCACTCATGCCATTTGAGGTAAAAAATTTCCCTCGTGCGCTATGCTCACACGGGACCTCAAATGACATTCGTAATAATGATTATGAACAATAATCGACTATTATTTGACGACTCGTGATATTATATATCATAATTTTCAAAATTATTACAGTCATGTTGTGTATGAAATCCCATGTAAATTTTTGAAAATTTTTCTCTTATCCCCTTTTTGCAGCGCCATTGCGGTAACCACCGGAACCGAAAAATCGCCCTATTGTGTTCGCCCGTTTTTATTCCATCTGCAGGCGAACACAATAATAACATTATTTTACACTGGTAAAAATGCGATCTTGTTTATTTTTTTACACAGTCAAATTTAGATATGTCATTTTGTAAGTTTTTAGTAGATGAATTTGTAAATATTATCATTTATATTTACAAGCGTAGAAAAAACGCGTGATAAAAACGTTTTTGCGTTCCTGAGCTTATTCCACTCGACGCCATCGCGTCTCGTGGACAAACCGTTCAGTCACGCAAAAAGAGACGTTTTCACCACTTGTATAAAAATCACCTATTTGTACGAGTAAACCGTAAAATGCACTTTTAAAATTCAAAAATTGTTCGTAAAGCAGGCGTTTTTTTCTTATTGAAATAACAATGCCAAAATTGAAATAACAATGCCTAAAATTGAAATAACAATGCCTAAAGTGAAAAACTACTACTTGGATAAAATAATTTTTTAAAAAAATATTTTACTATTTTGTGTAAATATATGTATGCAAATAATACAGAATCTTACTCGTACAAAAAATCTTGTATGCAATTCGGGCATAAAGTATATTTTTTGCTTTCGAGTGATTATTTCTCTCGGCTAACGTCTCGAGCAACAATTCCACTCTCAAGCGGAAAAGACATACTTTACACCCTTAATACATAAATAGCTATTGTATGCTTGTTTTGATGTGTGACATACTTCTTTCGCGTGCACAAAATACTTTGCAGGTATGCCACATCGCATGCGACATATATGCGACAAATACATTTTTCGTTTATTTTATTTTAGAACAAAATTGTATATTTTTTGCGCATGTGTTACAGAAATAAATATATCTGGGATATAAAAATTATTTATTGTCACTCTATTATTATCATACCAAACATATCTTATACAATTGCAATAGGTATCGTTAATTGTGTTTTTTTAAATTAAAATAATGTGAATCTTTTGGCGCTAATAAAATGAAAGAAAAGTGATTTACAGGCCTGAACTGCATATAAATAAAATGTTATGCAGTTTTCTTTTGTCCAAGAGTCCGACACGTCCATATTTGCTCAAGTTTTGATCAAGTTTTTTTGACATTACGTATTCTATTTGACAAAAAAAGTGATCTGTTTTTGCCCTACAATATTTTTCTGAATTTAGATTTTTTCGTAGAGCAAGTTGTAAATACAATTGAATAGCATGAAAAATTGCTTTGAAAAGTGAAAGATCCGTAACAAAAGTTTTATCTCAATTCCGGTCGGTTCGAACGGTAAAACGTGTTCGTAGAATAAATAAAAAAGACAAAAAATTGACAATAAAAATGAATTAAATAATTGTGATGTTAAGTCGATCGTCCAAAAACAAAATTTTATCTCGTCGCTGGTCGAGTTGGTTAAATGGTTAACCATATAAACTTTGATCAGAGGGACGCCGGTTCGATTCCCCGAACCGACCGGAATTGAGATAAAACTTTTGTTACGGATCTTTCACTTTTCAAGGCAATTTTTCATTCTATTCAATTGAATACATTCATTTCTAATGTCTTAGAATTCTAAACTACATAATGGTTAGATCCATTGCTAAACTCTTAATAAAATCTTGAATTTAAATTGGTTAGTGGCCATTCTCCACTAGTTGGGATTTGTCTCCCATATTTGTAGATCCATAATGTTCTTCATTCAATGTCAACTTAGTTGAAGTATGAAGAACGGTAAAACGTGTTCGTAGAATAAATAAATAAGACAAAAAATTGACAATAAAAATGAATTAAATAATTGTGATGTTAAGTCGATCGTCCAAAAACAAAATTTTTTCTCGTCGCTGGTCGAGTTGGTTAAATGGTTAACCATATAAACTTTGATCAGAGGGACGCCGGTTCGATTCCCCGAACCGACCGGAATTGAGATAAAACTTTTGTTACGGATCTTTCACTTTTCAAAGCAATTTTTCATTCTATTCAATTGAATACATTCATTTCTAGTGTCTTAGAATTCTAAACTACATAATGGTTAGATCCATTGCTAAACTCTTAATAAAATCTTTCCAATAGAGTTGCGCAAATACATTTACACATGTGTCAAAATTAGTAAACAAACAAGACGCCATTTACTTATTATTATTTTTTTAAAGTGAAATAGTTATTGTTTAAATAAATGTTTTGTTTAAATCGTGTTTTAAATTAACAATTAGTAAAAAATTATTTAATTAAATAATTTTAATTACAAAAACATATAATAACAGTTCACAAGCACAACTACAAAACTAAATCATTTTTTTAAAAAATTTGTTTTTATGAAAAACAAATCACTTTTTCTGCTCTGGCAAAAAGAAAACGACATTAATTAATTAATAGAGAGATTTGTTTTTCTTACTTCAAATTTAAAGTAAAATTTATTGAACGAGAAAAATAGGTAGTTGTTTTGTAAAATTACCATTGGATCTTAGTATATAAAACCAAAGATCAATTACAACTAAACTCAGTTAATCAGTATTTCAATTACTGGTAACATTTGTTTTTACGATTATTTTGTGTTCCTTATTCTGTAGTGCCTTATACTGTTGATAATTTTTTTATTATTGTGGTGATAAACTTTATACATATCTTATTTTCAATTGCACATACGGCTACGTACGGATATAAGCCCAAATATTTTGTTTTCTAATATAAAGAAAATGACAATCGAAAAAGATATCAATGAAATCATGCATATATATAACACTCCGTTATACTTTTCCAATTTTAAAAGCAATTTTTCTTTGTTTTTATTTTACTAAAAAATTGCAGACTCTTTCTGTATAAAGTAATTAACATATTTTTTCTATTTCAAAGCCCATATAAAACCGATCACCACAACTAATATTTAGCGTGACTCTACTTATCTCAAATCGTTTTTTTGTTTGTTTGTTTTCCTCTTTTTGTCTCAGAGCAAACCCGTTATGTCTTCCATAGACGTGCGTAGCCTTTTGATTTGATTCAAAATTGTACAATTTTTAAAATCTATAAGAAACAACCCGACCACAAAAATATAATAGTTTCTCACTCCATGCGATGCTTTATTATAACCAAACATATAATTTTGTCCATAATGAATAAATTTGTCCATAATGAAAAAAATTTGAGAGCAGGTTTTCATAACATACTTTGAAAATATTTGCATAACTTAAATATTTGTTCGTGTCGTTAGAAAATATCCTTTTTAAAATATTTAAGTTAAATAATCACTGAAAATAACACAATAAATTTAAATTATTCTCGAAATTATTGTCTTTCATTTTTTAAAAATTAGCACAACAATGAAGAAAACATTCAAAAATTTTTCGTTTTAAATTATTTAATTGTTTTTAATTCATAATTTAATAAAACAGTTTGTGGTTGTAAATAAAAACAAATCAAAATGGAGAAAAGAGTAATTGAATATGGCATATAAGCGATCACCATTTTTATGTTATAAATTTTTACAATTTTAATGTTATGTTCTTTCTATATTTATAAATACTCTAAGGCTGCTTTCCAAACGACGACTTATTTGTGGAACGTAACTTATTCTAAACTTATTCGAATAAGTATGGTGGCGAGGTGACTTATTTTGTACATATCTCTTTTTCGATAAAAATCTAATCTGATATGTCAAATATACTTTTTATTTAATTTAGGTAATCTGTCACTAATGTGATCAAACGTTTTTATAAATCAGATTTAAACTGACATAATTATAGACATTTTTGTCTTCAATGGTTTTTTTGATATTTTCAATATGACGGCAAATAAGTAATAAGTATCAAATAAGTCGTCATTTGGAAAGCAGCCTAAGCCCATATCCCAAATGCAATAGAATAGAGAAAACGAAAACAGAAGAATGATCATAAAATACTTTTACATTTTTCAATTCGTCTCTGCATTTTTTGGTTTGTTCGTTTACTGTATTTCTCGTTAGTTTGGTCTCTTTAAATTAAATGGAAATGTTTCAAACTTAAACAATTTGGGGATCTTTTTTCTGCATTTATGGTATCTTCGGAATGGCTGGACTAACAGACCTGAGGTAAATTCAAAGGAAAAGATATTTGCACAATTAGGATTCAGGTAAAAAATTATTAAATAGGAGTAAGCTCACGATTTTTAAATAACGATCGTATTTCAAGGTTATCAATCTAAATGTATAGTAATAGACGAAGATATTTACACAGGTCGTGCTCAATAACTATCGCTATTGCACAATTAAACAATAGGTGGTTTTCGACTACAGTTTGGTGTAAATTTACCTAATTATGCAGAAATTTCGTCGATTTGACCTGTTTTCTTCACTTTGAAGCTAATTTTAATTATAGGTAATTGAGGTGTAATTAAATGTTATTTAGGTTGATTATACATAATTTTCACCCAAACAAATTATCTCAACGAAGAAGAATAGAATTGAATAAAAATCAGCACACAACCTACCTAATATTCACCTAAAATCCACCTCAAAGTAAATTTTGATTGGAACACGTAAATTGGTCGCAAAATAACAATAGATTTACCAAATTCTTTACCTATTTTCGAATTCAAAGTAACCTGTTTTTTAAGTTGAAAAACGAGGAAAATTACATACACCCATTTGAAAAAATTTTCGACATCATAGTAAAGTTGTCTGATTAGGTAATTTATAACCAACTATTAGGTAGAAAATCACTTAAAACTGACTTAAGTCAATTTTACCATAAATGATATTTTACTGTCGACCTCATTTAACTTATACAAATACAACAGTTATATTGTTTGTTTTAAATAACTTGATAAACTTAGTCTTTGCAACTACTTAGGCCTTTATTTACACAGAAAAAAAGATAACTGAGCCGAACTGAACAAGTCTTAAAATGTTTCCAGGTCTGCGTGAAAAAAGGAGTCCTACTTGAGAAACTACGATGTCTGTCTTAATCTTGCCGTCGATGCTTCGTAAACTATAAATTCATTTAATTAATCTGAAGTTTGAAACTACAGTAAAACTCGCTTGTCAAAAAACAAAGTGAATTAAAAATAAAATCCAACAAGATTTATATACTGTTTGTCGATGGCTCTTGGCGTACTATTTAAACAACTTATTACAGCTTATAAAACCATTTCAAAGCTATTAACATTAAATAAATAAAGCAAAATAATTATACTAAAAAAATAAAACGAAAGGTGATGATGATGTTAATAAATTAATATATTTCAAAAGTGTATGTAATAAAAAAGGATATAAAAGACCAAAACTTAAAAAGAAAGTTTGAATTCATTTTATTATATTATGTTTACTTTTTAGTTTTTAATTTTTTTTAATTAATCATTACGTTTAGCAAAATTTCATTCAATTACGATTTAGTTTTTCATCAAACAATATATGTATATACATTATACATATTCCCAAATATTAACCAATTTGAACAATTGTCTAACACAAATCATTTATGCTCCAAAAAGAAATTCTAAAAGAAACCACAAAATGCTAAAATATATTTCATAACAATTGCAAATTTTAGAAAAAACGAACCCAAAATAAATTTTAAATTGAATATGTATAAAGGAAAAAAATATTACATACTTAATACGTATTCATAAAAAGGAATTATATTTTCATGATTCCAAATATTAATATTATTTTTTTCAAATTCAAAAAACTGCTGATAAATAAATTGAAAGCAAATAATAAATAAATAACAGAGCTATTCTTAGTGTATTTTTCCATATATATTTTATAATCTTCAATATGTTATACATATTAGAAACTAGCACCAACCTGGCACGGTAGTACTTGTGCTTTATAAATTAATGATAAGAAACTATATTTGTTCTAGTAGTTTTCTACATAATCTTAAAATATTATAATAATCTAAATACATAATAATAATAATCTAATACATAATACACAATACTCTAATAATAATTTCCGTACTTTTTTATTGTAATTATTAAACTTTTTTATTCGCCTATATATTAATGTGTTACTTTATTAATGTGATTTGCGGCCTTAAAGTGTCACTTTTTAACCATATATTTTGTTGTCATAGCTACGTCCAAAAAAGTAAAAAACATTTGTATTTGTTTAAATTTTATAAAAAAATAGAAATTTTTATCAAAGCAACCCTTAAATTCAGTTTCATAATCCAATTAAAATAGTTGTTATCATTTGTTGTTATACAATAATTTGGAAAAAATAACAAATATTTTGTTAAACGTAACTTGTTCCACATATTTTTATTTCAAAATTTATGCAAATTTTATAATTTTAATTAGAACAATTTTTTTTTAAATATTTTGCTTGCGGCGAATAAAAAATAGTATATGATGCACGGACGTAAGCTATTTTGGACTTAAAGGGGGTGCAAATCTTGGCTGGCGCCTTGATTTGCAAACTCCACATACGTTCAAAATCTCAAGCTTTACGTCCTAGCATCATAATGTACTATTTTAAATTTTTTTATATGGGGCTTTAATTTAAAAATGGCGCCTTTACGTTTTGTTTGTGCTAAAAAACAAGCAGAGCTACAATATTAAGGAGGTTTTGCTCTACATTGATAAAGCTGTTATGTATAGATTATATATAGTAGTTTTATAGCAAGCTATAACTTTTCGTTTATAGTATAAGGTTAATAAGTTTAATATGGTAATACATTTTTATATGTAAAATATAGAATTGAAATAAAATAAAATAAAGGAATTCAATTGATTGTAGCCGGTCAAAGAAGAATAATATTTTAATTAAATATTAAAATAATTTAATATATATTAAAAATACATTACAATGGCGACGAAAATTAGGATTAGTTAAAAAAATAAAAGGTCCACACAGAAAAGGTACAAAATGTTTTTTAAATTAAAAACGTGTTGGTTTAATTAATAAAGTAATTGAAATTTGGTTTTTCAAAAAACGGTTCATGAAGTATATTCATTAAAAAAATACATATTGCAATAATTCATAATTCAATTGCAAAGAAAAGGTTTTTATATTATAAACTTGTTTAGCCGGGTTTAAAATTTTATATTTTATTATTTTGTTTTTCCTCAATTTACCCCGTTTGATTGAATATAATTTTTATTATTAAATCTATATATTTCGGGCTAGGCCCATCTTCAGGATTATTAATAAAAATAATAAAAAATTATATCACAATAAGAAAATAAAGTTTTTAACTTTATTTTCTTATTGTGATATAATTTTTTATTATTTTTATTAATAATCCTGAAGATGGGCCTAGCCCGAAATATATAGATTTAATAATAAAAATTATATTCAATCAAACGGGGTAAATTGAGGAAAAACAAAATAATAAAATATAAAAGGTTTTTAGTTAAATAATCGAAAATAAAGTGGTTTACCAAATTTGCTGTTTGGTTAAGAAAATAAAGTTGATACCCGTTATTTTCTTAACCAAACAGCAAATTTGGTAAACCACTTTATTTACACTTATGTACTTTACACGTTTGTTGAAATTTGAAAACAACTGTTTAATTTTTTTCGTTGAGTTTTATTTACTAAAACATACCAGAAGTATTTGAAAACGGGTTTTAATAGTTCTTTTTAATAACAAAACCAAATATCGATTTGGATAATAGTAAATTAATTCACAATGTTTGGAACAATTGAGCATTTTACCCCGGGTGGAGATTTTTCACGATATTTAATGCGAATGGAACAATTAATTATAATGATGTAAAAGAGGATAAAAAAGTTTCGTTTTTATTAACATTTATGGGGCCGGATTGTTTTGAGATTCTGTGTAGATTGCTTCATCCCGATTCTCCTAATAAAAAAGAATATAACTTATTAACGAAAATATGGCAAGATCATTTTCAACCACCTCATATTGAGATAGCGGAAAGTTTTAAATTTGTTAAACGCGAGCAGATGCAAAATGAAACCATAAGTGAATTTATTGCGGAACTTAAAACTTTGGCATCAACTTGCAATTTTGGAGATTTTTTGGAGAGGGCTCTTAGGGACAAATTTGTTCTGGGTCTTGCAAATGCAAGAATGCAAACAGCTTTACTATCAGAGAAAAATTCAACTTAAAAAAGCTTGCGATAGCATACAACATGATGGCAATAAACCTCACACGCGATCTAAAAACTGAAGATTTTATAGATATCGGTCTCAAACACCTACCAACTCAAGTTACAGGAGTAAAGTCCAAATAAAAAATATATATATAATTACAACAAATGTGCTGGAAATCATCCGTTCAATCTATGTATTGCAAAAAATTGGACGTGTTATATATGCCGGTATGTTGTATGCTGTATGTTGTATGCTTTTGTTTGAGCTAAGCATTGATCCCAAATATTTAAAGTATTCAACTCCTCCAATTTGTTCATAACAAATATTATTGTACGAAATCGTCTGTAAGTTGTAAAATAAATTTGTTTAATTTATTCCACGAGTATCATAGCACAACTTACGGGTCTGTTCAATCCCCTCTCTTGCGATTCACTGTCACCATATCAGCCACATCTGAAGTTATTATGGATGGGATCCGTTTTTCAATAAAATCTAACTGGCAGCGAAACTTACCACGTCCGTTTACGCCAGACTCCGCCAAACGACGTTTTTCCTTGGGTGCCTTAGCTTTAACATTTCTCCTGAAAAAGCAATTACGTATACTAAACAATGGTAATTAGAATATTAAATACAAACTATAAGTCTGGCCAATGTTCTGGGTTTTTTCTAGCACCAACAATTGCATTGAGCTGATTAATGCAATTGCAAAATTTGTGTTTAACTTCATAAATTCTATCACGCACACTTTTTGTTTTGTTGAGTCTCGTTTGCCTCTAGTTTAGTGGTTCTTAATTAAACTTCCAAAAAATTGGAAGTTAGTTGCTTATAAAAAATTAATTTAAACATAAATAACCGAAATTGCCGAAAATTCTATGTTTTATACATTATTTTTACTTAATTTTTATTTATATTCATATTGCTTTTTTCTATTTTGCGTCTAAAATAAAGTCATTTCGATACCCAAATGCGTATCGAAATGGCCTTCATTACGATACGCAAAGTTTTGTCTTTCAAGGTTTGTCACATTGGTCAGAGAAACGTCAGTGAATATTAAAACGAATAATTATGTAAATAAAATTAATAAAAATATCTAAATTAATGTTAAATATTTTAATTAATTGAAATAATTAGTAATAATAACAAAATTTCAAATTGACTATTTTTTAATAAAATACACATTTTTTAAATTTTAAGACAAAAAATGCAAAATAGAAAAAATAGAAAAAATAGTATAAAAAACTCGTTTCATAAGACGTTTTATCGCACTTATCCTTTAGAAAACTCCCCGCTGGGCGGGTCGTTTTCTAAACAGATTGCGTGCCTCAAAATCGTCGATTATGAAACTAGTTTCTTAATATACTATTTACTTACTTTTAATTTATATCCATATTCATTTTTTTAAATAAAATAATTTATTAAAATTCACAAAAGTAGTGGATACTAACAATGGTTTGTGTAAATTTTTTTCCCAGATAAAATAATTGCGTTAAATTTTAACGTATATTTATCTTGTACGTTTACATTTTATCTGGAAAAAACTTCAGAATTCGTATACTCCTAAGCCGCACGATAACTTAATTAGGTTTTAGTAAAGCAACCACCCATAACCCACGAAAATGTGGCGATGCCTGAAGAACAAAATGACATGTTTACACTTTATCTTACCGCTTACAGAATCAGGTTACAGGCATTTTATCTACTTTCGCAATTACGATTTCAGTGATTTTAACATTTTCGTTCGTTTTCTGTTATTTCTCTCTCTCTGCTGAAGATTGGTGAAGTAATCTAACTGGTATTTGTTCCAATGTATTGGAATTTTAGATTGAATTCGTTTTCATTTTGAAAATTATGAATCTTGTAACCTTTTATGTGCTCCTGACACCGACGGGTTTGAGATTCTAATCAGAAAATGTTTTCAACAGATGAAGTGTAAGGTGGTCGAGAATGTAGTATATTTTTGATTTGACATACCAATATGGCAATCTCTTCGAATGAAAAATCCACGTTTTGAACCGTTTTTAGTAAAGCAACCTCCCATAATCAATCAAAATGTGACAATGCAGGGGAACGAAATGCCAGCTTATAACTGCTCAAAAATTCTGAAATGCAAAATTATGATTCATGTTCTTTATTAATCTGTACGCTGCATTAAGTATTCTCCTTGCACCGATAACGCTCGACACATTATCAGTGAGCAATTTTTTTTTATACCTCACCTTGAAGTAACACGTTTCAAAGCAGTTAAAAAGGCTTCGCTCGCCATATGGTTTACAGCTTCGATGTGAGCAGCATTAACATTACACAAATACCAGTTAATACGCCGATAAACATACACATACACCTGTTAAATTTTATTTTTTTTTAATTTTATTTAGATTCAAATAAAGCTAACAAACAAATCAAATCTTGCTAGCATTATACAGGTTCATTTCACGAAATTACGTATTTTCAGTAAAATTTGCTGAAAAACTTGTTGAGACAAAAAATGATGTTTTCAACATGAGTGACAAGAACAGCAAAAAATTACATACACATTGACATACTTTTTTATAGCAAAAAGTTTATGGATAAATTTGACAGCAAAATCATTTGAAATTAGTTTTTCAACCATTCAATTCAAGCTGTCAAAATTTTCAGAAAAAATTGCAAATTTTGTTTCTTTTATTAAAAAAGTTTTTTTTAAAACTGTATATTAAAAATTTAAACATTAACTGATATTGATTTCTTAAATTTGTTAATTAAAGTGAATTTTGTGTTTGTTAATTTATATTTAAAACTTTAAATAAATAAATATACCAGTCAAAATTAAAGAATGGAGGGAACCGGTAAGTTTGTTTTCTATTCAATTTCTGTCTTTTTTATTTGTTTTAGCTGCAGATCAAACACATCAATCAACCATTGAAGGAGTTCTAAAAATTTTAACGGATGAGCTTTTAAAATTCATTCGATTCCCTTGTATTTCAGAAGAAGAATTTCTGTGAATTAACAATCTTATTATTTTAGCGTGGTAGAAGTAGATGCAATGATGTAGTCAATTTTAAACAGAGTGAAAAAAGAAAGGACTGCTTTATACAGTAACTATGCCTTGATTGATTATTGTCCAACCAAATTTAGTTCAATTTGAAGTTAAGCCGCCTGTCATGCTTAAAGGCATATTTATGGAATTGGAAATTTCTAGTTCAACTGATACAACTATCGCTTTCAAAATTTCGAACAAATCAATACTGAAGATAATAGCCGTGTTCGATTTGACTGAAGCAGTATGTATCAGTATACAACTGAAAAATTGAATGCCATTGTTGTGGTTTTTTCAGTTGTTTCAGTCAAATCAAACGAATCTAATATCGCGCCCATATGAACATAAGATTTCAAAAACCATATCGATTACAATCAATGGAAGGATACAAATTAGGGATTTCATTTACTAAGCTATGTGTTATTGTATATTGTTTAAACCAACTGCTGCTAATAATAGCTATTTTGGTGTATGTTCTCGCCCACGGTTTTACACCGAGAGGAGTAAATGATTAAAAGGACAAATTTTGATTCTTGATTGTATGAGTCGTATATTTTAATAAATTTAAATAAATTTTATGCTTAATGTGTTGTTGAAAGAAATATTTAGGTGGGTTATGTGACTACTATAAACGTATTAAACGCTTTTGATAGACCAAGTGCTACCAATATTGTTCTTGCACATGGTTGTTTCTGGTTCACACCTTCTCTGATTTGGTTTTCAGTTTTGTGGAATTGTTCTGTGTCCTTTCCGAAAGCCATAGGTCCAGGTAACTTTTTAAATTCACAAACACTTTTTATTTTTAATACATTTAATACGATTTGTTATAGGAACAACAGACACTTTTGTACCATTGGAGCTAATCAATAGAAACTCGACAAATGCAGCGAAGTTGGTTCGAGATGGATTTGCCCACTATTTCGGCGGAGAAGGACAGATGGGATGGCAGGACGATAGAATATACTAATCATCTCGTCTTTGAATTGTAATTTATTTTGTTTTAATTGGTTGTAATTTATTTTGTATTAAGATGTATATAATGTATTGTATTGTAATAAAAGTATATATGGATTAGGCCTCTAGGGGATACCATGTAAACAAAAACGCGCCTTGTGCTTTACCCCAGTGGTGGTGTAGAAAAAAGTACTGTACATACGAATACATTATATACAAAAAATGTCAATTTCAATTTATTTTATTGCTATTCAAAAACATTACTGTTCAACAATAATAAATAAATATATACTATTATTGTTTTATTTGTATATCGCAATGTTTTGTGGAATTTTCATACATTGTCACACATATGTTCTGTCGTAGATTTGATATTTTGTGTTTCGTTCGTAAAACCTTTCAAAAACTGCATATCTATACATATATCAATGCATATCTCTCTGGGCCCACGCCTATTTCATTTGATGATTACCACATATTTTATACTTCATTTTAAAGATGCCAATTGCCCAGGATCATGTAAATTTTTTTTAGGGTTGGAAATTTATTTTAGAACACGAGGGTAACCTCGTCCGACAAAAATGTTTCTGCTTTTGTAGAGTTCGACAACCCCAACATACCAAAATGTCAATTGTCGGACTTGACAACAGCAGACTCTTTTTTGTCGAACGAAGGTTACCACGAAGCTTACCATCGTGTTTTAAAACAAATTTCTTTCCCTCATTGTTAAAAAAAGAATTGTGGTAGCAAATTTGCAAGATCGCGGGCAATCGGCATTTTGTGCAGCTTGTCGAACGAAAAAGCGGCAGAATCGAGCAAAATGACAGAATAAATGTTTTCGGCCTCGTCAAGAACACAGCGCCTCACGAAGTGTAAAATATGTAGTAATCATCAAATGAAACCGGCGTGGCCCCAGGGACTAGTAGTTTTTATTTCAACTAGTTTTCGGTTTAAAATTTGTTTTGATATCTGTTTAAAATTAGTTTTTTTACTTAAACTAATCTGATAAACAATTCTGATACGTAGAATCTGTACTTGTACCTAAAACTTTCTGACCATGAAATCTAGCTATTTCCAGCGGATATCCTACTGCTTGGACTTTGAAGTAAAATTCGACGCGATGGCCGATGAGAGCAAAATTTCCATGCCTTGACACACGAGACGAAAATCTATGACGATGAGAATGAATGTAAAAAAGTAATTACAAATAAAATAAAATGAATTTATGAAAGACAACTATTATAAAATCAAAATAATCATCATTTTTGGCTGTTCATTTGATAATAATTTTTACGTAGATTTCCTACAGCTTTCTTTTAATATAAAATTAAATAATTATATGTGTAAAATAAATTTGTCCCAAAACAATGCAACAGTAAATTTATTATCAAAATGACAATCAAAAAACAATTCAGCTTTTTTATTTATGCCGACATTTATCTTATAAAAAATAAAAAACAGTTAATATGTGAAGTACTCATTTCCACACCACCCCTGGGATAAAGTACATGGCACGTTTTTCTTTTAGACATGGTGTCCCACAGAGGCCTAATCCATCTGTACTTTATTAAACTTAAAAAATAACAATACAATAAATATACAATTAATAAATAACAATACAATAAATACTTAATAAATAACAATACAATAATAAATAACAATACAATAAATAACAATACAACAATTCATACTAAAATAATTGGGCAAGGAAATTAATAACCAAAGTATAAAAATACTGCCGATTATTCATGGATGGCATAAATAATAAATTATAATAAAAGTAAAATAAACAACATTCCCTTCGTGCGGTTAAACTAATCAACTCCAGAGTCCAATCTTCAATCTTCAAAAATATATTTCACTAAAATTCAGAAAAAAAACAAATGGTTGAAATAATTATTAGCAAATATTACCATTTGTCTTCAGTGGTTGAAAATAATTTTTGGGCTCAAAAAAAAGTCCTGTCCAGTCCCGTGTTGAAAATTCTAAAAACAGATAAATTAGTGATTTCATAAAGTATTGACACTTTATGTTACCATTCGTATTGAGATAATAATTCCTGATGAACCATATATAGCACTTTATTGCAAACGTTTAGCCTCGTTGGGCGATCTTCTACTCTTAAAATTGATTTTATATATAGGAAAAACGCATCTAACTCCTGATCGACTGGATCGCTTACTGGAGGTTCTTTTGCAGGCCTTTCCCTCCTGTAATTTAGAACGGCTTCTTATCTTATCGACGTTATCAAGCATTTTATCCTTTTCCTTCTTTGTCTGGGATTTATTTATCTCCGTTTTGCTAAAAATTCATAACAATTCAATAGAACAATATGAAATAGAATTCAAAAACAAATATGTAAAAAAATGAGTGTATTACTTACTTGTTCTAGAGTTCGGCGTTGATAAGTCCTCGGGACCAGTGGAGTCCTCACTCGACGTACAAGGCTCAGTCGATCTAAGAAAAAAATTATAGCTAAATAAGAGTTATTTTATCGATTAGACGTAAAATATATACTTTCTAGGTGCAGTCGTATTTCTCCAAAAAGATAAAAGTTCCCTATATTTTTGTTCTTTAGTGGCACCGGAACCTCTAGGACATGTTTTTTTCTGAACGTATAAACGTGACGTTTGGGGTTTCCCATTGTTTTTTCACCTTTGTTAGATTGGTTGTACCAGGGAAAATATCTGGAGGAATAAAATTTAAATTTTTCAGAACAAAAAATCGTGGTGAAAATAAGGATTTTTCAAATCCTATACAAAAATGTATAATAATAACTATGTATATTTAAACGAAACTCACTTTGTTCTGTGACAACTGCTTCCCATTGTATTGCACTTTTTATTTTGATTCTGTAGTCCAAGTCTCTAATGTTCCATAAGGCTGGTCTGGTACGTACCGAATTGATTACTGATTCTGTATAGTAACGGTAAAACATATATATAAACGTTATATAAGCAAAACACTAATCTACACAGATTTTCTAAATAAAAAATACTAACCATTATAATATGAAATATCCCAAATTTCATACACCATAGATGTTTCTACATCGTTTGTTGGGGATGTTGAGGGCCCAGGTAATATCTCCTCTAAGACCGGTGTTGCTAAAATTTCTGCAGTGAACAAGGAAAGATTAACATAAATCTTAAATAATATAAGGAAATAGGTCTTCCACTACTGTTAACCATTTGCTTCCCATTCTGATCCCTTAACCCCAGCTAATGAGAAATCACCTGCACGAGGAATGTAACATACTACCAGTCCGTGAACATAATGAAATGCTAGCCAAACAATATCCATTGGGCTGTCACAAAGAGCAACATCCTTGTAATGATACCTTATCAAAAATTGAACCTAAAAGAATTAGAATTAAATATTAAAATAAAAATATAACAAACCCACCGTTTTTATCCATCTTGATATGAAACAAATATTCTCGTGTTGAAATTCGTACGTTAAATGGTTCACGTTTGAATTTTTATTTTAAAATGGAGAACTTGTCAAAATAACCTATAATTTTTTTTAAAGAAACTGATATATTTACGCTAAACCATTGAATCTGACGTCAACAACAACAAAACAAGATACTTTACAACATGTAGAATCATATCGGCCCCAAAGCTCTTTACAAAGAATTTATACGCCAGCATACAACATTTTTAGTTTTCAATTCCAAATATCATATCTTGTAGTATTTACGTGAAGAGGACCAACGAAACGGGACTGGATGTGTTCTTATGACGCACTGTTTAGTCATGTTGTCAGACACAGACAGCGATTGCAGATGATCTTCAATTGATAGAATGGTTTCCAATTAATAAAATAATTTGGCTTTATTGCTAGATCCAAGATTGCTATATAAACGCGTAAAGGTTTTTTTGAGAACCTGAAGTCAGGATGAATTTATTCACGAAAATTGGGGTTGAGTAGAAGGAAAAACAAGGGCAAACGTTTCCTTTCCAAGAATACGGAAGCATTTTTTTTTCAAATGTATTTGATGAACTGCCTTCTAATAAATGGTCGACTCGATTGGTAAACGTTGGAAATTCATGTAGAAAAAAAAGAAAACTTTGATTAAGTTGTTTTATTTAAATCAATTTACATTTAGTTCGTTTTTTAAGTGAACACTGAATATAGTACATTATGATGCAAGACGTAAAGCTAAAGATTTTGGACGGATGTGGAGTTTGCAAATCGAAGCGCTAGCCGAGATTTGCACCCACATTAAGTTCAAAATAGCTTACGTCCGTGCATCATATACTATTTTTTATTCGCCGCAAGCAAAATATTTTAAGAAAATTTGTTTATTCTAAATTAAAATTATAAATTTTCATAAATTTTAAAATAAAAATATGTGGAACAAGTAACCTTTGATAAAATATTTATTATTTTTTCCAAATTATTGTGTAGCTATGACAACAAATGATAACAACTATTTTAATTGGATAATGAAATTTTGAATTTAAGGGTTGCTTTAATAAAAAATTTTTATTTTTCATAGAATTTAAACAAATACAAATTCTTTTTACTTTTTTAGACGTAGGTATGACAACAAAATAAATAGTTGAAAAGTGATACTTTAAAGCCGCAAATCACAGTTGTAAAGTAACACTTTAATATGTAGGCGAATAAAAACAATATTTTTGCACTCTACTTTGTTTTCAGCCAGTCGTAAGCCACTGCTAATACTTTTTTGTAACTTTGGACATATACTGCTACAACCTAAAATCTTATATATTAATACGTTAAAAAAAAACTTTCTGGAGCCTAAGGCTTTTTTATTCGAATTTTGAATAATTTCAAATTTTCAGTGCCAACTGATATTACTGTAACTTAGGTTTTAATTTTGGAATTTAATTTAGGATTTTTCGGATTATAAATAAAAAAGTTATTATATACGAAAAACTTTTTATATACATATGCAGTATAAGTTTACATACATACAAAAACGAAATGAAATTTAAAACTTAAAAATTTATTTTATTTTTTTATATTTTATTTTTTATATATTCTTTGGTAGTGGGCAGTAATAAACATATTATTTTACTGTGTTTTTAAATTTCATTTCTTAAAGTTTATCGTATGCGATTTGCGAAGAGTTAGAGTTGTTTGTTTTTTTATGATAGATGAAATGAACGGTAATGTTGTGAATGAATGTTGTGAATGAAGAAATGAATGATGATTTAGAATTGAATGTGGTGAATGATGAAATAGAAATTCCCTTAGTAATTTTGAGAGATTCGCTCAAGTGTGCTTTGAATGTCATTCCAGGTAACTTTGATTCGTATGTTTGTGGTGCTTTGGATATGATTTGTCGTTTTTGTCATGCTAAACATATAAATTTAAAAGCCTAATATGTTTGAAAATATTTCCTCATACATATTTTAAAATTCATGTGTTTGTTAAATTTGTCAGATGAAGATAGAATTGATTCGACGTGATAATGGTATGTGGGTTTATATTATTTTTCTTTGTTTTTTTTATTCTCTTATATATTAATACGTTAAAAAAAAACTTTCTGGAGCCTAAGGCTTTTTTATTCGAATTTTGATTCATTTCAAATTTTCACTGCTAACTGATATTACTGTAACTTAGGTTTTAAAGATTTTTGGGATTTTTCGGATCATAAATAAAAAAGTTATTATATACGAAAAACTTTTTATATACATATGCAGTATAAGTTTACATACATTCAAAAACGAAATGAAATTTAAAACTTGAAACTTTATATTATTTTTTTATACTAGGAGGGCCCGGCGTGCATCGCCACGCTTATAAATAAAGTTTTTGCGTAGACATTTTGTTGACGTAGAAGCAATGATTTCAAAAAGTGGTAATGAGAAATGCTAGCATATAATTTTTAATTTTTCTTTTTAAATATATGAATGAAAAATAATCAGAACTCTAGCTGATCAGTTCGATATATGACAAATTAGCGATCAAATATGTTTTCAAGTAAGCTTATTTGATCTCTAACTTATTTGATCGCTAATTTGTCATTTATCCGAACTGATCAGCTAGAGTTCTGATTATTTTTCATTCATATATTTAAAAAGAAAAATTAAAAATTATATGCTAGCATTTCTCATTACCACTTTTTGAAATCATTGCTTCTACGTCAACAAAATGTCTACGCAAAAACTTCATTTATAACCGTAGCAAAGTACGCCGGGCCCTCCTAGTATCAATAATTATATTTCAAATTGTTATAAATTTGTTTAACCGTCATAAAACGGCCAACCAGGACATTTAAACGGTTTATATGTGGAATGTCAATAACTATGTTGTTCGAATGTTGCCTTGTTTGTTTGTTACTAAACTTACATTGATAACTCACATCTGAATTCTTCTAGTGGTTATTTCTTTAAACTTTCTGAAACTGAAAACAAATTAAAATTGAGATATTGAAAATATTTTTGCTTTGTATTTCACTCATCCGAAATTCTAGATCCTTAGAAGAAGTATCATCCAAATCTGTGTTTGCTTATAAGACTAACAGTTTGCTTATAAGACAATTTGTTCACGTTCATCTATGGTGACATTGATTTTATTAACTTTTGATTAGGATCTAATGGTGTACATGGATTGCAATTTGCCATATAAAACATTGAGTATCTCTTTGATATGTACTGTTCTTGTTAAATCAAAATTTTACCACTAATTTCGTATCTCACCTAATTTTTAATCGAAAACAAATCGGACATCAAAAATATTTTCATTTTTCAATTTCAATTTCATTTTAAAATCAGCTTTGAAATATTTCAATTTCATTTTAAAATCATCTTTTATTTTGGATTTCATGAGCAATTTTCATTCCAAGTTATGCAAAAATATTATTTTTGAATTTTCTTTCTTAAAATAAATATATATGGATCCACGTGAGAACATTTGAATCCTGCATTAGTTATAACTTTATCCGATTTCTAGTTTTGCTATCGGCTATGTAACCTGTTTTAATTCATATAAGATTTTTTTCAAAAAACATACTTTTCCAACATACATATATCTAGCTTCCAGATCACATCTCTTCTAGACTTTTATTATTCGGTAATGTTTTTGTTGGAAAAGTTTCTTTTTTGTCCATTATCATCAATGATTTGAATATATTGTAGCGGCAAGCAACGCAACAATAATTTATGAATACCGAATTGTTTTATTCTTAACAATGTAAACTAATTAAATCTTATCTTACTCACTGTATAAATCTCATCAGCTGATTTATTATAATTAATTTCCAAAAAAAACATTAAATACTTAATAATAATTGTTTTGTTAGTCAGTTAACTTTTAGACATTATATTGTGTAAACCAACGATAATAATAAATATTTTTATAACGTTAAAGTGAATTGTTTTATTTCATCTAAAAGTTTTAATTAACAAAAGTTAAGTTACATCGAATATATGTGAACTTATTTAATAAAATTAATTCTGGTTGTGACTAACTACTTAAATATATGAAAGTAGATAATAGTCATCTCAAATTACTATATTTGGTGATCCTAACGGAACGTGCACTTAATAAAACAACAGGAGTCAACGGTATCAGCAGAAACAGCAGTATAAGCGTGATTAATTTAAACAAAAAGCCACGTTTTTGGAAATCTGGTAGGATTTTTCCTACCAGATAACAGGTACTTATAACTAAGTTTTAACATAAAAAAACTTTAGTTTAATTATTTATTATTTTTTTTATGTGTTTATGCTGAAAATTGGAGATAAAATTCTGTATAATTCATGAACGAAATGAAATAAAAATCGTCATTTATTAAAAAATCACCGTTCATCAATTAAAAAATCATGATTTGAATATTATAAAGCCTTATAAGGTTAAATTAAGCTACATAAATATATTAAACCAGCAAACAAACGGAAAATCGTTTAAGGCAGACATATAAAATTTTAAACGATATACGGATTTATAATTACAATATCCGATATTGCCACATATAAATTACATAAAAAATTGGAACGGATCTTCCTTTAAAAGAACAACATACAGTTATAAAGAAAGTTATTGGGTGAGCTGTAAATTATAAGTTAAAATTATTATTACGTTGGTATTTAGAGATTTTTCATTTCTAAAATTTAGTTTTATATAATTTGAAATTTTAATAATTAAACAATAATTTTTTTTTTTTGAAAATAATTTAAATTACTCTTACTTAAATTATTTAATATTTCCATATATTACTTTTGCGTAAATTGCGTATAAATCAATAATTCAATTCGTATATACATAAATTAACATACATATAGTTATTCATATTAATTTAGAAAGAAAATTTCTTTTGAACTACAAATTTATAAATATTTATTTGAATCGTCTTTATTATAAATAATTGCTGACGTTACAATGTCTGAGAACGATGAAGATAAAAAACCCTTCACCGAGGTAGACTCTCTTCGAGCAAGGTTGCCAGAATTTTGGACAAAACTTCCTTTAGCTTGGTTTCTGCAAGCTGAATCACAATTTAAATTGTATCGAATTTCGGATGACGAAAAACGCTACTGCTATATTATTTCAGCTCTCCCACCAGCAGTTCTTGAATCGGTTTATGATATAATAACAGAACTGCCTGTTGGAAGCAAATATGAAACTCTTAAGACTGCCCTCATTGAACGGCACTCACTTTCAGAGCAACAACGTCTCGAAAAACTTCTCGAAAGTGAGGTTTTGGGCGATCAGAAACCATCTGAGGCCTACAGATCTCTTAAAAGGTTAGCGAAAACTTCTGTTAATGAAACGATCATTAAAAAACTCTGGCTTCGGCGTCTTCCAAAATCTATTAATATAGCTTTAATTGCAGTTGGTGACAAAACTATTGATGAGCTTTTATCAATAGCAGATGCAATACATGAAGCTACAGAACTCTCGTCAATTGCATGCATTAATTCTTTTACATCCCGTTCTGGAACAAATAATACTTCAGATAACGGTCTTGAAGACCGGCTTATGTTAAAAATCGAGTCGATGTTTGCGAAAATGCAATCTAGTTATAACCGCTCACGTAGTCCTAAACCACATTATAGAGGAGGTTTCAACTATAGAAGATTAAGTCGGAGTGGAAGCAGAGGTCGTAATACAGAACGAACAAAAACATGTTGGTACCATAAAAACTATGCAACTAAAGCACGAAAATGCATTCAACCATGTAATTTTAATAGTCAAGAACAAGTTACCCAAAATGTTTCACAACCGTCGACAAACTAATTCAAACTACTGTTGTTGCGGCGAATAGTAGTTTTCTTAAAAACAGCCGTCGTTTAATTCTAAAAGACTCAATAAATAATTATCAATTTCTCGTAGATACCGGTGCAGACTTATCTGTTATTCCTGCAAAAACGCTTCTACGGTACTGAGTCTCGCGACCCTAATCTTGTGCTTTCTGCTGCCAATGGCACAATCATTAATACGTATGGAACTAAACTTCTTTCAGTCGATATAGGGCTAAGGCGCAAGTTTGTATTCCCATTTGTACTCGCTTCGGTAGACAGGCCAATCATAGGTGCTGACTTCCTGTCGAAATTCGGTCTTCTTGTCGACCTACGTGGACGACGACTTTTAGATTCATCAACGGGTATTACAATCAACGCAATGACAGCCATTAGTAAGACACCAACACCAATTCATTTTTCTGTTGATAATGGGTACGGTTCTTTACTTAGGGAATTTCCTTCGCTCGCTCAAACGCCAAATTATACACTTCCAGTTAAACATAACGTGGTTCATCACATTATAACTGAAGGTCGTTTACCTTTTTCAAAACCACGCAGACTGGATCCTGCAAAACATCAAGCAGCACATCTAGAGTTCGGACATATGATCGAATTGGGTATATGCCAACCTTCGTCTTCACCGATTTCTTCTCCTCTCCATATGGTAAAAAAGAGAGATAATGACGATTGGCGTCCATGCGGAGACTACCGTCGTTTAAATACAGTGACTATTCCCGATCGATACCCAATCCCTCACATTCACAATTTTTCAATGTACTTGCAGGGTTGTACAATATTTTCGAAGATTGATCTGGTAAGAGCATTTCATTTAATCCCAGTGGCACCCGAAGATGTGCATAAAACGGCACTCACAACACCATTCGGTCTGTTCGAGTTTACTCGAATGCCATTTGGTCTTCGGAATGCCGCTCAGACATTCCAACGCTTCATGAATGAAGTAGTCAAAGGATTGGATTTTGTATTCGTCTACATAGACGATATCCTTGTGGCAAGTAAAAATGAGGAAGAGCACAAACTTCATTTAAGAACGCTTTTCGAGAAATTAGTCGAGTTTGGTATCAACATCAAAACCTCAAAATGTATTTTCGGAACCCAATCGCTCACATTCCTCAGTCACTTAATCACTCCTGATGGCACTTTACCTTCACCTGAACGAGTTAAAGCCATCAATGATTTCCCTCAACCAACATCTATAAAGCAAATTCAGCGATTTGTCGGGATGGTGAATTATTATCACCGCTTCATCCCAAATTTAGCCGAATCACTGTCAGATATTCATGCGCACTTGGCAACTCTTTTAAAGAAGCCAAAAACTTTAAAGAACTTTTCTTGGCCTGATTCACTTAACGAATCTTTTGTCAAAATCAAAGACGCATTAGCTACAGCAACGATGCTAGCCCATCCTTTGAACGACTCACTGTTCAGTATTACTACAGATGCTTCAGGTACTGCTACAGGAGCAGTACTACAACAATATAAAAATAGATGTTGGGAACCGCTCGCTTTCTTTTCTAAGAAATTAACTCCAGCCGAAATAAAATATTCCGCCTTTGACCGGGAATTACTAGCTATTTACTACGCGATTAAACATTTCCGTTATTTTGTAGAAGGCCGGACTTTTACAATTTATACAGATCACAAGCCTCTTACAACAGCAATATTCTCAAAAACTGAACGCAGTCCTCGACAAACTCGACATCTTGACTTTATAAGTCAGTTCACCTCAGACATTCGTCATGTTAAAGGCAAGAATAACGTCGTTGCGGACGCATTATCCCGAATAGGGGACCAAGACATTGCTGCACTGTCTCCTGTGTCAATCGATATCAATAAAATTGCTCATAATCAACTTCATGACGAGGATCTCAAACAGTTACTAAACTCACCTCGTCCTGATTCTTCAAAGTTTAAGCTAGAATTGTTTACATTTCCAAACTTAAACTTATATTGCGAAACTTCCACAGGAAATAACCGTCCATATGTACCAGAACCTCTAAGACGTATTGTTTTCGATGCACTACATGGTATATCACATCCTAGTATAAGAGCATCACGAAAACTTATCTCTACTAGATATTTTTGGCCTAACCTTAATTCTGATGTCACACTTTGGACTAAATCTTGTTTACCTTGTCAGAAGTCGAAAGTTCAGCGACATACAAAATCTGCGTATGGCTCAATTCCACTTCCTCGAGGACGGTTTGAGCATATTCATATGGATGTGGTTGGACCACTTCCTCCTTCCGACAACTTTAGGTATATATTAACAATAGTAGATCGTTTCACTCGATGGCCTGAGGCATATCCTATTCAAGACATGTCAGCTAGCACTATTGCTAAAACATTTATAGAGCAATACATATCAAGGTTTGGAATTCCACTAGAAATCACAACTGATCAAGGTAGCCAGTTTGAGTCTAAACTCTTTTCCGAACTAACAAAGTTACTTGGCTCGCATCGTATTCGTACTACCGCCTACCATCCACAGGCAAATGGAATGGTGGAACGGTTTCACAGGCAACTAAAAGATTCGCTCAAAGCTCGAGAAAACACAATTCATTGGAGCACGGAACTGCCTATCGTTTTATTAGGAATACGTACTTCCGTCAAGGAAGATCTACATTGTTCCCCAGCTGAGCTAGTATATGGACAAGCACTCAAAATACCAGGAGAATTCTTCGAAACTCAATCAAAAGAAACTATCGATACACATGAATTTGTGGATAGACTTCGCACAACTATGCGCAACTTAGTTCCAGTAGAAACTCGTAAAACGATATCTCCTACGTTTATCCCTAAAAATCTAAACACTTGCGATTTTGTTTTTGTACGAACAGATAGAGTTCGAACAGGCCTATCACCTCCGTATGAAGGACCCTTCAAAGTTCTTCGACGCTTCCGAAAACAATTTGTTTTAGATCTGAACGGCAGAAATTCTTCGGTTTCCATAGACCGACTTAAACCAGCTTTTGGAATTCTAGCTGCATCTTGCTCTAATAATTTATCAAAGACAAAAACAGTGCGTTTTTCTTCAAAATTAACTTAATCTCTTAACTGTTCGAGGGATTTATCTCGGAAGAGGGTGATGTAGCGGCAAGCAACGCAACAATAATTTATGAATACCGAATTGTTTTATTCTTAACAATGTAAACTAATTAAATCTTATCTTACTCACTGTATAAATCTCATCAGCTGATTTATTATAATTAATTTCCAAAAAAAACATTAAATACTTAATAATAATTGTTTTGTTAGTCAGTTAACTTTTAGACATTATATTGTGTAAACCAACGATAATAATAAATATTTTTATAACGTTAAAGTGAATTGTTTTATTTCATCTAAAAGTTTTAATTAACAAAAGTTAAGTTACATCGAATATATGTGAACTTATTTAATAAAATTAATTCTGGTTGTGACTAACTACTTAAATATATGAAAGTAGATAATAGTCATCCCAAATTACTATAATATCTAAAAGATTTGAAATAATTTTATAGTTCAAATATTAAAATTAAAGGATGATAAAATTTATATACATACTTATTACCTAAATGGCTTTTCCCATATACCTCTGTCATATCATTGTAATAATGTGATGTAAAATTTCAGTGAACTATGTATTATCTGTGATATAATAATTTGAACTGGTAACTTTAATTTTATCTGCGCCCAACGTCTTACACAATATCGAAGCTATAAGAAAAATGAAACAATAAAGTTAAAATGCATTATTTAAAAAAAAATATACTTTTTTAAATGTTTATTTTCTATTTTTTATTTTATTAATAATAATATAAACTTCCTTATAGTAACAATGGAAAACAATAATATCACATATAAACAATAAAGTTATTATTTATTTATTAAATTTATTTTTTGATTTGGTTTAAAAATTTATAAAGTTAATTTTAAATTTTAAATGTTGACAATAAAATTAATAATAACAAAATGAAATGAACTGTCAAAATTTTATAGATGATTTGATTTTCGATGTGAAATAATTTTTATAGCAAATCAAAAATGTTTAATAGTATATGTAAGTTTTACTGTAATTTTTTTCAATTTTCATAGTTACTGAAAATAAAAGTTATCGTCTCAAAACTTTTTATGGCAGCAAAGTTGTATCAAAACATTTTTCCTCAGTAAAGTTGTATCAACTCCCAAGATTTTGTCAGTAAAATTTACTGAAAATATTGGGTGTCACTCTCTAACAAATGTTAAAGTTGTATTTTTTCTCTCGCTTGTTTTACTGACAGTATTTCATTTTCCATGCAAACCCAACTTTACTTATTAAACGAGCAATAACTGTATGTGTAAATTTTTTCTCGAAAACGGCACTATAATTTTATCTGAAAATTTTCATTCTACCATTTTCCGGTGCGAAAAAACGATCTAGATAGGTCACCACTTTGGGAAAAGTCGTTTAGAGCCTTAATTAAGGAAAAACATTTTTCATATGAATGACCTCACAAATACTTGGAATAGTTATAATAAATTTTGTTGAAGATGAGTGTCTGTGCTAAATATTTGAAAAAGCACACTACAATTTAATTTAATTGTCGATAGTATAGAATAATTTGTCGGTATAAATATGCAATCAATGCATTATAAGTTTGTCTAGAAAATATTGTCATCAGAATGAAATTTCGAATAATGTTTGTATTTTTGATTTTGTTATAATTTTGAGAATATTTTTATGAGTTTTGAAAAAGTTTATATTTTTGAATTTGTGAATTATAAATTTTTGCAATAATTTTAGAATTTTGAAAAAAGTTTCAATTTTTGATTTTGTAAAAATGTTCTTGAAAAAGTCTAAATTTTTGATTTTATTAAAATTTTTGGCATTTTGTGTTGAAAAAAGTTTGTGTTTTTGATTTTGGAATATTTTTGGAATTCTGAAAAAAGTTTATATTTTGATTTTGATCTTATTTATAATATTAGCAATATTTTTAGAATTTTGAAAAAGTTTAAATTTTTTATTTTATTATAAATTTTGGAATTTTGAAAAAAATTTGTATTTTTTATTTTGTTATACTTTTTGCAATATTTTAAGAATATTGGAAAAAGTTTCAATCTTTGATTTTGTTATAATTTTTGCAATATTGTAATACTTTGTAGTATTTTTTGGCATATTTTTAGAATTTTGAAAAAAGTTTAAATTTTTGATTTCATTATTATTTTTAGAATATTTTTGGAATATTGAAAGAAATTTGTATTTTTGATTTTGTAATATTCTCTCGAAACACTAAATGGAGAGGTTTTTGAGTAGTTTGCTGAGTGTATCATCTTTTCAATAAATTATATTAATTTATGATCTGTTAATATAAAAATTTTCGTCAACGTTTTGATGTTTCGTGTTAGTTTTGTAATAAATATCTAAACAGATATAAAAAAAACTTATACTTTTGTTTAAGTTTTATGTTTGATATACATCGCTGCCCAAAACTAAAAACAATTTCTTAATAAAAATTTTTTAACGAAAACAATATCAAAATCCTTAACCCAGACCGAAGTCTTGATATGTCAGAGCCTTGAGATTTCAGCCCCTCCATATATTGACATTTAGTTTTTCAGCAGAAATTATTGAATCAAAAACCAAAAATAATAAGTTTTGTGAAATAAAAACATATATTAATTTTAAAGTTGTTTTGCGAAAGAGATTAAAAAACTGTCTTTTTTCCACCGAGCTAAGCTTGGTCTCCTGGTACTATATATTATACATACAATAATTTCATTTGGTTAATAAGGGAAAAAGAGAATATCAAAAATATGGAGGGGCTGAAATCTCACAGCTCTGAGATATCAAGACTTCGGTCTGGGTTAAGGATTTGTATATAGTTTTCGGCAAAATACTTTTATGAGGACATGGTTTTTAGTTTTGGGCAGCGATGTATATCAAACATAACTCTTTGTTAAAGTATAAGTATTTTTTATCTCTGTTTAAAAAGTTATTACAAAACTAACACGAAACATCAATACGTTGCCGGAAAATTATAATCAAAATTCCAAAAATATTGTTAAATTAAATAAAATCAAACTTTTTCAAAATTCCAAAAATATTCCAAAAATTAGAATAAAATCAAATATTTAAATATTTTCTAAATTCCAAAAATATTTCAAAAATTCTTAAAAATTCAAACTTTTTCCAAAATTTTAAAAATATTGCAAAAATTATTACAAAATCAAAAATTTAAAAATTTTTTCAAAATTCCAAAAATTATAATAAAATCAAAAATTTAAAATTTTTCAAAGTTCTAAAAATATTCCAAAAATTCTTACAAAATCAAAAATTAAAACTTTTGCCGAAATTCTAAAAATATTGCAAAAATTACATTACATCGTCCTTTCGGCTCTTCCCATTGAGTAAACCTATTTCTAGAAAAAAAATTTTTGAAATCCGTCCAGCGGTTTTCTAGATTTCGTCGGTTGTGACGGCCGGCCGGACGGCCGACAGACAGACACACATTTTTTTTTTTGCTTTTTTAGAATCAGTAGGTCCTAAAACGTTGAGAAATGCCAAAAAAAGTGAGGGTAAGAATTTCACTTTGAGCTCATGAATACTCATGAATACTTAGGTCTTTCAGACCGAAATAATAAGATATATAACCGAAAATTGTAATTTAAAAAACAAAACAAGATTTGTCAGTTTTACTATCTAAGCACCTCAAATACTGTAACTAGCGAGGGACACTGAACACAAATTTAAATGGTTAAAATATAAATTGTGGGAATTTTAAATCCTACTTAACGGAGAGTGGCACCTGGAATTATTTCTATGAGTATCGATTTCGAATATCGTATCCTGAAAAATTCCTATATTGATTTAGATTTTAGAATTTTATAAAGTATTGGTTCGTGTAGGTTTATTCTTTCGTTTTCAAGGGAATTTATTTTATGCCTCTTGAAACGTTCAATATATGGTTCATATGAAATTAACAAAACGATCAAATTTTTTTTTGGACTTCCTCAATAGAGTTTATGTAAATGTAGTATCTCGGCTTTCAAAGCGTATTCTAGAAAGCTGCGAACTAGTCTATTAAAAATAGAAATGTAATATTTTGGATTTATAAAGTTGGACGTCACCCGCATCACACAGCCAAGCATTTTTCAATGATCTATAAATATTATTTGGAATGTGGTGATTGAATTTTAATCGAGAATCAACAATTATACCTATAAGTCGTGAACTTTAGTTCTATCAATAATATTGTTAATTAAAACCAAGAAAGAGTAAGGGTCCTAGTATGGATCACTGCGGAACACCTGAGGTTGGAATAAATTTAAATTAACTTACGTTACTTATTTCAAATTGATTCCTATTTGTGAGATAAAACTTTAACCAGTTCAATAATTTCTCGTTTACTCCAAAGTGCTTTAGTTTATTTATAAGGATGTTATGATCCACTCTATCGAAAGCCTTTGAGAAATCAGTGTAAATAACATCAACAGCGAAACCCTCATCCAAACTATTGTAATGGTTCTGTGAATTCGAGCAAATTTATTAGGGTAGATCGATGAAATCCATGTTGTTTAGTCGAAATCATATGATTGAATGATTTATTATAAATCGTGTGATTGGTGATTGTGTGATGGTGAATAATTCGTTAAAATATTTTGCTGCAACAATTAAGAATAGCTATAAATTAAATTTGAAGATCAAATTTATCCTGCGACTTGTATATTGGGGTTATTTTACTTGTCTTTCAGATGGTTGGTAATATGCCTTCGTTTAAGGATTTATTAAAAATGATACATAAAGAATATGGAAGGTAATGTGTCACCGTCGCCACCTTTTTTGTATCGACATTTTTAAGCACCAGCCACACTTCATAATCAGGTACTAGTAAGTCGTTTAACTGATCCATTTGAGCTTGGTTAGGTTATTAACAACATACACCGATTGAAAATAAAGTGCAAAACTATTACATATATCATTAGCATTTATAGCAACTTAATTGTTATGCTACCTGGTTGTGCGTTACTTGCCTTTAAACTTTTTGAATAAGACCAACATGTTTTAGAATATTTTGTGGTGTTTTCTTCTATGTTTTTGAGATGTAAACGTTAGAATGTATTAATTTCTATTGTTTTCCTTCTTCCTTTTTTGCTTCGAAGTAAAGCGGTCCAGTAAAAATGATCACATGATTAGTGAATAGTAAAGAAGGTGTCACTCATTCAGCAGGTAAATTTCTCACAAACTGATAACTGACCTTATGTGGGTATCATAGATAGAGAACATAACTTTTTGGCATCACTCTATCTTTAGCACAATCACTGAGTATTCTGAATAATTCTGTATCGCTACGTTGTTTATTAAAGTAAGGACGGGATGTAGATTATATTTGTATAGAGTTTAAACTCGCTAGTGCATCACGTTTATGGTTCGGTGGTTGATCAATAATGTATCCATTATGGGATTAATCGATGTCAACAGTCGCGTATGTATCCACATGCTTCATTAGATTACTAATCAAGTTTTTGAAACAAAAGAAAAATTAACCAAGGGACGCTTTTTTGCACATTGGTCGAGCTCCCTCAATTCACGGATCACCTTATCTGAAACATCAGACATATGACGAAGTGATTTTGGATAACTCTGTCTTACGTTTGGCTATTCGACAAATTATTTTCATAGATACAACGCTCCTTGTTTTCCGATTATTGGCTGCCTAATTTATGGCAGAGCAAGGGTATTCTATCCTCTCATCCTCTTTCTAGACTCTTCCACGTTCAAATTCGGTAGTGTGGTTCTTTTCATGTCTAAGTCCAACTAAAACTTTTACGGTTCTGTGGCGCAGACCATACGAAATATCTTAAAGTTGAAGAGTGTGGACGTTTTTTAATTTTCTGACACGATTGTCTAAAACTAGATTATTTTAAAGGATGTTTAAACAGGAAATGGGGTTTTGAACGTTCGCTGCATCAATTATGTAACTGTGAAGCGGTGAAGTGATAAGTTTTTCCTCACTTCGCGGCAAAAATATAATTTCCCATATAAGAGAGTGAACTTTTAAAACTAGAAAGGTAAAAACGACTTTTGTTGTTGTTGACATTTTGTCAAAAAAACCAATACGTCAATGTGATTTTATTTTTTAATGTTGCATTTCTAAAAATAAATAAAGATTTATTTTTTAAATTTAGGTTCTAAAATATTTATATATTGTTCGTTTAAATTGTGTTGAAAGTTAAAGATAGACATCTAATTTTTGACGTTGGATAGTGCGTCGCATGCTATTAGATTTTGTTAAACTCACAGCGCACATAATTTGTCATAAAAAATCGCAAAAATGTTAAAATAATAAAAAACTAGTGAGATGGGAGTACTAGGGATGGGGATACCTAAAGTACCAAACATAAAAAAAATTGTACAATATAATTTAACTGCAATAAATACAAATAAAAAACGAAAAATTACAAAATAAACATTAAAACAAATTTTGAAAAAAAAGTCAACAAAAAGTGAATATTAGCACAATGAGGGTTTTTAAAGCCTTAAATACGCAAAATTAAGATTTGTTTATTATACGACACATCAATTGCAATAGTTTTTTTAAATAGAATTTAAAAGTCTAGGTGCAGTGAGTAATCATATTTAAATTTAATAACATACTAACACTCAAACTGCAAACTAAAATAAGTTGTCTAAACCGATTTAGAAGGTATTGAAAGGTGAAGATATCATTATGATGATCAATATCAAAAATGATCTCCAACACAACAACCTAACCTTATGGTAAGATAAAAGGTCAGCATTTGTTTGATGAACGGCGACCACTATATACAATACACCTCAAAAGCAAATTTGTTCTATATCTCATGTTAACTAAAAAGTTTTACCAAACATTCGGCAAAAACACTTAATAACTGTGGCTGTTGTTGTGATATATTTAAAAGAATAAGATAATGTTTTGTAACCGAACGTGACAAGTTGCAAAACTTCTATAAACATTACAAGAACCTTATGCTCTAAGCTTCAACAAAATTAAATGTCAAGACTAAGTGTTATTGAAGTCTAAAAAAAACAGTTGTTCAACGAGCCACAGACATCCTCCCCGACTTCTTTGCCAAAGTTTAAAAATAGCTCATTCAAAATAGCATATTTTTTATATTTAAATAAACCCGGATGCGTTTGCAGCTCATTTTAATTTAAAAGTTTCATCAAGTTCTCATGCAGTACAAATTATTTATACAAATGTTATCTCATAATGACATTTGTATAAACAATTGCTATCTTACTGTTTGAGTTTTTTAAGAAAATTTGAAAAATAGGTGTTATTTTCATTACGCAAACAATGAAAATAACACCTATTTCTAAATTTTCCTAAAAAACTCAAAAAGTAAGATAGCAATTGTTTATACAAATGTCATTATAAATGGCTGACATGATGACAAACAAAATGGGAGGTAAATGATCTTGATGGCATTATTTATTCTCGTAATATTTGCAAGAGATGATTTTCAGTTTTCGGAAAGCCCTAAACAATAAATGATTTCATTATAAAAGGACTAGGCTGTAAGTTACGCCAAGATATATCGATTGTGACCATTGAAGTTGAAATCGGATCATCCGTTGTCGAGAAAGCGTTGGACAAATTTTCGTCCACATACCATGATACACACGCACATACCCACACACACATACATACTGTCAGCTAGAAATAGCCTAAACAGGAGGGAGGTCTTGAAACGTAAAGATATTATAAAAATTTCGATTTCGAAAATCGACACAAAAACATTAACTTCTCATATCGGGAAGTTGATAAACAGTAGACCAGGCAATCTACTCTCGAACCTCTAACCTTTTTGTCAAATTTAGAAAATAACTCAGGTTTTTGATATTCAAGTAAACCCGGGTGCGTTTGCAGCTCATTTACATACAAAAGTTTCATCCAGATATCATGCGTTTGCATAAAGAAAATAACACGTAGGTTTTTCACATGTTGTTAAAAATCTCAAAAACTAAGAAAGCAATTGCTTATAAAAACCTCATTATAAATGTCTGACATGATAACAAACCATACGGCAGCTTCATGACCCTGATAGCGTTATTTAATCTCATGATATTTACAAGAGATGATTTTCAGTTTTTTGGAAACCACTAAAAAACAGATGATCTAATTTCGCTAGAAGAGGACTGGGCTCTAAGTTACGACAAGATACATCGATTGCGACCATTTTCGTTAAAATCGACCCATCCGTTGTTGAGAAAGCGTTGGGCAAAAATTATCCACACAGCGATACACACACACATACACACACACACATACAGACTGCCAGCTAAAAATAGTCCAAACAGCTTCAGGAGGTCATGAAACGTAGAGATATCATAAAAATTTCGATTTCGAAAATCGACCCAAAAACAATAAATTCCCCTATCGGGAAGCTAAAAAGAAGGCAGCTTTGAGAACTGCCGACAGAAATGAAAACTTAAAACTGTGAAATAGCTGTATTTTTATAGTCTAAATACAACAAAAATTTTACTTACTTTACCACACTTCCACACAGTTATTAACTGAGAAAAACATCAAATTCAACTAGTGGGATGGGGGTGTGACCCTAGGGGCCACACCAAGAACTTCCCCTAAGATTAAAAACTAACCAGTTACTGGATAAGGTATACTAAAATACCAAACCTTAAAAAAATTAAACAATATAATTTAACTGCAATAAGTACTAATAAAAAACGAAAAATTACAAAATAAATATTAGAACTTAGAATTAAGATTTGTTTATTATACGACACATCAATTGTAATAGTTTAAATAGATTTTGAATGTGTACGTGTGTGTAGAATCATATACTCAAACAGAAAGAAAAAATTAAAATCAATAAACAAGAAAAAAAAAACAAATTAAAAATCAAGAAAATGACAAATAAAAAATAACAAATAACAAATGATTACAATTTATCTCACTCTCTTTTAATATTTATTTTATATTTAATATTTATTTAGCGTTACGATGACTGGAATATATAAACTTTTTCTTCTACAAAATAACACAACGCGCCTACAGAAGTTTTCACTTCCAAAATGGCACAACAATCACCAATAGAAAAAAATGAAAAAACAAAAACCACAACATAAAGTATAAAAAAAACAGAATAGCCACAAAACATTTCTTTAAAAACTGATTAAAATATTGAGATGTCGTAAGAATCACTTGAATGCATTCTAAATTTTGCTGTGCTAAAAGACAGTAGCAATAACCTTAAAAAACTACACTATCGATAAATTTAAATACCGTACATTTTCCGGAGTCTTATAAACTGTTTAAATCAATCTTTTGTGATGAAGATATCAACTCATATTGAAAGATAAATACATACTCAAATTGTAGTGTTTATTTTCCTGATTTTTTATCACGGGAATGAAATTATGGAAAATTAAGATGGGAAAATAAATATTTTATTATTTTGAGCACTGCCTGCCAAGAAAATAATTAATTTTCTTGTTTATATCGAAATGATAATAATTTAATCGAAACGGAAAAAGACAGAAGCAATAACTTTAAAAAACTGTTTATCGATCAAATTAAAATTCGTAAAAAGAAATTTTTATGATTTCAATGAATTCATGAATAAAAAAAACTACAATTTTAATGGTATTTAATAAAAATTAAAAAAAAAAACATTAAAAAAGTACCACTACAGGAATTGAACTCTCGACCTATAGAACCTCAGTCGACCGCGATATCTATATTGCAAATTGAAACGTTACAACCGAATATAGGTATTTTATACTTAAAAAATTAGCGTGACGATAATTTGAATAGATATTAATTTATCCCCGTACAAAACCGCACAACGCGCCTAAGGAAGTGTTCACTTCAAAAATAAGTGAAAAATCGATATGAAAAGAAATGAAGCAATTTTTTTCACTTCACAGCTACAGAATTTGGCTGCTGTAGTTGTAGTATCGTGCATGAACTCAGTGCACAAAATGCACTAACAATTCTCACACACCGCAGACATAAAATAAAAGTAAAAAAAAAATAAATTTCTTTCTTTTTATCATTATTTAATATATCAAATATAAGGAATAATTCAATATAAAAGATGCCAACAAAATGAAATACAAAAAATTTGTATTTTCTTAAGTTGTAAGAAAAAAAATTGTTGTTAGTTTTTTGGGTATTATTTTTGTTTATGTCTTATTATTTTGTTGATTTTTTATTTTTCAATTTCTTACGATTATTCTTTTTTGTTTTTTTCGTAGTTTTACAAAAACAAAATATTTCACATATATTTATTTCATTTAATTTTTTTATTCTATGTAGAATAAATAATTCGCTTGCCTTGTGATGTTCTTCATGTGCGATTGTAGTAGTATAAAAAAGATCGATTTTTTGTTTTTTTGGCTATTCATGTTATTATTACGTGTATTATAATAATGAGAAACTTGGTTAATTTACTATTAGCAATATGCAAGCTCTTACGATTTTCACTAATGTATCAGATATAGTCAAGTGGTTAGACCGTCTGCACAAGCTTCGATGGTAAATAAATCAACAACATCTCAGTCTCCAAGTAAGCTTACACTAATTAAACTGAAGTAGTTGATAAAATTAAAATTACAAGAAAACATGAGAAACATAACAACTATATCAACAAAAGCTTGGTTAATTCTTGTTATTTGACAAAGTCAGCCTCGTTATTTTTTTAAATAGTATGATAATAGAGGTGAACTTTAGTTTTCGGACAATAATAATTTCGATAAATTCGATCACCAATTGTTTCCACTTCGATTAACTTAAAAATGATTTTAGTTTGCCACGTTTGACCATGCGAAATAAATATACCATGATTTTAATTTTGATTGTCATACATGATTGTTATCTGATTTATCTAGGTTGTCACGATTCTTGCAAGAAACATCTTCTATAACTTTTCGTTAAGTGACCGAAAACGAAAAAACCTGACTGAAAACCTGATGTCAGGGACCATCTAATACCTACCATCTACCATGTACTATCTACCATCTATCTATCATCTACCGTTTACCGTCTACCATCTACCATCTGCCATCTACCATCTACCTTCTACCATCTTCTATCTACCATCTACCACTTATTATCTACTATCTACCATCTACTATCTATCATCTTCCATAAACCATCCCCCATCTATAATCTACCATGTCCCATCTACATCCTACCATCTAACATTTACCATCTACCATCTGGGATCTATCAAGTAGCATCTACGATCTTGTTTCTTCCATCTACCATCTACCATCTACTATCTACCAGATACCAGATACCACATCCGAATACCAGATACCAAATACTAGATAACAGATACCATATGCCAGATACCTGATACAAGATACCAGATAACAGATACCAAATACCGGATACCAGATATCAGATAGTAGATACCAGATTCCCGATACTAGATACCAGATACATAACAGATACCAGATACCATATACAGATACCTAGGACGAGATACCAAATACCAGGTACCAGATACCTGATACCGAATACCGGGAAAATACTTCTTAATTCTTTTAATGTAATTCTAAATGGCTATGTAAAATTTGATTTTTTTAAGACCTCAGAATTTGTTTTAAATTTTTAAATTTTTTTAATATGCTTTTGTCCGTGCTACATTTCTGCTTAAAAAAATGTAATATCAATTTAAACTATATTATAGGAGGTAGATTCGATGTGACAAAAGCTTCTCAAACTCCGATAAATGATCAAAATCAAAAAGTGTTAATAAGCTGTAACTGCAAACACAATTTGTTTTGATGTAACTTCGTTGATTATTAGCTGGCAATTTCAACCTTCAGCCTTCACGTATATAACCAACAGTGAATCTTTAACAATTGTTTTTGAAGCTACAGACAAATACATACATGTTTAGTAAAGTTTTCGGGGATATTACTTCTACTTAGGCGCCATTTTTTTTATTTGATAAATAATCACTCACTGAAGCGAAAAAAACTAAAACGAGTTGTATATCAGCCCCGGGGTCCAAGATACAGGCCTTTTAAAAAAGCAAAATCCATACAAAATTACACTCTTTTGACAAGAATTTTTTGTTTTTTTAATTTTTGCTTTATTTCCTATGTGCTTATAAGAGTAACAGATCAAAACTGTCCCTTTTACTACATTTTCTTAATTTACCATAAAAATATAAAAAAATCCACTTGCGCCTAGGTTCAAGTAATCTTGCCTCAAATGGTCATAACGTGGGCCCCTATGATTATAATATTTTTTTAAGTTGTTCATGTTGATTCTTTGAAATTGTTATAAAAAATAACATTTAAATTGCAAAATTTAGTAAAAAAAAGTGTATTTTTATACGACATTTTTTTTTTCAAAGGCCTATATCTTGGTCCCCGGGACTGATTTTCAAAAAACATTTTTGTAATTTGCTTATAAAAGTACACTAAAAAAATTTACTGGTGCCTAAGTAAAAGTAATCTTGCCAAGTTTTCAGTATATAAAATTCATTTTGGGAGAAAAAATAAAATTAAAATCCATTCCCACTCGAAGCCTCAAAGCATTTTGAATGAACAGCTTTTTAAACCGCACAACAAAAAATACATTGCAGTTTATTGACCTATTTGCTTACGTATTTTTTACCATATTGCCGTTTATAATTCCTATTTTAATACAACCAAACTAACACTGGTAGCTCAGCAAAGAACATGCAATATATACTTTAAACCAGGGTTGTTCCTTTACGCGTAATCTAAAATAGATTACATTACATGTAATCTATGTAATGTAATCTATGTCATCTATGTAAATTTGGTGTAATCTATTAATTTTGATTTAAGAAGAAATACGTGGAAATATTGTATTATCCCTACTGAAATTTTTTTTTGATTTTTTTGCAAAAGACATGATTAATTATATTGTCAAAAACAAGATCTTGCGATCTTGAAAAAAGTTAATTTTATTGCTAAAAAAGTTTAGAATGCACAATATCAATTAAATAGATTACATAATAGTTTACATTATAGATTACACGAAAATATCTCGCGTAATTTACACGTAATCTATGCGTAATCTATACATGTAAAGTAATCTATTTTGTCTACGGCACAACCCTGCTTTAAACTCATTATCATTCAATGTGTACTACGATGAATTCACGGTCAAACTCATAATGTTTAATTTAAGAAATATCATTTTAAATGCTAGTACATATGTCGAATTAAATGATCAACATTGTTTTCCATAAACTTTGATTTCCTGATTTCCTTATATAGTTCCAAAACTCAAAAATAACCATTAAAAATTAATTATTATATGACACCATATAATTAGGACGCATAATTAAAATATTCCGGTTGCGAAACCATAAAAAAACATCTAATTTCTTTCCTACTAATTTCAATCTGCCAAAATCCACACGAATGCTCAATGATTTCAAATCAAACCAAAAACAAATAATAAATTATATTGATCTCTAAGAAACTGTAAAACCCAATAATTTTCTAAAATTAAAACAAACAAACTAACAAGACAAACAACGACTAATCTCTATAATCCTTTATCCCTATATTTCCTTTAAACCATTTTTAATGTCGTCTTATCATGATCACTGAAATTTAATTAAAAAAAATCGTATACAGAAAAACCTAAATTCATCACACAACCTTACTCAACAGACTATAATCACTGACTAGTGACTGCACCACCACCAAAATCAACAAAAAAATGGTCTCAAAAACTTTAAGAACGAAGATTCGAAAAAAAGTTTAAAAAAAATTAAAAATATAATAATAATAATAATATTATCCAAAGCACCCGGCAGTTTTTACGTGCAGTTGGATCTTATTTGTGCATCTGTAATTTTTTTTCTTATAGTTTTTTGGTTTATGCTTTTCATCTCATAAATATAAACAATATGAATGCAACAAATATTGAATTTCTTCTGTTTCATTCCAACAACTATAAAAATACATGTTCGCGCATACAAATTCAATTCATAACCACGGAAAATATAGTAATAAAAAGCTCCAACTATATGAAGGGTATGTTTGTGTAATACTAAATGGGCCACAAGGTCTCTGTGTTGTTGCTTCTTTTTATACGTTTCTGTGTTGAATACATAATAGAAATAATGTTAAAAAAATTATGCATATTTACATATATAGAGTTATTGTTTCTATCCTTTTCTTTCGCGCAGTTAAATACATATACTTTAGGTCTTTTAGCCATGCGCCTCACGTCGATGGCACGCGCTATTTCGGATAACACTTGCATGCGACCCTCGCATCGGTTTTATTCGGACTTTTATTGAAATAATTTTTTTCTTATTTTCACCAATTCTCATCTTCTTTGAAAAAGAAAAAAAAATTAAGAAACATAACAAACACAAATACATTCATACGGGTATTACATTAAGCGTGTCTCAAAAATAAACTATATCATTGGAGTAGGGATGAAAAAAAAAATAAACATTTGAGGTCTTATTTCAGGTACATAAAAAATTGTACTAAAATACAAGGGTCTAGGACGAAGGGTATCATTTCGGGAGTAGCTTCCGTTAAACGCGCATGTTTATATCAACGAAGTTTTCTGTTTTATTTTTTATTTTATTTTATAAGAAAAAAGAATTATCAAAAAATAAAAAGATATTGTGAAGTTTTTATATAAAAAGTTATAACCAATAAACTGATAAGAAATTTAAAGTGAAATAATTTTTTTTGATTTTGTGAAAAGTTTAAGTGAAATAAAGAAAATAGTTTTAGGAACTATTAGAAGTTTGTGATTTTAAGTAATCAAAATAAATGGCAGCGGCTGTAGCTCGTAGTATGACGTTAGGTGGACAAAATATTCATTTGTTTCAAAATAATTGCATGTATCAACCAACTTCAACAATTATTCAACAAACATCAAATTCTGGTTCGCATAATTACAATCATGGTAAACGACAAATAGCTCCAGCACCACAATCATCTGCATCCACTACGAACGTTTTGGGGAATAGTAATAACAATATAAATTTTAAACAACAACAAAATAATAAAAGAATAGCATTTCAACAAGTAACGTATAGTGGACATCAGCCAACTTCTGTAGCACGTCGTAATGCAAGAGAACGGAATCGTGTGAAACAAGTTAATAATGGTTTTGCGAATTTACGACAACATATTCCCCAAGATATTATCGATACGTTACCAAAAGCAGGACGTGGTGCTAGTAAAAAATTAAGTAAAGTCGATACATTACGAATGGCAGTTGAGTATATACGAAGATTAGTGGATTTATTGGATGATGCGAATGAGTCCCAATCAACAAGTGCTCGTTCTTCATTTGGTTCAAGCTCTTCATATTATATTGAGAATTCAATACATCATTCGATACCAACATGTTCAGAAGCATCAGTATCACCAACACCTTCCTACACATCCGAAACTTCTAATTGTAACAACATCTATGCGCCGACCCCACAACTATACCTGCACGATACATATGAGAATTATGAAACATTATCCGCCAAATCATCGGATGAAGAATTACTTGATGTTATAACAAACTGGCAGGACGAAAATAATTTTCTACGTCAAAGCTAGATGTCAAATAATGGAACAAATACAAAATAGGTAAATTTTTTAAAATTCTATTGTCCCAATTATTTTACCTGAATTTCTATTCTATATTGAATCCACCGTTATGCATTTTATTTGTATAGAATTTTCACGTGCATAAAAACGATAACAATAGGAATTGTCATGCTCATGAAATTATTTGTCTTTTATTTTTCTAATCTTATTCTTCAAATTTTTGGGTCGTTATTTATTTTTTTTAGTTTTACAAATGTAAAATCTCACGTTAATATGGAATATAAAGAAATAACTAACCTTCCTCAACTGTGATTCTACTTAAATTGGCTTTTTATTTTAATTTAAAAAATTTCGATTTTATAAGAAAACGTATATAAAGTTATCATTAAATAAATAGACAAATTTTAATATTTTGAACTTTTTTATTTTCAGAAATTGAAAACTTTTGACTGACAAATTCAACAAACACAATCAATCATTCATTGTTAACATGAATCGCCTTCATTAGTATAATTTAATTTATTTTCTAGTCAACATAAAAAAAAGCTATATTAATTGTACATAAAAAAATTATTGTAAATAATAAAGACAAACGTAATCCAGTTGTTATACAAGAATGGTGCCTTAAGAACTAAAATTCGAATACTTATTTTTATTGATTGTATTATTATTAAAATAAAATTCTTCTTCTTCGTAATATTAATTAATTATTATTTTAAATAAAACTAATTTAAATAATGATATAAAAAAATTATTTAACAAACATAAACAAAAAATTAAAATTATAAAATTTAAACCAACGATGCCTTGCCAGTGACTTAACAAAAATCAATAAGGAATTAATATTTCTTAATTAATTTTTGTATATTATATATTTATAAAATAAGAAAATGAAAAATTTTATATTTAAATACAAATAATTTAAATGAACGGTTGTTTTTTATTTTATTCTCAAAGGAAATAATGGTCTGAGTAGCCAGTATGATACAATATCTTTCGATTTCAAAAATCAATTTTTTTTTAGTGTGAGGGGTAAAATTAAGGAAAATGATGTGTATAAACATACTTAAATAAGTGAAGGTATTTACTTACTCATATACCTTATAATTATTTTCATCCTAGTGGGGACTAGTGATCAATAAAAGCCGTTCTACTAGCATAAAAGTTTAAAAGTTTTCCTAAAATATTAATTTAGAACCAGTTCTGCAGAGTCGAGATAGTGTTTGTGTGTAAGATGGAATTATTGTTTTTGTTGAGTGATATGAGTGGCATGCTTACACCGGTAGTGATGTATGGGTCACAAACGTGAACCCTTACACCAAGTAGGTGAATCATATTTATATCTATTCGAGCGTAAGATCTTCCACTGTACTTTTCGCCTTCATACGATAAATGGTGAAGAGTATAGGACCCGAATAACTTTGAAAGCAGACACCTTCTTGAGGGTCCTGTTATAAAAGTTTGAAGCCGGTCTAATATTACTACCGGTAATATTATTATTGGTTTGGGGATGTTCTACGATCCGGTTGACAGTTTGAAATGATTAAGAAAATGTACGTCGGTACCGCAGGGAGTGTGGTAATCGCGAGGTAGACCACGACTACAATAGGAAACCGACATAATGAACGACCTTAAAAAAATCGAATGGTATGGTTATACCGCTGTTGCGAATAACCGTAGTTAATATTCAAAGCTGGATAATGCTGCTTTATAAACGGCATGCACAACACACACAAAATAGGAAAAAAATTAAACTAAAATAGTAAGCTTCTAAAATTTGTTCATAAAAATAAATTTTATTCAAGTTATTTCAATTAAAAAATTTTCTGAAGTATGCTTTTTATCAAACAAAAATTTTATTGAATGAAAATAGTATATTTTCCTACAAGAGATGAAAAAATTGTTTTTTTCGTGAGTAAACATTTGTTCACGATATGCGCTAGCGTCGAGTGAGTCATCCTTACTGATAATTTATCTAATCCTTGAGATAAATAAACACACAGTTATAACAAAAATATATATAAACAACTTTATTATTTCAAATAAACAACAAGACGACTAAAAAAGGAAATGACAACTAACTTATATAAAAGTGTTACCTAATTAGATATAAGTTTTTAGAACTATATTAGTATTACCAAATGTATGGTTAAATTACTTAATTCAACACTACCTCTTAATTTCAACATACATTATTACATTAATACAAAAAGTTAAATAATAAATTCACATTATTCCAAAATAAAATATAAAATTTTTTTTTTTTTTTTTTTTTTTTTTTTTTTTTTTTTTTTTACATTAAATTCAAATTTTTACGATGCTTCACAAACAGAAGTTTCCCAAGACCTTTAGTCATTATATCTGCTATCTGATCAGTTGATGGTATATATACTAATTTGATTTCTCCTCTTGAGACTGATTCGCGAATAAAATGATATTTAACGTCTATATGTTTTAAACGTTTATGCTCCCTTGGTTCTTCAGATATATAAATACAAGACTGGTTATCCTCAAATATAGTAATTGGTTCAACTATATTGATACCAAGCTCTTTCAGTAAATTCCTTAACCACTTTGCTTCACAAATAGCATTATCCACTGATACATACTCCGCTTCGGTAGATGATCGACTTACAGTCGGTTGTTTCCGTGATGACCAGCTAATTGTATTCCCATAAACTTTAAACACATATCCAGAAATGGATTTTCTATCATTTTTATCCCCTGCCCAATCCGAATCTGCATATCCTACTAATGGCTGGGCATTTTCATGTTTATTGGATACCAACTTCAATTCCAATGTAGATTGAATGTATCTCAAAATTCTTTTGGCATGCTGGAAATGTTCGTTATTAAAACTGCTTTGAAATCTACTAAAATAGTTTGTTGATGCAGAAAGATCTGGCCTGATAGTTAAAGTAGCATAAGTTAAGCAACCAATTAGTTCTCTATATGGAATATTGTTTATATTATTCTTAGCATCTTTTATTAAGTCAAGATTTATTTCCATAGGCGTATCTATACCTTTGCAGTTGCTCATATTAAATTTATTTAAAACCTTCCTTAAGTAATGACTTTGGTTGAAACTAAATGACTTGTTGATTTTATCCCTTTTAATATGAATGCCAAGAAATGTATTGACTTCCCCAATGTCAGTCATTTCAAATTCTGTGGACAAAAGATTTTTAATTATTTCAATTTTTAATAAACTATTTGAAATTATTAATAAATCATCAACATATAGCAATATGTACGCAACAACATTATTTTCATTTTGAACATATAAACACTGATCAGCGATGCACCTTTTAAATTTATGTTTAGTTGCAAATTGGTCAAACCTTTGGTTCCACATACGTGATGCTTGTTTTAAACCGTATATTGAACGCTGTAGCTTACATACTTTTGATGGATCCCTTACGTATCCCTCTGGTTGCTGCATGTATAGTTCTTCTTCTAAATGTCCATTTAAAAAGGCACATTTTACATCCATTTGATGAACGTGATATTCAAAATGTGTAGAAACAGCCATTAATACTCTAAATGTTGTCAATTTTGCTGTTGGGGAATATGTTTGATTGTAATCGAACCCTTGTTCTTGTGTAAAACCTCGTGCTACAAGGCGAGCCTTATATTTGTCTATTTCACCACTTGCTTTACGTTTAACCTTAAATATCCATTTGCAAGAAATGGCTTTCCTTCCTTGTGGTAAATTACATAATGACCATGTATTGTTTTTAGTTAATGATTCATATTCTTCATCAATCGCCGATTTCCACATTAACCAATCATCCCGCTTTTTAGCTTCTTCAATGGAATCAGGATCATTTTCTACAAATGCCTCTGCTGACAGTGCAAAATTAGCTTCAGTTTCCCATTTACCATTTCTACCTGGAAACAAATACTCTTTATACCTTTCCGGCTTTCGCGTTTCCCTTGTACTATGTCGTTTTATTTCATTGATGTTGTCAGTATCATCTATATTATTAACGGGCATACTATCACTGTCATCATTCACAATTGACTAAACTGATCATTATTTATTTCATCAACAGGACTTGTTTTATTTTCTTCTTTTATAGTTGATTCATTTTTATTTACCACCTCTGAATTTATGGTTACATGATTGTTTTTATTTATGATTGATTTTTCATCGAATATAACATTTTTACCAATCACTAATTTATTTTTATTTAAATCCCATAGTCGGAATGAATTATGCGATGAAGCATATCCTAAAAACACACATTTAATTGATTTAGCTTCCATCTTCTTCCGATTTTCTTGTGGTATGTAATTGTAACAAATTGAGCCAAATATTTTTAAATTTGATAAATCTGGCCTTATACCAAACCAAATTTCTGCTGGAGTCTTCGTTTTGAATTGGTTACCAAAGGCTGCAGTTGGTGAACGATTTTTATTATAGTTTGCAACAACAACTGCTTCGTTCCAGAATTTTCTATTCAAACCAGATGATATAAGCATGGCCAATGCTTTTTCCTGTAAAGTGCGATTTAACCGTTCCGCAATAGAATTCATCTCGGGATTATATGGTACAGTGTATAACATTTGAATTCCTTTTAAATTACAGTATTCCCTAAAATCTTTTGAAATATATTCACCTCCATTATCAACCTTTAATTTTGACATTTTTGTACCATGAAAAGATTCAGCCATTGCCACAAACTGTTTAAATTTATCAAAAACTTCACTTTTTGCTTTAATACAATAAACTGTTGTTGCTCTTGAATAATCATCTGTAAAGGTGACGAAGTATTTGGAACCATCCCATGCCGGTTGAGACATTGGTCCGCAAACATCACTGTGAATCAACTCCAATATTCGTTTTGAACGACACTTAAAGTTTTTAGGAAATGAAGTACGAGTATGTTTACTCATTATACATGATTCACAGACTTTACTTTCAGTATTAATATTTACATTTTCAATACCATTAACCATATTGAATTTAATCATTCTTTTCAAATCGAAAACATTTAAATGACCTAATCGTAAATGCCAAAGATCTTGTTTTAACTCACTTAAACTATTTTGATCAGCTATTCCTGCTAAATCATCACAATGAACATGAAATCTAATTTCATATAGTTTACCATTTAATTCAGCAATAAATTGTGTTCTACCTTTATAAGAAATAATAGCATAATTTTTATCAAATAATATTTTAAAACCTTTCTTTGTTAGAACATGAATCGACATCAAATTACAGTGTAAATCTCTGACGTATAATACGTCTTCCATTCTTTTTATTGACGTATCGCCATTTAATAATGTCGAAATTTTGATTTCTCCCCGATGACTTGCATATTATTTAAAAAAAGTTGTTTATGCAAAAATTATTAAATTTATTTTAAATATATTATTATAAAAAAACAAAATAGGAATATAACCAAAGCAAGTCATAAACAAAGCCGGAATTGGTCACCCGTTTTGGGGTGACACCCGAACGTAAAAACCTTAAACAAACCATCACAATGTTTTCAACGATAAATCACTTAGAAACCATTCTAACCAGGTTATCCATATAATTTTAATTTATAAATTGTGATATGATAACTGGCGACCTTAAAGTATTTACTTTAACAAAATGAAACGGCCCAGGCTGCGACATGGTTGCAATTACGTAATCCCTTAAAACCAGTTACGGACAGCAACTAAAGTAAATTTTAAGTGTATGAATATTCAGGGATCACTGTAGTCGAGGTGAGTGACTTGTCAGACTGAACAGACTGGTCGCAGAACATTGTTGCTTGAGTTACGTGGACGATTGCAAATATTAATTAGTGAAATATAAACCACCACTAGTTTGTAATTACTTGATACAACAAACTGCTGCAAATCTTCAACATCAAGATGTGAGATTACACTGATTCGTGCTACTGAGCGTTTCAGAATGGATTCAGCTGGGTTAATGGAAATGACAATAGGCTCAATTTAAAATGACACAACGATTGTACAACGAAATTGGGTTGTCGGACACACTCTGTGACGAAGAGTAGACCACATGAATGCTGCTTGTTGGATATGCTGAAGATTACGAGCTTCAATGAAGTTGGCAATGTTGTGGAAGCAGAATTTTTAAAAACATCACAATCCGCTACGTGATACCATACATACGACGAAACCAAGCTCTAAAAGGATCAGCTGATGAGTTAATACCGATTTCCAACTGGACTGCTTTGAGACGAAACACGCGAACATGCATATGAACCATTTGTCAGTTGCATTTGAGCACGCATCTTGAGCTAATAGAGGGGGCCTGCAAAAGTTAAATGTCAACGATTAAAGCTCGGTGCTACAACCTGAATTATCAATTTGGCAGACGGAAATGACAAAATATAAAATTCTAATTCAAACGAAATCATTTTCGGTTTGTAACATAAACTAGACGAAAGACGCGTGAAAATAACTAATGACTTTAATTCCTACTGAAGACAAACATTTTATTAAATTATAATTAAACCTATAACGGCTTAAGATACTACCGAACCATTAACTACCAAATATTGAATTAAAACGAATTCTAATGACGAATACTACTAAATACAAATGAGGCATGCTCGCCATTTTGCAAGGACACATTGGTTAACATTGGAAACATTGATTGATTTTGTCTCAACGACTATACGACGAAAGTGGGCTGTCAGACACACTCTGCTAAGGTAACGAAGAATGAGACAAGAGCGAACATCTGTAGGAATTATGATAGCAACAAGGAGAACGGCGAAACATTAATGAAGCTAACACATCCAGATACCAGCGGATGTTCGACGAACCAATATAAACCTTCCATGTTAACTGATGAACGATGTGAATTGAATAACTAATTATTTCACATCTAATAACGATGAATTTGACAGGATTTGATGAATGAGTTGGTAATTCAATAATGTAACATGCGATGAATAGTATTTAATCTACTAGAATTTAATGGGTATAAAATAATTTAACAGGTTCCTAAGAATATAACAATCAAACTAAAAAAAAAACGATGAATGGTACGGCGAACCGTACGAGAAAAATATCTAAAATATTAACGAACAACAATTTTATTCGGAAATCACATTCTACTAAGTACGACGAAACGAATAATGACTCCAACTATTAATGAACATTAAATTGAGAAACGAATTCTAGTAAGATATGACGAATAACCAATTACTACAAATGAGGCATGTAAGCCTATTAGCAAGGTCAGAGCTAATTCACATTGAAGAAATTTGTTTGATTTTGTCTCAACGACTATACGACGAAGGTGGGCTGTGAGGCACACTCTGCCAAGGCAACGAAGAATGAGACAAGAGTGAACATCTGTTGGAATTATGATAGCAACAAGGAGAACGACGAAAAATTAATGAAGCTAACACATCCAAATACCAGCGAATGTTGGACAAACCAATATCAAAACTTCCATGTTGATTGACGAACGATGTGGATTAAATAATTAATTACTCCACACCTAAAAACGGTGACTTTGAAATGATCCGATGAATAAATTGGTAATTTAATATTGGAACATCCGATGAATATGCTATTTAATCTACTAGAATCCGATGAATATAATACATAGTATAACAGAATCCTAAAAATAACAATTAATCTAATAAGGTACGACGAGTGATTTAAAAATACGACAGAAAGATTTTCTAAAATATTAACGAAGACAACAATTATATCTGGAAATCACATTCTACTAAGTACGACGAAACGAATAGTGACTCCAACTATTAACGAAAAATCGCATCCCAACAAGGTACGACGAAAAATAAATAACGATTTTCAAAATAGTAGCGACGACAACAATTATATCTGGAAATCACATTCTACTAAGTACGACGAAAACGAATAGTGACTCCAACTATTAACGAAAAATCGCATTCCAACAAGGTACGACGAAAAATGAATAACGATTTTCAAAATATTAACGACGACAACAATTATATCTGGAAATCACATTCTACTAAGTACGACGAAAACGAATAGTGACTCCAACTATTAACGAAAAATCGCATTCCAACAAGGTACGACGAAAAATAAATAACGATTTTCAAAATATTAGCGACGACAACAATTATATCTGGAAATCACATTCTACTAAGTACGACGAAAACGAATAGTGACTCCAACTATTAACGAAAAATCGCATTCCAACAAGGTACGACGAAAAATGAATAACGATTTTCAAAATATTAACGACGACAACAATTATATGGAACTCAAGTTACATTAAAGTACGACGAACTGAATTATTAACGGAAATCAGAAATTTATCTTGGAATTCAAATTCCATTAAAGTATGACGAGATGTATAAAATTTTTTTAAAAATATTAACGACGACAGCAAAATTATTTTGGAATTCAAATTCCATTCAGGTACGACGAGATTTTGTACGATTTTGTTTTTTCAAGAGGTCTTCGTAAGGGGAATCCGGCATGTTAACCTTATGGAAAATTAATACCGAAAAGAAAAACGGATGAACATTGTTCCATATGTCAATAAAATGAAACAATCCGACAAGCCATCCACCATAGACAATTAAACAATCGACTAAGCGACATTGTACACCCCGTAGTAGTGAATGTCCCGAAAAAATCACGATTATATGATCACGCAAGTCGTGTTAATAAACAATGACAATATAAATGCTAAAGAAATGCATAATGTTAATGATATTTGACGAAAATTTAAATAATTAAGTTACTTATAAATTATACTAAATGGTACCTTAAATTATCCAAAAACGTTGGTTGGTTTTTTTTCTTTTTTCTTCCGAAGTTATTTTGAGACAAGCTGCGTATATATCCGGCTCGAAGGACCAAATGATGCGGCGTCGATGAGAGGTGGACTGTATTTTTTTTATTGAAGATATATTTGATGTGAGTTGGTTGGCACATCAACTTCCAACACCGTGATGCAAATATGGAAATATCTCAGTTCATATAATAATTGAAGTTATGTACATATGAGATGATTGATTGAAGCAATGACGAAAATATATCAGCTCATATAATAGTTGACATCATGTACATATGAGATGAACGATGCAATGATGAAAATATATCAGCTCATATAATGATTTAAAATCATGTACATATGAAATGAAAGATGCATGGAAACATCACCCGTTCCAATCGATGAAAACTTATACGATTTTTTTTACTGCATGCACACTCGATCAACCAACTACATGGTAACACAAACAACACTTTTTACTGACTATACTATTCAGATATAAATTCGTAAGAATAAGAGGGCAAAACTAACAAAACAGTCCATTTTATAGAAAGCCAAAACTCTACAAATCACAGCTGTCAAGTTTACCAACGATCTCGAAACTATCGAATTAATAATATAGAATAACGAACACATAAATTCAATGTGACAATTGAAAATATCGAATGAATGATCAAAATATACCGAACACGTCAATTCAAAATTGACAGTTTCGTTGACATTTCAAAAGGATTGTTTTGGTAATGTTTTGCATAATTTTATAAATAATAAATAAATCTTTAATTGGTTTTGTTTTGATTCTAATTTAAAATATTTTGATTTTTCAGGTAAACTATTTAACAATTCACGATAATGCGTGAACAATAACTTATAAATGTGTCCTATAAATGTGTTATTGGTTCAAAAAGAATCTATTCTACTTTTAAAAATTTTTGAGTTATTACGTGAAATAAAATTTTAACAATATTAATCGAATCAACATGTTGAGCATTGAATGCCATCACCACAATTACTTAATAGCTTTGAATATTCCTATAGATGCCATATTGACTTTTTTTACGGTATATTATTTAGTATGCAAGAATGACTCTTTAACGACCAGGTCTGAAACACATATGCTGAATAATGTATATAGGAAAAGTGGTTTACGTCGATAATGTGGCACCCTTTGTCGATAGGGTGGCACCCTTAAGTTACAATGTCTCTATTCCAAAATTATTTCTAAAATTTTAGCTTAACTTTACTACCTAATATATGTTTTACATTTCAAACAAATTAATTGCAAACATCTAAGGAAACTAATAAACAATCAAATCACCGTATTTGTAAATGATCTCAAAATATTTTTTTTCCTTTATCTCGAAACTCACAAAAATAATTACTGTGGAATAAAATGGCAGTTATGCAATTACTGCAGTTTTGCAAATTTTTATAGGTAGATACATACTCATAATGTTTGTTTTCTTAGTTTTATATATTTATATCTTTGATTAAATGAAAGTTTATCATTTAAAATTACATTTTGTTGGGTTTTAAATCCCTTGTAAATTTCAAACTCATCAAGTGATTCTTTTGGAGATCCTTGGGTACATAAATGTAAAGCCTTCAAATTTTTTTTTAAAAGTGTTGTAGCTATCGTTATTAACTATGTAAATGGTTTGCAAAAATAGACTTTAAATTTTGTTTATTTTTCTTCTTAGGAAGGTATTCCTTAAATCAGTCCTTAAAACATTTTCCGGTTTTTCCGATGTAAAATTTTTCACAAAAATTACATTTAATTTTGTAAATTATTGAGCATGATTCTAATTGGATTTTTAATTTTGGTTTCAATTCTTTATATAAAATATCTTTTAGGATACTTATACTTATATTTTTTTAAATAGTTCCTTATAATATTAGGCATATGATTTGTATCTTCCATTTTATCAAATATTATTTAATATAAGTGGTTACAAGGAAATTTAAATGAATTAATTTTCTTGGCGGTGTATTTAGTCGTTAACACAGTGTACTTATTTTAAAATAGACATACATGTATCCTACAAATATATTTAGCATTAATGATTTGCTGATATACCTACTATAATTAAAAATATTTTTTTAGATTCTGTTTAGCAAATATCCCAAAAAATAAATATGCCACGAGGAGTTCATACTTCTTAAACAAAAAGTGGGTTCCAGCAGAGAAAGACCAAACAGGCTAGATGCAGTTCAGAGCATATCGGGATCCATCTATAAATATGTTATAAAACCCGATGATATCCAAGGTTCATCAAAAGAAAATGATTCTCACGTTGATGCAACGAATGTCTTAGAGAATATTGGCTCAACTTCGGAAAGTAACAGCGACAATACAGAATTAATAATGATAACCTATGAATAATTAGAAAGAAATACTGAAAATGACAGTGATAATGCTATAATGCTTCTACTATCGAATTCAGTATTCGCATGGGTGAATCACTTCAGGACTTAAGAGATGTATCACATTGGAATATACTCGTCTCTGATAATGTTCGCATTGAAATCATAAAAAAAGGAAGTGAACATTTTCAAAATAGAGAAGGGTCGTTTGCTACTGTATCTAGACACGGGTTGGACATCAAAGGTGATGTTCACCATCTTTCTAAAGAATGGTATTATAAAGTGATGCCTTATGGTGAAAAAATTCTGCGGTCGTGGATGGTTTATTCTTCTTTATATAGTAACCTGTACTGCTTCTGCTGTCGTATATTAGCTGTCACCAATAGTAATAATACAAAATCTACGACTGGATTTCAGAAGTGGTGGAAACTAAATCCCAAAGTAACCGACCAGGAAACTTCAAATGAACATCTGCAGCCAAATTCTGTAATTGTGAAGCGGTGAAGTGATAAGTTTTTTAATGAAAAGAAACGAAGAAATTTTTATCACTTCACCGCTTCACAATTACAGAATTTGGCTGCTGGAGAGTTTTTAAAAGTTGCAAACTTTGGAAATGAGGTTAAAATTTCATAAAACGATAGGAGACGCAGCCTTGCAATTAATATATAATGAAAAACAGAAATGGAAACATCTTTTATCCAGACTATTGGATATAACTTTGCTTTTATCTAAACAAAACCTAGCATTTCGTTGACATGATGAAGGACAAAGTTTCTCAAATAAAGGCAATTTTTTAGAACTACCGTCTTCCCCCGAAAACAACGCCTAGGCGTTGTGTTCGAGGGTGAGCAATTTTTCGATTTTCTTAAAAAGTGATATAATTATTCGAATAGAACGCTGTTTCAAATAGAACGCTATCTCGAATAGAACGCCACTTTTCGAAGTAAGCGATTTTTTAAAAAATTTAAATTTAATTTAAACTTTTGTTGTAAATAAAACATAAGTTAGTAGTTTAGGTAATCTGTATATGGTTATATGATTTTGTATGTGTTGTAAATTGAAATTTTATTCTGTATACAATTTTAAACCGAAAAATTTATTCAATTTTAATTTTTAATAAAGAGTTTGTGCTAGTGATATTAGCCACTTTCCAATCGATTGAATTGCTGAAGGAATTGATTGTAGCCAATTGGTCTAATATTCAGTAAATCATCAAAAGTAGAGCCAAAACAACAGAAAAAGCATTTTTTGGGCAATTAAAAAAATACATAACCAAAATCGAAAATTTAGACACAATCAATTATCAAATATGTACAGATTTAATTTTTTATTATTTTTAACGTTTGAAATAAATTTTAGTCGTCCTGCGGTGGAAAAATTAATTTATTTCTAACAGTAAAACTCATTTCTCCATTAATTAAATATACGTTTTAATAGAAAATTTTTTCGATATATAGTCCCGAAAAAGTTCAGCCAAATCAAAAATGTGCCGGTCAGAAAGGTGCCCAGTTTGTAAAAGAATGACCCATAAACATTAATCGTTCATTATACAATTGTTGTCCACATCCACAACAGTAACGTTGACCCTTGACATCTTCTATTTTGTAAAAAGCTACAATTTCCATACCAAATGATGTCGAATACCCTATATGGAGCTTGGCGTTGTCGTTCTCGTCGATAAGATCATTTAGATTGGCTTCAATTTCTAGGATGGTATCGCTTATAATACTACTTAGCCACGTACCGAACGGTTCCAAACTGATTTTGAAGTTTTTGAAATACATAGTCAAAAAGAGATTTCGAGTTTTTCTCTGTCAAAAATCATTTGCTTTCGTGTAAAAAATCAAAATACGTATGATATTATTTTTCATGCATGTAGTGAATGCCTTGAAAAAATTAGTTTGTATTCATAATTCAATACATAACGCCTAGGCGTTATATTTGAATAAAACGCAGGGTAGGCGTTCTATTTGTTTACAACGCCTAGGCGTTTTTTTCGGGGGAAGACGGTAGTCAATCTTTTGTCAAAGTATGATGTAGTGTTAAAAGAACACATTTTGAATTTGGAGCATGGTAAATCACCAAAAGTATCATATTTGTCACCAGATATACAAAATGAGTTCCTAAATATTTTAGCGAACCACGTAAAGTTTAAGCTTGTCAACGAAATTAAATCGGTTAAATATTTTGGAATTATGTTTGATAGCACACCTGACGTTTCGTATATTGATCAAATGTCAGAAGTGATTCGTTATGTGAAAATTGATGGTAGAAAAGTGGAAATCAAGGAAGTATTCCTTGAATTTTTTGCTTTACACGGGAAAAAAGCCACTGATTAGCCATTAAGCGATGAAATTCTTACACTGAAAAAAAAATTGAAGTAATGACAACCTCATCTCGAAGTTGGCAGTTCATTATTCATTTCAAGAAAAGATATTTACAAACAATTTCACCGTAATTGGGACAACAACTTAATACTCAGTAACATTTTCCTGACAACAGAATGAGGTTTATCTATATATATAAAATTCTCGTGTCACAGTGTTTGTAATTAAACTCCTCCGAAACGGCTTGACTGATTTCCATGAAATTTTATGTGTATATACGGTAGGGCTGAGAATCGGTCGTAAACTATTTTTTATACCCTTAAGTGATAAGGGGGGCCCTCCCCCCCAAAATTTTATGTATTTTTCAGACAAAATTTTTTATTTTTATTTTTTTATGATTTGACATTAAAAAATACATATAATCCTTAATTTTCTCCCTTCTACCACCAACCCCCATTTTTTAATGGCGATATTAGTACTGAAATACTCTTCAATTACTCCTCCGAAACGGCCTGACTGATTTCCAATTTTATGTGTATATACGGTAGGTCTGAGAATCGGTCGTAAACTATTTTTTATAACCTTAAGTTATAAGGGGGGCCCTCCCCCCCAAAAACTTTTTGTATTTTTCAGACAAATTTTTTTATTTTAATTTTTTTATGATTTGACATTACAAAATACATATAATCCTTAAATTTTCCACCTTATACTACCAACCCCCATTTTTTAATGGCGGTATTAGTACTGCAATACTCTTCAATTACTCCTCCGAAACGGCCTGACTGATTTCCATGAAATTTTATGTGTATATACGGTAGGTCTGAGAATCGGCTGTAATATCTTTTTTACCCTTAAGTGATAAGGGGGCCCTCCCCCCCAAAATTTTTTGTATTTTTCAGACAAAATTTTTTATTTTTATTATTTTATGATTTGACATTACAAAATACATATAATTCTTAATTTTTCCCCTTCTACCACCAACCTCCATTTTTTAATTGCGATATTAGTACTTGAATACTCTTCAATTCTCAGTAGTCGATAACTGATCAATCTATTAATCTATCTATCTATCTTCTATCTACATATCTATATATGATAAATAAAAATGTAAATGTTCGTTGGTTCAAAATAGGCAATCTAGGAATGTACTGGATCGATTCTCTTGAAATTTGGACACAATGTTGCATTCAAATACAGAAAGGTTATTATATAGTGTTTTTTTAGCGATATGTGTTTCATATAGGAATGTAAGCTGTCAACAAGCACAAGTGTCCCTGACTTGCATTAATCTCAATTCAATCTTTTTATGGTCGAGTTTCACTTAAAGACTTAATTTAATCGATTAGTTATGTATGGGTGATCACCCATATATTGTTTTGTCCAATTTATCAACCATATTGGTTGATTACCGGTTAATTGTATAACCACTCCAGTGTCCAGTGTTAGTGTATAACCAGTGTATTGATGGTTGTTAATGAGTTTGTATAACAACACTTTGACCTAAATGGAAGTAGTGCTAACCACTAGACCACTCAACACATATATACATACATTTATATACATACGGTCATTAAAATATTCTATTGCATTTTTGCCCATTGCATGGAAATTGGTTCTATTGTATATTATACCAAATACTTCCACATGGAATGGCATTTTGATAATTTGTTTGAAAACCAGATTTCAAAAAACGATTTAGTGCATTTGTTCAAAACAGCAGTTGACATGATGTATGTGATACATATATAAGTTTTAATAGTTCAGGTTGACAAAACGCCTGCTAGAGGACATGTGAGAAGATTCAATGCTCGAACAATAAACGAAGTGACAATTAATAAAGTCGGCAATAAATTTCAACCGAGATATATTTTTGTCAATAAAAGAAGGATTAATTTCCACATTTGGAAATGCCGTCGATTGTTTTACCAATACATGGTAGATATGTATGCAAAAACATTCGAAACAGAACGTTTAATATTCATTCGTTTAAATCAAACCAAGCTTTTCTCTGAAGTACCAACTTATTTGCGAGAGCCAATTTAATATGACGGTTATTCACAACACAAAATCATCTCAAATGCACGGCAAATATCCGATGCCAGTTTCGATAAAGATTTGTAGGAAGTTGTGACGAAAAATATGTAACATGAGCTTTCCAGAACACTGAATCCACTAAATCCAAAGTACGCAAAGTAATATCATCAAGGATTCAGTCAGTTACAGGAACTTCAGTTACAGGAACTTCAGTTACATGAAACGATGATTATCCTTTATATAAAAGAAGAGCTGCAGCAAATGGCGGTAAGGTAACAACATATAGATATGCGAAACGGGAACACGAAAATAGTTCCTTAAACATGGATGGTTAGTCCATATTAATCCTTTGCTACAAGGAACATACAGATCGCATATAAACTTGGAATACGGTATATATGCCAAATCAGTCAAATACGTTAGTTAAAAAGTACTTTAATAAAGGCAACATCTCAGTTTTAGCGTGCTCCAATGAAGCAGCACTGGGATGTATGCATCATTCATCAATGACACGTGCAGCACGTCACCTCCAAACTAAGTTCGGGCTTTGTTTGAAATCATGCTGACCGCTTACTGTTCTTCATCTACAAGAACGTTATGGGAAAAAATATAAATCGCACATGGTTGATGATATTTCCTGCCCAATATAGCAAAATGATTAAAGATCTGTGCGTAGTATTCGCGAACTTAGTTCTCAATCAATTATTAATGCTACCGCCGAATCGATCTGCTCCGTCGGTCAATGTGAAATTACGTCGTTAATATAAATACAATACTGATGATTAGGTTTAATATAATTACAATACGGTTGATTAGCATTTCAATTCAAAAGATCACAATTGTCAATTAAATTGATGTTTGCAATCACCATAAAAAAAGATCACGCTCAATCATTAAAAGTGCGCGCTTTAGATATAGAACGGATTGATTTTCGTATGGACAATTATATGTTGCGTAGACAGAATAGAGGCATAAAACTAGATAATCTCTTTTACTCTGAACCAACAATGGAGCCACAACAAATAATGTATAACCTGCAGAAGCATCGAGAAATTGAACATTAGAGACCTTTAGGTTCTCTTTTCTTAGTGAGCACTGAGCACATTGAACATATGGGTACTGCGAGCATTTGTAAATCTATTTATGTTCTGTATACTGTTCTATATAGAGATGACCTCTACTAATTCAACAAGTTACTTAAATTTTTTTTTGCTTACTTGAAAACTTATTTGATCGCTAATTTTTCATATATCCGAACTGATCAGCTAGAGTGCTGATTATTTTTCATCCATATTTTTAAAAAGATAAATTAAAAATTATGCTATCATTCTCATTACCACTTTTTGAAATCATTGCTACTACGTCAACAAAATGTCTATGCACAAGCTTTATTTATAAGCGTAGCAAAGCACGCCGGGTCCTGCTAGTTTAAAATATAAAGTATTATATCTAATATAACAGTAGTTGAATAAAGTTAATAACTATTTCCATGAAAACATATTTCTTTGGCTTTATATCATGAATTTTTCATTTTAAAATTTAAGTATTTGAGATTAATTGAACCAAATTATACTTTCACATAAATATTTCATGTGATTGTCGGTACAGTTGTTGAATCAATCTCGTAGTTCGATTCGCCATATCTGCCCACACGGTGAGGTTGAGACAACTGCATTTCGATTGGAAATAGGACATGTTTTTTTCAGAGTAAAAATCTTGAAAATGACGGTATAGATGTTATGAATTGTAGTTTCCAATGTTATGATAATGCTGCTGTTATGAGTAGTATATACATGGAGGAGTGCAAGCTATTATTAAAGCAAAAAATAACAAAGCAATTTTTGTCGCATAGTTCATTCAATTAATTTGTGGCCAACACTCATTTGCACAAAATGTAGCTTGTGTAACGTTTTTCGGAACAGTGGAAACCATTTTTGCATGTTTTTCTGCTTCAACTAGCCGCTGGGAAATGCTTGTTAAACACAACAAAGCAACTGTTAAAAGACTCTTAACAACGCATTGGAGTGCTCATTATGCTGCAGTAAAAGTATTGGCCGAAAATGTTGATGGGATTGTTGCTGCAATTGAGAAGTTAAGTGATCAACAAGAAAATGTAGACACTAGAGGCGCTACACAGAACCTTATCCATGCAGCATGTGATTTTACGTTTCTTTGCTATCTTTTGTTTTGGAATGATATTCTAAGGGAAATAATATCTGTTCTCAGATTGAATTGCAAAGCAAGGGCTTGAATATTGATCAATTAGTTACAAAAATAGAGTCATTTCGTAACGAAGTCACATTGTAGAAGAGGCAATAATTCTTGCTGCGAAAAAATCGGAGGACTATGACATTCCAATGGAAAGCCGAATTCGTCGTAAAAACGTAAAACACCATTGGCTGGTGAGTTTGCCCCTGATGTTGGACTGACACATGTTGGAATGTCTTGACCGATTCAGTGTTGAACTCCGAACTAGACTTAAGTCAGTTTAAGATTTAGCTTCATTGTTCGAGGTTGTGCAGACAAACACTTACTTAGCTTTTGGTGAACAGTGAAGAGTTGAAATTATCTGTATCAAAATTTACCAGTTTTTAAGATGAGGTATCGGCAACAGAACTCCTCATAGAGATACAAAGGTTGAGGAGGCATTTGAAAGCGGCCAATGTTACAGTTTCTAGCTGGGAGTACCTAGACTTTTTGAAATTCATGGTAGAATGGGATTTTTCAGAATTTCTTCCGAATCTTACGGTCGCGCTAAAGTTAGACTATTTGCGTATCGTGTGAGAGGAGTTTCAGCAAATTAAAATTAATTAAAAATTACTTGCGGGCAACAATGATCCAATGTAGCTTATTAATAATAATGCTCATTCGTATTAATTAAAAAAAATTATAAATTACGTTTATCGGCTTTTTATTATTATTGACAGTACCAAAAAATACCAAAGAAATTATTGACAGTTTTCATTTTTGTGGTGACACCACAATGACACCACCGCCCCGGGTGCCACCCATGCTAGCTACGCCACTGGCTAGGCCCATCTTCAGGATCATTATATAAGTTATCTTACACATAGTTTATATATCAAACTTTGTTTTATATAAATGTCATTTAATTATTTTATTTCAATTTTGATATAATTGTTATTTTTTATATATTGATCCTGAAGATGGGCCTAGCCTGAAATATATTGATCAATTAAATAACAAGTATTAATATAAATTGAAAACGGGGTTTTAATTGAGGAAACACAAAAGAAAAAATTAGAAATCATCTAGTTGTTCTATAAAATTTAATATTTGAACCACCGTCAAAACGTTAATTTTATTTGAGATTTTATTTGAATGTATATTTCTGTATATACAAAAGACAATGCTTGTGTACATTAAACTAGCTTAGAATTTTTTTTTAATTCACTAGACTGGAATTTTGAATACATTATAAATTATTAAGGAGTTGAGTTTAATTGCTCAAAAATCCTTAATAATTTAATATCGATTAAAAAAAAAGTTGATTTTATGAGTTGATCGTTGGTTTTACATTATTATATTACATTAACCGAAACTAACCAACCGGTATTGCTAATCAGCGTTCATAATACCACCACAGAACAGCTCGATTTACTTCAGTACCAAAGCTGAACTGTTAATTTATTATAAATTCAGCTTTTAATGATGTGTCTTGCAAAAAAATGCTAAATATCCTTCTATCGTGTGTGCAATACAATCTATAAATAAAATATTCATAGCTCCTTCACCCATTTGCTGTCTAGATATCTCATTGTAGAACTGTGTCTCTCCAAAATGATTATTGTAATAGAGAGATCAAACTGTAAAATTTATTGCTCTCCGAACCAGTTAAACAAAACATTACACTGCCTAAAAAGGTTTTTTTGAAAACGTTAAAAATAGTTAACAATATATTACATTTGATTGCAATCGAATAATTTCTCTAAAACTTATCGTTATAACTTATAAGCCTATATGATACCAACGCAGGTGTTTCAAAATGCAAAACCATAATCGTTGCACATTCCGAATGATTTAAAGAATTTTGTTAAAGAAATTCATTGGGTCTTGCATATCAGCTAACTGCTAAACGATTCAAATATTTCTTCCAAAAAACAAACAATAATTTAAAAACCAGACATTATATTTAATTAAACAATGTCCAAGGAAATAAGGAATGTCCAAAATCTATTCAAATCAACACAATAATGCATGCATGAAATTGAATTTCCGTTCATTATATATCCGGACAAACCAAATTTCTTTTACTTTTTAAAAACAAATTACTTTATTTTTATTTTCTTCAATTTAATCCTAAATCTAATTTAATTTTATCACTAAAATGTTACTAATTACGTTAATATTATTAACATAACATAAAAGTTAAAGTCTAATTTGTTTCTAATAAACAAATTAGACAGATCTATCTAAAGTTATAACCTGGTTTTTAAGAAATAAATAAAATAAGTTTTTTATGTTAAAAATACAATTAGTTTGATCAATAAAAAATTCAACAACAAATAAAGTTTTTTTTATAACCAATTAATCTATTCAATCAAGATTCTTTAATTAAATGTGTGACCACCCTGTATTTTTTCTCTCAAATTTTGTTGTTGATATTAAATTATTTCACGTTTGATTACACATTTCAAAACCTGTGCGCTATCCTTTTTTAAATGAAAATAAAAAAAAAACTGGAGCTACGAATAAATTTAGATATGATAAAACGTTATGAGAATGTAAACATTATATTGGGTAGTTTTAGTGGTTTGTGCAATATTCAATATGAAATATTACAATATAATATGATATATTATATTTTTAATATATTATATTATTAACCTATATATGTGCAATATAATATTATATATTTTTGTATATATGTATATTTAGTATATTTTTGTAATCTGATGGATGTTTACATTCGAAACATGTTATAATAAAATATATACCAAAAAAGTTTGTTCCGTTGATTATAATTACAATAATTTATTAATATAAATTATTGATTTTAGTTTTATAATTATTACATTATTAACATTTTTTTTATAAATTTTGGTGATTAAAAATGGCAAATGAATACCCACGCTAAGCATTAGACCAGTTGAAAAAAATCCCTCTGAAAAGCGACAGTTCTATCTTGTCATGCAAATCGTAAAAGAGTTATCTGTGCGAGGTTTGCAGACTCGTGTAAAATTAATTTAATATCTGTGGCAGTTTGTACATACATAATGTACTTAGTTCTTCTATAACGATAGGCATCAAGCTCGTTTGCAAGTGTTGAATAGTCGATCATTTTAATAACTCTTCACTGTATAGTAATCATGATATGTATGTTCCATTTCATATGTGAGAACGGGACGGTAAGCAGTTTATTACTTAAACAAAGAAAAACTCATAATAACTCATAACAAACGAAAATTTAAAAACAAAAAAAGAAAACTCTCTGATAAATACATAAACACTGATAACAACACACAACCCAACAGAAAACGGCGAAGAATTAACAATTAAAATATAAACCGTACATTAACAAATTAGCATTGAGCAATCGGTTACATATAGAAATATTTCAATAATTTTAAATTAGTTAGCAACCATACTTCTAATTCAATCTCTAAGTGCATGATTTATAATTATTTGTGCCATAAATTATTCAAAATTGTAATATGTTATTTATTTTAATCAAATCAACTTTTAATGTGTTATTTAGTTTAATCAAATCAAGTTACACAAAGAAAATTAAACCAAAAAAATGTAAAACAATTTTACAAAAACAAAAATTTTTGAAAAAAATAATTTATTAAATAAACTAAAATAATTCCCGAAAAACATTTTTGGACCGTGCAGTTACACGTCCGTAAAATGTCAGTCCAAAATTACAACAAAAATTTCAATTAGTATGATCAAAATAGACGAATCCTACCGAAGCTTGAAAGTAAAATGCAACGAGGAGTAAAAGTGATTCGTTGTTCACGAAATCTTGATGATAAAAACCAAAACTAAATTCAAATTAATACATTAAAAACTAACCGCGTTTAGACTGACATTTTACAGTCCGTAATCACCGTAAAATATCAGTCCAAAATTACAACAACAATTTCAATTAGTATATGATCAAAATAGACGAATACCTACCGAAGCTTGAAAGTAAAATGCAACGGGGAGTAACAGTGATTCGTTGTTCATGAAATCTTGACGATAAAAACAAAAACTAAATTCAAATTAATGCATTAAAAACTAACCGCGTTTAGACTGACATTTTACAGTCCGTAATTACCGTAAAATGTGCCAACAAGAAAAAGATAAACGACTACAAACGATGTTTAAGATACTGTAAGATCGTTTGAGCGAAAATCGTAACCATCATTTATACATGTGCTTTCGAAGTAAACATATATTCTGTAGTGGAGTTAGAAAAATAAACAAAAAATAATTGTTTTATTTAAAAAATTTTAAATTTAAAGTTTAATAGTGAATAAAATTTAATAGTTTAATAGTGAATTAAATTTGAATAGTAATAATAATAGGTAATTATATATTATAAATATTTTATTTGGCTTATATGTATATATATATTTATATGTATATGTATGTATATATAAAATATATGTATATATATTTATATGTATATGTATATGTATATGTATATGTATATGTATATGTATATGTATATGTATATGTATATGTATATGTATATGTATATGTATATGTATATGTATATGTATATGTATATGTATATGTATATGTTTATGTATATGTATATGTATATGTATATGTATATGTATATGTATATGTATATGTATATGTATATGTATATGTACATGTATATGTATATGTATATGTATATGTATATGTATATGTATATGTATATGTATATGTATATGTATATGTATATGTATATGTATATGTATATGTATATGTATATGTATATGTATATGTATATGTATATGTATATGTATATGTATATGTATATGTATATGTATATGTATATGTATATGTATATGTATATGTATATGTATATGTATATGTATATGTATATGTATATGTATATGTATATGTATATGTATATGTATATGTATATGTATATGTATATGTATATGTATATGTATATGTATATGTATATGTATATGTATATGTATATGTATATGTATATGTATATGTATATGTATATGTATATGTATATGTATATGTATATGTATATGTATATGTATATGTATATGTATATGTATATGTATATGTATATGTATATGTATATGTATATGTATATGTATATGTATATGTATATGTATATGTATATGTATATGTATATGTATATGTATATGTATATGTATATGTATATGTATATGTATATGTATATGTATATGTATATGTATATGTATATGTATATGTATATGTATATGTATATGTATATGTATATGTATATGTATATGTATATGTATATGTATATGTATATGTATATGTATATGTATATGTATATGTATATGTATATGTATATGTATATGTATATGTATATGTATATGTATATGTATATGTATATGTATATGTATATGTATATGTATATGTATATGTATATGTATATGTATATGTATATGTATATGTATATGTATATATGCGTCCCAAAATTCCTTAACGTTATTCAAATCAACGGTAAACGGTGTATGGGTGTCTTGCAAAACGATGAGATAGGTGCTTAATTGTTAATTTTACGTAAATGTTTCCTTCTTTTCCATAATTATTAACTGATTAAGTAGAATATTTCGTGCATTTTGATCTTAAATTCATATATTAAGCAGATTTTCGATTTTAAGATACTGTAGAGTTGCCGTAGAGTTTGAACTAGCTGAAAACATTTTGTGTCAGTTTTACGTCTGTGGGGTGAAATTCGTACGCAACGAGCTTGTTGATCAGGTTGGCATGCCAGATTCAATCAAATGCTTTTTAGATATCTAATGCGATTACGTACGTTTCACCACCTTTTTCAAGAATGCTGTGCCAAAAATGAGCTACATATTTTAATAGATCGGTTGTTGATCCTTTGTTTCTAAAACCGTATTGGCTGTCAGATATCAAATTGTTGTCTTCCAAAAATTAGATATTGGGAACGATTAAAGGAATTTTTGTTATGGATCCAAATATTAAATAATCTACGTTTGTTTCTAAAGACCTATTTGGCTGCCTTAGGAAATAAATATTTTTGTTGGGATTTCATTATTGAGAAGAGAACGAATTTATTGATATCGAATTGAATGGTTTCAATAGAGTTTTGGGCAGAAACATTTACATCGTCAGTATAAAAACAATGACGATTATTTAATTTTGTTTTAAATAGTAGACGAAACTATTATACAAGTAGAGATATTTATAAAAATATAAAACTATTAATTTTTCTTGTTTTGTAAAACTTTTCAAAGTCACTGATTAACTTAGTTAATTAAAATTAAAAATGTTGATTAAATTCGCAAGAATAAATAATTTAAGAGAATATTTTGTTTGTTTCTTGACAATTCGCAAAAAAATTTGTTTTCATTTTATTAAAATTTTCAAAAAAAATTTATAAATTTGGAATAACGTTAAAGTGAATCAACGTTAAACGGGGTAACGTTATACGAGGTCTGACTGTATATATATATATATATATATATATATATATATATATATATATATATATATATATATATATATATATATACATATATATATATATATATATATATATATATATATATATATATATATATATATATATATATATATATATATATATATATATATATATATATATATATATATATATATAATATATATATATATATATTTTATATATATATTATATATATTATATGACGTCAATTACCGGGGAATGACGTTATTTACGTAAACGTATATATATATATATATATACATATCATATATAGTACAAAAAGTACTTAATTTTTTCATATATTTTTTAATTATTACCTATTATAAATATATTAATATATATATATATATATATATACCACTCATGGTCCAAGCAATCATCTCTTACAAAAAGTACTTAATTTTTTCATATATTTTTTAATTATTACCTATTATAAATATATTAATATTTCTTTTCATTATATAATTAACACTGTTTGCCGTTGGCAATTAATATACTTTTCATTATTTTAATTTAATTATTACTTAATACTTATAGATAAAACCAAATTAATATTCAATCAGCATAATATTGTGATTGAGCTCTTAAATGAAGTTCAAAATTATTTGAATGCTGAGAAACCAGCTACAATCCAACAAATTAAAAACAGCACTAAGGATTTTCTAAAAAGAGCGAACTATCGCTACAACAAACAAAAATAAAATTACATTCGAAGTTTTATTATTATTATTTATTATTTCTTTATTATTTCCTTAGCCGAAAAATGTATTTATTATTGAAATAATATTATTATTATTGTATTATTATTATTGATATATTAAATGAATTATTAATTTTTATATGTATTATTTATTGATAGTTTTGTCTGTGATTTCGGTGGCTATTTGTAATGCCAGGGCAACTAAAAAATAACTGGTGATTTGTAACTACCAAGTCACCGTAAAATAACTACCCTTAAGTCAGTTTTTTGTTGGTGAATTTTGTCAGTCTTATGTCGGTGAGTTGAAGTCAGTCTTATGTCGGTGAATTTAAGCCATTCTTATGTCAGTGAACTTAAGTCAGTCTTATGTCGGTGAATTTAAGTCATTCTAATGTCAGTGAACTTAAGTCAGTCTTATGTCGGTGAATATGACCAATAGTCTTCGTTATTAGTCGTTGCTTTCGGTTTAGTTCGATTACTACAGACTTGTTGGACGCCCCAAGGTCTTCCACAATATGGACTATTTACACACTTTTTCCCATAAAAGTCTGCAAAATAACCACACAGTCCCAAGTCCTTCACGGTAATTTGTCACTGCAAAATTTATATTTTGTTTTTCGGGATTATCTGTTAGATCTTGTGGATTATGTAAGTAACATAGAACTATTTATAGAATTTAACATTTATGTAGTAGTAATATCTTATAATAATTTCGAACAAACAGATCCTTGATGATGATGTTTAGAATACATCGAAACGTCGATAAACTACATACATGAATTAACGGATAAGAATAAATTTTGGTTTATGTTAAATAATAAAGAAATCAAGAATTATTATTAATTGACCTAAACAAAACGTTTTATTTTTACTCTCCATATGACCGCAATGCTGAAACAAAAATAATAAGAAAACAATAAAATACGGTCGAATCAAAAAACAACAATAAAAAACTCATAATATTAAAATCAACAAATTTTTCAAACAATTCGGCAACAATTGATAAAATTGATTATAAATAAGGTAATTCATTATATACCGATCAGTCTTATTACTTTTCATTGAAACTGGCTGTACTAAAGGCATTTTCAATAGTTTGCGAAGATTGGTACTAATTCTTTAGCAAATGTTTAAGGAATAATTGGAAGAATAATAGCAGGCCGGGATGTCTTATAAGTATAATAATCTGTAGAAGCGTTTTCCGGATGACTTTTCTATGAAAAATAATGTGTCTCGGCAATTGGGTTATTCAAGCGTTCAAGTTTTGGAGAAGTATTTTTCCCAGCAGATTAGCGTTTTCTCTCTTGATCAATTCAATCTTTCTTGTTCTGACCCAGCGAACAGTTTAAAGCGTTACATTCCTCATAAAACATGATGAAGCATGCATACTTTTGGACGCATGGAGATATCAGTTTTTGTTGATTTGTAGGTTTTTTTAAATTTTTGGTCTACGTGTGTAAGTTTGTAACAACCGGTCATACTTCAATTCCTGTTATTGACCAGTAAGTTGACATGAGATATTGCATACAACTAAAAGTAGCAGTGAGATGTCACTTGCCAAGATGATATCTTAAAGGTCCTGTCAAATGAACTCTATACAGTAAACGGTAGCACTCTCAATCTTAATTAGTGAATATTCGTTGATGATGGCACACTGTTGGTTGCTCGAATAAATGGGGTCTTATTTAGCTCTATTTGTGAATATTGACAATTTGTTAACAAAATTTGCTTTCACTTCTTATTTTATTTATATTTCTTACATTCTGTCGTGAAAAATTGGTCTATGTAATATTTTGTAAGTAATAGAATTTGTTGTTTGGTTGTCCATTGTTTAAAGGAAAAAAGAAAATCATGTAATTTGCGAAAATCAAAACCCTTGCACGCATATTGTAGACTGTAGTGAGACTTAGATTTTAAGAGATTTTTCTGGATTGGTGTTATACATAATGCCTATTGGACAGCACATTTTATTAAAAAAAATAATAATAATAATGGATAGAGAGGTTTTCCGAAAAGTTTTATAAGTGAGTTGAGCTTCATTTTACATGTAGATAAACGTGAGTTTTGTCCAATTTAACACCAAATTTTGGGTCAAATTTAATGTAATATCTGAACGTGTAGTTTGATGACGTCCAAAGTGATTGTTTTAACCTCTGCTACTAAGCACAAGAAAATAACCTGGTTTCCACTGATACTTCACATACACTTTAACTTCATCAGTATTGAAGACATCGACATTTTGAACGATGTCGTCTATGGTCTCCTAATTTTAAATGTCTGTATCGTATCTGCTAATCAGTATAGACATAAATATTTCGCATTCAAGTGCACAAATTCCTAGACTAAATTTTAAAAGATTATTTCTGCACTGAAAAAAAATTATAGTAGCGACAACCTCATCTCTAAGTTAACAGTTTATTAGTCAAAAAAAAACTGGTTGCAAACAATTTCACGGTTATAGGGATAGCTACACGTAAACATTTTTCTTACAACAGTGGTGGTATGATTGAACAAGAATTCGACTCGGAAGTATTAGAACTATTCGGAAATTTAAAATGGCATATGATTGAAAGTATTTTTCGACCCATTTCTGTCGGAAAATTTCTCGACTTCTTTTTGCTTGTCAGAAATTTAAATTTGACGTTTTGTTGTAAATTATAAAATGTTATACGTTTTGTTTTTTTAATCTATTATTATTACATTTTTTTAATAAACATTTTACAATGGAAAAGCTATCCATAATCATAAAAAAACTGAGCTCGCCATTTAAACTTTATACCCTATCAACATCAACACAAAACAAATGATAAATACGAATATTAAAAATGTTTTGACATTTTTAAATTCTGTACTAAATGGGTGCGTTTATATGAATATCGAAAATATAACGAAACATTTCAATAATACGTCGAAAAAGATTTGTCGCAATACATATTTTCGATTCGAACAAAAATTTTCGACCAAATTCAATCATACCATACCTGAATGAGGTTTATTTAATATATAAAAGATTAGATGCATATAGCAGTAGTAAATAAATTGAATAAGGCCAAACATTATTTCCATGAAAAAAATTTACTTTAGTCTGATCTTATTAATTTATCATTTTAAAATTGAAGAATGTATATGAAATTAATTAAACTATATTTAATTTTTACATAAATAATACATAAATAGTACACAAATATTACGCAACTACATCGTTTTGTACCTGTAGAAATGGTGAATCAATTTCGATTTGCCATATCTGCTGCCACGGCAAGGTTGAGACAACTGCATTTCGATTGGAAATAGAACATGTTTTTAGGGTTATGCTAATTATTCCATCTGAATTGTAGACTCTGCAATTAATTTAACTACAGAAATTTATAAGTTGGTATAGTTTAGTAATCGCTATTAATCTCTATAAAGATGTTTGTGACTGCTGATCTATTTAAATCTACGTTGTAATAACCTTGCGTACTCCAGTTCTAGATTTTCACATACGAGTAATGGTGCCGAGCCATAATTTCAGGGATTAAAAAGGGCCCACATCAGTTTTGCCCTAGTTAGAAATAGGCATTGAAGGGGCAGCTTGATTGAGCCTTAATCAGGAGTGTAACGCTTTTGCCCTTGCTTGCATTGATATGGATAGCCAGATCACGCCATGTTTGAGATAGCCGGATGAGGCCTTGATAGAATAATATATAATATATACCTAAACATTGGCTTTCGTATATAAGATATATTCACTCATTTAAATAAATTAAAACAATATTATTAAAATAAAATAAAAAAGATCCAATGAAAAAGATTTAAAACACACCTTAATCGTGTCCTATTATAGTCTTTCAGCCGAAAAGCGTAACTATAAGCTATAGGTGAAATTTTTTAACTATATATTTCTAAAGTAGATATTACTCTAGTGAATTTGAGCAAATGAAATTTTATCAAATGAAATAGGGCTTAGATCAGCCCTTCCAAATAAGGTTAACCCTTAAAGGTATTCTAAATCAGGCCCGGAACAAGACCATAGCAGATTGTTCTAATAGAGCTTGTTCTTTCAGGACTTATCAGACCCGGATCGCTCCCTAACTGTATTTAAGCTTTCCCTAATTAATTTCTGCTCAGATAAAGACTGTTTTGCTAGGGACTAATTTATTTCAAAATTACATAGCTACATGCAACTGCTGGTCTAAGAAACAGCAAACAAGTTTAGCGAAAATTGATTATAATTACATGATGTAATCAATTGATTTCAATGAATCGTTTTATTATAAGCACAATTGTTTATCTGTTTAACGAACTCTGCCTCAAAAAAACCTGTAACTTGAATTAGAACAAACAAATCCAAGCAAACTCAGAGACGCTTTTTAGAAGTATTAATGGTTTCCAGTGATCTAACATTAAGAATGCGAGGTTGTTTGCCTTGACTACCTATTGTTCTTATACATTGTCCTTAAAGATATGGCAATCTTACCAAACCTAGCCCGTCAAAATTAAAAGCAACAAAAACTAGTAGAATACTCAAACAGTTTCTAAAGCTTCTTCGCTACAATGTACTAACAAATCCTTCAATACATTTCAATTTATTGATAAATAAATATATTCTTAAATTATAAAATAAAAATTTCATTAAATTAGAATTTAAAAAAAAACTTTTTTTTGTTACATTTCAGTGATTTTTTCCCCATTAAACGGAATAAGAACTACAAAAATCATAAAAAACCAACATTAATAATGATGAGGCGTTTAACGAAAGATTTGATAGGAAATCAAATACTATTTCAATGAAGCAGAACGTAAGTAAAGATTAAATTTTTTGTTGGATTTAATATTTTTTGTTGGTTAAATTTATAAGATTAGTTCAATCAAAATATTGAATGAAAACAAAAAATTAAACTTATTAGATCACGAAATAAAAACATCCAAATTGGAGCATTAAATTCAAATACATGAATTGCTGTCTTAGATATTATTTTTGGAATATAATTTATATAAATTATAAGAGATCTTGGTTTATATTAAATTATCGGCAGATATTGAAAACCATAATTTGCAATGATTTTAAATTATAAAATATTTTAGAACTAAACACGTTTATCAATATGATATGTGTATACATATATAGATACAGAGATCAATTTTAAGGCGTTTTTTCATTTAAAAACTTACATGAGTTAACTGGTTTTGTCCTTAAGTTATCTTATAAGCGCTACAACAGAAGCTAGAATATTATTAGGCTAAGCGAATGCGTTCCATTGATAATAAAACTTTCTCAAATTGGCTTTGATCTTGCTCTACCTCGAACAAATTGTGTAGATAAAAAGCATTAAATTTTTCGATTTTAATCGATCAGTTGATTTTAATCTACTAATCGACGAGCTTAAAAGCGAACAAGCACGCTTGTTACCCGACTAGCATTATGTAAGGGGTCAGATCTGGACCGGATACGGCTTTCCCTACTACTGATAGGGACCGTATCAGGCACACTGAACAGGTCCTGATCAGTAATTTAATGCCTCAAACTATCAAACCGGATCAGGCAGCCCTACTAGAACCGGACCCGGACCGGATCATTTAAAATAGGGAGTTTACTATATTCATTAGAAAAATTAAAAAATTTACTATTATATACAACAGAAAAAAAATGTTTATAAAAATATTCTAACTTTATACTTACCTATATCATATATGTATTCATAACCCAAAGAAGCGATAACTAAAGTATATGTGAAATTTCGCAAACTTTGTATATCTAAAATAATACTCTAGTGAATTTTAACCAAATGATATTTATTAAAATGAAATAAGGCTCAGATCAGGACAAATAGGGAATACCTTATTTGGAAAATCAGATATGATTCGGATCCGGTCCTGGTCCGGCATTTACTATTAGGGATGAGATAGGTCTTCGAAATCCGGGCCGGATCAGGACAAATACGGCACGCCCTAGTAGTTTTCCTCACAGTCCGTTACGGGCTTATACTTGTATAAGTACTTATGAAAACATTCATGGCCTGAGATCATCTGCGTCAAATGATTACTGACGTCACCGGCCCAACAAATAATTTATAACCGTTAAACCCAGCGGCTGCAAAAAACCGTCACAGGACTAGCATTTCACCAACCATTTTCAACTTTATTAGAAATTTTTGGGAATTTATTTCTTAACGATCGCTATTTTAGGGTCAAGTAACAGTAAAAAAACTAAAATATAATATCGGTTAGAATAATGTTTGCGAAATAACGGTGGGTTAACCACGCGAATAAACTGTCAGCATTTTGCAGTTAACCAACCGTTATTCGCTAAGAGTTTATGCAATAATATTTATTTTAACAGTCTTATACAGAGGCGTCAATTGGGTAGGGCTGGGGGGCCTTTGCACCACCCCGCCACCCCCCCACCCCTCAAGGATCTGATACTATCAATACATCAATTCAATAAAACCATCCAACCGTGGTAAAGTTATACACTATAAAAATTTCAGTGCACTGTTATTTTGTAAATTCGTCTAATTTTTAGAAGATTTACTTAACTAATATACCAATTTTATCGCATACTGAAATATATCTGATAGTATAATTATTACGTTACATATTATTTTGGCCCGACTAAAGTAGAGTTCACCGCAATATTCAAACCGTTATCGTTCTTTGTATCAAAGACTAGAGCGCCGCCGATACGAAAGGCGGTCGTATTGCTTTTAATCTTCTGATGAAATCAGTTTTATAAACAAAACACGATCGTTTGTTCCAAAAACGCCGTGGGTGCGTATTTTGAAAAAATTCTATCGTACTATAAGGTGCGCGACATCACCGCTTTTAGAAGAACGATTGTGTTTTGTTTATAAGATATTCGTGTCTGAGCCAGAGGAAACAAAATATTTCATTAGTATAGGGCTCCTCGGACCTCAAGAGTTCATAGTGCAGTATTTAACATTCAAATTTCAATTGTTATTGGCCATTGGTAAATTATATAAACTTAAAAGTAAGTACATGCAGGAGAACACAACCTAATTATTTTTTTTTTAATAAAATGTGTTGTGTAGCAGGAATTACAATATGTGTCACAATAACACTTAAAAACCTTTCAAGACCAAGGTGCCACAACAACATACGTTCCAAGGTGTTGATGGACGTAAATCTTCCTTTTTTTTATAATTTTTGTTAAAGAATGGATAACTAAACAAAAAATCCTATCACAGACAAAATATGACATAGGCCAATATTTTATGATAGAATAAAGAAAATAATAGTAAATTAAAAAGAAAATAGCAAATTTTGACAAAAATTTGCTGAAACAAAACAAAAATGTAGTTGCCAATAATCCAGCCGGCTTTCCTTGATCCTGTGACGCACCGTCTTTCTTAATGATTAAAGCCCACACATAGTTATATGAAGGCTCGTTTCTTCAAGGATGCAATAGCGTCTCATCGTCAAGGATTATTTCACAGCTAAGATTGAGGGTGCTACCGTTGACTGAATACAGTTCATCCGCTACCACCCCTAAGATGTCACCTTGGCTAGTGATATCTCACTGCTATTGCCAGTGGTATGTGATAGCTCACGTTAACTCGTATGTCAATAGCAGGGACTGGAGTACGCGGGGTTGTCACACCCGTAGATCAAAAATAAAAAAAAATTTTAAAACAATAAAAACTGATCCCTCCATGCCCCACTTATTTTGAGAACCCTGACTGTTTGGCCCTGTTTTTTATCTATATCATATTGTACAAACTTTACAAGACTTTTTTAAAAACAATAAATTAAAAACAATTCTAAATGTAAAATCCTATAACATATTTAAAGTTTTCTTGATAGTTGTGCTAATTTTCATAAAATGAATGAAAATAACTACGGGAGTAATTTAAATTTTTTGTGTTATTTCCAGTGATTTTATAATAGTGAATGTTTTACAATGGACAAGCAATATTTTCTAACGACACGAACAAATACTTAAGTTATGTAAATATTTTCAAAGTATGTTATGAAAACTTGCTGACAAATTCTTTTCGCTATATGCACTATAATTTTTAATTCATAAAATAGCAAAAATTATATGTTTGGTTGGTTATAATAAAATCTAAAACGTATCCTAAACGTCAATCTTTGGTCATTTTTTATACAGTCACAGGGAGGGAGAAACTATTATTTTTTTGTGGTAGGTTGTACAATTTTGAATTAAATAAAAAATGTACGCACGTTTATGGGTAGTAAACTGACCAGACGTCCCACGCTGCGTGGAAATGTCCCACATTTCGTTGCGTTGTCGCACGGAGAAATTTGTCCCACGAAACATATATTTCCACCACATCTGCCCGCATTATCGAAATAATCAAAAAACCTTATATCTACCTACGTACAGTTAGCGCAATATCTTAGTCAAAGCAATGGCTTCACAGTTTTTTCTTGCAGTTTGTATAATGTTATGTATATATGATGAATGAATGTTATGTTGATTTAACTATATTGAGAGAACAAACCAGTGCAATTTTTTTTTTACTAAATAGTGTTTTAACTATAATTTTCTTAAAAATACTAAACTCAGTTTTTTTCACTTCAATAATTTACATTTTATTTTGCAAATATCTTTTGATGTCTAACACATCTACCTCAGCGAAAATGTTTCTTTGTTTATAGAAACGTCTCCCCGGTGTATATACGAGAGATCGAAAGTATATTATGAAAAATAAAATACAAAATATTTTACTTAAAAAGACGCAGTTTTCAGTATAAATTCATAAACATTTAAATTTTCAAACCAGAGTTTACAATTTTACTTTATTCGAGCACTCATTTTAATCCTTTGAAATAATATTCAAAAATTAAAATGTTCATAATTTGAATATCGTTCTTACTCGTAAGAGTAAAATTTTTGTTTTTTCGATTTTACTCCTTTGGAGCAGATTACATTTTCCTGTTCTTTTATTCGATTTGCAAAAGAAAAAAATTAGTCATCCTTTATACTCATTTTGCTAACAATACATGAATAATTGAACGAATCATTCGAAGCATTTTACGTTGGAAAGCATCAAATTTGAAGCAAAAATAAAAGTTTTGAGTATTTGAAATAAAATATTTATTTCAATTTAGTAGCAAGAATGATATTTTACTATTTTCACTCCTCTGTGTGGGAGTGCTATATTTTTTTTAAGCTACGCACTCTGAAAGAACAAAGTAAAGGAGTGATATAAGTAGCGTTTCAAACTCTGTTTAAACACACTTTAACTAGGTAGCTCAAAAGTAAAATTATTGCTTTCTAATTTCTAATTTTTTTTCTCAATAAAGAACAAACAAAGTAAACAGCATAAAAACTTGATAAATGGTATAGATTTGCAAAAGATAGAACAGAATACAGAAAAGATATTAATTATTTAGTAAAATTAAAATAAATTGTTTCAATTGTTTTGCAGTCTTTACTTGTGTAACAAAAGTTTTAAGCTACTATAAAAGGTAAATTTATACTAATTTTTAAAATTGTATTTAAAAAGTTCTCCGGCAAATCAAGACGGATAGAAAACGTTTACGTAAATTCTCATACGATATTGAATTGGACTATCCTTTTATTAAAAAATCAAAATATAACGACGCAAAAGTTTATTGTATTACCAGTCGGAGTGAATTTGTAAATTAACATTAGACATTATGATATTAAAAGACATATAGATACAGATAAACATAAAAAAGCGTTGCTATAAGCCGCCAGCTCCAGTAGCTTAAACAAGTTTTGTTGTTATTTTGTTTTCTTGTTGTTATTTAACATTGACAAAAAGCTAGTTGCAATTTGCGCTGATAACACGAACACCAATTTTAGTGGTGTCACGTCAAGGGGTGAAAATTTAAAACCAAGCTAAACGCGAATTTGAACCAGAATGTATTGGGTATTGGATTCGCAGCCCGTATTCTAAATAATGCAATAAGAAGTGCTGCTGATTTAAATGGCAGGGTTAAAAAAATTTGGATATTTTACTGTCCTTACTGGTTTAAGTTGAAGGAGTTTTGTGGCAAAAGTAATGTCGAACATAACCAACTTATTGGATACAGTGAAACTCGCTGGCTGGCGGTAATGCCAGCACTAGAAAGAATTTTGAAAATGTACGAACCACTGTAAGCACGTTTCCTAACGGTTGAAAAATGTCTAATTAAAATAAAAGAATTTTTTGTAGAATTAAATAGTAAACAAATAGTAAAGGAAAGCATTAAATAGTAAATTTAGTTAGCACGTTTTCACCGTCCCATTTTCTCGCAATGGAAATTCTAATAAGCTAGTATTTGGAAGAATGTTTGCATTTTGTCCCACATTTTAACGATTTGGCTCTGGTCAGTTTAAGGTAGACATAACTCTTTCTCTCTGAGACAAATAAAGGAAAACAAACAAACAAACAAAAAAACGATTCGACATAAGAGGAGTCAGGTAGGGATTGCAATTCCGTGGTATTTTATGGATCCTGGGACTACGTTACTCATAAATTTTAAACCCCTGGATGCCCGGGATCGTATAGAAAAACCATCCTTTTTTTTATGCTGCACGATCTGCTGTCGTTTACAAATTCACTCTCTGAACAGTTACAAAGCAAAGATATAATAATTTCTAGCACAAGCGCTTTAATTTAAACTACTTTCTTAATGCTTAAGCAATGCAGAGATGATACTAAATTTAAAATTATTTTTAACAAATGAAGGGATTTTGCAGAACTTTGCGGCATTCGCTTCAATGAAACAACACCAGAAGACAAAGATCTAGCAGAGTAACCAAGGTAGCTCAAAAGCATTTTATTTTTATTTCTAAGTTCATGCTTTTAAATGTTTTTAAATATATGCGTGTATAAAAATGTGTATGTTATGTTTTACGAAAAAAATCTTTTTATGTCATTTAACTTCTCGCCCCCCCTAAGATTTTGGTGAAATGACGCCACTTGTCTTATAATTACATAAATTTAACTTTATGATTTAGTCGTTTTGTTATGAACTAACTAACGGTTTTTAGTTAATAACATTTAACTAAAATAACAAGTTTTTAAACATCCGTCAAGAAACTGCTAGAAAAATCGCAATATATTATCTGTTAAATTTTTGGTTTGGTAACGGCTATTAATTCAATAGTTTAAACCATTCTTTTGACGTTCAATAATATAAAATATAATAAATAATGTCTAATATTAGCAGAATCCATAAAGAAATTGCTATTTTACGCCGCGATTTTCGATTTTTTTTCCTGTAGTAAGAATTGAATGTTATTTTCCATCATGCATAAAAACAACGTAAATAAACATGGGTCATCTACTTTTTGGAGATCGGTCAAAGCATTTACGCAGGCTACAATATATTATCGAAAATTGAAAGTGATTAAAAATACTGTCTTAAATAAAATTAAATTAACAATGAATCAAACTCTAATAGAAGAACCGTCATATTTTGTTGTGAATGTATACGAAAACCTGGCAGTAAATGCAAATCAAGCGCCAAGTAATAGATTTTCAGATGAAAATTTAGTGCCACTATCGTCGACAATCAATAACGATTGCTCAAATGATATCCTCTCAACGTCAAATAAAAATTACGCACAGCAGCGAACAAATTGAATATGTCAACAAACCAATGAAAATCATAATTTGAATAATTTGGTCATTAAAAAGTTGAAATATTGGGCCGATTTTCCAGCAAGCTGTAAATAGACTGTTAACAATTTTGACGGATTTCGGTGTTGATGGATTGCCAAAGGATGCGACAGCGTTTTTATCTACACCGTTGATATCAGTAGAAAAAAATATCAGAAGACAATATATCAGAAGCCTTTTCTAATACTTCAAATATCATGTCAAGGATGTATTTGTAGATTTGTAGATTTGTAGACAAATGCATACTTCTTCTCAAAACCTTTATTTTTGCAAAAACCAGTAAACACATGGCCTATTAACCGATATTTTAAACCAAAAAATAAAACAAAATAACATTAGTTAAATCCATGGCTTTATGAACGGTTTTTGGATGCATTGAAATTGACTGTTCATAAATTATGATTTATAAACCATATTCTTTTATTAAAAAGAAAACAATGACTAGTCGTAGTTAATAGACGGTTTGTTTTGAGCTTAAGTAAACCAAGCAAAAATTTAATTTGAGCAGCGGTTTTTCGTAGATCAAAGACGAAGCGATCGAAAACGAAAACTGGCATCTTTGTGGCCATTTGCAAAAATATGCAATGCTATTAACACGCTCCAACTGCTCCAACGTTAAATCAAAACTGTTTAATGAAAAAGTATTAAGTTTTTTTTATATATGCTATTATATGTAGCGCACCCTTAGAGTATATATAAATATAGAGAGAACATAACTTTAAAATTGTATGAAGAGAGACATAAGAAATCGTGTTTGCTAATATGTCATATTTAATTTCTCATTTCGCCATTTGCATTTCTGTTTATTTACAACATCCAACTATTGTATTAAATTATAAATTAAAAACAATTGAATAATTTAAAACGAAACAAAAAGTACAATCTATTATTTTTAGTTGTGCTAATTTTTATAAAATGAATGAAAATAATTACGAGAGTATTTTACATTTATTTTGTTATTTCCAGTGATTTTATAATAGTGAATATTTTACTATTTTATAATGCCAATGTTCAAATATTTAAGTTATGTATACATCCTGAAAGTATATTATGAAAACTAGCTGCCGACCAACTTTTCATTATTGTGTAGTTTATTTTTAATAGATAAAAAGATTAAAATTTATATGTTTGGTTAGAATCAAATCCTAATCTGTCATTTTTCTTATTTCTTTTTATATAGTAGCAGTGAGGGAGAAACTATTATTTTTTTGTGGTAGGTTTTTTTCTTATAGATTTAAAAGGAACTCGCAATAATTGTACAATTTTGAATCAAATGAAAAATTTACGCACGTCTTTGGGAAGACAAACCGGTTTCTCTCTCAGAGAAATAAAGGAAAACAAACAAACAAAAAAACGATTTGACAGAAGATCAGTCACGATTAATATTAGTTATGGTGGTCGGTTGAGCGCCCCATAATTTCTCGAGACACAAAGATAACTTTTACAATAAAATTTGATTCGCACCTTATTTTAACACGTACAAATACGCAACACGGAAATAAATTTCATATAGATTTCCCATTAATATTTTCTCCTTTTTATGTATAGGCAGAAACACAACACGGACGATAACGTTCGATGTTAAAAAAAAAACGTCTACAATTTCGCTGTTGTAACCCCAACAAAGGCGTCAGAGTGAAAAACTGTCAAAAATAAAATTGCATAAACTAAAATAATTTGTTCTTCGTCAAAATGAATTTCACATATTTCAATTTTAAAAATAACTAATTTTTACTAATAAATAAATAATAATAATTTTTCTACTAATAACAAATTTTAAAAATAAAATACAGAATACAAATTATGAAAATATATAAATGATTAAAACCGAACTTTGAACATAAACTGAAAATTCAGTTGACAACTCAAAACAAAACGATTACAACCTCAGAAACGCGAAAAACATCAGAAAATCATATTTTTCAGTTGGCAGCACTGTCACAATAACATTAAAAATTACCCTTGAAGCCAAATAAAAATAAAATTGATATCTGGCAATAATCATCGCCGACGATAAATTAGAAATAGAATCTAAATTTTCTCCGACGAAAAAAACTTTTTCGTTTATCGCTGTAGTTGTGTTTGAAATGTATGTATCCTGTGTATTCTAATGTTACTAACGTCGTCGTCGGACGATTTCGCTCGTGTTGTGTTTCTAGCTTAAGTTGGACTTGAATTTTGAAAATAAAAATAACATTTAATTACAACAAAATGTTTACAAAAACATCGTTGCCAAACTGAAAACAATTTGGAAAAATTAAATGTCATAACTCATAGACAGAAAGTTAACAGATTAAAAACCGTTGCTTAACTGTAGATACATCGTTGCAGAACCGTTATAAGTTGACTTAAAACGGTTTTCATTGTACAATAAATTAACCGTCAGCAAACCATTTTAATCACCGTCTATAGATTGACAATAATTATCGTTAAGATTGATAATACGCACAAAACGGTTCAATAACCAACGCACAAGGGTTTTTAGTACTGTTGGTTAACCATTATTCAACGTTTATACAATTGCTAATCCATACCCATTTATCGTTGTGAGATGGTTATAAAACCAATTTAGCGGTTTGTTATTTACCGTATAGTTCAAATCGGCCGATCAGATTACGGTTGGTAGACGGTTAATTGTTTGTTGGGCGTGTTTCCTTGTTGTCCATGCTTTTACGTCAAGGATCATTACAAAGGTCCATCGTCCGTTGGTAGAAGCTTCCCATTGCCTTACCATTTTATATGACTGTCTATGAAGAAATCTTCGCGTGTTTATCGGTCACTATTATTTTGTGTTGCTTTACGCTGAGCCGATACCTCTTTTGTTGTAATATCGATCGACATCCTACTCGCAATAACATCTACAACCTCATCAGATACCGTGTGGCAGCGTTCACAGCACAGCATATGCGCAACGATGTCTGTCTAGAGGCCGTTTTGATAGGTTAGCATAAGATGGCGTTTTCGCCGCTGAGCCCCATATGGCCCGTTTTGTGATCAACCAACTCTAGTCCTGTATTGTTCAGCCATGCTCTAACGATTGTTATAGTCTGGTTACAGTTGCTAGTAATGTTCGTGAGGTTCTTGACTACAACACAACAACTATGGCAATGTCATATGCATAGCAGATAAAAGATGTTTGTTCCGGCATACGTACTATGAGAACACCATCGTTCATGATTTGCAATAACAGTGGTTCTGTTATATTGTACTTCTTAGGACCTGCTTCCCTCTAGTATGTTGCTCAAGTCGAGTACTAATAATTATCTAAAGATTTTTCTAGTTGTGTCCAGCATGCACAGTGGGCGGTAGGAAGAGGGTCTTTCTGGTTGGCGCTTCTATTTTTCAGGAAATATCCCTTCTTTCAGGCACGCAGTGTGGATATTTTCGAATATCATCTGCTTCTTCTTTATCGCTGTTTTTAAAACGATTTTTTAGATTACTATACCAGGCGTGCTATTAACACTCTTAACTCTTCGGTGGTGAGAGTCGAAATTGAGTTATTCACCTCAAATCACCTTTGTGTGGAAAAACACCAGACACAATTTCAGCAATTATATCCGGGCACACTAGTGCAGCTGATTGAACACCCTTTAGTTTAGTGAGTACAATTTTGTACGCACTTTCCCATGGGTTATTGTGAGCTTCATCTAGAAGACACTGAAATGATCTGCTCTTACTATTAACAATTGCTTTCCACAATTCTTTCCGTATTTCTAGGAAATAACTTTGGAACTGCTCATAGTGCTTATGATTTCTCCTCCGTGTACATTTTCTCCGGAGTTTGAGGTACTGTTTTGATGTGAGAACAGTACTCCATACAGGGACGTATATATTAAAAGAAGCTGTTCGCTGTTAAAAAGGTTACGACATCGTCTCAAAAATTTAAAATTTTAGAACAGCGTTCTTAGCTAGGTAAAAAATATGAAAATTAAATTGCATATTGTTTTCAACTTATACTCCTAGAAGTCTTACAAATTCTTTCTCCACAAGATCTTTGGAGTCAAACTTTAATGCCAAATTTCCTAACCATTTTAATTTTATTAATTAATTCAGTTTTATCGGTTGAGTTTTATTTGCAGACCCGGGTGTGATACGTTATATTTTTAAGATTTTTAAGAAAAGTTTGAGAAACAATTCTTTGACCGGAATTTGAAAACATGCCTTCAAAGTTTGGTCAGACTATCTAACCATTCGCCTAGCCATAGCTTTAGCATATTTAAAACTTGCTGATTTGGGCAGATGCTTTTCCTTGGACTAAAGTATAACATTATTAATTGACAGTTAATGAAATTTTTTAGAAATTTTTTAGTGACAGTGAATGGTATGATATGAGTGAGTGAGTGATCCATTTTAACTCCAATTTTCAAGAAACTATCGTGACTAAAATGTTTTTTTAAACAAGCGAGTAGAAAGTAGTTTATTTTAATACATATTAGTATTAGTTTCGTGTGTGACCATGCCTAAAAAACGCTTACAGTGAATAAAAAATTTCGTTGAAATGGCTAAACGTCTTTTGTTAACGTTGCTTTATATTCTTATGTAAATTCAAGGTAAATTCAAGTTTAATTATCGTCAATAATATTGTATCAAACAATTAATTTAATATATGATTATATCATTACAATCTTAATAATTTACCAACGCAATTCCTTTCCATCACATACATTTTATATCTTAGATCTGATCATTATCTTAGTTTAACATATATTCAACTTTAACTCACTTTCATTTTCACGAATCCTCCTTTAAAAGAAGTGTTTCAATTACACAATACTATTTACCGCCAATTCTTTTTTTCTATATATCAACAATAAAAAACTATTCTAAAAATAACTTGGCACAATAAAAAATTAAATTACCTGATTTTTTTCTTCTTGCGTGTATTATTCTCATTTACCGGTTTTCTATTTCATTTCCTTTTTATTGTAAGTCTACTTCCTTCAAAAATGATATTTACTTGATCGAGTACAACAATTTTATTTAAATTAGATATACGAGGATTAGTGATAAAATAATTGTCCTTTGTCATGCCAGATTGTACTATACTTCACTAATATCTATCTCTTTCGAAAAAAATCATCCAATCGATAGGGTTAGTGAATGTAATAGTTAAGTTTTGGATTACGGTAACTGTTTGCGCTGCCTAAGAATGTAATCAGCAACTTTTTAGCTTACCATTGCAAGTAGAACTTGAAATGATATGGACATTTCAAAGTTCTGATGAAAACGTCCTAGCCACTATTGTGGTTTATCGACAAGATAGAGTAGAGTACAACCAGAAAAATCAACATTAAGTTTGATCTGTTTATTTTATTTCATAATGATTGCCACAATTTAAAAGATTATTACTTTTCTCATTCTTTTTCTTATGTTCTTCAAAGCGATGATGCGAGACGATTAAGTCTATTAAGACGAAATCAAAAAATGAAATAAACAAAATTGAAATTCGTAAAATACAATATTGAATCAGGTTGATTACTGTGTTTGATGTTCATGACGATGATAAGGTTGATGGTGAGGAATGGTAAAATCATAAAATATTTAATTTAAAAAGAAATATTAAACCTGATATGCATGAATTGTTCCGCCACCGCAAAACTCGTGTCGTGTTTACATAGTGTGCTATAATTTTTGCTTTATTTAAATATTCGTATTTTTTTCATTTTTTTATGTGATTTTATAGTCATATCCTTAAGTGAGTTCAAGAACATAAGATACCAAACCTTATAGTCATATCCTTAAGTGAGTTCAAGAACATAAGATGCCAAATCAAACTTTTGGTTATATGTTTTTGTTTAGAATTTCGAAGTGTTGTCAAACTGGAATTTGTATTGTAAATTGTACAAGAATCTATCTAACCAACACAACAGTTGGAACTTGGAAGTTATTTTCTTTGCACTGACTTTTTAGAATATTTCAATTGATCATTTTCTTCGGTTGGGTTAAGTCTGAGTAAAATTTTGTTGCTCAAAGATTCTCAACATAATACTAAATAAATATGTACACATACTATGTATATGAATATAATTTGCGAAATAACCAAAATAATTCATGTATGAAATATAATCTCGAAATCATTATCGATTATTATTCAATTTTCGGTAAACTGCAACATAATTATTTTGGATATTCGTCTTGTTGTTATTATATTCATTATTAATATTATTTTTATTGTTAGTTTATGCGGTGATTGATGATGTGGAAAAACGATACAGATTTGAAATATTAAATAATTTAAGTACTTATTGTTAAAAATATCCCACACATACCGATGACAATTTATTATTTTTGCAAAATTGAACAATGGCTTTTGGAATTTTCTGTGTGTTTTGGAATGACAATGAATAACGAAATATTTTTTTGGACTTTCTTCAAATTCGAAGAAATGAAGTTAAACTAAAAGAAAATGAAAATAAATAATATCAGTCAAACAACATTCATAAATCATTTAGTTGTGAACTGATATGCTGCACAATATAATGATTAAATATATGTACCATTCAATATATGTTTATTTCATAAACCTGTACCTAGGTTCTTTTTAATTGGTAAAACTAATGATCATGATGTTAATTAAAATAAGTATCACCAATAACCTAGGTAAAAAAAGCTAATGGACCAAGCTTTTCGTCAAGCCCGCACCACAGCTTTTGGGGTTTGGATCAGGCTTGACATTTTCAAATGGGCCAAGCTTGAACCATGTTTTGACTGATGTCCTGGGGCAAAGTCTAGCAAACCAGACTTGGGCAAAGTTTGGCAAATAAGACTTGGGCCAGGTCTACCAAATCAATTTTTTTCCAGATCTTCCTTAAATGTTTGGAAATCGGGTGTGGAAAGAATAACACATATAATAATAAAGATAAACATAATATGGCTTGCATATGTTTAAAATGTATCAGAATGGTTAATAACGTGTAATATAATAAACAGAATCTTGGTTCAGTGTAGGCATTTACAACTGGCCCAGACTGACACAAAAAATAACTAGCGAAGACTTGGCTCGCCAATACGGGACCGATATTGGTCCGTTGTTTATTTTTGGCAGCTCCTACCCTGCATGGAAGGAAAGTTTTGAAGAATATCTTATATGGTTCGAAAAACAGCACTTGATCATGGTATCCTATTTATAAGCTGAACAACAGTACGAAGAAATAATGTGCCATTACCAAGAAATGCTTCATAACTAAGATGGAGGCTCCACTAAAATATCATCTTGGCTAGTGATATCTGATGGCTATGGATAGTGGTTTGTGATATCCCACGTTAGCTCATATGTCAATAGACAATAACAGAGACTGCAGTGACTTGTCCCACCGGTATATACAAAATTTACAAAATTGACAAATATTGCTTTCATCAAATATATGTTTGGGTTTACCATGGAGGTAAATTTATTTGTTACATTAAAATAAACAAATTATAAATGTATCAATATCAATATATAATAAAATTATAATAATTAATCAACTTCAACGTAAAGTCGGTTTTTATTAAAAAGTTAAAAAGCGTTTTTAGAATACCTCCTATATTTGATGACTTCATAATATTTTCAAATAATCAAAACAAAGTTTTAATGTTTTTTATTTCTCGCAGAATGTATTTCGATTTTCATTTTCATCTACCGTGCTGTCGTTTTGCAACTGATTTTTGTAAAATTCTTTAAAAGTAAAATTAAATTAAATTAAACTAATGCATGATTCAAATACTAAACATAATAAAATACATACAGGAAACAATTAAAAATACATAAAACAGTTTTGATTAAACGAAAAAAGATAAAAGCATTAAAATTGAACCAGACATGAACAAGTTTCAGCTAAAAGTCCAAGCTGCAGGATGTCCGCTAGAAATTGGTAGATTTTGTACTAGGTAAAGTTTTGAGTACAAGTAAAATCTGATGTAGCAGATTAGTTTAAACAAAACAAACTAATTACAAACAGATATAGATCAAATTTTAAAAAGAAAATTAGTTACATATCAGCAAAACTACGTCTATTCAATTTTGGAACGTTTTTACGAACGAAAAAACAAATATTAAATCTACCACAGATTATATGTGTGACAATGTATGAAACTATATGAAAAACATACCGCAAACCCGACAAACATCATGTGCATGGTGCACGAGTGCACATTTTGTTTAGACTAATTTTGTACTTTTTTGGAAATATTCTAGAGTATATTTAAAATTTAGTTGAAGTATAAATGTATTTGAGTACTAATGTCATACAAATTTGTTTTAATTTAACATTTTTAAATCATGTAAACATGTATACGAAATGTGCATAGAACTTTAAACAAAATGTTTTATGCACATTTTGTATACATGTATACATGTTTATTTTAAACAAATGTTCACCGTGTAATTTTATATTTGTGCATTTGTTTATAAAATTTGCAAGAAACATATTTACGAAATGATCTATCTATGTATACGAAATGCGCATATACTTGTGTACGAAATATATAAATTTCAGTTGGTTTAAATTCACTAGAATTCTATTTAATTAAGATATACATAGTTTACAAAATTATATACTTTAGTTATCGCTTCCCTGTCTAAAATACTATGATAACAGCGGCTGTGTTATGACTACACATTGGTTAGTACAAATAAGGTTATGATATTTCTATTAACAAATTTATTTGATATTTTGTAATATGCCATAAACATGTTTCTAAAGTATACAGAAAATGTATGTACCTTTTGTAAACTCATCGTGAACATGTAAATGCACAAATGATGCATTTGTGTCTTCCTGAACATAATATGATTTTTCTGTATTTTTTGGTGATGTACATACCGTCAACATGTGTCTGAAAAATGTATATAAATTGCTGCAAACCTGTGAATGAACATATTGTGAACATTTCATGCACATGAGTCTGAAATGTCTGAACATATATATCTATCTGTGCTAAGGCGTTTTACAACATGTGCATGGTATGTGAATGACATGTGTTATAAACAATTTTGTGCACGGACATATTGTGTCATGCACAATTAGTGCACATTTCATGCATTTTTTTAAAATTGTTTCATGGGAAACCTACTCTATATATATCATACGTCATGCAATTACTGCGAAATATCATAATAGTTTATTTCTTAGAAAAAAAAATTAATTTTTCCTATTCAAATCATTTAATTTTTTTTTCATTGATTGTTATAAGGTTTTTGCACATTGTTGTTGTTGGGGACTGTTGCAAACTTTTTTGTTGAAGCCGACAAGTCAAAAACCTCTAACTCCAGAGGTTTATATTTAAAAGAAACGGATTAAAATGTTTCCAAAGATTGTAAATTTATGAAATTATTAAAAATCTATAAATAGTGAACTCTTTTCTACCTGTTCGGTACAAGTTCCAACACCGAATTATCGAAATTTGTGTTCTTTTGTAAAAATTGCAATACAAAAAATACAAATTTCGGTATTTCGGTAAAATGTAGAAAAGAATTCACTAAAAGTAATGTTTTTGTCTCCTAATACCACTGCAATCCTGCAACCATTAGACCAACAAATCATTTAAAGTATGAAACTTTGGTATCGACAGAATTTATTGCTTGATCTTGCAGGCAAACTAGGAATTGCTAAATTGAAACAAAAAAAATTAAAAGATGTTTCTATTATGCTACATCAAGCTTGGATAGATGTTATGATTTTAGTCATTCAATCAGGTTGGAAAGTTCTTATCGACATTGACATCAAAAACTTAAACTTACCCGTAAATTATTTTGATGATGATAATTTACCACTGGCCACATTATACAATAATGTTGCTTCTGGTAGTTCATTGTTTAGTGAAGATATAATGGATTGGGCAACTGGTACAACAGAAAGTTTGTCTCGGAATATTGATGAATCCAACTTAATTGAAGAAGAGAATGATAAAAATACGGAAGGTGAATATGATATTAATGATGATGATGATCACACGCAAAATATTGATCAAATTATACAATCTTTTAATATTGTAATTTAATGGTCAGAAAATGTAAACCTTCCAATGAATGTAATTTTATATTTAAGAAGAATTCACAACAAAGCTGTGATGAAAAGATTAATTATTCAACCTAAATAAGCTTTTTAAATAAAATCTTTTTAAACAAAAGTCATTTTGGTTTTAATATAGAGCATCAAATGATACATTCAATGAAATTCTGGAAAATAAATCCAATTTTCGTTTAGAGCTATATATTTTTCGTTACAGGCTACTTTAATAAAATTGATTCAGCTCTGGTCGCCTATTTCTACAATATACTGTAGTCATTCAAATTTTTTTCGAAATTCGGAGATGACGCCCATTGCAATTGCTAGATTTTTATATGAAATCTACCTCAAAGAGAGATTTGACGAACTTTTAAAAATATTATAAAAATTGTATATGTAGTACAATAAATAAAATAAATACAATTGTTAAAAGTGATTACTTATTTAACAAACAGAAGTTTCTTTTGAATAGGAAAACACTTCTGCAATTATTTTCTTTGTATAAGATGGTATAAAAAATGAAATATTTATTTACCACTTTTAGTAATCACTTGTCACTCTTATAAAAAATAATTTGACAGTCGCGACTGCAAACAAAAAGCCGTATAAATAACTAAATATATTTAGGAACTTTTGACTAGAGAAGCATTATGTTCGTATTATACATATAGAACTACAAATTGACCAAGTGTCAGCCATTGATTTCACATTGATTGGAAACAATCAATAATGACTATACAATCGTGACTTAGGATGTTAATTAGAATAGAAATGTTCCCCATTCTATGAATTCACACAAAGTATTGTCTAGAAATTTAATGCAAAAACTCCCATATAATGTAAAAGCATTTCCATAATATGGAGTCTAATGACAGTGGAAAAATTCAACTTAAGTAAAAAATAATTAAGTGATGAAGAAGTTTCAACTTTGAAATTGTCATCGCGTCAACGGCGTAATCGATAGCGTGTCTGCCCAAGGATGCGAGCCGGGCACTGACGAGGGTAGGTTCGAATCCGATCCGAAACACGTAAAATGTGAATTGTAGTTTTTTTCTAAGAAACTTCAAACCAGACTTTTGAATTGAAAATATTCCAATTACTTCTTTACTTACTTGAGTTTAACTGATCTCAAAAATCCAAAATAAATTTAAAATTCCCTTAATGTAGTCTAATGTTAATACATATAGAACTACAAATTGACCAAGTGTCAGCCATTGATTTCACATTGATTGGAAACAATCAATAATGACTATACAATCGTGACTTAGGATGTTAATTAGAATAGAAATGCTCCCCATTCTATGAATTCACACAAAGTACTGTCTAGAAATTTAATGCAAAAAATCCCATATAATGTAAAAGCATTTCCATAATATGGAGTCTAATGACAGTGGAAAAATTCAACTTAAGTAAAAAATAATTAAGTGATGAAGAAGTTTCAACTTTGAAATTGTCATCGCCTCAACGGCGTAATCGATGGCGTGTCTGCCCAAGGATTCAAGCCGGGCACTGACGAGGGTAGGTTCAAATCCGATCCGAAACACGAAAAATGTGAATTGTAGTTTTTTCTGAGAAACTTCAAACCATACCTTTGAATTGAAAATATTCCAATTACTTCTTTACTTACTTGAGTTTAATTGATCTCAAAAATCGAAAATAAATGTTCGTATTATATTATTATGGAATCATAAAGTAAAAGATTGTATTTTAACATTAAATTACAAATATTTTATTATTGAATAAACTTTTTAAAGTATCATACAAATTATACATATATGTAGGTTAAAGAAAATAAATATAGTTATTAAAAATTATTTACTTATTTTACATTTAAAAGTTGCTTTTGAGTTGAAAAACATTTTTGCATTTATTGTCTTAGTATTTAATGGTACAAAAGAATGAAATTTTTGAGTTCCACTTATAGTAATCGCATTTTTTATATCGATTTTGTAATTTTTTTTTGTTAATTGATATTCATTTTTATCGGCGTATCCAAAGTTCATAGTAGATTCCCAATTTGAAGCTCGTTCGAAAAGTTCTCTTGGTGTTTGAATAATGTGTCTGTGTTCCTCATATTATAACGGTGTGCAGCACGCTTAGTGTACCACCAATCCCATCGCAAGGTCCTTTTATATGGCTGGTAGCATGAAAATGCCATTCTGCATCAACCTTAAAGTCTCTTTTATGATGGCATAAGTTAATTAGGTTATGTTTATTTTTGTATTCAGAAGGTGTACCTTCGGTGTTTTAAATTATTTTCGTATAATTATAATTTATAAGCGTTTTGATGAATTCAATAAGTTTTGTAATGAAAAGATGGACTGTAGTACTGTTGTGATCGTTTATATCCGAAATGAGTATAAACCTTCGGTGCTATATATATTCACTTGCGGCACTTTTAAAATAAATGAAAAATGGATGAATAGTAGCTTGTGAATTATTATAATGATAACCTTCAAGCGAATCCTGAATTATGAAGGCATAATTTTCAGAAAAATCCCTTTAAACGAAGCACTCTCCTGTTTCTAATTTTTTTTCTTTCCTCAATGAATGTAGATTGCTGTTTTGCTATAAAGTTGTGTGGTATCAAAATTTGTAAACGGTAAACAAATTTTTTCATAAATTCTTCTACAGTTTCTATTAAAGTATCCAAATTGCATCGATCAGTGGTATTCCATTGTTGATATTTGAGTTGAAGGATTCCTTTAACGTCAAAATAATCTAGTAATCTTTCTTCCAGTTGTTGAAGTTTTTTTGAACATTCATTGCACTTCAAAGTATGACAATCTTCTGTTAATTCACCACATGAATCAAAGTCAATTAATGTTTTATAATTCTGGAAAGCAGCATCAGTACTCCAAGACATCTTAGAGTGTTGAATCATTAGTTTCATATTTTGATGTATGGTACACACGCACACATTATGAACGCCTTGGGATACTTTTTTACATTCTTGTGGTCAAAGGGACGTGAATTTAGTAAATCCTATTTTCACATCAGGAAACTTATTTTTAAACTCCACATAAGCTTCATTTAATGTATATAGCAATAACCGCTTTTGTGGATTTATGCTAAAATTGCTCATATTTTCTTTATTGTACATATATAATTTTTATAATATTTTAAAAAGTTCATTTAATAATAAATTATTTGAAATTTAACATAAAAAAAAATCTCTTAGTTTATAACGCCATTTTTATAATTTTCCTTCAGAACAAAAAAAAACGATTCCCGATAGTCATATGCACAACGAATTTTATCTTTAAAACACAAAATACACCTATCCCCCGCTTTACACTCACTTAACACGTTTTCGACTTTACACGGTTTTTGAAATCAGAATTTCCAAAAAAAAAAATTAAAAAAGAAAGACAAATTTTGGTATTACACGCACTTATATCTACTTTATTTTAATTAAACCTTCTGGTATACCAGTATACGTTTTATGATCATATACATACAGGTTTTAATTAAAACAAGAAAACAAGAAACTTGTAACAAAAAACGCCTGCGAGTGTTCAAAGCAAAATTTTGAAATAACATGTTGATGTATATCAGCAAAGGGATGTAAGAGATTCTCTATGCAAATCAGTTGATTTTAAGCAATAGATCGTTATTAGCTAGATACAAAATGCGTAGGTGTATCAATGATCATAGTTAATTTGTAAGTAAATAATTCTATCTGTTGACATACGAGTTAACGTGAGATATTATACAACACTGGCAATAGCAGTGAGATCTTATTCTATCCTATAATGAAATATTGGGTCTGTCATATTTTATTAAATGATTGTATTTATTGTTTAGTTATCAACTCAAAAAAATTTAAAGAACACAAACAATAAAAATTAGCGTCCATCAACATCGTTGAACGCATGTTGTTGCGGTGACCGTGATGTTAAAAGTTTTTATTTGTTGTTTTGACACATATTGTAATTCCTTCTACACAACACATTTTATTTAAAACAAATAAAAACAATGGAAAATAAATTAATGATATGGCTTTGCAGTTTTATTGCAAGTCATGGTTGGTTCGAAATATTTAAACACGGGCATTTTTTGCAAAAATTTAAAATTGAAAAGCACATCTACTGATTTCGATACAGCACAACAGTATGTACCCACTAAAATTGACTGAAATTAATTTCGGTACATCTGCAGCCAAATTTTGTAACTGTGAAGCGTTAAAAATTCCATCGTTTCTGTTCATTCAAAAACTTATCACTTCACCGCTTCACAATTACAGAACTTGGCTGCTGATGAGGTTTTCAATACTAAAGAGCGATTAGGCTTAGGTGGCAAAGCGTTCAAGTAAAAAGGAATAAACTACTCTTTCCATTTATTGGAATGCCAATACAAAAGCTTGAGTTAAAACCACATTGTTCATTGATTTGTCTCATAACTCTTGCGTACCACAAGTAAAATACTAGTAAATAAAAAAAGTAAAATATATTTAAGGTTCTTCCTTTACTGGACAATGCTCCATGTCACCTTCAAAATTTGCAGCTTACAAATGGATAAATTGTATTTCTACCCAAAATTAAAACTTCTTTATTGCAACCATTATACCAGAAGATAATAAATAATGCAACTACTTTCAACAACATGATCCGAATATTGAACTAGCTCTCCGATTTCTGCGAACTGTCAACGAATGTTTAAGTCAATATGAAGATGTTTGCAAGATTTAGCTAAAAAGAAAGCACAATTATTAATTACAAATTTAACTTCCAAGTCGCACCGAACTGAATCAAGCTAAGTTAGGTTTGATTTAGGTAAAAATGCTAGTATGTGCATGCATAATTACTTTTTATTTTTCTGTAAATTTCTTATTGGTTATGTTACATGTTTCGTTTTGAAAATGAAGTTAACTATTATGTCGATATCGATATCTTATGTGATTAAACTGGTACTTTTGTGTTTTACCGAATCTGTTTGTTGCAAGAAATGACCAAAAACCCACGTTTTTCGTTTAACACGGTTTTCCATACAAAATTTATATTTTCGATCAACACGTTTTTATCAGAAACGTATCTACCGTGTAAAACGGGGGATAGGTGTAATGCTAGTCCTTACCTTTCACAAGTTGTTAGATATAAAATAAGCTTCAATTTAGTTAAAAAAAAAAGAAAAAAAAGGTGAAGCGCCATCTTTTCTTCAATTACACCGTTTTTTTCTTATGTTACACCGTTAAAAATTATTTCAAAAAATTAACAGTGTACAAACTTTGTTCTAATACCTATTTAACGACATATCATTTATGAAAATCGATTGAGTAGTTTTTCTACAATCGCTCGTCAAAATGCACTCACATCACAAAATAACAAAAAATTGTGGGGCACCCTGTGAAGACCCCTGGTCGAAAAAAAAATTCTACGGAACTTTTTTTTTATTTATGAAAGACTAGCTATCAACAAAAAATAATCAAAATTAAAAGGGGTCAAGTCAAAATTTCCCAAAAATTTGCTGAACTTGTGTGAAATTGCTCTTAATTTAATAATAATAATAAATTTCATTTTTCAAGGAAAGGCTTGTAAAAATCGTCACAGTTTTATTTCCTTTTTATCGTAAGTTAGAAGTTAAGGTAACATGTATATATTTTTATATGAATTTGTATATGTTGAACACGTACATATACATACTTATAAAGTAATGCTTTAAATTTTATTCTGTATCAAATTTTAAACCGAAACTTTTTAGAATCAGGAGGTCCTAAAACGTCGAGAAATGCCGAAAAAGTGGGGGTAAGAATTTCACTATTGGCTCATGGATTTTGACGGTTTGACGGTTAATACGCAATGACGGTGACCATCATTATGCAATGGTTGTCCACTTCTAACCACAGTATAAAAGTTGTAAAAAGTTACAATCTCCACACCACTTGATGTCGAATACCCTTTATGCAGCTTGGCCTTGTCGTCCTCGTCAATAAGATCATTTAGATCGGCTTCAATTAATGGGATGGTATCGCTTATAATACTTATAAGCCACGTACTGAATGGTTTGGAACTGTTTTTGAGTTTTTTGAAACAGTCTAAAAAAATTTTGAGTTTTTTTCTTTCATGTAAACATCGAAATACATATGATATTATTTATCATATATGTATAGTGAATGCTTGAAAAAAAATTAGTTTGTATTCATAATTCAAAACATAATGCTTAGACGTTATATTTGAATAACACGCAAGTTACGCGTTCTATTTGTTAACAACGCCTAGGCGTTTTTTCCTGGGGAAGACGGTAGTGGCAAAATTTAACAGTTTAACTCTAGCCTACCTCCAGCTCCAGGTATAGAATAACATAGATTTCATAGATAAAATTTAAAAGGTACAATACGATATTTTAGTATTCGACATATCACATATCGAAATATCACTTTATTCAAACATTCCTATACTGAAAGTATTAGATGAGTCAACTTTAAGAATCCCAACAATGGATGCAGAATTATATGCAAATTTAGCACAAGCCTGTATGAAACAAAATGAATTTTAATACAATGAAATTTTGTATAGTTTTATCAATTAAAAAAAAATGATAAAAAACTACACACAGTATGGCATCGGTATGTTGACGATATTTTTACTGTCATTCAAACTAGCTAAGTACAACCGTTATTAAAAGTCCTCAATGAGCAATACAATAGGATCAAGTTTACGGTAGAAGGAGTCGAGCATCACAATCGCCTTACATTTTTAGATCTCAACTTGTAAAGAAACTTAATAAAATTGATATCAGAATCTTTAAAGAAAACACAACAACAAAACGACTACAAGCGACTCATTTCATTCATCCTATACAAAAGTGGCTGCATTTGAAAGTAAGGTGAATATAATGTGTATTTTACTATTATCAGCACAAAATTACATAACTGAAATATCAAACAAGTAACAAACATAAACGGCTACGAGGTAGACATATATTATTGACGGTATGGTAAGAAAGAAAACAATTCAAATTAGAAAACAAAAGCCATTGTTTAAAAAACGATGAATCAAAGGATAACATAAAACGGGTTAGATTCACTTTCACACCACCTATTACCAAGATCTGGACGAGCATTCTCAAACTCTAATAAATTCAGTATCTGCTGGGCTGGGCCACACAAAAGATAAGATACTGCTTCAAAAAGCTGCTATAGATGGAAAATCAATTCAAGACGCAGAAGATGTGTGAACTCGACCATTTCCGATTTCCTTCAAACTTCGGTAATCGCGTTACTACACAGATAGAAATCTAAATATTCCATGCTTAAATTACGTTAATTCTCAACCGTGAATAAGCCAGGTGTATTATGTACTTATAAGGTATACTTGTTCAAAAAATCACTAACGGAGCTTATTATGAATATTATTCATAGAAATTTATGAGTATCGGGTACGTAGCACGACCAATTAGGAACAGAGATATAACTTTGTTGTAAAAGTTTTGTATACTTATTAGAGAACAAAATATAACTATTTTTTATAAAATAATATGCCTCTATTTCATAAATTTATGGCGCTTTAATAAAAATAAATTAAAGAACTAGGCATTTATATTCCTAGCAATTGAAATCATATACTAAACCTTATGTTCATATTAAATATTTTCATATTTATCTATCATATTTAAATATCACAAAGTTTGTATATATACAACTCACCTTACACAAAAAAGTCTAGTGAATTATAAAAAATGTTTTTTTTGTTTATTATTTTTTAATTATATTTACTGTCGAAAAACTAATAGTAATATTTCGTACTAATAAAGAATAATCCATGCCTACAAATCATATAAAATAACTTAAAAATAAAACTATTATTTGGTGAGGATATATTGTATACCTTACTATTCATAAAGTTCTATTCTTTCTAGATCTATTTCATGCATATTTTGATATATAAAATGATTATTAAACATGAAAATTATCACTTTGTTATTCATTAGTTTGTGACTAGTAATCACAGTTTCGTTTCTGTATTCATAAAAATGTATGCCTTAAAGTTATAGATATTGCAATAATATTATAAAAAGTGCTTATCAGGAATAAACATTTATAATTATCGTACTATCGTATTATACAAAACTTACGACCTGTACCCTATTTCACCAAACTTACAAATTTGTAATTTCATGCAAATTTTCACAAATTTTGTTAAAATTTGTATGAAATTACAAATTTGTAAGTTTGGTGAAATAGGGTACTGCAATCATAGCTTCATTTTTATCAATGTATAATAAAAAATAATGTATATTTTTATGCCCTAGTTTTGACACAGGGTGGCTTGAAATTTGTTGAGAAATTTAGAGACATGCAAAGTTTAAATTGTGCTCAAACGAGCTAAATGATTTTTATAAGTTTAAAAAATTATTTAATTAATTGTTACGCTATTTCTAGATGATTTTTTGTAAGTTTAATTATTCAAAACAAGGTGATTTAAAAAAGTAACTATTTCCTACAAAAATTAAATTGATAGGTTTTTGCTTAGTTTACATGAAATTTTTCAATTTTAGCCCCACTAAGTCTAGTCTAGTCTCACTTTTCAAACAAAATAAAAATTATTAAAATCGATTATCACGATTGAGCACAATTTAACTTTAAACTTTGCGTATCTCTAAATTTCTTAACAAATTTATTTGTCAAAACTAGTGAAAAAATAAAAAACACGTACACATATTTTGTATTATACGTTAGTATAGATTAGTTAGTTAGTACAGATAACCGAAGTTTTAAGAAATTCAAAAAATGTCGAGTTCAAATTTGTTATCGGCATCTTCATTCGATTTTCCATCTAAACATAAAATTACTTGTATAGTTGTAGTAAATTCCATATAGGTCAGAACCGTCAGACAATATGGAAATTAGATATCCGTTACTAAGGACACATCTCACACAACAGATTTAATAGACCAGAGAAGTCTTCACTTGCATAACATGCCATAAATAATAAACATTGCGAGATTCAGATAGGTGATATCAAACATAATAAACAAGTACAAAACCCAATCAAAATAGCAGCAGGGAGCTCCTTTATATACATAGGAATAAACTTAACATCATCAATACCGACGTAAAACCAATTTTGTCAAATTTATTTAATTTTAATGTTTACTGTTTTGAACGTTTTATATTTAATCAAAACTGTTTTATGTATTTTTAATTGTTTCCTGTATGTATTTTATTATGTTTGGTATTTGAATCATGTATTATTTGTTTATTATCATTTACTTTTTTTTTAAAATTGGACAAACATTAGTTGCTAAACGACAGCGGCTGATGAAAATTCAAACAGAAATGCATACTGCAAAAAATAAATAACATTAAAACTTTGTCCCGAATAATTAAAACTTTGTTTTAATTATTTAAAAAAATTTATGAAGTCATCAAATATAGAAAGTATTTTAAAAACGTTTTGTTTAACTTTTGCATCAAAACTTTATAAGGTTTTTGGAAAACCAAGTACAAATATAGGGCGAGGCCGCGTTACCGCTACAGCAATTGCCCTAGCGTATCGACTGATCTTCCTTGATTTTAATGAAATTTGGTACACATATAACCAACGACAACTTTGGTCATGGCGCAAATATGGCTGCAGAGTTGCAAGGGAATTGCAAGCCAATTTTAGTCATTTATACAGTCATTAGAAAGGTAATTAAAAAAACGGGACATGTGTGCAATTCACACGTGGTAGAAGTGAAACCTTCAAAAATTTTGGCTTCAAGATAATGAAACGAATGTAAAATTTCGGGAAGAGGATAATTGCAGGTTTTAGTAATGATTATAGTGATACAAAGTTTGATAATTATTTTTTACATTTTTTACATTTTATTCGTATATATTTCATTTATTCAGACTCAGAGCTTACATTTTCGATAAATGATACAAGAGGCTTATGGTAACTAAAGTATGAAATAAATACTTTGGTCTTAATATGGTCAATATATCTTTGGAATACTGCGTCAATTACTGTTTTCGATCTTGTTGTTGATACAGTGCGACTGCTGCACATTTTCAAATTAAATTTGGCGTCCAAAAACTCAATCAACGGAATCGCTATATCCGATGCAAAATTTACATTAAAATCCCCACTTAGAACCATCGGAATTTTATCGTAATCATTTTTAAGAATTCGTGATACTTCTGGTGTGTATTTAATTAAATTTTCGTAAATGAATTCAATAATTTTATTTATTGATTGGTTGGGAGAAATGTAGATAGCTACAATTAATACCGAAATACTATTATCTAATTTGGTTTGACATGCACATATTTCTCCCACTTTAGAAAGCTGAACTGATAATGATTCCAGTTTTTGTGTATTGAGTTCCATTTGTGGAGTAGCAACACGGGCTCCGTCATTCAAATTATGGTAGATTGCAACTCCACCGGCCCTCGTATGTGGCCTTTCATATTTAGCTACAATGTCAAAATTAGCAATATCTACAATATTTTCATCATTCATCCACGTCTCGGAGAGAATAAGAAAATTCGACGACGATGCTATTCTGTCAAGCTGAAGATCTTGTGCATGAGCTCGTAAACTTTGGCAGTTAAATGTATAGAGTGACAATCCTTTCCTTGTGTTTACAAAATCATATAACAGTTTCTCAACAGTTTCTAGCCGATTCAAGCTCAATCGTTGAAACTCAGCTCGCAATTCAATTGTGGATACTGTTGCTCTTCGACCGTGGTAAAATTTTTTATCATTTTTTTTTTTTGAAACAATATGTGGGCCCTCAATCGACGTTACTCGAGATAGTGCGACGTACAGGAGCTGTTGAACATGTGATTTGTCATATTCATATACAATTTCACCAAATGTACCTCCCTGGGACTTATGAATCGTTATCGCACAAGCAGACACCAGTGGGAAATGGTTACGTTTTGCAATTATTGTTTTATTAGGTACTAATGGTATAGACGATGTTCTTCGCTCTATTGGTACTGCCATTGAAGAAAGATTGTGCTTTTGTACTGATGCCGCGGCCTTTCTTCTGATTTTTTCGCCAGTCTTAGGAAAACTAGGGAATTCTAGCCATAAACGACCTATTTCTCCTTTGTCATTATGTTCAATATAAACTAATTTTCCCGTCGCACCATTCGCCAATCCATCTGGCACGTCGATATTAGTTGTTATGATGTATGGTTTATTGATAACTAATGTCAGTTCATAAGGCAATCCTCCTGTATCAATCGTTGACATTTTGTGTAACTTTTGACGCATAGATGCTTGCTGTTCAATATTGTTGCAACCTATATATACATCAGTTGCTTCTGAAATAACTTTTTCGACTGCTGAGTTCAAAACTTTATTATTATATGCAGCAACTGAATGATTATCGAGAAACAACCGTATACCGTCGGGACAAATTCTCTCAACCTCTTCTTCAGAGTAGAACCGTGATTCAATTAATTGCAGCTCGTGCTCGTCTAAAAGCTGCCCATCACCAATTTTTGTTAATATTGTTGAGAAAGTCCGATTGGCCTGTCGCATTACTTTGCTCAGTTCGAAAAATTTCAACCCTCGCCAAAGTGTTGGCCCCGCTATTTGTCGCTTTATTTGCTTGTAAATCGGAGTAGCACGAACCGGCGGTAGTTGACGTAGATCACCGATCAAGATTATATCTAATCCTCCAAAATTCACTTGAAAATTACCGGTAATTTGCTTCAATCTTGAATCTATTTGCGACAACAATTCTGCTCCAATCATACTGATTTCATCGATAATTAATACGCGAACATATTTGAACAGTGATCTATATTGTTGTGCTACTTCAATTGATAAGAGCAGCAATTTTGAAAGACTTATCTTAAGTGCCGTGTGTATCGTTGTCCCATCAATAGCCACAGCAGCTTTGCCAGTAGAAGCACATGTGATATAAGCGTTACAAAATCCATCGTTATCCGAATAACGATTATAAATTTCCATCAAAAGTCTGATCACAAACGTTTTACCACATCCAGCAGGACCTGTGAAAAATATTTGCAACGGAGAGGGATTTTCTGACTGAAGATTATGAATGACATGCATCAAAAGATCTTTCTGTTCTTGGTTTGCCATTTTCATCAACTCATAATATTGTTCATTAGGCATAAGATTTTCTTTACGTTTGGCAATGGCACCGAGTTTATTAAGAGTCGCTAAGCGTAAATCATTGTTTACGCTCGAATCTGGATTGTCATAAAGTGCTTGAAATGGATTGGCTTCCGGAAATCTGGTAGCAACATCATGGACCTCGTCGTCATCGTCCCCTTGATCATCTTCACGACATAGTTTTCGACAAATTGCAATAGTTTTGTTGATATCTAAGTCAGATTCGAACTCTTTACGGCGTTCCAAAATCAGATGTTCATTTTCGTCATAAATCCTTATAAATTTCATCTCTTCAAGAATGTCGTTTTCTTCGTTACGAAATGGAATGTGCAGAGTCACCATTTCTCTTTTATACTCATTATAATCTGAAGCTATGTCATAGTTTCTATATCGAATGATGCGTTGTTGCCTTCTACGTATATACATTCCTTGTGAATTTTTAGTATAGTTTGCAACGAATTGTGCGAGTGATAACTCTTGTAATTCTTCGGGCCGCTGTTCATATTTGTCAAACCAGTTTTCCTTCCAAATATTTGTTGAGTTCTCATCGGTATTCAGTTCGTCTAATTCTTTTTGTGTTCGTTTAATACGCTGTCGTTCAATAGACCATATGGTAGAGATATAAACTATAGATACTGATGTTTTGGACATAGGTTCACGAAGTAAGTACCACGCTGCTTCTTGGCTCGTCAATTCAACAGTATTGAGCATATTTACACTCATTTTTCTTGTTATCTCTACTATGTCAAATTCAGGATGCTCATTCATTATGTCAAAGATTTGACGTTGTAAGTTGCTAATACCTCTATTAGTTTTATTAACATATTCAACAACGTATGCGGCACAAGAGTATTCCTCGATAATGAACTGCATGTCTGTATTTGATTGTAATATATTGAGAATAAAAGGATTGAAAGGGTTGTGCCATTTTTCATTTGGTTGTCGATTTAAAAATACTTTCGGTCTAGTAATTCCAGCTTCAAGAATATGAAAGTAATCTTCATCAGAAGAAATTTGATTTTTTTCATAAAAAGATTCAATGTTTTCGTAATCATTGTTTTCGAGGTTGATTTGTAATTGTTTATATCGTTTAGCATAGCTGGCATATCCTGGATAATCATTCTGCATTGGTTTTAATATCGTGGTGAATTTACATGGCATGAATGGAGCATCAAATCGACACTTCTGAGGTTGATTGGCGTTAATTTTTTTGTAGCAGGTGAATGTATGTTTGTGAGTTTGCAAACGAATATATCCAGAAGCTTCTATTGAAGAAACCGATATCAATTGATCGATCAGCGTTATAGCATTTTGTTTGTCCCTACCAAGGGCATCTACTGGAGCATCATTCAGCCACAACAAAATGTGTGCGTGAGGACTACCACGATGTTGAAATTCTATCCGTTTGAAATAGTTGACAACATGGTGATTTCCAAATGGGCTATTTTTCTTCGATTGGAGAATAGTCAATAGTATATTGACTAATTTATTGAAATATATTGCACAAGTCACAGCATCTTCATTGACGAGTGTAGTCTTAGTTATATAATCCAGTGACGCAGCTTCTTCTGTTGAAATTTCAGCTCCATTATTTTTTAATTGATACAGTAATTGTAGTAAGCTGTTCCATCCAATTTCATTGGCACTCAAAGTAAGAAACATCGTAGGCTTTCCCAATTGTCGAATCATCGCAAAAAGATCTCTTTTTCGTTCGCTCCAGTACCAAACCGAATTTGGTATTGATCGCAAGAAAGCCAAATTACTTTCGATGCAATTATTAATATATTCTTCTGATTCAATTTGCTGTCTTGTAATAGTTGTATGTTTTCCCACATGCTTGAATGCGATTGTAAGAGAATCTCGAATTCTTAACCTCATAATTTTCATAGCAACGTACAATAAATGATATGGAGTAACTCCACGCCGGTCTGCTCTTCGTAATTCACTAGTCGCAATTGTAAATGGTGTTGCATTTATTCCCTCTCTGAATGATCGGAAATGGCCCAAAAAAATCGATGGGAAAGAAAGTTCTTCAGCATGTTCATCAAAAATTATGCTTTTCGGAAGATTATTCTGTCCAGGTGCAATCCGTAAATACTCCTCATCATTCCACATCAGAGTATGTTGTTGTGCAGTGAGACTGTCTTCAATCGGTATATCTTCACTTATTTCTTCTCGATTAATTTCAGCAGTAGTATGGTCATCATTGAAAAAGCTTTCATTAATTTTAATATCGTAAAATAAATAAAGAGGAGTTTTAAGCAAGTACTGCCCAGCCAGCACACTTAGTGAAATTTAGGTGAACCATTTTGGGATTTGGTTAAATTTAAGTAAAAGTTTGGTTAAATATGTGGAAAAAGGTAATAGATAACTGTTTCAGTTAATTAGTGTACATGTATTTCTAGTCGAAAATTATAGTTAATATGTTTTTGGTGTAAAAAATTAAGTTAATAGGTAAATTTAAGATATTAAGTATACAAATTTAAGTAAAAAAAATCATGTAATACAGATAGTACATGTATTTCATGTATTAAGTGAAAATTTAAGTTACAAAAGTGTATCTAATACATGTATTTAACTTATTACCTGTTGTTTAGCTAGCGGTAATTTAGCTGACATTGCAACAGTTATTTCATGAAATAAGCTAAATAGCCTAAAATTAACATAACTACGGAACATTGAAACTTAAAAAAAATTCTCAGACTGCTGTTAAGTTAAATAGGTCGAGATTTACATGTAATATTGCATTTAATTTGGTTTAGTGAACGAATGTTAACTAAGTTTTTGCTGTCTTTTTCATATAATACATATAATAAGTGTATGTGTTTATAAGTATCCATAAAGATTTATAGCAAATCGCTCGGATACAGTCTTTATTATATATTTCTCTCACTAACGTTCTTTTAAATAGTAAAAAATGCCCCTGAAAAAGAAAGTTATGAAAAACGGGCGATACTACATAATGCGGCGGAAGAGAGCGGCCGAATTCGAAGCACGATTTGATGCCTCAAATGTGTCAACGGTTGAGGAAATGGATCGGCCACCGCCACAACAACTGAATGCCATTTTTGAAAATAATTTTCCAGCAGAAAATGCTATGATCGAAATCCCCGTTAGTGTTACTTGTGATGAAAATCTAGAGTGTGACGATGATATGCCAGATGATTGTACATCCCAAGTTGGTGAAAATGCTGAATTTTTATTATCAGAAGCAGATATTGCTGAGGAATTGATGCGCGAACACCTGGAATATGAGCATAACGCGCAAACTAAAATAGATCTGTTGAACGAACTAAGGCAATGGGCTTTGCAAAACAAGATTTCATTAACAGCGTTGTTATATTTTTTTCTAAAAGAATATTATATCAAAAATATCACATTTATTGTGACTCAGTTTGAAATGAATCATCTTTAGAGGAGCTTTTAAAACAGTTTATTGAGCAATTCAACATTTATTTATTATTCTTGTTTACTATTCTTGTTTTATTATTTTTTATTTTTTATTACTTACGAATTTTGAAAGCTATGCTTTCATCACCTATAGTATATAAAAACTAAATTTTAAAGTAAGATACATTCCATTATATACATATTGGTGGTTTAATAAAACCCCATTTTAAAAAATTAATAATCTAACTACTAAAAAATATAAAATATAAAGCAAAAGAAACGGATCTAATAAAACAATAAAATAATTAAACCAATAGAGAATATTAAAAAAATAAAAAAAATAAAAATGAATTTGACAAAAGAAGTGAACCTAAATAATAACAGTTTTATGGTATGTCCGAAATGGGTGGATATACTTCAGTCATAAATAGAGTTTAGGTGATTTATTTATTATATCGTCGCTTTAATAATGAAATAACGTATGCCATTTATACGTTGTTATTATATAATGGGTGACCTGCATTCCTCATAAAGATCTCTATAGAGTGGCGTTTTAACATTTTCCAATTATTTTATAACTAGGGGTGAAAATTAATATATTGATGTACGTTAAATGCAAATTTAAATTTAAATGCATGCACGATATTCCAATTCCTACAGAATAATAACTTGGGCAAAATCAGTGTAGTATATTTTACATACATTACGATCGCCACACGAAATGGTAAATATAAAATATTGTATAAGCATCATTCGTGACTACACGATGGGCCGGTTCATATAAATAAAAAATTGTAAGAATATCATGCGTTATTTCAATAATAATCAGTTTTAGGCTTAATCGTAATCGAGAAATATGAAATAACGTATAAGGTACCTGATTAACTTTTCACATCTTTTTAGGTAGAAAAGCCAGCAGGTACCAATTTGAAATTTTAATATGCTGTGGGGAAATTAATCAAGAGTGATTGGTAGAAATTTTTTTTCCAATTTATCTTTATTCATTCAATAGTGCTGCCGAGTTTACGAAAATCAGAAAATCGAAAAATCTTTAAACCCAATTATCTCGAAACTACACTTTTGGGAATACGTTGTTTCATTATTAAAGCGACGAAATGTTCGGCGGTCTTTTAATTATTAGGTTAACTAAATTAGATTTTATGTTTCCTTCTTTATTGTTCATCAGGATACCGGGATTTAATTGATTTTCTTTTTCAATGAAAAAAATTCGTACGCTTCTAGGTGTTTTAGATTATTAATCTCTTTTATGAGCTCTAAATTTGATGGTGACGTGTTGTTGAGCGGCATATGAGCGGCAACGCTAGAATTCTCAGCTCTTTTGTATTTTATTTCTGTAAGGTGTTCTTTCTGGCGTTGTCCTATTTTGCGTTGAGAAAGACCTACATAAAATTTTTCACAGTCGTTGCAGGATATTTTATACATACCTGGTTTCTCATTTGGCTGTTTTGATTTTTGGTTCATAGCTTACATTTCGAAGCTTACACACCACGGACACACCATAAAACTGTTATTATTTCGGTTTACTTCTTTTGTCAAATTCATTTTTTTTTTGTTTTCTCTAATGGTTTAATTGTTTTATTAGATTTATTCATTTTGCTTTATATTTTATATTTTTCTGTGGTTAAATTATTAATTTTTTAAAATGGGTTTTTATTAAACCACCGGTATGTAATCGAAATATGGAATGTATCTTACTTTAAAATTTAGCTTTCGAAATGCGTATATAGTAAAAAATAATAAAACTCAGGAAACAAGAATAAAGTGCTTTTTCAATCATTTTTTAAAAAATTTTGTTTCTTATAATATTATTTTTTTGCTTTTTTTATGGTAGAATGACAGCCCGATAATAAAGTAAGGTTAAAAAAAATGGATGGTTCAATTACATGTAATTCTCATGAAAAAAACATGTAATAACTACAATATCTGACTTTGGTACAGTAAAATTACATATAATTTGCACTTGCTTGGTTTTGTATTCAGCTGTTACATGAAATATACATGAATTTACTCTGCCAAATTCAGATATTGTAGCTATTAAATGTATTCTAGATAAGAATTATATGATCAAATTTCCACTTAATAGCTAGATAATTTACATGTATTAAATAAAATACGTGAAAAAATTTAGGATAAATTTAAGTTATTTCATGAAACACCTGCCAAATTTAACTTAAATAACAGGTAAATAATTTTATGCCTAGGAATTATGGATACGATATTATCTATCTCCCAAACTAATGCATTTAAGGACAAAATAGGTTTTTATGACAATTTTAAAACCGACTTCAAATAAACATTTTTATACATTATTTGGAGCGTATTTTTGAATGGATTTAAATGTTCATGTATAAAGAAAGGTTCGATCTTGTTTATACAAAAAACAAAAACAGGAAAAAATAATGAGAACAACCCTTAAAAATACAATTAAATATTTATTTTTTTTTAAACTGAATACTTTGATTTTCAATTTTCTTTTCGGTATTCGATAAAAAACATTAATTATTGAAAATATAATATTAGTTTGTAGTATACTATAAAATAAGCTTATGTGATCATAAGGGGAGAAATTCGGAGCATACATTTTGTGGTTTGCATGTGTAACAAACAAGTTAAATTTAACTAATAATTAGCTAAAATATACCATAACATTTGCACTTATTTAACTTAAAATTTGGTTAAATTATAGTTAAACTTAATCACATATTAGCCAGCATATTACATAAAGATTACATGAAAATTAAACCAATATTTTTATGGAAAAAGTACGACACTTAGGTTAAATTTAACCTTTTATTATACATAAATTTAGGTTAAATGAGAATGTTCACTAAAATTTTGTACAGATAATATTAACCTATATTTGAGCTAAAATCCACCTACTGTGTTAGCTGGGTGGAGCCATGTACGAAGTGTCCGTTTATTTACTAGTCCTACTAAGTAGCTTGATTTGTGAATTTTTTTTTTCTTGATATGAACGTTTATGCAATGATCATCATCAATATTCCGAGGCAAATGTTTCACCATATTGTCCACATCGACAGGTACGTTAATAATTTGGCCATAAATTCCGTATTGCCCATGAACGTGTCGCAACCGTCTTATTTGCATAAATGGGATTCGCGGAGACACAAGTCTTTCAGAAATTAAATCCAGTGGTGGTAGACATGCAGGTATCGCTTCATACTTGAACCCGTTGTATTTGGACATTGTTGGAATTACTTTTCTCTTGATTGCTTGAAAGCATGTGTTGCACAGTGAAATATCCTTACTTGTATCATAATTTTCAATTATTACACGTAGAAGGTCTTCATGTTCAGCACGTGGTGGTTTCAAATCTTGTTGGAACCACAATCGTTCACAAACGGAGCACGTATAACCATTCATATTGTTAAAAAAAATTTTTCGAAATTCTTCATGAGCAAGTCTATTTCGACGAAATTGTGAGTAAGGAGTTGCAGGCTGTTGATTCACTTGAAGGACACCTGAAAAACAATTCGTAATACGTGATATTAGACTTTTCTTTAAATTAATATTTTATTTCAATTTTAAATTTTAATTTTTTAATTTTTAAGTTAGTATCAATTTTTAATTTTGATAAAAACTAAAATAATTAAAAATATTTTATAATTAATAAATAAAAAAAAAATATGTAAATAAAATTGATAAATTTCATCTAATTTTATAATTGAATTAAATTAATCTCTTATTTTTTAATTTTTTTGCACATCTATGTTTCTTTTAATTCAGAAAATGATCAAATACTCACTAATTTAAAGTTTATGAAAATTTACATACAAGTACTCACAATCATTATTCACAATATCATTTTCAATTAAGGCATCACCTTGCACATTTGAAATATCCATGGGAATATCATCTGAAAAAAGTAACGAATGAGGTTATAGAGATGATGTACGGTGATTATTCATCTGACGTACAAGCAGTGCTTATTAGGACAAAATTTGTTGATTAGAAAATGTATGAGTACTTACTATGATCACTTTCACTATTTTGAACAGTAAAATCATAATTATGCGTAATAGAACTATTATTTCCCACTCTCAATAACGCTTTACGGCGTGCACGAAATTCACGAACACGTTCCGTTGAACTTTTTGCCTCTTTTTGCTTCTTTTTTGCTGTCTTTTTAATGTTGTTTTCCCTTTTTTTTTTTTGATAATTGCGACAATATTCTGCATTCCTGTTCGGCATATTTGAAGAATTTTGTATAATAATAATATAAAAGGAACGCACCCGTGGTCAATCTTCTAACCTTCCGGTAACAACAACAATAACAAACTGCGGTACTTACTATTTTAGCTTTTAGGGAACTTTTTAATTAATCAGAAGAAAATAATAATAAAATTTAAACAAATTTATCATACAAACATTTTTGATACATCACAAAAATCAAGAACTTTTAAAAAACTAATTTGTTTTTTCTAAATCTTTTTTACGATAAAAACATCGCCTACTAAATTTTGAAAATTTTTAATTTAAATGTTCGCCACACTACAAATGAATTACTAAACATATTACATAGTTACCAAAATGATAAAAATATAATATTTAATAAAAACACAGATAATTTTTTTAACGTTTAAAATATAACTCCGATCTAAAATAAATAAAAATAATAACGATCAATTTTTCAAACGGATTCGAAATTTCGTAAATGACATTTTTAATTCGTACAAAACGAACTCATCCTAATAAAAATCTTTATAAAATCCAACCCTTAAAATTATTATCACGTGATATTGACGTTTTTTGGAAACTATCAAACAAAACAGTTTGTCATCAAAACAAAGTTTTGTTTCCTTGTTTTAATAATTTAAGAGTACATATATTTAAAATTCTTTGTTTGATCAAATAAATAAGTACCATTTGAATTGTTTTGTGTACAATAGTTAATTGTAAATTTTTTCAATTACAATTAACTATTTGTAATTGAAAAAATTTACAAAAAAATTAACAAAAACAATTTCAATTCTAAATATCTGAACACGATGGCATTATGTTTTATGAGATTTTAATTAAAATAGCACCAATAAAATGGACAGTTAAACATCGATATAGTGATTTTCGAGAATTACATGATAAATTATTGGAAGAAAGAAGTGTTTCGAAAGATTTATTGCCACCTAAAAAGGTTAGTTTTTAATTTGTAAACTTGTCCTTGACCTAATTAAAATTAATTGTAAATATATGTTTTCTGTGTCAATAATAATTTTTTTATTCCACTTCCACAAAAAAAAAGGAAAATATTAAAAAACATATTCGCTGTCTCTTTTTCTGTTAAAATTTCCGTTTCATCCAGTTTAAAATCACAACGATACTAAAGAAGTTTTCACTTTAAAAGATTTTGAAAAACCTATTGTAAAATTTTAAGCTTTAACTTTTAAACGTAAAAAGTATTTGGGCTTGTCGCTGATGGTGGTACCCGCAATTTTTTTACTTTTATTTCTAAAGAAACATTTAATTTATTAAATCTATAACATTAAATTTGGCATTAGAAATATTTATCGTTATAAAGATAAAATTATTACACACTTTCCATTTTGGGTGTTTTTTTTCAAATTTTTTTATGCATCTAATTGAATCATATCTTTAACTAAAATCACCACCATTCTTGTTTTATAAAAGATTAATGCCATTTAGCATTTAATCAATTTAAAATCGCAATTAAATAGCATTGTTTAAAATCATTTGGTATCGAAAAGTGTTCAAAACTTTACGAAAGGTTCAGAAACATTCAGTAAATTATTTATTTTTTATGATCTATTAATTGAATAACTACTGACTTATTATATTTACTTAATTAAAACAAAAAATAATGATAAAAGTAATAATTGCATATGCGACTCACAACATTATTTCTAAAGAATCAATTTTGAGTTGAACTTATATGAAGAAATGAAGATTATTAAAACTACTACCGGAGGATATAAAAGTACGAGAGTGAACAAAGTCCAGGCTATAAAAGTTTAATGAAATTTATTACTTTTGGTTATTTGCAGGATGAATGTCATAAACATTTTGCAAAACTGGCAGATAAGTTAGTTGAAAATTATGAAACTTTAAATTTTTAAGTTAAAATACCCGAACGAGTGCCACCGATCACCGATTTTTTGAAAATTATCAAAAGATTCGGTAAGATTTTCAAGATTTTGCGACGATTGTTAAGATTCTCTAGATTTCTTGAATATTCTCAGAAGCTACTCTAATAGTTGTCACAAGATGCCCAAGAATAATTTATCTAATCTAATGATGCGTTTGTCTTTATTGGCTAACATAAACTTCAGAAATTTTAATTATGATAAGAAATCTGTGACCTATATTAACGGAGTCACTAATGACCTGATGCACTTACCTACCTCAACATGAAAAGAATATGGAAAACAGAAAAAATTTGATTGAATAAAGAAATAATGTTTTTGACGAGGTGAAACAGCATAACTTTAACAAACGATTGAAAACAACAAGATTTTGAATTTGAAAGCAATATATTTTAATTTCAATTTAAAATATATATTTGCATTTAAAAAAAACTCAAAACCGTCGGTTTCATAGGTATTTCAAACTATATCATTCATTGGTTGATTAATAAAAACTAGCTGCCTAGCCTTTTTCGTATAAAATTGGATTAGGAGTTTCTTATGTAACAAGTCAGCTTTAGAAGAAACGTGCTCAATTCCGACTGACGTTGAGATTGATTTTAAAATACAAATTACTTTATTTCACTTTTTAGTCCTATTTAGCGTTAGATAATTTTCCACAAAAAACCTTCATGGAAAATGTTGCACAAAACAGAGTTTATTTGGTACATAGTTTATAAAATGTGGAAAATTTAAGTGGCAAATTTCTTCGACGAAAGTGATGCCGATTCATTTTATTTGTTTTCTAAAACAATGAAATTTTCATTAACAAGTGCATTCGGATATAGTAACACAGTGACGTAATATAACGATGTCATAGATGCTGACTAAACGTGTGAAAATGGGTTTTGCATCACAAGCAGTGTTGCAAAATGTTACTCGTATAACGTAAAAACGAAATAACGAAATTAAGTAGCGTTATTAATAATAATTACTTTTGTAACGTTTTAAAAATTCATTTGCGTGACAATAACGTAAAACGTAACGGTAACGTAAATATTTTATTTCGTTCTTTAAATGATTTTACAAATATCGGTTGTATAAAATCCGAATTATCTGCTCTTTTCCAATCAATTTATGTGCACGTTTTAACAAAAGATTTTGTTAGTTCTAAGACTTTTTAATATTTGTGACAAAATATTGAGCATTTTGTAAATTTTTTATTTGAACTCACTCTGGCACTGATGAGGTTAAGAGTTCGAATCCTAACCAAAACACGTAAAAAGAATAACAGAGTTTTTTTCTGAAATATTTCCAACCAAACCTTTTAATTGAAAAATTCAAATTACTTCCGTAGTTACTTGAGTTTAATCAGCTCACAAAAATCCCGCATGATTAAAATTCCCCAAAATGTTGTCTAATATGCAAGACAATATATGAAACAATTGACCAAGTGCAACTCATTGATTTCACATTGATTGGAAGCAATCAATAATGACTATACACTCGTGACGTAAAATGTTGCCTATAGTATAGTAATATTACACATCCTATGAATTCACACAATAGCGCTGTCTAGAAATTTAATGGAAAAATCCCCAATTTAATGTTAAAATATTTCCGAAAAATAGTAGTCTAATGACTTTCTCATTCGGTATTCGAAAGAGATAAGTTGTTTAAATAAAAACAAATTACGTAGTGCTAGATTTATTTATATATCAAAAATAAATCAATATTTTTTTTTTCAAAACAAATATCTAAAAATTACAATTAAAATTGTGAATCAATTAATTTATTAGACTATTTATAAAAAATCTAATAGTGCCTAAAACAAACAATGTTAGTGGTCATAAACATGAAACCACCGTGATTATTAAAAAAACACGATCAAATGTCAATGCACAATTAGCTGCATTGCAAATAGAAAAACTAAGTAATATGCAAGTCCTCAGAACCAGGAAAAATAATAGTTTACCAACATCAACTAATGATACAATTTCATTGGAAAACGTAGACAATATAGATATGGATGAAACTGAACAAATAATATATCCGGATGATGTCACCATAAAAAACAGCTTCAACGGGATTAATGAGGTTACCGAAAATCCTGAAATATTAAACAATAAAACCAATACACTTCAATCTAAAATTCCACCTTTAATCATACAAAACAATTCATATGCTTCTACGCGTGCAATACTAGATACCTGCAAAATAAAATATAATTTAAAAATAATAAGTATCGGAATAAAAATTTTCGTTTTTTCTGAAGAAGATAAAAACATTGTTTTAAAAGCATTTACAACAACAAATGAAAATATTGATGTTTATACATTTCAATCAATACATACTAAACCGTTCAAGGTAACAGCATACGGGATTCCTAATTCAATGACAACAGATGATATAAAACAAGGTTTGATTAATGAGTATGATATTTTGGCAAACGATATTATTGAAGTTACAGCTATTCATCAGAATGATGATAAAAATAAGATTAAATTCCATATTTTGAAATTTAGCAAACAAAACCTAACTAAGCAAAAAATTTTTGCGATAAAACATATTAATAACGTAATGATTTCAATTAAACAGCACACAAACTACTCGAGTAAGCCTACTCAATGTCGCAAGTGCCAGATGTATGGCACGGAAGTAGCAACTGCTTCAAAAAACACAAATGTATGAAATGCGGGGAAACTCACTCAGCGGAAACCTGTACAGCAACAACATTTAAATGCATCAACTGCAATGGCTCTCACCAAGCTAATTCCAAGGATTGTCCAGAACTACAAAAATATCTAATAATTAAAAAAAATATTAACATTGATCGAAAAATTAGCAATCTAAATAGAAACTACAGCACTCTTCCTCATTCTAAGGAAATTAACCAGCACCCTAACAGTGAACAATACAATAAAAACTTTCCTGAATTACTTCCAACAAGAAGTACAAAAGCTCACTCATCTTGGAAAAACAAATTCAATTCAGAACAAAGTGCATATACCACTAAAACTACAACTGCAGATTCCAACATAAGCGGCGAGCTCTTCTCAACAAGTGAAATTACCAATCTAGTGAGCGATATCATTTCACAACTATCAAGATGCACAACTAAGGCAGACCAATTCAAGGTTATAACCAATCTGTCAATTAAGAACCTGTATGATGGAAAATAAAACTACATCACTAAATTCAATTATATGGAATGCCCAGAGCATTAAACCTAAAACGATAGAGTTGTTTGACTTTATCAAATCTGAAGATATTCATATATGCTTGATAACGGAAACATGGCTAACTGCTGAAACTAATATATTTGATCCTGATTTTACTATTTATAGACTAGATAGACCGGGTAAAAGAAACCGCAGAGGTACATTAATTGGTCATGGCGGAGTAAGTATTATTTTAAAGAAAAACATTAAACATACACTTTTACATTCTTTTAGTCTCTCAGTCGTTGAAGCTATAGGGGTAAAAATTTACACCGATGTAGGTGATGTTACATTTATCGTAGCCTATTTTCCAAGTACTAACGATGCCTCCAAGATTAGTCAGTTTAACTCAGACATGAGTAAGCTTTCAAATTTGTCAAGTCCTTACTTTATTGGAGGGGATCTTAATGCTAAGGACCAAAGTTGGAATTGTTTTAGAGGAAATCGTGCGGGTAAGATTATTAAGCATATGTCAATGATTAAAAATTTTGATATTATTTACCCAAGTGAGCCCACGCATTATTCGAAGAAATCCAAATATCCTTCCACATTAGATTTACTTATAACAAATCGCCACGAACTGGTCGCTAGCATTAAAACATTAAATAAACTCAGCTCAGATCATCTTCCCGTTAAATTTACTATTGATGTAACACATACTCTCTCAATTAACAATACTTCTACAAAATTTGATTATTCAAACGCCAATTGGCCAGCTTATAAACAGTTTATTAATGAGAACCTCAATCTAGGTCCAATGGCACTAATTAACCACTTATACAACTCAAATGACGTCGATAAGGCCATACTTGATCTTACCCGAATAATTAATGAAGCTGCCAACCAGCATTCAAAAAAACAAAGCCCAAAGTCAATTGCAATTCCCAGCTCTTTAAAAGCTAAAATCTCACTTAAAAATAGCATCAGAAGGCAATGGCAACGAACCAGAGACCCATGTCTAAAAAGTAGACTCAATCTTGCTATAAGAATAATAAGCGAAGAGCTAATTGAACTAAGGAATGAGAATTTCTCAAACTTTATTTCCAAATTTTCAAACACACTGCCTCACAGGAAACAACTTTTTCATTTCACCAAATTACTAAATCGGCAAAAAAGTAAAATTTCTGTAATACATCATCCAGATCCATGTAACAGTCAAAAACTTCTGTTAACGGATCCTGAAAAGGCTTCCGCATTTGCATCACATTTCGCGCAGATACATAGCAATAATCACGTTACTGACCCTACTCTTGCCCAACTAGTACAAGAAACTCTTCGTGAGCTAGAAAACGCATCAGATATACTAGTACTAAATCCCAATGAACTAACTAAACCCAAAGAAATCGCTAGCATCATTTCTACTATTAAAAACAACAAATCACCCGGCCAAGATAATATGTCTAACCAGTTAATCAAACATCTGCCCCGCAAAGCCCTAGTTTACCTTACTTATATTTTCAACGCATCACTTAGAATCGGTTATTTTCCAAATGGAAAATAGAATCGGTTGTTTTACCAATACTTAAACCCAAAAAGGATAGAACTCTAATTGGAAGCTATAGACCCATAAGCTTGTTGAACGGGCTTGGCAAAGTATTCGAAAGAATCATTCTCTCTAGAATTCAAAACTGGTTAGAAGAAGAAGGGATTATACCTAACGAACAATTTGGCTTTCGTGTTGGACACTCTACTAGTCATCAACTGCTGCGAATCTGCGATCACGCAAAACAAAATCTATCCATGAAGAAATCTACAGGTCTAATACTATTCAACATGGAAAAAGCGTTCGATACAGTATGGCATGATGGATTAATATTCAAGCTAATCAATTACAATTGCCCGAGATATTTAATTAAAATAATCCGCTCTTTTCTCCGAAATCGTACTTTTGAAGTTTCAGTTAACAACTCTACCTCCTTGTCTTATCCAATTCTATGTGGGGAGCCCCAAGGGGCTGTTCTCTCTCCCATCCTGTACAACATTTACACGGCAGATATAAAACTCAACTTTGATGATGAAGTTGGCTTTGCCCAATACGCCGATGATACAGCCATATATTCTAGTGCCTCTGACGTCAATGAGATTATTAATAACCTACAACGAAACATAAACCATCTTACGAGTTATTTCCATAAATGGAGAATCAAAATAAACCCCACCAAAACACAAGCTATCTTCATCACCCGTAAAACTGCTAGCCGCAACCTACCAAATACTGGTTCTCTCAAAATTAATAACACACCTGTAACATGGTCTAACGATATTAAATACTTGGGTATGATTATTGATAAGCGAATAACATACAAAAATCATATTAATTATTCAATAACTAAATGTGAAAACTGTATCAAAATGTTATACAGCCTTCTACATCGAAAGTCAAAACTGTTGATTGCGAACAAACGTCTAATATATCTACTAATTTTGCGAAGCATTTTACTTTACGCAGCACCAGTGTGGTTTGCCAGTGCCAAAACCCACCGGAAAAAACTTCAAGTTTGCCAAAACAAATGTCTCAAACTTATATATAACAAACCCAAGCTATATTCAACTAGACGTCTACACCGGTTAGCTAATATTCCCACTATTCAAGATCAAATCATTAAAATAAAAACCAAGTTCAAAAACAACTTATCCATAATCTAAAACCCTCTGATAAGTAGTCTTAACGAAAACATTTAAAAACAACAACATTTTACAAAAATATTGACTGGCTCAACTTAATATATTAATATTAAGTTGAGTCAGTCTCTTTTATTTTATTTTAATGATAGTTTTAGTTGACCGTAAGTCATTTTTTTTTAGGTTTAGAATTTGTAATGGGCATCACCCCTATGACAAATGCTCGGTAACTTTATTCCTCGTAGATAGTAATTTACTATCCACAATATTCGAAAATATGTTTAACCGTCTTTTCAAACACTTTTCATCACACCCTTTTACAATTTTATTTCTTTTTCTAATCTAATAACATTTGTCATTTAAAACCTTTATGTCTGTTCCTAGCTAACAAAACTAGCTCTTATTTCGTTTAGATTCCACGAAACCAAAACAAAATTGCATTAACATCTTTTTTATCGTGAGAACTATTTCTGCAACGTACTTTTTTTTTAATAGTTTTTTTTGTTTTTATCTAGTTAGTTAGTGGTTGGCAGTTGAATTGGAAAATTCACTGAGTTTTTGCAACATGGGATTGCAGGTTTTTTTTTGAATTAGTTTTTGTTTTAATTATTGAGTGAGTTGGTTTTTGGATACAAAATGAGTTAGTTTTGGTGGTTGGAGGTTGGAAGGTAATTAGTTGGTTTTGGGATAAGAGGTTGAAAAGTTGGAATGGTACCGGGTGTTGTTGCCAAGTTGAAGAGTAAAACTAATTATTTTATAATGATTTGTTAATTTTGTGTTGTCGAACTTTTCGATTATTTTGGATAAACAAGTGATAGTAATGTTTAATTAAGAATAAATAAATAAGAAATAAATGTGAACCTAATTTGGTTAAATATTAAAATTGGCGAGTAATTAAGCCTAGTGAAGAATGCGAGTTAAGCTCAGCACAAATGTGAAAACGGCAATAAAATTTAGTAATTCCTTTTACTAAAGTTTATTAGTAATTCCTTTTACTAATTGTTATGTGTACCTAAAATTTAGTTAAGTGTTAAGATTGAGAAAATTAAATATGTACATTAATTGTAATAGAAACTTTTAACCGAAGTCAAAGAAAATAAAGTATGAAGTCGATTTGATAAGTTTATTTTTTTATTTGGAAAATGGATACACGATACAATTCTGGAAGAACAAAACAATAACTAAGACATCATCAGAGTATCATCATCAACAGGGAGGTTTGTTTATTTTGTATTATTATTTTACCTTGTATGAATTTAACGATAGTGTTGCCATGAGCTGCTAAAGTAATTATAATTTGGGGAGGGTTGTGAAATGGCAGATCTCCCTTCTGGAGATCGGGGTGGTGGTTTAAGGCACGCTTCGGTTGTTTTTTTTTAGTTTGAAAATTTCTTGTTAGTGAGGTTGGTCTGTAGAACCTTCGCTCTATGAGCTAGCAGCAGGGTATTGCGTGCAAGACCACCTGGTAGACCTGCACGGTCTACCAGAATAACCCTCCCATAACAAGATGGCGTCCAACGGGGCCTCTAGAGCGACAATGTTTGGGTCTTTGGATCCAAACAGGGTTGTTCTAGAGACAACAATTTTTTTATTTGTGTATGTAGTTTTTTTAAATTATTAATTTTGTGTTAAATTTTATGTTATTGTGACTACCGCAGGAGTGAGCATTAGCCCATAAGGCTAAGGTTCAACGGGGTTTACGATCCCGCGGACTCCAGTTAAAGTAAGGTTTTTGTTTCGTAGAGGAGGTCGGAGATGATGGAACAAGAAGGTGATGGACCTTGTTGGTTATTGGTGGTTTCCGCCAATACCATCCCACCCTGCGAATGTTTCATTAGACTCTGGGTCCTCTGCAGAACGGAAACTTTATAGTGCTGCTATGCTCATTTAAATTTGTAACATTGTCTTCGACTCAATTTCGTTAGAGCATAGCCTGTTAGAGTGTTGCTGGTGGATGTGATGTGCGTGGACGATAATAGAGATACATCTGCTGGATAGGTATTGTTTCAATGCTTGCCAGTAGATAATATCGTCTATCCTTCGTGCCACGATTGTTACATCCGGGCAACACCAAGACTAACAACTTTTTCTCAATACAGGATGTTTGGGTGTTGGCATTGGGCTGACAGGCGGACGCATTAATGGAAAATGCTAGCATTTGGCTCTCTGAGCCATAGCTAGACCATGTGTGTTGGCTTGTCAGACTGTTGTCACCACAGAAACAACCTATTAAAAGCCCTTTTAATAAAAAATTTTTATCACCACCTAGTTTTGTCGGATCGGTTTCTTGTCGGTCACAACTCTTCCTTAGTTTTTTTGGAAAATATTGAAATCATTTTGTTGTATTTTTTACTTTGAATTTTGACTTTTATTAATTTTACATTTTATTATAATTATAGAAATTTTGAAGAATTGAACAATGTTTTTGTGTTTTATTGAATAGTTTTTGTAATCTTTGTATTGTTCTGAATAATTTTGAAATCTGGATGTTTTTGCAATTATGTACTTTAAATAATTTTTTTAGAAGTTTAGAATTTTATTTAATACATAGATATTTCGTTTTGAATTTTTTGTTTAATTTTTTTGTTAGGGTAATTCTTATTATTTTAGTGTCTTACTTTTAGTTAAATTTTAATTTTGAGTTTTTGTTTGAAAAATTGTTATTAATTGTTAGCATATTCAGTAATTTTAGAATTTTGAGAATTTTGGTAATTGTATTTGATGTAAATATTTTTGGAAATTTTTGCAATTCGAATTTTTGTATAATTGTTTTATCTAATGTAAGATTTTAAGTTTTGGATATCTCATCGTTGTGAAGTTTTGATTTTAGGAAGGTTTTGTTAATTTTTAGGTTTAAGTTTTGTTTTTTGTGCCTTATGTTAATTTTGAGTTTTGTTAAATATTTTAATTAATTTTGAGTATGAAGTAAGGTTAAAATTTTGAAAACCTTTGTTAGTGTTTAAATTTTCTTTTCTCTTAGTTAAATAGTCTGAAAGATTTTATGTTATAATAGTTTTAGGTTTTTAATGAACAATTTTAGAAGTGATTTTGAGTAATTCTAAAAGTTTTGTTTTGGTATTTGTTTTACAATTTTTAATAATTTTGGAATTTTGGAAATTTTTTTTGATTTAAAATTTTCATTAATTTTGAAACCTTTGTTGTGTAATTTTTTTCAAAAAAAAAGTAATTTTAAAGAAAATTTGTTTTATAATTGTTTATTTGAAATTTTTGGTTAATCTTAAGTTTTTTTGAATATTTTGTTTTAATTTTGAAATTATTTATAAATTTTAAAGTCTTAAGAATATTTTTAGTTTTAGATATTTAGAAATTTTGATTAATATTTTTGAATTGGAATGTTTTAAATGTTAAAATAATTTTTTTGAGCTTTTCATTTTTTTTTGTATATTTTGGAATTTCTTGCAAATTTTAAATTTTTGAACATTTATTTTGAATTTTGAAAGTTTTTTTGAATAATGTTTATTTGAATTTTTTTGTTTTATGATTGACATTTGGAAGTTTTTATTTTGTTTTTAAACTGTAGAATTTTTTTTGTGTAAGTTTGCAATTTAGTTTTAAATTTTGTTTTGAATTTAGTATCAGCGATCCCGAATTCAACCAACCAACTCCAACTGTTACTGTAAAGGTTAGAGATTTATTTTAGTTAACTTAGTAAGATTTTTTATTTTCAGTACTAAGATTTTGAAGTTTTGGTTTTCTTACATTTAGGTTTTGAGAAATAATATCAGTTCTTGATTTGTTTTAAATTTGTTTTAGTGTTGTTGAATTTGAATTTTTTTTAATTGAAATCATTTTGTCTACAACTGCCAACCTTCAAGTTTAATTTTTTTGATTTTATTTTCTGAATTACTATTTTTTTTGAAAAGTTTTTAATTTTGAATTAAAATCAATTTTTTTTTTAGTCGTTTTTTTGTTTAGAAATTCGTTTCACTAATTGAAATTTTATTTAATTCATCATTTTTTTTTAATTGTTTTTAATTGGTTTTAATAAGTTTTTTTGATTTTATTTTCAACGTTCTTAGATATTTTAGAATTCGTATATTTATTATTTTTTTTGAAAACATAAATTTTTTTTTACAGTTCTTGGAACTTCTTTTGTTTTTTTGAATCCTTAAGTTTTTGGTTTTCATCTCTTTTCGTTCGGTTTCCTTTAAGTCACTATGGCTTCCACTCCCCAAATCACCTTGGTCAACAGCAGTGCGTTACATACCGAAGATGCATGCAGAAGATGGAAGGCCTAAGTGAGGCCCTGATTCTGCCCTGTGGCCATTCGTTCCATAAAAGGTGTTTCTGGATAACACCTTCGCTGTTAAAGGCATGCCCAACCTGCCAATACGTAATTCCATCTGATATCCTCGAAGCAGCCGCGGCTCCCACTTCACAGTCCAAAGGGGCAGTGAAGAAAGGATCTGCTCGTGAAAGATCGACTGCCCAACGTCTTAGAGACGAGGCAGCAGCCGCTTCCCTCACAGACAGCGATGGTCATGGCTGTATATACCGCAGAAGTCCCCGGTTCAAGGTGGGTGCTAACGGTAAAGCCACATCCAAATTACCGATAGCATATCACCCCACTTCAACGGTTCTCCGTGGAGCACCGAAACCAACACAAGCGTTGGTTCCAAACCCCTTTTCGAAAGGAGGGTCCTCCTCCATTACATACCTCTCGGGTAAGTTGGGAGGATGGCAGTGAAGACGAATTACATCCTCGTCAGAAGCATGGAAGAGAAAACGACAACTCCAAATTAAAGTCTTCAAAAACACCACGTTCATCCCCCCCACCAGTTACAACAGCTGATGACAATACTGATTACAGGAATCCTACCCTTCCGCCTGTGTCTGGGACTGTACGTAGTCCAAATTCTTCCGTCACCCAACAGACGATGGAAGCATGTATAAGGGCTAGTGAAGCCAATATTTTGCGGGTGTTGACGCAAGAAGTGGCTCGATTATCGATGTCACGTGGTCCAGCACCACCATCTCTCCATCCATCGAATGGCCAGTCATCATTGGTGACTGCTGATCAGGCTAGATCCCAATTTATGCCCCCGGCAAATCACCAATTGCATCCACCTTCTGGGCCGCTCAACATCCAACCATTTGATCATCAGCTTAACGTACCTAATAATCCGATGACTAATCAACAAGCTTCCCCAGTACGTCATCCACCCAGGTACAATATGTCAGCAGTCCCTACTCCTTCCATGTTCCAGCGTGAGTTTGTTCCTCCTGTGAACCTCACCTCTTCTAGATATCCGCCCCAGGTTCATCCTCCACCACCTCCTACCCAGAACAGTGGAACAGCTTCCACTGAAAAATATTCCAACACTATCCGGAATTGGAATGTAGTGTTCACCGGTCGACCTGACGGTCTAGAAGTAGAAGAATTTATTTATCGAATTGGAGTCCTGAACCACAACTCTTTCCCCAATTCACCGGATATCCTTTCTCGTCACCTTCATCTTTTATTCGTCGATCGTGCTTCTGAATGGTTTTGGCGATATCATCGGCGGACCCAACAGCTTCATTGGCCAGACGTTTGTCAAGCTTTACGCGTAGAGTTCAAGGATCGTCGTTCTGACGATGAGATCCGAGAACTTATGAGATCCCGGAAACAACGAGCGGGTGAAACCTTTGACGACTTCCTGCACGCTATACTTCGATTAACCGATAGATTGAACACACAGCTTAGTGACAGAGACCTATTGTCCCTGTTGAAAAACAACCTAAATGGGGACATTCGCAAGGACTTGATGTTCGTTCAAGTGTACAGCGTCGAACACTTGCGAGAGCTCTGTCGTGACCGAGAAAAGTTACTTGCAGATGTTAACTCTGGGTACAGACATTCTTCTTTTAGACCAGCACGGCATATTTCTGAGTTACCCCTCGAGGTCCATGAACCCCAAGAAGAACCCGAAGTGTGTTCACTTAACCACCCATCCATTGCAAAACCTTTTTCAAAACCACCTCACTGCTGGAACTGCAAACGAGAAGGTCACATTCATCAAGACTGCACTGCAGCACGACGAGTTTTCTGTTTCGGGTGTGGAAAAGATGACACCTATCTACCCAACTGCCGTCGTTGTCAGGAAAACCGACGAGGGAGCGGGGTACCAAACCCACTTCCTCGCTCCCCGAACTCCCAGAACATCAAGCCACCACTTCCGAAATAACCCCTCTGAAAATTACAGACACCAATACTATTCTTCCAGTTATAGACACCGACGTTCAATTATCTCTACCAGCTGAAGATACATCTATCACACTCTCCATCCCAACGGTTGTAGAAGATGCTTCTCCTGTCGAATCAACCGTTGTTAACCTGTCGACAACCACAACGGAAAATAAACCACAAATAACTATCCTCAAACGAGATCCAAGTAGCGTGATAACTCCACCTGTCCTGCCTTTTAAGTCACATAAGCAGCGACTTCAAGATTACTTAGCTGCCAGGTCCAGAATATTCATTGATGCCATTGGAAATACCAAATCTCCATCGAGATCCACTCTTCGAATGCGTCGTTTTTGGCGTATTCGCAAATCATTTCGTTCTAAAACAATCTCTTCAATTTTTACACTTTCAAATGATCTAAGGTATCATGCCAAGGTTGAATTATTGAATCAAACCCGGATTGGACTGCTGGACAGTGGAGCGTCTATCAGTGTTATCGGTGGTGCATTCGCACAAGAAATGGTGCAAACTCCCCATCTTCTTACTCGCTCTACAGCTAAGATCAAAACTGCAGATGGTACCAGCCAAAAAGTTATTGGCTGTGTTACTACTAAAGTTTCATTTAAGGGCCGCAGTAAGTCCCTTGATCTCTATGTCATCCCTTCTCTTACCCAGGATTTATATCTGGGTATTGATTTTTTTAAAACATTCAAACTATTAGATCAAGTCCTTTTCGCATCTTCTTTAGATTATTCTATTGAATCAATTTCCACCAACCTTACTTCCGACGAAGATGAACAGCTTCAGGATGCGATTCAGCTGCTTCCGTCATTTTCTAAATTGGGTTTAGGTCAAACACATGTGCTTGAACACATCATTGATGTTGGTGACGCTGTCCCCATCAAACAAAGACACTATCCCATATCACCAGCCATAGAGAAAATGATGGGAGATGAGCTGGATCGTATGCTGGCGCTGGGTGTCATCGAAGAAAGTTCCAGTCCTTGGTCCTCACCAGTGGTCCTAGTACGCAAACCTGGTAAGGTTCGTTTATGTTTGGACTCCCGTAAGGTTAATACCGTCACCAAGAAAGATGCATATCCCCTTCCACAAATTGATGGAATATTGAGTCGCCTTCCGCAAGCAAACTTTATCTCCAGCTTGGATTTAAAAGATGCCTTTTGGCAAATACCACTCGAAAAGTACTCACGTGAAAAAACAGCTTTCACTGTTCCAGGTCGGCCGTTGTATCAGTTCGTTCGAATGCCGTTCGGACTGTGCAACGCGCCCCAAACAATGACCAAATTAATGGATCAGGTAATTCCACCACATTTGAAGTCACGTGTTTTCGTTTATTTGGATGACCTGCTGATAGTTACAGATACCTTTGCATCACATATTGAACTTTTGAAAGAATTATCCAAGCACTTAAAACACGCGAACTTAACTATAAATGTTGAGAAAAGTAGATTTTTGCTACCCGAGGTCAAGTATTTAGGTTATGTTGTAGGAGGAGGTGTATTAAAAATCGACGACGATAAAATTGCAGCCATATCCGAATTCCCAGTTCCTCAAACTTTGAAACAAATTAGAAGATTATTGGGTATGGCTGGTTACTACCGTCGATTTATTTCTGGGTTTGCCTCATTAACGGCTCCAATTACAAACTTGTTGAAAAAAACTACTGGTAAATTTGTCTGGACTGTTGAAGCTGATGTGGCCTTTAAGTCATTAAAGAAAGCATTAACTTCAGCACCAGTTCTGGTAAATCCCAATTATTTAGAGCCGTTCATCCTACAATGTGATGCTAGTAATGATGGTGTTGGATGCGTATTAATTCAAACTGACAAAGAAGGTATAGAACATCCCATAGCTTATATGTCGAAAAAGTTAAATTCATCCCAGCGAAATTATTCGGTAAGTGAAAGAGAATGTCTCGCTGCAATACTTGGAATTAAAAAGTTTAGAGCATACGTTGAAGGTCAACAATTCAAGGTGATTACGGATCATGCATCTCTAAAATGGTTGATGCAACAAAAAGATTTGTCCGGTCGATTAGCCAGATGGAGTCTGAAGTTGCAGGGATACCGTTTTGAAATAGAACATCGAAAAGGAAGTTTAAACCTTGTTCCTGATGCGCTTTCTCGAATGTTTTCGGTTGATTCGATCTCAAATGTCAAGCTTAATACACCTGAGCTCGATTTGGAATCCAAACATTTTAAATCATCTGATTATCTTGAGCTTCTAAAAATAGTGGAAGAATGTGATGGTACTATTCCCGATCTGCGAATTGCCAACGGTCTGGTATATAAAAGAATTAATCATTCATTAGCTGACGTGCCACCAGAAGGTGAGGTTTGGAAGTTATGGTACCCTAAGGAATTAACTGACGAGTTAATTTTAAAGGCTCATAACCCACCAACCTCATCCCATGGTGGAGTCGCTAAAACTCTCTATAAGCTACGTCGCTTCTTTTACTGGCCCGGAATGGCAATCCAGGTGAAAAACTTTATATCTGGTTGTAGCACTTGTAAAGAAATAAAAGCTCCTAACATGATACTACGTGCACCCATGACAACTCCTCTAAAAACAGAACGAATGGTACAAAGACTTTACATTGATATTATTGGACCATATCCTCGAACAAAAGCTGGTAATATTGCCATCCTTATTGTCTTAGATCATTTTACTAAATTTTCATGGTTGTTTCCATTACGTAAGCTCACTTCTGAGCCCATCTGCGAATTAATAGAGAGCCATATATTCCATGTGTTTGGTTGTCCTGAAGTGATAGTCTCTGACAACGGCTCACAATTTAAATCAAAACATTTTGAAAATTTTCTGAAAAGATTTGGGGTACAACATATTTTTACAGCACTGTATTCCCCACAGGCAAATGCATCTGAAAGAGTAAACAGAAGTGTTATTGCTGCTATTCGGGCTTATCTATCGACCGATCACACACGATGGGATATTCACTTAAGTGACATTGCTTGTGCTCTGCGATCTTCTCTTCATCAGACCATTGATTCCTCCCCTTATTTTGCTATGTTTGGTTTACCTATGATTACTCATGGCTCAACTTACTCATTGTTAAAACGAACGAACAGTTTAGAGGAACCTGGAGAAACCCTTGAAAGAAACGACCAACTTTCGAAGATTCGACAGAGAATTAAAGAACTTACAGCTGAAGCTTTTGTACGTAGTGCGAAGCGTTATAATTTGCGAGCCCGTAATATAAAATTTTCTCCCGGTGACACTGTTTATAGACGAAATTTCGTACTAAGCAATGCTGGAAATCACTTCAATGCCAAATTGTCCCCCAAGTTTGTGGAAGCCAAAGTCCTTAGGTTGGTAGGTAGTGCTGCCTACGAACTAGAAGATGTGGTTTCAAAACGACGGGGTACCTATCATTCAAAAGATATTCGGTCGTAGTGGAACTCCTCTTGGTTGCCTCACCGATTTCTTCTTTTCGCCCTTTTTATTCCTTTCGTTTATTTATTAGAAATTTGTTTTGGTTTCAGTCCAGGAATTCTAATTCTATTTCACAACGCATTTCACAATTAATTCTTTTTCTCCTTTTTATATTCTTTGCCCGGCTAGCTCAGTCGGTAGAGCCTGAGAATCTATCTCGGGGTTTGGGTTCGAGCCCAGCTCCCATTTCACCTTTTAATTTTCCTCTGATTCTCAGGACGAATGTAGTCAGCCGAACTTCCTCCTTTCGTCCTGTCCTGTAATGGGCATCACCCCTATGACAAATGCTCGGTAACTTTATTCCTCGTAGATAGTAATTTACTATCCACAATATTCGAAAATATGTTTAACCGTCTTTTCAAACACTTTTCATCACACCCTTTTACAATTTTATTTCTTTTTCTAATCTAATAACATTTGTCATTTAAAACCTTTATGTCTGTTCCTAGCTAACAAAACTAGCTCTTATTTCGTTTAGATTCCACGAAACCAAAACAAAATTGCATTAACATCTTTTTTATCGTGAGAACTATTTCTGCAACGTACTTTTTTTTTAATAGTTTTTTTTGTTTTTATCTAGTTAGTTAGTGGTTGGCAGTTGAATTGGAAAATTCACTGAGTTTTTGCAACATGGGATTGCAGGTTTTTTTTTGAATTAGTTTTTGTTTTAATTATTGAGTGAGTTGGTTTTTGGATACAAAATGAGTTAGTTTTGGTGGTTGGAGGTTGGAAGGTAATTAGTTGGTTTTGGGATAAGAGGTTGAAAAGTTGGAATGGTACCGGGTGTTGTTGCCAAGTTGAAGAGTAAAACTAATTATTTTATAATGATTTGTTAATTTTGTGTTGTCGAACTTTTCGATTATTTTGGATAAACAAGTGATAGTAATGTTTAATTAAGAATAAATAAATAAGAAATAAATGTGAACCTAATTTGGTTAAATATTAAAATTGGCGAGTAATTAAGCCTAGTGAAGAATGCGAGTTAAGCTCAGCACAAATGTGAAAACGGCAATAAAATTTAGTAATTCCTTTTACTAAAGTTTATTAGTAATTCCTTTTACTAATTGTTATGTGTACCTAAAATTTAGTTAAGTGTTAAGATTGAGAAAATTAAATATGTACATTAATTGTAATAGAAACTTTTAACCGAAGTCAAAGAAAATAAAGTATGAAGTCGATTTGATAAGTTTATTTTTTTATTTGGAAAATGGATACACGATACAATTCTGGAAGAACAAAACAATAACTAAGACATCATCAGAGTATCATCATCAACAGGGAGGTTTGTTTATTTTGTATTATTATTTTACCTTGTATGAATTTAACGATAGTGTTGCCATGAGCTGCTAAAGTAATTATAATTTGGGGAGGGTTGTGAAATGGCAGATCTCCCTTCTGGAGATCGGGGTGGTGGTTTAAGGCACGCTTCGGTTGTTTTTTTTTAGTTTGAAAATTTCTTGTTAGTGAGGTTGGTCTGTAGAACCTTCGCTCTATGAGCTAGCAGCAGGGTATTGCGTGCAAGACCACCTGGTAGACCTGCACGGTCTACCAGAATAACCCTCCCATAACAAGATGGCGTCCAACGGGGCCTCTAGAGCGACAATGTTTGGGTCTTTGGATCCAAACAGGGTTGTTCTAGAGACAACAATTTTTTTATTTATGTATGTAGTTTTTTTAAATTATTAATTTTGTGTTAAATTTTATGTTATTGTGACTACCGCAGGAGTGAGCATTAGCCCATAAGGCTAAGGTTCAACGGGGTTTACGATCCCGCGGACTCCAGTTAAAGTAAGGTTTTTGTTTCGTAGAGGAGGTCGGAGATGATGGAACAAGAAGGTGATGGACCTTGTTGGTTATTGGTGGTTTCCGCCAATACCATCCCACCCTGCGAATGTTTCATTAGACTCTGGGTCCTCTGCAGAACGGAAACTTTATAGTGCTGCTATGCTCATTTAAATTTGTAACATTGTCTTCGACTCAATTTCGTTAGAGCATAGCCTGTTAGAGTGTTGCTGGTGGATGTGATGTGCGTGGACGATAATAGAGATACATCTGCTGGATAGGTATTGTTTCAATGCTTGCCAGTAGATAATATCGTCTATCCTTCGTGCCACGATTGTTACATCCGGGCAACACCAAGACTAACAACTTTTTCTCAATACAGGATGTTTGGGTGTTGGCATTGGGCTGACAGGCGGACGCATTAATGGAAAATGCTAGCATTTGGCTCTCTGAGCCATAGCTAGACCATGTGTGTTGGCTTGTCAGACTGTTGTCACCACAGAAACAACCTATTAAAAGCCCTTTTAATAAAAAATTTTTATCACCACCTAGTTTTGTCGGATCGGTTTCTTGTCGGTCACAACTCTTCCTTAGTTTTTTTGGAAAATATTGAAATCATTTTGTTGTATTTTTTACTTTGAATTTTGACTTTTATTAATTTTACATTTTATTATAATTATAGAAATTTTGAAGAATTGAACAATGTTTTTGTGTTTTATTGAATAGTTTTTGTAATCTTTGTATTGTTCTGAATAATTTTGAAATCTGGATGTTTTTGCAATTATGTACTTTAAATAATTTTTTTAGAAGTTTAGAATTTTATTTAATACATAGATATTTCGTTTTGAATTTTTTGTTTAATTTTTTTGTTAGGGTAATTCTTATTATTTTAGTGTCTTACTTTTAGTTAAATTTTAATTTTGAGTTTTTGTTTGAAAAATTGTTATTAATTGTTAGCATATTCAGTAATTTTAGAATTTTGAGAATTTTGGTAATTGTATTTGATGTAAATATTTTTGGAAATTTTTGCAATTCGAATTTTTGTATAATTGTTTTATCTAATGTAAGATTTTAAGTTTTGGATATCTCATCGTTGTGAAGTTTTGATTTTAGGAAGGTTTTGTTAATTTTTAGGTTTAAGTTTTGTTTTTTGTGCCTTATGTTAATTTTGAGTTTTGTTAAATATTTTAATTAATTTTGAGTATGAAGTAAGGTTAAAATTTTGAAAACCTTTGTTAGTGTTTAAATTTTCTTTTCTCTTAGTTAAATAGTCTGAAAGATTTTATGTTATAATAGTTTTAGGTTTTTAATGAACAATTTTAGAAGTGATTTTGAGTAATTCTAAAAGTTTTGTTTTGGTATTTGTTTTACAATTTTTAATAATTTTGGAATTTTGGAAATTTTTTTTGATTTAAAATTTTCATTAATTTTGAAACCTTTGTTGTGTAATTTTTTTCAAAAAAAAAGTAATTTTAAAGAAAATTTGTTTTATAATTGTTTATTTGAAATTTTTGGTTAATCTTAAGTTTTTTTGAATATTTTGTTTTAATTTTGAAATTATTTATAAATTTTAAAGTCTTAAGAATATTTTTAGTTTTAGATATTTAGAAATTTTGATTAATATTTTTGAATTGGAATGTTTTAAATGTTAAAATAATTTTTTTGAGCTTTTCATTTTTTTTTGTATATTTTGGAATTTCTTGCAAATTTTAAATTTTTGAACATTTATTTTGAATTTTGAAAGTTTTTTTGAATAATGTTTATTTGAATTTTTTTGTTTTATGATTGACATTTGGAAGTTTTTATTTTGTTTTTAAACTGTAGAATTTTTTTTGTGTAAGTTTGCAATTTAGTTTTAAATTTTGTTTTGAATTTAGTATCAGCGATCCCGAATTCAACCAACCAACTCCAACTGTTACTGTAAAGGTTAGAGATTTATTTTAGTTAACTTAGTAAGATTTTTTATTTTCAGTACTAAGATTTTGAAGTTTTGGTTTTCTTACATTTAGGTTTTGAGAAATAATATCAGTTCTTGATTTGTTTTAAATTTGTTTTAGTGTTGTTGAATTTGAATTTTTTTTAATTGAAATCATTTTGTCTACAACTGCCAACCTTCAAGTTTAATTTTTTTGATTTTATTTTCTGAATTACTATTTTTTTTGAAAAGTTTTTAATTTTGAATTAAAATCAATTTTTTTTTTAGTCGTTTTTTTGTTTAGAAATTCGTTTCACTAATTGAAATTTTATTTAATTCATCATTTTTTTTTAATTGTTTTTAATTGGTTTTAATAAGTTTTTTTGATTTTATTTTCAACGTTCTTAGATATTTTAGAATTCGTATATTTATTATTTTTTTTGAAAACATAAATTTTTTTTTACAGTTCTTGGAACTTCTTTTGTTTTTTTGAATCCTTAAGTTTTTGGTTTTCATCTCTTTTCGTTCGGTTTCCTTTAAGTCACTATGGCTTCCACTCCCCAAATCACCTTGGTCAACAGCAGTGCGGTATGTAATCTTTGCATGCAGAAGATGGAAGGCCTAAGTGAGGCCCTGATTCTGCCCTGTGGCCATTCGTTCCATAAAAGGTGTTTCTGGATAACACCTTCGCTGTTAAAGGCATGCCCAACCTGCCAATACGTAATTCCATCTGATATCCTCGAAGCAGCCGCGGCTCCCACTTCACAGTCCAAAGGGGCAGTGAAGAAAGGATCTGCTCGTGAAAGATCGACTGCCCAACGTCTTAGAGACGAGGCAGCAGCCGCTTCCCTCACAGACAGCGATGGTCATGGCTGTATATACCGCAGAAGTCCCCGGTTCAAGGTGGGTGCTAACGGTAAAGCCACATCCAAATTACCGATAGCATATCACCCCACTTCAACGGTTCTCCGTGGAGCACCGAAACCAACACAAGCGTTGGTTCCAAACCCCTTTTCGAAAGGAGCTGAGTTACCAGCTGGTCCTCCTCCATTACATACCTCTCGGGTAAGTTGGGAGGATGGCAGTGAAGACGAATTACATCCTCGTCAGAAGCATGGAAGAGAAAACGACAACTCCAAATTAAAGTCATCAAAAACACCACGTTCATCCCCACCACCAGTTACAACAGCTGATGACAATACTGATTACAGGAATCCTACCCTTCCGCCTGTGTCTGGGACTGTACGTAGTCCAAATTCTTCCGTCACCCAACAGACGATGGAAGCATGTATAAGGGCTAGTGAAGCCAATATTTTGCGGGTGTTGACGCAAGAAGTGGCTCGATTATCGATGTCACGTGGTCCAGCACCACCATCTCTCCATCCATCGAATGGCCAGTCATCATTGGTGACTGCTGATCAGGCTAGATCCCAATTTATGCCCCCGGCAAATCACCAATTGCATCCACCTTCTGGGCCGCTCAACATCCAACCATTTGATCATCAGCTTAACGTACCTAATAATCCGATGACTAATCAACAAGCTTCCCCAGTACGTCATCCACCCAGGTACAATATGTCAGCAGTCCCTACTCCTTCCATGTTCCAGCGTGAGTTTGTTCCTCCTGTGAACCTCACCTCTTCTAGATATCCGCCCCAGGTTCATCCTCCACCACCTCCTACCCAGAACAGTGGAACAGCTTCCACTGAAAAATATTCCAACACTATCCGGAATTGGAATGTAGTGTTCACCGGTCGACCTGACGGTCTAGAAGTAGAAGAATTTATTTATCGAATTGGAGTCCTGAACCACAACTCTTTCCCCAATTCACCGGATATCCTTTCTCGTCACCTTCATCTTTTATTCGTCGATCGTGCTTCTGAATGGTTTTGGCGATATCATCGGCGGACCCAACAGCTTCATTGGCCAGACGTTTGTCAAGCTTTACGCGTAGAGTTCAAGGATCGTCGTTCTGACGATGAGATCCGAGAACTTATGAGATCCCGGAAACAACGAGCGGGTGAAACCTTTGACGACTTCCTGCACGCTATACTTCGATTAACCGATAGATTGAACACACAGCTTAGTGACAGAGACCTATTGTCCCTGTTGAAAAACAACCTAAATGGGGACATTCGCAAGGACTTGATGTTCGTTCAAGTGTACAGCGTCGAACACTTGCGAGAGCTCTGTCGTGACCGAGAAAAGTTACTTGCAGATGTTAACTCTGGGTACAGACATTCTTCTTTTAGACCAGCACGGCATATTTCTGAGTTACCCCTCGAGGTCCATGAACCCCAAGAAGAACCCGAAGTGTGTTCACTTAACCACCCATCCATTGCAAAACCTTTTTCAAAACCACCTCACTGCTGGAACTGCAAACGAGAAGGTCACATTCATCAAGACTGCACTGCAGCACGACGAGTTTTCTGTTTCGGGTGTGGAAAAGATGACACCTATCTACCCAACTGCCGTCGTTGTCAGGAAAACCGACGAGGGAGCGGGGTACCAAACCCACTTCCTCGCTCCCCGAACTCCCAGAACATCAAGCCACCACTTCCGAAATAACCCCTCTGAAAATTACAGACACCAATACTATTCTTCCAGTTATAGACACCGACGTTCAATTATCTCTACCAGCTGAAGATACATCTATCACACTCTCCATCCCAACGGTTGTAGAAGATGCTTCTCCTGTCGAATCAACCGTTGTTAACCTGTCGACAACCACAACGGAAAATAAACCACAAATAACTATCCTCAAACGAGATCCAAGTAGCGTGATAACTCCACCTGTCCTGCCTTTTAAGTCACATAAGCAGCGACTTCAAGATTACTTAGCTGCCAGGTCCAGAATATTCATTGATGCCATTGGAAATACCAAATCTCCATCGAGATCCACTCTTCGAATGCGTCGTTTTTGGCGTATTCGCAAATCATTTCGTTCTAAAACAATCTCTTCAATTTTTACACTTTCAAATGATCTAAGGTATCATGCCAAGGTTGAATTATTGAATCAAACCCGGATTGGACTGCTGGACAGTGGAGCGTCTATCAGTGTTATCGGTGGTGCATTCGCACAAGAAATGGTGCAAACTCCCCATCTTCTTACTCGCTCTACAGCTAAGATCAAAACTGCAGATGGTACCAGCCAAAAAGTTATTGGCTGTGTTACTACTAAAGTTTCATTTAAGGGCCGCAGTAAGTCCCTTGATCTCTATGTCATCCCTTCTCTTACCCAGGATTTATATCTGGGTATTGATTTTTTTAAAACATTCAAACTATTAGATCAAGTCCTTTTCGCATCTTCTTTAGATTATTCTATTGAATCAATTTCCACCAACCTTACTTCCGACGAAGATGAACAGCTTCAGGATGCGATTCAGCTGCTTCCGTCATTTTCTAAATTGGGTTTAGGTCAAACACATGTGCTTGAACACATCATTGATGTTGGTGACGCTATCCCCATCAAACAAAGACACTATCCCATATCACCAGCCATAGAGAAAATGATGGGAGATGAGCTGGATCGTATGCTGGCGCTGGGTGTCATCGAAGAAAGTTCCAGTCCTTGGTCCTCACCAGTGGTCCTAGTACGCAAACCTGGTAAGGTTCGTTTATGTTTGGACTCCCGTAAGGTTAATACCGTCACCAAGAAAGATGCATATCCCCTTCCACAAATTGATGGAATATTGAGTCGCCTTCCGCAAGCAAACTTTATCTCCAGCTTGGATTTAAAAGATGCCTTTTGGCAAATACCACTCGAAAAGTACTCACGTGAAAAAACAGCTTTCACTGTTCCAGGTCGGCCGTTGTATCAGTTCGTTCGAATGCCGTTCGGACTGTGCAACGCGCCCCAAACAATGACCAAATTAATGGATCAGGTAATTCCACCACATTTGAAGTCACGTGTTTTCGTTTATTTGGATGACCTGCTGATAGTTACAGATACCTTTGCATCACATATTGAACTTTTGAAAGAATTATCCAAGCACTTAAAACACGCGAACTTAACTATAAATGTTGAGAAAAGTAGATTTTTGCTACCCGAGGTCAAGTATTTAGGTTATGTTGTAGGAGGAGGTGTATTAAAAATCGACGACGATAAAATTGCAGCCATATCCGAATTCCCAGTTCCTCAAACTTTGAAACAAATTAGAAGATTATTGGGTATGGCTGGTTACTACCGTCGATTTATTTCTGGGTTTGCCTCATTAACGGCTCCAATTACAAACTTGTTGAAAAAAACTACTGGTAAATTTGTCTGGACTGTTGAAGCTGATGTGGCCTTTAAGTCATTAAAGAAAGCATTAACTTCAGCACCAGTTCTGGTAAATCCCAATTATTTAGAGCCGTTCATCCTACAATGTGATGCTAGTAATGATGGTGTTGGATGCGTATTAATTCAAACTGACAAAGAAGGTATAGAACATCCCATAGCTTATATGTCGAAAAAGTTAAATTCATCCCAGCGAAATTATTCGGTAAGTGAAAGAGAATGTCTCGCTGCAATACTTGGAATTAAAAAGTTTAGAGCATACGTTGAAGGTCAACAATTCAAGGTGATTACGGATCATGCATCTCTAAAATGGTTGATGCAACAAAAAGATTTGTCCGGTCGATTAGCCAGATGGAGTCTGAAGTTGCAGGGATACCGTTTTGAAATAGAACATCGAAAAGGAAGTTTAAACGTTGTTCCTGATGCGCTTTCTCGAATGTTTTCGGTTGATTCGATCTCAAATGTCAAGCTTAATACACCTGAGCTCGATTTGGAATCCAAACATTTTAAATCATCTGATTATCTTGAGCTTCTAAAAATAGTGGAAGAATGTGATGGTACTATTCCCGATCTGCGAATTGCCAACGGTCTGGTATATAAAAGAATTAATCATTCATTAGCTGACGTGCCACCAGAAGGTGAGGTTTGGAAGTTATGGTACCCTAAGGAATTAACTGACGAGTTAATTTTAAAGGCTCATAACCCACCAACCTCATCCCATGGTGGAGTCGCTAAAACTCTCTATAAGCTACGTCGCTTCTTTTACTGGCCCGGAATGGCAATCCAGGTGAAAAACTTTATATCTGGTTGTAGCACTTGTAAAGAAATAAAAGCTCCTAACATGATACTACGTGCACCCATGACAACTCCTCTAAAAACAGAACGAATGGTACAAAGACTTTACATTGATATTATTGGACCATATCCTCGAACAAAAGCTGGTAATATTGCCATCCTTATTGTCTTAGATCATTTTACTAAATTTTCATGGTTGTTTCCATTACGTAAGCTCACTTCTGAGCCCATCTGCGAATTAATAGAGAGCCATATATTCCATGTGTTTGGTTGTCCTGAAGTGATAGTCTCTGACAACGGCTCACAATTTAAATCAAAACATTTTGAAAATTTTCTGAAAAGATTTGGGGTACAACATATTTTTACAGCACTGTATTCCCCACAGGCAAATGCATCTGAAAGAGTAAACAGAAGTGTTATTGCTGCTATTCGGGCTTATCTATCGACCGATCACACACGATGGGATATTCACTTAAGTGACATTGCTTGTGCTCTGCGATCTTCTCTTCATCAGACCATTGATTCCTCCCCTTATTTTGCAATGTTTGGTTTACCTATGATTACTCATGGCTCAACTTACTCATTGTTAAAACGAACGAACAGTTTAGAGGAACCTGGAGAAACCCTTGAAAGAAACGACCAACTTTCGAAGATTCGACAGAGAATTAAAGAACTTACAGCTGAAGCTTTTGTACGTAGTGCGAAGCGTTATAATTTGCGAGCCCGTAATATAAAATTTTCTCCCGGTGACACTGTTTATAGACGAAATTTCGTACTAAGCAATGCTGGAAATCACTTCAATGCCAAATTGTCCCCCAAGTTTGTGGAAGCCAAAGTCCTTAGGTTGGTAGGTAGTGCTGCCTACGAACTAGAAGATGTGGTTTCAAAACGACGGGGTACCTATCATTCAAAAGATATTCGGTCGTAGTGGAACTCCTCTTGGTTGCCTCACCGATTTCTTCTTTTCGCCCTTTTTATTCCTTTCGTTTATTTATTAGAAATTTGTTTTGGTTTCAGTCCAGGAATTCTAATTCTATTTCACAACGCATTTCACAATTAATTCTTTTTCTCCTTTTTATATTCTTTGCCCGGCTAGCTCAGTCGGTAGAGCCTGAGAATCTATCTCGGGGTTTGGGTTCGAGCCCAGCCCCCATTTCACCTTTTAATTTTCCTCTGATTCTCAGGACGAATGTAGTCAGCCGAACTTCCTCCTTTCGTCCTGTCCTGTAATGGGCATCACCCCTATGACAAATGCTCGGTAACTTTATTCCTCGTAGATAGTAATTTACTATCCACAATATTCGAAAATATGTTTAACCGTCTTTTCAAACACTTTTCATCACACCCTTTTACAATTTTATTTCTTTTTCTAATCTAATAACATTTGTCATTTAAAACCTTTATGTCTGTTCCTAGCTAACAAAACTAGCTCTTATTTCGTTTAGATTCCACGAAACCAAAACAAAATTGCATTAACATCTTTTTTATCGTGAGAACTATTTCTGCAACGTACTTTTTTTTTAATAGTTTTTTTTGTTTTTATCTAGTTAGTTAGTGGTTGGCAGTTGAATTGGAAAATTCACTGAGTTTTTGCAACATGGGATTGCAGGTTTTTTTTTGAATTAGTTTTTGTTTTAATTATTGAGTGAGTTGGTTTTTGGATACAAAATGAGTTAGTTTTGGTGGTTGGAGGTTGGAAGGTAATTAGTTGGTTTTGGGATAAGAGGTTGAAAAGTTGGAATGGTACCGGGTGTTGTTGCCAAGTTGAAGAGTAAAACTAATTATTTTATAATGATTTGTTAATTTTGTGTTGTCGAACTTTTCGATTATTTTGGATAAACAAGTGATAGTAATGTTTAATTAAGAATAAATAAATAAGAAATAAATGTGAACCTAATTTGGTTAAATATTAAAATTGGCGAGTAATTAAGCCTAGTGAAGAATGCGAGTTAAGCTCAGCACAAATGTGAAAACGGCAATAAAATTTAGTAATTCCTTTTACTAAAGTTTATTAGTAATTCCTTTTACTAATTGTTATGTGTACCTAAAATTTAGTTAAGTGTTAAGATTGAGAAAATTAAATATGTACATTAATTGTAATAGAAACTTTTAACCGAAGTCAAAGAAAATAAAGTATGAAGTCGATTTGATAAGTTTATTTTTTTATTTGGAAAATGGATACACGATACAATTCTGGAAGAACAAAACAATAACTAAGACATCATCAGAGTATCATCATCAACAGGGAGGTTTGTTTATTTTGTATTATTATTTTACCTTGTATGAATTTAACGATAGTGTTGCCATGAGCTGCTAAAGTAATTATAATTTGGGGAGGGTTGTGAAATGGCAGATCTCCCTTCTGGAGATCGGGGTGGTGGTTTAAGGCACGCTTCGGTTGTTTTTTTTTAGTTTGAAAATTTCTTGTTAGTGAGGTTGGTCTGTAGAACCTTCGCTCTATGAGCTAGCAGCAGGGTATTGCGTGCAAGACCACCTGGTAGACCTGCACGGTCTACCAGAATAACCCTCCCATAACAAATTAGTTATAAATAGATTTAAGTTACTTAAGTTAATCATTGTGGTTTTTTTAAACGACACTTTTTCCGCTAACTGAAATCAACCTCATATCAAAATTAATTACATTACTCATGCTCCGTTACCATGACCAAATTATTAATTATTTTAATTCAAATTGTATTATATAAAGTAGAAAAGCTAAACGCTGAACTCTTAAATTCTTATGTAAACATTGTACCAAATCATTTTAAATACCAATAAAGTATTTTGTGAATTGAATTGAAGTAGTCTAATGACAATTGAGAATTCAACTTAAGTAAATAGAGTGATGATGAAGTCAATCGGTTTGGGCAAACAGTCAAACTATTGAGGTTACTCACTGTCATAGTGACAGAACTCAGAGGGATTTCTTTGTCCGAGCATCGTACAAACGGAATGCTTTGCCGGACTTAATGCTCGGGGGCGTCCAATCCCCAAAAGTTTAAAGAAAGCGTTCGTCAACATCTCAGAACGCATGTAGTTGTGGAACCTACATCTTAAAAGGTATCTATGTGTTGTTGTGACACATATTGTAAATTCTTTAACACAACACTTTTTATTAAAAAATTAATGTATAATGGAAAACATTATGTCAAGTCAATTAGATGAAATATGTAACCTAATTTTACAAATCTCGCACCGAATCTATAACTTTCTTTTTAGAATTAGGATGTTCCTTTTGATTCACAGTAATGACACAAATTTGCCACTTTTTTTATTTGGAAATTAAACGAATTGCGTTTGTCGGTAATCGAATACCAGATCCGCCAACACTTTTGTAAAAATGTTTTGACTTGTGATTACTTTTAAAAATTTACAAAATTGTCATGGCGTGTAAGTTGTAAATGTATTAAAAACAATAAAATACGATATTATACAACAGTTCTAATAAAAAGCAAATAAGCAACATTGCTATATTTAAAAAATACAAATTTTGCTTTAAACATTTTTTTTTTGGAAAAAAAAACAATTGGTTTTGAACATTGTTTTAAACAGTGTTTAAAACAAACCAACTCTGTAGAGGGAAGAGGTGGGTAGGGGCGTCAAATCTTATTCTTGCCTAGGGCGTAAACAAGCCTCGTCCCGGCTCTGTAGACAAGAGCGACTTTTTGTTCCGGTGTTTGCCGCAATGGCGCAAAAAGGGGGAAAGAGAATAAATTCAAAAAAATCTATATGGGATCTCCTTAGATTATAAAATACACAAAAAGTAGTGTGCGAATTTAACGTGATAGTATTTGCATTGAAAAAACACAGTTGCCTAGAAACTTAAATATCATCGAGGTTTTTCGTTGTTTGACAAAATAACAGACTTTTGAAGATATTTTGTATATAACATTTTTATTGATCGGAAAATGACTAACCTTATTCAATTTTATTTAATTTTTCTCTAAAGTATTTCAATTAAAATAAAACTGATAATATTAAAACTGAAAATTTGATCTGACGCCCAATCCACAAAAAAGTGGACATGAGAATGAAATTTTATATTTCTTTGAATATGATTGAAATTTTGCATACTAACTGTTAAAAGTGTACTTTTTTATATTTTATTGAAAAAATATTGAATTTTTGTCGAATTAACATATTTATTTTAATTAAAGTGACATAATGTTTGTCTCTGAAATACACTGAGCCAAAAATGTTTACGTTTCCTGGTCTCATACAGCTGAACAAATAATTCTGTAAATCTCTAAACTTGGCTATATAATCTGACATCTATCATTAACAGTTTTTGCCTGCAAAGAAGTGTTCATTAATCTTTGTTACAAAAGGTAAGCATATTTAATTAGTCTTAATTATTGTGTCACAACCGCAACAAAAAGTGATATTTATATGTCCACAGAAAAATTACTTTGAATAAAAGTTATGAAACTTTATTTTCAAAAATAGTTCATTAAGGTACCTTGAATTCCACAGATAAATTTTTTTTTATTAAAACTTGAATTATAGTTTTTATGTGTTGCGGGTGTGACATGTTCCTGTTGCGGGCGTGACATTTAATTAAAGTCACACCCACAACATCTTTTGCAATTGCACAAAAATGTAATCTAAACAAATTTTATGTAAATTTATGTAAGAATAGCATGCTGGAAAGCATGTAGAGGGCAGCAGTAACTATTTTCATTTTATGTTTACGTTATCGTTTATTTATTTAACACGATAAAAAAAATCAATATCATGAAAACAACAACAAATCATGAAAACATGAAAGTTTTAGCAGAAGGTGAAGTCGCTTTACAGGTTGATTTTGCCGAAAATTATGCCACTGTCATACAAGATGAAATCCAAGCTGCTCATTGGGTACATACGCAAGTTATTATATTTACTGCCGTTGCCACATACTTTGATAAGGGCCAATCATATTTCATTGCATCAGACATTTTAAAGCACGGGAAATATGCAGTGTGGACACTTTAATCAAAGGAATATTTGGACACTTTAATCAAAGACATTAAAAAAGTCCATAAATTAGAAACTCTACATGCCTTTTCCAATGGTTGTGCCGCCCAATTCAAAAATAGGTACAATATGTTGTCCATGTCATACATTCAAAAAGACTATGACATAAAAATCACAGGGTCTTATTTTGCAACATCGCACGGTAAAGGAGCTGTGGATGGCAAAGAAAGTTGCAAAGAAAATGGTATCGCTAGCTGTGCTTCAACGCTCTGCAACCATTAATTCAGGATCAGATTTTGCCATGTGTGCAAAAAAGTTCTTAAAAAAATAAAAGTAATTTATTCTCCTGAAGGTGAAATTTCAAAAGAAGTTGTGAAAATGCTCGATGCACGCTGGGACAAAGTCAAATCAGTACCAAATATACAATCTGTACATAATTTTGTTCCGACTAATGTAGGAACAATTGATGTAGCACTGAAAAAAGAAAGTGCACATAACAGAATTTGTTTGAAATTATTAATTCCAGAGTAGAGATGAAATTTATTTGATTGAGCTGATATTATTAATGTATTTAATAATACTAGGGGTTATCCTAACTGCTAAAATGTGTATCACTTATTGCTCTCATGTTTGTACTTAAGCTTAATACTTTAAAGTGATGCCACAAATGGGACTTTTTAATAGTCGAATTTATAATTGATGCACGATTTCCTCTTCTAACAACAGGTAACACTTGCCGAAAATCTCCTCCTAAGACCATTACCTTTCCACCAAACGGTAAATCATTTTTCATTAAATCGCGAAATATTAAGTCCACAATTTCAATTGCTATGCCTGAAGCTATTGGAGCTTCATCCCAAATTACGCAATTAACAGATACTAAAAAGTCACGTTTTTTGCGAGTGAGTTGTGGAAATTTCACGGCATCCATATTGAAGGCAATGAAAACGCTGAGTGACATGTCATTCCTTTGGGTAAAAGAGTTGCTGCTATTCCTGTCCATGCAACACATAATACATTTTTATTTTCTGCATCGACTTTTTGAATTAACGCTCGGTATAAAAATGTTTTTCCACTTCCACCAGGTCCATCTAAATAAAAACATTTTTGAGAAATTCGTTTATTTAAGGATGAAAATATCATTGATGCTGCAACATTCTGATCATTGTTGAGTAATACCCACAGATCAGGTTCAGTTGTTGTAATAATAGGAGCAAAATTTATGTTTTGTTTTAAGATTTCTGTTGCATTAGGAAGTGGTAAAAGTAAGAATAAATCAAATCCTGCTTGCTCACACTGCTCTTTTAATTGATATACGCACTTAGCTAAAGCTTCACAGTCATTCCTTGATTAATAAAGTCTTCCAGAAGATTGTTCTTAAAATCATTAAAAAGTTGAATAGTATCTGATGGATTGCAATAACACAGTATAGAAACGAATAATGCTCGCAACGATTTCGGCAACATATGAGTGCTAGCTTCTGATAAGCAATTATGCCACTCAACGCTACCATTGATTAGGCAGGCCTCGTGCCTTAGCTGCTTCTTTAAACGTTGGAAATACACAGTTATTAAAAGTTTTTAAAGTATCGAAAGATGTAGCCTCAGAGCCCTTCAATTTAAGAAGTAGTAACCGTAAATGATATAACTCAACATTTTTTGGAGAAACTGAAATGATTCTACCGATAGCTTTCTCCCCAAAGTGTGAATTTGGAGAGCGTTTTTGCCATTTATTGTTTTTATATACATAATGTATCGGAATATCCTGATACAATATGTTATGAGCGAAAAGGTCTTTAGAGTTTAATTCAAAAAATGCGGCTAAAGTTGTGACCCTAACAGACTCTCTTCTTAAAGCATTTTCAATATTATCTTCGGTGAAAAATATTGATTGACCATCTTGTAAATGAACAGATAGTGTAACAACATTATGTGATTGGCCATGAATTGGAAGCTCCTGGAAATGCCAAGCAGCTTCCTGCGAACTAATATATCGACAATTCAGGTATTGATTTATTTCATCATAATCTAAAACATTGCTTGTATTGTTAGCAGAATCAACCGCAACTCCAATTCTTGCGCAGTCTTGATCCTTTGTTATGTATTTGTGTATATACTTTATTGCTTTGACTGTTGAGCAAAGTTCAACGTTTATATGAGCGTTATATTTAAGACTCAGGAAAGGATTATAAGGAACAACATACAGGTTATCAATTACAATGTTTGATCGTGATCTGGGTTGGTTTTCTAAACTAGTAGACGGACGTGCCTATATTTTGGATAGTTATCTACGGAAATGTCAGTCTCACTGCAGTAACTTTTTGGGAATTGTTTTGAACATTTTTCATCAACCATGCAAACACAATTTTTTTTTCAATTCTCCACATGGACCATGAATATTTTGTTTTATAATTATTTCATAAAGTCGTGGTTGCTCATTCTGATTAGGAATTTCAGCGCAAATTATGTTGTCAATGTCATCGGATGTTCTAAATTTATCCTCATTCTTAAGCGTGAATAGACAATGTGCGTGTGGTAATCCACGTTTTTGATGTTCAATTATATAAACATACGAAACAACAGTTCCAAATATCTGCTTTTTAACAATATCAACTAAAAATACTTTTAGCTTTAAATTAAAACTCGTGTAACTACATCCGGGCGGTCTGGAGGATTTTGAAAAGTTTTAAGTTCTTCTTTAATTTCTGTCCACGATGGATTACACGTGAATGTAATAAATAAATCAAAATGGACGACCAAAATTGCGAACCATTGCCATATTACCTTGATATAATTTTGCCATAAACCGTGGCCCACCAGTAAATGAAGAGGGCAGTATATACAAATTACCCACACTAAAATTTCTATTTTTAGCTAAGTTATTGACATGATCTAAAAGACCTTCATAAGATTCCACACGAAGAGATCGCTGATTGGTTCGTATAAAATTTAATCTATTAGCTTCAACTCTGGCGTAGCAATAAACTAAGTATTGCTGAAATAGTTTCCAACCATAATGCAAAGGATTAAAAACGTTGGTACGGACTGCAATTTTATGGGAATAAAATTGTAGTGCTGTAATTTTGTTTCGGATTGTAGTGGCATTTTCTGAGAAAGAAAGTGGAAATATCATTGGATCAAGGTGTTTGGATAATGGATTAATTCTTTTCATGGTTCTAGAATCAGCTGGATGTACAGAAAAGTCGATTGTAGCTGGTATATTACCATCGCGACCTGATACAAAAATCAATGCAACATCATCAATTCGTCGAAGAATTGTGAACACGTTGATCATCGTGTAAATTTCGAGTAAAAATTAGTGATACGTTATTTATAAGACGATCATTTAGTGTAGCATCCTCAACTTCATTTTGATAAACATCTCTTAGTTTCTTGTAAGATATAGCATAAGAGAATTTCGAAGAACGGTAGAAATGAGCGTCATTATTTCACGATAGCAAGATGCATTAACTGGATTATTTATCCAAATATTAACAGCAGTATCCAAGTCATAGATAAATAGCTCTGCGTAAGCAATTTCTTTACAGCGATCATAGTAGTTTGCTGAACTTCAGGAGAGGTCAATGGGAATATTTTCAACTGATCGATGATACACTTCACCTGATATTTTAAAACAATAAACGCTTCCTGGCATGTCATGTATTTTAGCACCCATAGAAGAAAATGCATTGGCATTATTGAATTGACGAATAAATCGTCGAAAATTCTTACTTTTATTATCAGTTCTAACAAATAAATTTTTTAATTCAACGGGAAAATTTTCGTCTTCTGTTGGTAAGTGTGATAATTTCGCATTATGACAACAATTGCTTTTAGATTCCATGCTAAAGAAAAGAGCACCGCATTAGACAGACAATGAAAGGATTTCTGGTATAGTAAAATTATCACTACTACGAACAGCGCACCTAAATAGTGATTGCCATCTACGATTTCTTTGAACAACTGCATTTCTTTTATCCGTTCGACGCTGATTTAGTATTTCGCGATTATTTTTGCGACGTTCCATGCACGAATGCGTAATTGTTCGCGGTTATTTTCAGTTATCCTATACCTTTCACGATTTTGTGACATGATAGTTAAATTCGCTGAATTTTAAAAACAAAATTATATATCCTAATTCTTTGAATTTTAAACACAAAATGATATATCATTCATGAAATATATATTTTTGATATAAATTTTAAAACAAATTTTTTTGCATAAATTTTGAAATAAAAATATCTGGATAAAGTTACCTTTGACAAAATATTTGTTATCTTTTCCAAATTATTATATAGCTATGACAACAAATGATAATAACTATTTTAATTGGCTTATGAAATTTTGAATTTAAGGGTTGCTTTGATAAAAATTTCTATTTTTTATAAAATTTAAGCATATACAAATGCTTTTTACTTTTATATTCTCTTGACTCTTCTTTCCTTTCCGCATTTTCCCCTTTTCGTAGATACGGCTACGCGTTTTCGTTTTTTCTGTATTATAAATATGATGTAATTATAATATGTTAATCAACTTTTTATAATTTGTTAATTATAAATTAATCTGTTTTGTCTATTTCGCTGGCCATACATGTCACACCTGCAACGGGGTGTCACACGGGGTTCCAATTTTATGAGGATTATACTAAACCTAATGCAAGAAAAATCTCAACCCATTTAATACCATGGGAAAATTATCGAATTCTCTTTTGTTTGTATTTTTTTCACTAAGTAAACCGTTTGAAAAAAAGATTAAATAAGAATAAAAAAAATACAACAACAAAGATAATTCTGAATTAAAATTGTTTGATAATGTTTGATTATAAATTAAGTGTGATGGTATAATTGTAGTTGTGAGGTAGTTCATTTGATCTTTGGTGGACGTTCATTTGATCTTTGGTGGATTTAATATGAATTATGACTAATTTTAACCAAATTAAAATGTATTTAATGTGTTTTGTGAAATTTGTTGGATAATTCAGTTTCTACTTAGTTTTTTTATTTTAACTAATTTGATACATCTAATTCTACTATATCTGTGTGATCAATAAATCTACCTTTTTCTAGCGGACATCTTGCCGTTCGGACTTTTTTAGGGTATTTGAAAAATACGAAGAAATCTTCAAATGGAGGATACTATTTTTTATACAAAATTCTGAATTTTCATTGAAATAATTCACAAGCTACCATACTATCGTTCTTAATCTATTGTAATTCATCTGCTGGTGAAGGTATCAAACATTTTAGCTTTGTTAATATCTCTGTTTTAACTGAACATCATATGGAGCAGCGGATCTATTCATATTATGGCAAATGAGTGATTCGAAAGAGATCCTACTAAAAGAGCATCCTCCTTTGCATATATCAGTAATGGAGCAGGCACGCTTAAAGCACAACAACATTGAATATGATTGGCGGAAGCTTATGCCTTTTTTTATTATGGTGTACAAATTTATAGTTTTTTTCTAAAACGAAGGATTGGAGTGAAAAATTACCCAAATTTTTGTCATGTACGCTTATACCTTCCTGACCCAAAATACCCGAATCCTATTTGAATCGAAAGGTTGCAAAGCTGAGGATAGACTAGGGCTAGTTTTAATAATATTTCTACAGAACCCTGTCTTTTTCAATTGGAATTTCTCTCAGACATCAATTTTTAAAAAAATAACTGTGTATCTTTTTACGCAATAAAGTTGCATTTTGTGCAGAATAAACCATTGTCTATTATTTTTGGTAAGAATTTAATAAGAAGAATTTGATAGCCATTCATATAATACAAAATATATTTTCGGAAATGGGAGTTTATATCCTATCTCTTATAGATGTAATGTAATTTTAAAATTTCTTAAAATGAAATAAAAATAAAAACAAAGTTTTTTTGTGAGAACAATCAAAAATGACATAATTCAAAATTTTGCTTAAACTCTATGACGTTATCTGGGTTAAATTCAGCACACGTGTGCGCTTACTTATTAGATTTAAAGAGGCAAACATAAAATTTATATTTCCTTGATATCTTTTCCTGACCAGACAAACATTCGGACAATCAATTTATTTGTGATTATTTTTAAAGTTTTGTGAATTTGTTTTCTATCTAAACTAAACAAATAGTTTTTTTTATTTACTTGTGAAAAGCAAATAAATATTTATTTTAAATTCTAAAAATATAAAGTAAAAATAAAAATGTTGTATAATAATTGGGCAAATAAATTTAAATCATGCCCGAAAATTGGATTAGAAAATAGTTTTAAATTAACAATAAAATAATTACATGTAAATCTGCTGCTAAATGATCGTATTACAAATCTTTACCATAAAATCCAATTACTTTTCTCTTTGTTATTGAAAAGAAACTGGAACAAAGGTTTTTATCGGTAAGTTGTGTTTTGGTCAGTTTATTTGTTTTTTTTGTTATTTGTGTTGGGCGGTTTTAAAAGAATAAAAAGGAGATTAAAATGTAAATATGGATGAATAGAGAATTCGGAAACCAACGAAAGTGTATCTAATTACGTTCAATGAAGTAAAGAAAAAGTTGTACATTGTAATTTTTTGCTTTTTCTTTGCAAATCATATTCACGTGTTCTGATTTATTTATATTTTGTAAATGGCATCTGCTTTTCAAACGCTATACATCAAATCTGTTGGCATCTGTTGGAACCGGGTTCGAATTCCCATCTAGGTCAAAGTGTTTTTAAGCAAAACATTAACAACCATCAATACCGTTCACCGAATTGTACAGCTGTAAGTGCTCCACACGCTGAAAAGGAACAGAATGACCCTAGTCCATTGATGTCCGAAACATCCGATCATCTAACAAATTCTTTGGAATTGGAGCATTCCATTCTAAGTCAGATGCCTGGACCAACACATCATGAAGTATGATTTATTTAAAGTAAATATAACGCAAATGTTTTAACTTAAATTATTAATTTAGGGTCTTATACAAATGGTCGCACCAAGAACACCCAATGCCGGTTTCATCAGAAATAGCTATACAGTTACAGTTTCGTGAAATTCGAAAATTTCGAGTCATTGAAAAAGGAGTCTGAGTTAACCAGACGCAATCGATGCTGCCTAATAACTGCAAACTGCAGTAATTAGGAAGCAGCATGAGGAAAGAATGTTTTTGATAGAGCATCAGCACGGTGAAATTTTGACTTTGTACAGTTAAAATCTTTTTCTAAATTAGTTTTCGGTAACCCAAACCCTCCGTTTAGTTTTCTTTCCAGGATCACAAAATTTAATTAGAGTTTGAAAAACGGTAATATTGTCTTGGTTCTTAATCTCTTTAAAATATTAATTTATTTTTTTTCAGGTGTATGTATATGTCTCCAAATAAATTATTTGAATTTTTTTTTTTACAGAAATCTTTGGATTACGCAAATAATTTTAAAACGAAATGTAATCAAATAACTTGTATATACATATATTATTTATTAAACTTTTAATAAAAATTATAATTAATGCAAATAAGTTAACGAATTTTATTTATATTAAAACTACTTTTATTATATTTTATTTAAAATGTATTAAAGTGTTGATTTTTATCCAATGGATTTTATTATTACTGTTCAACTATTTATTATTTTGTTTTAAAATTCAACATACATGAATTATACGTTTACTATCCATTCATGACGTAAGTTTATTATCCAATTGTATACTTTATTTATGTTTATGTTTGTTTTTTTAATAACATAATCTAGACAAATTTTGTATTTATACTTATAAATTTGTAGATGTACATCGAATTGATTCGAATTCTATCAAAAGTAAAATTGAACCTGGAAGATATTTTACCGTTTTACGTAACATTAAATCAATGATACATTTTATATAACTCTTTCGTGCCCGGTTCCTTCATACCTCCGAATAACTATCTTCCAGATAAAGATGTCCGTCACATAATTAATTATTGATTTTCATTACTTAAATCTTTGGTTACATATCCAACAGATAACTATTCTGTATAGGGTTGTACTTATCGATACTAAATATTGGTGTGAAGTGAGTTTATTTTCAATAAATTCTTGACAAATGTGAATTATTTTCAAAACTTATCAAATGTGAGAAGTTTAAAACTAATAAAAAAGGAATTAATAAAATAAAAAGAAACATAAAATAAAATTTAAAGTGTTATAAGCTCATTTCGAAAAAAATTATTGAAATACCCCAAATCTACTCTTAATAGGGCTCAAGTGTAAGAGCTTAATAAGATAATTATTTGATATATAGATATAACCTCGTGAATCTTCTATCAAATTTGCAATTTTGTTTTTATCCACCATACTTAGTTAGCTTTATAAATATAAATATAAAAAATATAAATATATATTTAACAATTATGTCAAATTTTCATTCTTATCTGATAGATATTTGGTACCTCAAGTAACGAATAACTTTACCTACCCGAAGGTGAAGAAAACCGATTCGGTTAGATACACTCAAAAAAAAACTAAGTGTAACTAACAAAATTCTACATACGTTTTACAATTTTTTTATAAATATACAACACACAAAAATTTTTGTTAAATTTATATTTTTACAATAAATATTGTAGATATGCAAAAAATTATTTGTAAAAACTACAAATTCTTCCAGCAAAAGATTGTAAGCTTTATAATTAAATTGTAAAAATGCCCGAAACATTTTTGATTTTATTAAATGTTTTGTAAAATCCTCAAATTAATTTTTGTTATCACAAAGTTTTTGAAAAATAACAAATATTTTTATTTGGTCAACAAAAGACATTTATGGATTTAATATTTTTTTTGTAAAGTCATTCAACAGTCATTCATATGTATTAGTTCTTCGTTAATAAATAAAACACAATTTTTTGCTAACATTTATTTTATTTTTATTTTTTATTATTATATAATTTTTACTATATTTTTTTTATGTTATATTTTTATTTTGAAATATCTGCATCATTTAAAAAAAACAAATTTAAAACATATTATACGCCGTTATATTATCACAGCCTAAGCTTTCCAGCTGAGGTAGCACTGTAAATTCAATTTCAGCATCTAAAAAAAAACAATGAACAAGTTTTGATATCTTTTTACTTTATGCTGGCTTTCACCGATTACGTAGGTTTTGAAATATGTTATAGATCTGATCCAATTCATTTCATCCATTATCTCTAAGAGTCAATACCAATATCTACGCAATCGGTAAGTGGCCTATTAATATCGAAATATGTAAAATTTCTCACCTGTGCATAGAGTATAGTCTTCTCAATTTATCATATATGTATTTTCACTATCATTATTTATCATGAATAAACCTTGCTAAATAATCACAATTTTAAAAAATATCTGCGAATTTTTACTTAGACAACCAAATTGAAACTGAAATTGTTTAATACCAATTTTGGTTATATATAATTTCAATTTATGAAAATTTATAAAAGCATTTGTAAAAGCATAATTATAGATGAAACACATAAAAACACTTTCGCTCCGAATTAAATACTCTATTTTTTCGGCAATCGTTTAAATTTTTTATACTTATGAAATTAATACATCAAAAATTTTATAAATGTTTCATTATCATCATAGTTACTAGTCCAAAAAAGTGTTACTTTCAAAAAAGGAAAATAAGATTTAAATTTGTATAAATAAATTTTTTTTTCAAAGCAAATTTTTAATTCAAACTTCATAATCCAATCAAAATATTTATTATTTTTTGTAGTAATAGTTAAACAATAATTCAATATTTCATAATCCAATTAAAATATTTAATTTTTGGTGTCATAGTTATACAATTTTTTTGAAAAAATAACAAATATTCATAATCTCCTGTTATGGTACTTTTAATGTCTCCGTAAAAAAGAAAATAAAATGGCGTTATACGTCAAAAAAGTAAGACTTTATGCCCAAAATACATTGCAGAAAGTCTGCACGAAGTGCTGCATGCATATCTGCATCTAAAATAGATGTGCAGAATTTTTATATATTTGACGTGCAGAATTTTCGTAACAATGACAGTTCGTGTTCTTACGTATTATGAAATAGTTATAAGTGAAAGTTGTCGCAATTTAAAGAAATCTGTCTTTTAATTAAAAGACAGAAGAAAATAATTGGATCGTTGCCTGTAAAAACGTTTATGTCTAAATTAAAATTAAAGTTCAAATTGCATATACCACTGTTTCCGATAATCCTTTCCCAAAAATTTATTTATCAACAATATTAGTTTTAATTATTTTATAATTTGGATTATGTAGAATATATTGTTACGAGTACAGAAAAATCTAGACGATTACAGAAAGATCTAGACGATTACGGTCACTTCCAGGAAAATAAAATCAACAAAACACAACCGAAAGTGAATGAAATGAATATTGTTGTTGTTGTACATATTCTTAGAAATAAGGTCTACATAAAACAAATGATTTTATGAATCAAATCAACGTAACGTAAAATAATCGAATATTCTAATATTTTCTCAAGGTTTCTAAAAAGTGACCGCGAAATTTCTAGAGATTAAGCAGAAGGTATATAAGAAAATTAATTCTTGTAGTTTTTAATTAGTGTTATTTTAAACCTGCGATAGTGAAGTTGGAATTAGTGTTATTTTAAACCTGCGATAGTGAAGTTGGAATTAGTTTATTTTAAACCTGCGATTGTGAAGTTAAAAATTATAAAAGTGATCTTTAAATTAGTTTTTGTGTAAAGTTTTTGTAAATAAAGTTATAAGTGTTATTAAATAGAAATATTTTGTGTATTATTTTGAACGTTGTGAATTGGAAATTTCTACAATAAACCGTTGGAGTTTCGAAGCTGTTGGAAGAATATTCTAGTTGGGAATATTGTTTGCTGTATTGTTTTCCTGTTGTTGTGGAACAGTTAAGGTGTTGAATACTTAATAAAACCTGGTGTGTTTGCTTACTAATCAGTGATCGAACTCAGAAAGAGATTGGGAATTGCGTTTATCGAATTGTGGGTTAGGCCAATTCGAAGTAAGGTTGGAAAAACGTAACAATATGAATATCTTTATAAACGAATAATCATTACAAAAATAATTTCATTTTCAAAAAACTATCATTCATTTTTATTTGAGTTATAAAAAAATAATTCATTTTCAAACAAAATGTCAAAATCATTCATTTTTATCTGAGTTTGCAAGTAGTTTTTGTTTTTTTTATTGTGGTAGCACTGCCTCTGTGCAGTGAAATTAGAATTAAAGATATCTTGCAAAATTTTTCTGCATGCAGAGTTTACATGTAATTGCTCTCATATATAACAACACATGTTCTAATTTCGCTGCATGCAGAATTCTACACATGTATTTTGAGCATCAACCTTCTCCCTAGCGGCAGTAATGTTCAATTTTACAGCCGTTGGCCGAAAAAGATTTTTTTCGGCAAACTATTGTAAAATTTTATTTTACTGTTATGAGGGAGAAGGTTAGAGTCTTACTTTTTGACATATAATCAAAGCGGTTGCAAAGTAACGCCATTTTTTCATTTTTTTACGACGGTAGTAAAGTAACTTTCATATTTTTACGGGGGCAGTAAAATAAAGTGCATATTTTTACGGCGGCAGTAAAGTCGCTATTTTCTTTTCAAATTTTTACGGCGGCAGTAAAGTAATATGTTGTTCTGAAAAAAAACTCATTACATATATTTATAAAAAATTTGATGTATTGATTCCGTATCTAAAAAAATTTAAAAGTATGCCGAAAAAATGGTGTATTTAATTCGGAGCTAAAATTTTATTTTGTGTTTCGTCTTTAATTGTCGGCCTCCCGAGGGTCGGTCGCTAAAATATAAACTCAACACAAAAAGGAGAACTTTAGCTCCTAATTAAATAATATACTATTTTACCTATATGTTAATCAAAATGAATTCCTTGGTTTTCTCGACCGAAGAGTGAAATTTACAATTCCACTCTTTTCCTACTGCAAGGACAAGGGTTTGCAATCCTTATGCATCGAAACAAATAAACATAAATGTGTAGTATTTTCAGGGTTTATAACGGTGAAAATCAAAATAACATATTAATTCATAAACAAATGCCACGGTTTAAAATAACCGTGCTTAAATAATATTGAAATAAAATTGATTGAGCCAAAGCTTTAATATGGTAAATTACAAGAAATGTTAATATCGTTACAGTTTCTTTTATTCTTGACAATTATTTTCCAAAAAAAAAATTACAAAGCAAAGAAAACATTTCTCCTGTATAAAAATGTGATTTTAATGAATACTCAACGATTTGCTCCCTTCATAGTAGAGCAACTGTTGTCATAGACTAAAAACTGCTAATGAATTAGGTTTATTCGAAACACAACTAGCAAATCTAATTTTCTTCTTTGTAAGGAATACAAGGATTAATCAAAAGGTTAATTAACCCAAGAGATCCTTATTAGACGCAATTTAATCGAAGAACGTTTTATATTCTATATGACCTGAAGACTTTGATTTTGATATAAAACAGCACACATTAAAATTATCCTTGCATAAATTCAAAGTATCTTTTTTAAAGTATTACTATATTGTACGGTAAATTAACCTGTCTCCGACACAATAACTGTCATACAGAGTAATTGTCAAAAGCTACGAAAAAAATACATAAATAACAGAAAGTACAATTAAATTATAAAATATCTTATCGTCTCAAATAAAAACAACCTTTGTCGGTATCCAATTAAATAAAACACTCTGAAACATCATAAGAGACAGTAAAGAAAATTAAGAAATTATATCAAAAGTTTAACAACATAAATTTTAACATGATCGTCTACTTAAAACATTCCAAATCACATAATATAAACAACCCTTCAACTAAACAAATTAATAATAAGATTCCTACGCAAGTCGTTTTCAAAAATTGAACAACAAACATTTCCACCAACAGCTATACATTTTTTTGTTTCACAAATAATTTATTAAGAATTGAAAATCTTAAAAATCCACATAATTACTCCTCTCATCTAACTACCTACAACTTCATACAATAAGATAATAATATCACAATCAAACAATAATAATATTGAAAACAATTCAATTTATAAAAAAATGTTCTAACGAGTTAAATAAAAAAATGCTCACATGCACAAAATAAAGAAAATAAGTCGCGGTAATGCAAAAGTAATAAATTTAAAAAACAACGTTTTTTTTCAGTTCTCGCGGTGTAGAGCAAAATCACAAAACAAACAACATAACCAATCCAAAAAGTAATTTTTTATCAATGAAACAATTTATACGATTTTTTTTGTAATGTTGTAAACATGTTTTTTGACGTTTTATGTTTTTGAAGATGATTTCTGATGACTTTTTTTCCTGTGTTTAGGTTGATTATGCAAGAAAATTGTGAGAAAATTTGGGGATAAAAATGTTATTTATTACTTGAACTGTCAAATAGTGAAGGAGAGATGTTTCTTTTACTGAATCATACGTTGGGTGACGTTTTTTTCAATACGTTTGTTGAATTTAGTTGTTTATTGACCCGTAAATCGGAGGACAAGAACCAAGAACAGTTGAATTATTGAATAATTAAAAAGTAGATATTTTTTGTCTCTAAAACGAAAGCAGCCTTTTAACAACCTGTAGAACTGCACATCAAGTTCCATATTTTTTATTACAACGTTATTACAACAATCATGTTTTTTGTGATATCTACCAATGTGATTCTGCTATGACATAAAAATGAGTATTTTCTATAAAAAATTATAATTTTTTTTTTTTACTTCAAATTAAAATATGAAATTCAAAACATTTGTGTATTGAAAGCTAACAGCGTATTCAAATTACTCGACGTTGTAAGAACCCAGGTAGTCGAGTAATTAATTTCTGAAATACCTGAGTACCCGGGTATTTGAAAAAGAAAAAATATATATCAAACTAGAGAAGTTAAGGTACGTTGAGGGTGCAGTCGTGTAGGATTAATACATTTAAGTTGTTTTTGTTAATTTTCTCTAACGAATCCACTTCAAATAAATTGAACCTTATTCAATGCAAAACTTAGTTTTGGGAAATATGTTTTATAAATAATTGGATATCAACCAAGAGTCAAGACAGACACTAGAGCTTTCAATACCAATCCTTTTTACCCTAGCAACATCGAAAATACTGGTATTGCTATTGTTAAAAAATGGTATTGAATGTCCTCAATTTTATAGCACCACCAAATGTAAATACTATTTCTTCCCAATTAAGCAATGCGCACAGAAAGTCGTACAGAAATGCGCACAGGTGTCTCCCAGAGCACTTCCATTCCCTTGGCGGATGAACTCTGTCACAATTTTCCAAGGCCAATATTTTTAGTATAGCATGTATGTATTTGTGAGTACGAATTTTCCGTACGCATTCCAGACCCGGTCAATGCTCATTTTCGTACCAAATTCCATGCGCTTTCCGAATGAAATATGTAAAGATTGTGTGCAATAAGAGTTCGCCTATATGTAATGTAATTTCATATGTAAATTAAACAAATTTCTATTGTTTTGATCATTTATTTATTAAATTAGTTAATTTGATTCAGTATTCAATTTGATATAAATTTAACCTGACACTTTGGGACAACAAAAACCAATGACATCTATTCCTATGGTATAGCTTGAGATAAATTTTAATTTTAATTCGTACACATATACATTCTCATTCATAAATGAAAAATGGGGTATGGAATTCCGTGCAAAAATCGTATACTTTTGGGTACGTACGTAAAATTGTTTGATAGGTTCTTTTTAAAATATCTTTTGGTTTCATGTATGTTACGACTACGTTTTTGTAACATCTTTTACTCAATTAAATTGAACGTGTAAAACAACCTTTACTTTCTCGTAAAAACGAAAAAAATAAAACAAAATCATCGAATGGCCGATGTTACAAAACAAAAAGTTAAAAGAATTGAAAAAAATTATAAAAATTTGAAATTTTAGATTTAGTATAGCCAATAGCCATCAGCTTAGCAAAATCGTTTTGGATAACAATTTGTAATTATTTTTTTTGGATCATTAAAAATAAAATATAGTGATACTTCTAGATTTAATTAAATATATTGAAGTTTATGTAAAAAGGAAGAATTTTCTGATTACAAAAGTTAATAATAATAATTTTTATACAAATTTAAGGTACCGATAGTAGGCGTATGGTTCTAATTTACGATAATTCCACACAGTTTTGTCTATCATCTTATTCTCTATGATAATTTTTATTCTATAAATAAATTCCAACCCAAATTTAGGCTTGAATAGGTGACGGGCAAAAGAGATCTTTCTTCTTTTTCTTTGTCATAGCTCACATCAAAGATATATTTGAAATTCTTTAATAATTTATGCTCTTAAACATTTTTGGACCAGTTTTCTAAATTATTCTTCATTATAACATACATTTTGTTTGGAAAAGTAACAGTAAAAGTCAGGTTTGCTTTGTTACTTTAATTAAATTCGACTGATAAGATAGATATATGTCAAAGTACGGCAATTTTAAAATTATTATTAGATTTGATGAACTCTGAAACGATGTTTCTTAATGATATATGATATTAATCCTAATAGGTTGTATTCGCACTATAATAAAATTGGATGTCCGTCGGTTGTCGGACAAACATATATCAAAGACTGATTGAGTCGGCGACGTATATCACAACTTCAATGGGACACGGACGTAATTAACGACCTCAAATGGTATGGCTGCCATGGTAATTAAACCGCTGTGGCGAATTAATGTGAATATTTTAGGCTGGTCACCTCGACAACGCCGTATAAACATGGATCATAACCCCAAAAAAGCGAGTTTCTCTTAAGCTTTGCATTGGAGCATCGGAGAGAGTTCTTGTTGATTTGCAAACGATTTGTTAATTTGGACTGGATAACGAGAGGGTGTCATACCCAACCGAGAGTTTCACACTCAACCACCTACGTGCTCAAGTCCCTGCTATTAATAACTGCTACGAGCTAACACGGGATATCACATACCATTAGCAATAGCAGTTAAACATCACCAACCTAACCCCTTAATCTTAGATAAGAAGTATTGCTTGTTTGCGTGATATTACTTGCCCTACGAAACGACTAGACGTATACCTTTATTTGTGGGTTTAAATCGTTGTGAGGTGAATCATACGTTGGGTGACGTTTTTTTCAATACGTTTGTTGAATTTAGTTGTTTATTGACCCGTAAATCGGAGGACAAGAACCAAGAACAGTTGAATTATTGAATAATTAAAAAGTAGATATTTTTTGTCTCTAAAACGAAAGCAGCCTTTTAACAACCTGTAGAACTGCACATCAAGTTCCATATTTTTTATTACAACGTTATTACAACAATCATGTTTTTTGTGATATCTACCAATGTGATTCTGCTATGACATAAAAATGAGTATTTTCTATAAAAAATTATAATTTTTTTTTTTTACTTCAAATTAAAATATGAAATTCAAAACATTTGTGTATTGAAAGCTAACAGCGTATTCAAATTACTCGACGTTGTAAGAACCCAGGTAGTCGAGTAATTAATTTCTGAAATACCTGAGTACCCGGGTATTTGAAAAAGAAAAAATATATATCAAACTAGAGAAGTTAAGGTACGTTGAGGGTGCAGTCGTGTAGGATTAATACATTTAAGTTGTTTTTGTTAATTTTCTCTAACGAATCCACTTCAAATAAATTGAACCTTATTCAATGCAAAACTTAGTTTTGGGAAATATGTTTTATAAATAATTGGATATCAACCAAGAGTCAAGACAGACACTAGAGCGTTCAATACCAATCCTTTTTACCCTAGCAACATCGAAAATACTGGTATTGCTATTGTTAAAAAATGGTATTGAATGTCCTCAATTTTATAGCACCACCAAATGTAAATACTATTTCTTCCCAATTAAGCAATGCGCACAGAAAGTCGTACAGAAATGCGCACAGGTGTCTCCCAGAGCACTTCCATTCCCTTGGCGGATGAACTCTGTCACAATTTTCCAAGGCCAATATTTTTAGTATAGCATGTATGTATTTGTGAGTACGAATTTTCCGTACGCATTTCAGACCCGGTCAATGCTCATTTTCGTACCAAATTCCATGCGCTTTCCGAATGAAATATGTAAAGATTGTGTGCAATAAGAGTTCGCCTATATGTAATGTAATTTCATATGTAAATTAAACAAATTTCTATTGTTTTGATCATTTATTTATTAAATTAGTTAATTTGATTCAGTATTCAATTTGATATAAATTTAACCTGACACTTTGGGACAACAAAAACCAATGACATCTATTCCTATGGTATAGCTTGAGATAAATTTTAATTTTAATTCGTACGCATATACATTCTCATTCATAAATGAAAAATGGGGTATGGAATTCCGTGCAAAAATCGTATACTTTTGGGTACGTACGTAAAATTGTTTGATAGGTTCTTTTTAAAATATCTTTTGGTTTCATGTATGTTACGACTACGTTTTTGTAACATCTTTTACTCAATTAAATTGAACGTGTAAAACAACCTTTACTTTCTCGTAAAAACGAAAAAAATAAAACAAAATCATCGGATGGCCGATGTTACAAAACAAAAAGTTAAAAGAATTGAAAAAAATTATAAAAATTTGAAATTTTAGATTTAGTATAGCCAATAGCCATCAGCTTAGCAAAATCGTTTTGGATAACAATTTGTAATTATTTTTTTTGGATCATTAAAAATAAAATATAGTGATACTTCTAGATTTAATTAAATATATTGAAGTTTATGTAAAAAGGAAGAATTTTCTGATTACAAAAGTTAATAATAATAATTTTTATACAAATTTAAGGTACCGATAGTAGGCGTATGGTTCTAATTTACGATAATTCCACACAGTTTTGTCTATCATCTTATTCTCTATGATAATTTTTATTCTATAAATAAATTCCAACCCAAATTTAGGCTTGAATAGGTGACGGGCAAAAGAGATCTTTCTTCTTTTTCTTTGTCATAGCTCACATCAAAGATATATTTGAAATTCTTTAATAATTTATGCTCTTAAACATTTTTGGACCAGTTTTCTAAATTATTCTTCATTATAACATACATTTTGTTTGGAAAAGTAACAGTAAAAGTCAGGTTTGCTTTGTTACTTTAATTAAATTCGACTGATAAGATAGATATATGTCAAAGTACGGCAATTTTAAAATTATTATTAGATTTGATGAACTCTGAAACGATGTTTCTTAATGATATATGATATTAATCCTAATAGGTTGTATTCGCACTATAATAAAATTGGATGTCCGTCGGTTGTCGGACAAACATATATCAAAGACTGATTGAGTCGGCGACGTATATCACAACTTCAATGGGACACGGACGTAATTAACGACCTCAAATGGTATGGCTGCCATGGTAATTAAACCGCTGTGGCGAATTAATGTGAATATTTTAGGCTGGTCACCTCGACAACGCCGTATAAACATGGATCATAACCCCAAAAAAGCGAGTTTCTCTTAAGCTTTGCATTGGAGCATCGGAGAGAGTTCTTGTTGATTTGCAAACGATTTGTTAATTTGGACTGGATAACGAGAGGGTGTCATACCCAACCGAGAGTTTCACACTCAACCACCTACGTGCTCAAGTCCCTGCTATTAATAACTGCTACGAGCTAACACGGGATATCACATACCATTAGCAATAGCAGTTAAACATCACCAACCTAACCCCTTAATCTTAGATAAGAAGTATTGCTTGTTTGCGTGATATTACTTGCCCTACGAAACGACTAGACGTATACCTTTATTTGTGGGTTTAAATCGTTGTGAGGTAGTTTGTCATACGATCGAGGAATATGCTTACTAACTGGATTGTTGGTAACCCTTTTATAGTGTTGATTCTTCCTAAAAAAATTGATTACCTATTAGTTAAAGGTAGTTTATGTTTACAATTAATCACACATACAAATTTAATGGTGTGCCATGACTTATCATTACCATTCGTATTCAATATATAATAATGTACATGTAGTTAGCTACATTGTTCAGTTCAAATTGTTTTTTATTTTTCGATCTACTGGTGTGATAAGCACGCGTACTCCAGTCTCTGCTTTTGACATATAAGTTACCGTGACACATAACTTTGGTAATAGAGATAGAATATAACTAGCCAAGATGCCATTTCAAGGGTTCTGGCGGATAAATTGTATTTAGTCAACAATATCACCCTCAGTCTTTGCTATGGAATAAGCTTCTATCTGAAATATGGAACATGCCTTTATGTGTGTAATAATTGAGGCAGATACTACGTCACATAGGCAAGAAATATACCACTAGCTGGATTAGGCAACTACATATTAGTTTTGTTTCTGCACATTTTTAAAAGAATTTTTCCCCTTAGTTAATTTATTTTCTCTATCGTGTAATGAAATATTGGACTATGGCATATTTTATAAGTGATACGATTTATTGTTTAATTAATAACTGTTCTTTAAAAAAAAAACAAGAATAAAACAACAGGTCTGCGTCCATCAACACCTCAAAACGAATGTTGTTGATGGACTGATGGACATAGGTCATAAGAGGTTTCAATGTCTTGTTGTGACCCATATTGTAATGCCTACTACACCGTTAATTTGATTTTAAAAAAATTACATAACAGACCCAAAGATTCCTTTAACACAAAGATGTGTTTCTTGAAACATTAAAACTAAATAAAACTTGACGTTTGTAATCTGTTTTGCCACAGGTTGTTAACAACATAATTTAAAATTAATAGAGAAGATGAGTTTTGCATTGCTTAAATAGTAAATAGAATAAATAGGAAAGATTTTAAGCGACGATTTATCAAAGTTATTGAGTTGAGTGCGTTTAATAAACACAAATAAACCAATTAATAAAACAAGCTAACGCCCGACAAACATAATGTTCATGGTGCACTTTTTTATTTGTCTAATTTTCATGTTTTTTAAACATTCAAGTATATATTTTAAAATGAATTTCACATTTTTGTATCACGTAAATATGCATACAAAATGTGCTGTAACATGTATACAAAATGTGCTAAAATCGGGCATAAAAACAAAAACAAATGATGTATGACTTTTATGAGTAGGATCTTCTAATACGTTATGAATCTCCCCTATAATAGGTAGTATTTTTGGGAACGTCATTACGAAAAATGAAGATTGTGGTACTGTTTTTCAGATGTAAATTGAAAATGTATGTGTGTGATTGTATGTGTCAATGAGACGTCCAGTTTTTTGCCATCTTTTAATGATACAATTTAAATAAAAAAATCAGAAATCAAAAAATTTAAATATTTGACTTACATATAAAAAATAATATTCATTTTCCATAATTTTATCAATAATAAAATAAATTTATCAAAAAATAAATTGAATTATCAGTAAACCGATATGAAACAAGATAAACAAAAAATATTAAAAAAAGTTTTTTAAATCACTAAAAGCAATTATTCAAAGTGCCCATTTGTTTATGTTTGTGAGAGCTGTAACATTGAAAGGAATTCTTTTTGGCGCATCAAAATACTAATTCTATAAAAATGAAGCGCTATAGCGGCTATAGCGACACACTAAATTTGAATATTTAAATGTAGGCAATTTAACTTATCTAAATAAAAATGGTATTGTGTGTGGATTATATATGAATGAAATTATTGAAACTTTTTAATTGTGAAGTATGTTTAAAAGAAAAAATGCGTACCATGTTAATAATGTTTGAACGCCAAACGCGAACATAAGAATTTTTTAAACAACCGCAATCTAGAAGTGGTGATATATTACTGTTAATTTATGGTGTTTTGATGATTATTTCTCAAGGAAAGTTTTTGTGTATAGAATAAAATATTGAGTTTGTTTTCAGTCGCTCTGGGTGGAAGTAGTAAATAGTTCCATTTATTTAAAGAACCCTTGACCAACGAATACATTAAAGTACAAAATACCAAAACCAACCAAATGTTTCACAATTTTAAACATTTGGTACTATAGCTGTTATGTTGAGTAAAACAATGAACAGATCAAACTTTGATATAAAGAGCATTGAATGTTATGCGTAGGGCTTGCAAAACCGATTTCAGTAAAACCAGTTTTCGGTAAAACCGGCCCAAAATGTGCATTTGAAAAATCCGGCTTTGTCCCAGTTAAACCCAGTTTTAAAAACAATTTTTTTTCAGTAATTACGTAAAAATCATGTTCACATTTATTACGTAAGAATCATGTTCACACGACTTTTTATCCTCTCCAAGTAATTTATTTTTTGGTATTATATCCGCGTCGCTTTAATAATGAAACAACGTATTCGCAAAAGTGTAGTTTCGAGATAATTGGGTTTAAAGATTTTTCGATTTTCTGATTTTCGTAAACTCGGCAGCACTATTGAATGAATAAAGATATTGGAAAAAAAATTTCTACCAATTAATCTTGACTAATTTCTCCACAGCATATTAAAATTTCACATTGGTACCTGCTGGCTTTTCTACCTAAAAAGAGGTGAAAAGTCAATCAGGTACCTTATACGTTATTTCATATTTCATATACGTTATTTCATTTTGCATGGAAGTACGATTAAGTCTAAAACTAATTATTATTGAACTAACGCATAAAATTTTTACAATGTTTTATTTATATGAACCGGCATATCATGTAGTAATGAATGATGCTTATACAATATTTTAGATTTACCATTTCGTGTGGCGATCGTAATGTATGTTAAGTATACGACACTGATTTTACCCAAATTTTTATTCTGTAGGAATTGAAATATCGTACATGCATTTTACGCTGTTTCAATATTTAACCAAATTCAAATTTGCATGTACGTTAATTAACAATATATTAATTTTCACCCCCAGTTATAAAAAAATTGGAAAATGTTAAAATGCCACTTTATAGACATCCTTATGGGGAATGCAGCGCACCCATTATATAATAACAACGTATATATGGCATACGTTATTTCATTATTAAGGCGACGTCCGTATATTAATTACATTACAAGGATATTGGTAATAATATATTGGTACATCATATGTTGGTATTGTAACGACTCTTCGTTGGTTCTTTTCGATTATTGAGCAAATACGACAGTAAAAAGACAGATCTTTAGTTAACAAAATCTCAAACTTTATTTATCAACCAGTTACAGCAACTTCCGATTTTAATTACAATAAATTCCAGGGTCTCCAATTTGTGCACGATAAACTTCACCGCTTTTCCACAATTTGAATCAATAATATTCGGAATCGTAAAATCTGTATTTACTATTCCACTAAGTTCAGATTCTTTCACTATTAGTACCCAGGCTCAAGTACCACCGATTATTCCTTATACTTGCAAATATTTGTAAAACACTTTTAATTGCAAAATTAAAAACTGACTATCTGATATTTTGTTCGCTTATTTATATTCAAAAACAAATAAGCAGAAACGTCTGGTAACTCAGTTTTTGTTGCTAGTGTATTTTCTAGAAACAATAGGCCACTCCTCCTTTTAATTTATTAATGTAAAAATTTAATTTACATTAATTTATGCAACTTGTATTAGTTAAAAGGAGTTAACTTTTAATTCATCTTTGCCATAGTCTGAATGTAGAAAACATTTAGGCAGAACGTATTGGTTATCTATGATTAAATTAAATTAGCCCATTCTGGACGAAGTTTATTACACTGCCATCCATTTAGTTTTGATCTTCTCCCTTAGTTGTCCCACATAATCTGTTTTCGAACTCGATGTCACTAGGAAGATGTAGTTCTCTTCCGAACATGATATTCGCTGGCGTTTCACTTGTCGTATCGTGCACTGCGCTACGATAGGCTATCAAGAATAACGGAAGATCCTTATCCCAATTTCTTTGGTTGGCTTCCACTACCTTCGACAAATGTTCTTCCATGGTTCGGTTTAACCGTTCTACCATGCCATCCGATTGTGGGTTCATAGGTGTAGTTCGTGTTTTTCTAATGTCCAGTGTTCTGCACAGCTCTTCCATCAGTTGAGATTAGACATTCCTTCCCTGGTCCGTATGCAATTCGAGCGGTGTTCCATATCTGCAAACCCATTCATTGGCTAATGTTTCCGCGACCGTAACTGCTTCCTGGTTCGTTATTGCATAAGCTTCCGGCCATTTTGTAAAGTAATCAATGACCACCATGATGTATTTGTCACCTTTTGTCGTTTCCGGAAATGGCCCCGCAATGTCTATAGCAATTCTCTCCATTGGGGCACCCACATTGTACTGTTGCATCTCTCCTCGAGTTATAGTTTTTGGTCCTTTGCTCGCTGCACAAGTATCGCATCGCCGACACCATTGCTCCACGTCTGTTCGATACCTTACCCAATAAAACCTCTCCCTTACTTTGGCTAGGGTTTTATTGACTCCCAGGTGTCCTCCAGAAATACTTCCATGCAGCTTTCCCAGTACCTCTTCTACTCGACTTGATGGCAACACCAGTTGTTCTAACACTTTCTTTCCATCAGCGGACTTCCATTTTCTTTTTAGTATCCCGTTGTCCATCAATAGTGAGTCCCATTGCGCCCAGTAGCATTTCACCACCGTACTCAAAGGTGCTACCTCTTTCCACTCCGGTCGCCTTCCCTCAGTTTTCCATTTCAATATTGGAGCCATAGCTGGATCTTCTAGTTGCTCTCTTTTAATTGCCTCGGTACACCAATCCTCAGGAGTTTGGATTTTGATTTGGCTCACCTTCATTGCCTCATTTCCCTCAGTTCTGCTACATGACTTGCACTCCTCTATGCAGGGTCTTCTGGACAAGGCATCGGCGTTACCATGGACCCTTCCCTTGCGGTGTTCAACTTTGAAGTCGTAGTTCTGCAGGATCTCTATCCATCTTGCTGCTTGTCCTTCAGGAAATTTGAATTGTAATAACCATTTTAGAGCAGCCTGGTCCGTGCGAATCAGGAATGGTTGTCCACACAAATACTTGTGGAAATGTTTCACAGCCTTGATGATAGCTAGCAACTCCTTCCTCGTAAAGCAGTAATTCCGCTCCGGCTTTGACAGAACTTTACTGAAGTACGCCACCACTTTCTCATCGTCTCCAATTTTCTGTGACAAAACAGCTTCAGTTCCTACATTGCTTGCGTTTGTGTCCAGAATGAACATCTTTCCGGATTCTGGATAGGCTAGTATAGGGGTGTTGCATAGTTTTTCTTTTAAACGGCAGAATGCCTCATTACATTCGGTTGTCCACAGAAACTTGGTATTTGCCTCTGTCAATTTATGTAGACTCTTGGCGATATTCGCAAAGTTCTCCACGTATCTACGATAATAGGTGCATAGGCCAAGAAAACTGCGTAGCACATGGACATTCTTCGGTACTGGCCAATTTTTTACAGCATCAATCTTCTCGGGATCGGTTCTGACTCCATTTTCTGTAATGATGTGTCCAAGGTACTTCACTTATTTGTGGAAGAGATTGCACTTTACCGGATTCAACTTCATGTTGGCATTACTTATTCTTTGGAGTACTTCTTCGAGGTTCATTAGATGCTCTTCGAAGCTGCGACCCATAATAATGATGTCATCAAGATAAACGAGGCAGGCTTTCCAGACGTTCAAATGTTGCTGGGGCATTGCATAAACCGAACGGCATCACATTGAACTCCCACAACCCATTGCCAGTAGAAAATGCTGTCTTTTGTCGATCTTCTGGATGCATTTCAACTTGCCAGTAGCCACTCTTCAGATCTAATGTGCTGTACCATTTGGCCCCTGATAGTGTATCCAGTGTGTCATCAATTCGTGGCAGTGGATAGCTGTCCTTAATGGTAACCTCATTCAGCTTTCGATAGTCTACACAAAAACGAGCTGACCCATCTTTTTGTCTAACTAGCACCACTGGTGAGCTCCATGGACTCTTAGATGGCCTGATAACTCCATCACTTTTCATTTTGTCCAGCATTCCTTGCACTTACTCGTGTTTAGCCAGTGGTAGTCTTCTAGGAGGCTGTCTGATAGGATGAGCGTTTCCAGTGTTGATCCTATGTCGCACGATGTTTGTTCTCCCAACATCTTCATCTTCGTTAATACCCTCTTGATTTCTTTGAATTCGGCTGATTTCATTCTTTTACTAAGATCTTGAAGTATTGCTACTAATGCGGGATTGTTTCTCTGCATGAAGACCTTTTGCTCTTCTTGACAGCTGGTTATCAGCAAAGCTTTGATTCTAAATATATTTGTAGGATACATATATGTCTAGTTCATAATAACTACACTGTGTTAACGACTAAATACACCGCCAAGAAATTTAATTTATTTAAATTTCCTTGTAACAACTTATATGAAATAATATAAAATGGAAAATACAAATCATATGCCTAATATTATAAGGAACTATTTAAAAAAATATAAATATAAAATCCTAAAAGATATTTTATATAAAGAATTGAAACCAAAATTAAATATCCAATTAGAATCATGCTCAATAATTTACAAAATTAAATGGGATTTTTGTGAAAAATATTATATCGGGAAAACCAGAAAATATTTTAAAGACTGATTTAAGGAATACCTTCCTAAGAAGAAAAATAAACAAAATTTAAAGTCTATTTTTGCAAACAGTTTACATAGTTAATGACAATAGCTACACCACTTTTAAAAATAATTTGAAGGCTTTACATTTATGTAGCCAAGGATCTCTAAAAGATTCTCTTGATGAGTTTAAAATTTACAAGGGATTTAAAACCCAACAAAATGTAATTTTAAATGATAAAATATGGAGGGGCTGAAATCTCACAGGTCTGAGATATCAAGACTTCGGTCTGGGTAAAGGATTTTGATATAGTTTTCGGCCAAAAACTTTCACGAGGACATGGTTTTTAGTTTTGGGCAGCGATGTATATCAAACATAACTCTTTGTTAAAGTACAAGTATTTTTTATATCTGTTTAAAAATTTATTACAAAACTAACACGAAATATCAATACATTGCCGGAAAATTATAATCAAAATTCCAAAAAAATTGTTAAATTAAATAAAATCAAACTTTTTCAAAATTCCAAAAATATTCTAAAAATTAGAATGAAATAAAATATTTAAACTTTTTCCAAATTCCGATAATATGCCAAAAATTCTTAAAAATTCGAACTTTTCCGAAATTTTAAAAATATTGCAAAAATTATTACAAAATCAAAAATTAAAACTTTTTTCGAAATTCCAAAAATTATAATAAAATCAAAAATTAAAAATTTTTCAAAATTCTAAAAATATTCCAAAAATTCTTACAAAATCAAAAATTAAAACTTTTTCCGAAATTCTAAAAATATTGCAAAAATTATTACAAAATCAAAAATTAAAACTTTTTTCGAAATTCAAAAATTATAATAAAATCAAAAATTAAAAATTTTTCAAAATTCTAAAAATATTCCAAAAATTCTTACAAAATCAAAAATTAAAACTTTTTCCGAAATTCTAAAAATATTGCAAAAATTATTACAAAATCAAAAATGCAAACTTTTTCAAAATTCCAAAAATATTTCAAAAACTATAACAAATTCAAAAATTTCCATGTTCAATTTCAGTTTCAATTACATTTACGTCATAAAAACAGCTACATTTTTTTTTCCAAAAAATTGGCTAAAAAATAAATGATTTGACATTTTTTGACACACTTGACAACATTTTTTTTGACAAACTTATAATGCCATAATTCTCAATAATAATAATAAAATTTCAATTCAAGCAAACAATTTTATTTTGTTCCAAAAAGTTGGGTAAAAAAATAAATAAAAATCTTTCTTTTGACACACTTGACAACATTTTTTTGACAAACTTATAATACCATAATTCTCAATAATAATAATAAAACCGAAGTAGTTTCATTTCAAACAAACAATTTTTTTTTCCAAAAAATTGGGTAAAAAAATAAATAAAAATCTTTCTTTTGACACACTTGACAACATTTTTTTGACAAACTTATAATGCCATAATTCTCAATAATAATAATAAAATTTCATTTCCAACAAACAATTAATTTTATTTTTTTTCCAAAAAATTAGGTAAAAAAAATAAAAATTTTTCTTTTGACACACTTGACAACATTTTTTTGACAAACTTATAATGCAATAATCTAGTTTTTGATCTCACATACCAATCCCGACCATCAAGATTCCCCCAAATTTAATGTTCCTACTCGTAATCACTTAAAATGAACGTTTTTTAAGCCAAAAATATGAAAATTTGCTATTTTTGACACACATAATGATTTTTTTGACACACTTCCGGTACAGTTATCGAACACAGCGTCCTTTCGGACCTGCATCTTGTGAAAAACTATTTTTAGAAAAAAAAATTTTTGAAATCCCTCCAGCCGTTTTCCCTGCAGTGTAGGTAATGACGGCGGCCGGCCGGCCGACAGACAGACATACATTTTTTTTTTTTTGCTTTTTTAGAATCAGGAGGTCCTAAAACGTCGAGAAATGTAAAAAAAAGTGGGGGTAAAAATTTCACTTTGAGCTCATGAATGTAATACTTAGGTCTTTCAGACCGAAGTAACTTTCATTTAATTCAAATATATAAATACATAAAACTGAAAACAAACAGTATGGGTATGTTTATACCTATAAAAATTTGCAAAACTGCAGTAATTGCACAACTGCCATTTTATTGCACAGTAATTATTTTTGTGTCCATTGAAAAACGATCTATTCCAATTTATTCCTTGAGTTTCAAGATAAAGGAAAAAAAATTATTTTGAGATCATTTACAAACACGGTGATTTGATTGTTTATCAGTTTCCTTAGGTGCTTGCAATTAATTTGTTTGAAATGTAAAACATATATTAGATAGTAAAGTTAAGCTCATATTTTAATCGACAAAGGGTGCCACCATATCGACAGAGGGTGCCACATTATCGACGTAAACCACTTTTCCTATATACATTATTCAGCATATGTGTTTCAGACCTGGTCGTTAAAGAGTCATTCTTGCATACTAAATAATATACCGTAAATAAAAGTCAATATGGTATCTATAGGAATATTCAAAGCTATTGAGTAGTTGTGGTGATGGTATTCAAAGTTCAACATTCGACTAATATTGTTAAAATTTTATTTCACGTAATAACTCAAAAATTTTAAAAAGTAGAATAGATTCTTTTTGATCCAAAAACACATTTATAGGACACATTTATAAGTTATCACAATCTATAAATTAAAATCATATGGATAACCTGGTTAAAATGGTTTCGAAGTGATTTATCGTTGAAAACATTGTGATGGTTTGTTTAAGTTTTTTACGGTCGGGTGTCACCCCAGAACGGGTTCTTCTAAAAAAAATAGCTATTTTGAACTGAGATAAATAGGATTGTACTCAGAATAATAGATTATGATGCAAGGACGTAAAGCTAAGGATTTTGGTCGTATGTGTAAAACAGCTGAGCGTGCCTCATATACTATTTTTTATTCACCGCAAGCAAAATATTAAAAAAAAATTGATTATTCTAAATCAAAATTATAAATTAACATAAATTTTACATAAATATGTTGAACAAGTAACCTTTGGCCAAAATATTTGTTATTTTTTCAAACAAATTGTGCAGTAAAGCAGTAATGCTTTAATATGTAGGCGAATACAAACAATTTGATTTAATCACAAACCTAAAAGAAAAGTCTGTGTTAACTATATATGTATTCAATTTTTTAATTTTTTACTTCACTCACGTAAATTAGAAATAGTATTTTTGCAGTTAAGTATTAAATATTTTAAAGAACATATTATACTGAAGCATCTGCTGACCTTTTATGGAAATGGCTTTAATTAAAAATATTAAAAAATGGCCAAATAACAAACATTATAAATTTCAACCCAATTTTTTGGTCCAATTTTTCTTCATAATTCGATTCAGATTTTACAATAAATTATTAAAAAAGCAAATCATCACATAGTTTTTAATTTTAAATCTAAATTAACATATCCTCTTAAAAACGTGTTAAATATAATATCAAGTGACCACTTTTGTATTCCCTACACGTGTATGACGTCCGATAGTTTCATTAATTTTTTTAAAAACAAAAAGCACACGTGCCTGTTGAACACTTCCTCAATCGAACTACATAAAATGTCTTTTAACATTCTCATTAGAAATTTCATAAGAAAAATAATTAGTTTGTCATCACATAAGAAATGAAAATAAACATTTAAACGAAGTAACATGATCGTTTAAATGAAAGAATTATAACTTAAGTAAACCTAAAATAAATTTGATTCTGTAAATTTCATGTTCAAGTTTTCTTATCCTAAAACATAAAAATATTAACAGATGCAAAAATCATTTTTCTTGTAAGAAATGAAAACAAATTATTTCCTTTTCAAAGAAATTTTTAATGAAAATTTTTCATGGTCATTTTCTAAATATAAGAAATTTTAATTAAATTTTCTTGGAATTGCGTTGTGTTTCTGTAATAATTTGCTTGAATAAAACCAATACAGTTTCTTTAATTTGAGTTTTTTTTAATACTTATATGTGTATAATTTTTAATATTTTTCGTTTGCTATTAAACTATTATTTACAATTATTTACTTAATTTAAATATGATACAGGCCAGTTGAAGCAGGCTGATCAGAAATGTAACGCAACAAGCTATCCATGTCGTATCAGGCAGCCCTGTCAGTGCCAGCTAACAGTTTAAATATAACGAGCACATCAAGGTCACCAAATATTGAGGAAACTAATTATAACAAAACATTTATAAGTAAATAATTAAAACATGTTTTTACTTTTTTATCTAATACTATATTTGTATTAAAATTTGAGGAACAATATTATTACTAACTTCTGTAACAATAACTGTTTTTGTAAAATTGTTTCTATTCGATATCTTATAGCAAGCAATCGATTAAATTAATTAATTATAAGATTAAATGGTAGCTATTGAGTAATAGTAAAGACAAAAAGAAGCGTCAATAAACACTTCAACCTTTGAATATTTGAACTGAAAAGTATTTTTTTTTTTTTTTTATTCACAACACATTTTTTTTTATTCCAAGTTAAGCATGTTTAGTGTTAATTCTAATAAATTATGAATTAACGTCTCTGAATATCTGAAGATACCATGCCAACTAGGGATTAGGATTATATTTAAATAAATTATGCTTCTTTAAGAAACTTATTGACGTTAACTTTAAAATTTTTAGGATTATATCTATCGGAGAACATCCAAGCGTGCAAGTCATTCCAAAGGTAAGAGACTGTATTGAAAAAATCACCTTGAAAGGCGACAGTTCTACAATTTTTTTATTTGAACCGTAAATGGATGGGCCACAACAGTTGCTCTGGTGTAACGCGATAGGTTACGTAATGCTTGCAACGCAATACTTTTTATCAAGAGGAAGTATTCATGTACTTCACCTTTTTTAAGTTTTTGTTAGAGTAAAATTATATTGAAATTATAATGTCGTATCCGTAACATCTCTTGTTATTACTTCCAAAAATGGCAAATAAAATCACATATCGCAGCCACAAACAATATATGTGTGAAAAACGTGTCTGCCTATGTTGTGGATTGCCTTTATCATCTGTTATCTACATATCTGGTTCTTATGTTTTTTATTTTAGTTATTTCGCTGTTTTGTGGATATTCTGTACAAAATAAAAAAAACTTTAGAAATTCAGCATCGCAAACATAATTTATCGGAGAAAAATATGTTCGCATCTTAATTTAAGGAAAATAATAGTAATAATAAAAGATTTGTTTCTCTTTAACTTTTTCCGATATATGCTGTTTGATAAACTTTACATATTACACACATTGTGGTACATATACTAAAGAACAGATAAGACCCAAATATACGCCGCCTTATAACTTGAACAAAATAAGATAAATAAAATAAGAATAAAAATCAATTGTTATAATTTTATTATAAAATGAATATAAATGTGAGAAAAAATCAGCGATTTAAAGTGACGAAGTAGAAATGTATGATGGAAAAGTTGATTGCAATAGTGTCAGGTGGGAAGTAGAAATTTATTTCACTTTTACATTAATTAATTAATATTACAATTAATATGTCATTAAATAATTCTATATGTAATTAAATTCTATATGTTTTAGATTGACCGTTCTACAGGTTCTACCTACATAGTCATTTTTAATACAATAACAAATTAAAACAGCATGCCTTATGAGCTGTTGATAGACACACAACAAAATATCACATAATAAAATAAAACATAAACCGGATGGGTTTTTGTGAACAATTAAGCTTAAGGACATATTGGAAATCACTTGAATTTTGCAATTCGAAATAATTTTTCATTTTCTCTAAAATTCGTTTAGAAATTTTTTTTTTGTGTTTCGTGTCAGGATTCGAACTACATTCATCAGAGACACATTGTTCAAATCCCGTGTGTCTTACACAACTTAGCCAAAGCGGCGATGACGAAACATATTTTAATTTTGATGTTCAGATAATTTCTAAATTGAAACTTTATCATTTTTCATATAGACTTAAGTTGAATTTTTCATCTTTGATTACATATTGAAAATTGTATTTCTTTGGTATTTTTTTTATTAAATTTCTAGATATTACGATGTATGAATTCATAGGATGAGAGAATATTTCATCAACATCTAGGTCAACATTCAAAATTAAAATATGTTCCGTCATCGCCGCTTTGACTAAGTTGTGTAAGACACACGGGATTTGAACAATATGTCTCTGATGAATGTAGTTCGAATCCTGACACGAAACACAAAAAAAATTTTTTCTAAAGGAATTTTAGAGAAAATGAAAAGTTATTTCGAATTGCAAAACTCAAGTGATTTCCAATATGTACTTAAGCTTAATTGTTCACAAAAACCCATCCTAAATTAAAAATTCCCCTAAAGTTGTCTAACCAAAAATATAACAACATATTGACTTTACGTCAGATATTAAGTTTCGCATTGATTGGCAACAATCAATAATGACTTTAAACTCGTGACTTAGGATGTTGATTAGAATGTTGACTTAGATGTTGACGAAATATTCTCTCATCCTATGAATTCACACATCGTAATATCTAGAAATTTATACAAAAAATACCAAAGAAATACAATTTTTAATATGTAATCATAGATGAAAAATTCAACTTAAGTAAATATGAAAAATGATGAAGTTTCAATGTAGAAATTATCTGAACATCAAAATTAAAATATGTTTCGTCATCGCCGCTTTGGCTAAGTTGTGTAAGACACACGGGATTTGAACAATGTGTCTCTGATGAATGTAGTTCGAATCCTGACACGAAACACAAAAAAAATTTTTCTAAAGGAATTTTAGAGAAAATGAAAAGTTATTTCGAATTGCAAAATTCAAGTGATTTCCAATATGTACTTAAGCTTAATTGTTCACAAAAACCCATCCGAAATTAAAAATTCCCCTAAAGTTGTCTATATTTCCTAACCAAAAATATAACAACATATTGACTTTACGTCAGATATTAAGTTTCGCATTTTTTTTTTTTTTTTAATAAGAAGTGTTGTGTAGTAGGAATTACAAAATGTGTCACAACAACACATAGATACCTTTTAAGACGTAGGTCCCACAACAACATGCGTCTTGAGGTATAGGTGGACGCTTTTTTTAAATCTTTGTGGATTGAAAGCACTCTAGACTATTGATTCGGGCAAAGCATTCCATGTGTACGATGTACGCACAAAGAAATCTCTTTGCATTCTATTACTATGACAGTGAGTAATCTCGACAGTTCGACCGCCCGCACACACCGATTGACGAGTAAAACGGGGAAAAACATATGTCTGAGGCATTATGGACCTGATTTCATCCGAGCACTGCTGGTGACGATATTTATAAAAAACAACGAGATCAGCAACAGTGCGACGATGTTGCAGGGAATCAAGACCTAATGTTAAATCTCGATCACCAACAATTCGTATAGCTCGCTTTTGAACAGAGTCCAAAAGAGCCAGGATAGTAACAGATGCAGCGCCCCAAACTTGACAACAATACTCTATACAGGGACGAATATAGGACTTATAAATGTGGAGTAATTGATGCGAAGTAAAATATTTTTTACATCTATTGAGGAGGCCGAGTTTTCTTGACGCGCTCTTTGCCATGGCCATTATATGATCGTTCCAGAGTAAGTTATTGGATATTGTGACTCCCAATAAACGAATGCTTTCACATTCGCGTATTTGGTCGTCACACATATTAATTGAAATATCGTTGGGAAACTCGGTCTTTGATCTGGAAACAATCAATAGCTGTGTTTTGGTGGAATTAAAATTGACCAAATTTTTGTCACCCCAATCGGCGACTTTTTTTAGGTCCTCGTTTACATTTATGGCAGCGTCTCTCCGGACGGGATTTATTCGTTCATGCATTTTACCCTTTGAAGATAGGGGGACGAATGACTTGTGCAGTGTACTCTCATCTGCAAAACTATTTATTGGGTTACTGGTGATTTGCAACAGTTCGTTGATATAAATTAAAAATAAAGTGGGAGATAAAACTGAGCCTTGGGGTACACCAGCGTTAATCAATTCGGACTCAGAAGAAAAGCCATCTATAGATACCGAGATGTAGCGGTTAGACAGAAAATTTTGAATCAACTTCACGACTGCGGGATGAAAACCGTACGCAACGAGCTTGTTGATCAAGTTGGCATGCCAAATTCGATCAAATGCTTTTGAGATGTCTAATGCGATCACGTACGTTTCACCACCTTTCTCAAGTATGCTATTCCAAATATGTGCCACATAGTTCAATAGATCGGTTGTTGATCTTTTGTTTCTAAAACCGTATTGGCTGTCAGATATCAAATGGTTGTCTTCCAAAAATTTGGATATGTGTGAATTAATATAGTGCTCGTATATTTTAGACATGACTGGGAGTAAGGCTATTGGTCTATAATTTGAAATATCACATTTCGTTCCTTTTTTTGGGACAGGCTGGACATTGGCCAACTTCCAGCTGGATGGATAAAAACCAGATATATAGGATTTATAAAATATTTTGGTGAGGGTTGGTGCAAGTTCTTTTGAAAATGTTTTTAGAATAACAGGAGGAATGTTGTCCAGACCAGAAGCTTTGTTGTTGTTTAAACCCCCTTAAAAGTTTTTCGACAATTTCGGGTTTGAAATGTAATTGTTTCATATTAACTCCTGAAGACTGGATTTGGGGTATTTCTTTAGGAGTTTCTAAAACTGTTGAATTTGAAGCAAAGCGTTCCGCGAACAATGTAGCTTTCCTTGCAGGGTCAGTAATGATTGAGTCACCATCAATGATAGGAGGAATAGAAGATTTAGTACCACAATTTAGAGAATTAATGGCACTGTAAAAACTTTTGTCAGAAATTGACATACTCGAAAGTTTTGCCGCTTTCGCTCTGTCAATCTCTGCTTTTTCGTTTTCGATTATCTGGTTTGATATTTTATTAGCCTTTAAATATTGGGATCGATTACCAGAGTTCTTTTTATGAATCCAAATATTAAATAATCTACGTTTGTTTCTAAGAGCCAATTTGGCTGCTTTCGAAAACAAATATTTTTGTTGGGGTTTCATTATTGAAAAGGGAACGAATTTGTTAATACCGAATTGAATGGTTTCAGTAAAGTTTTGAGCAGAAACATTTACATCGTCAGTATAAAAACAATGACGATCAAAAGGGAAACCTTGAAAAAAACTTCGGAGACCATTGGTGTCCATTTTTGAAAAGTGAAATATTTTACGGGATTTGAGAACTCTAGTTTGTAGCAAATCAGTTTTGATAGCTGATGTGATTAGATAATGGTCAGAATTTCCAATACTACCCTTATCGACATCGACACTTGCAATATCTGGCATAGATGTGAGATAAAGGTCTAAGAGAAAACTTTTATCACCGCCATTACGAGGAGTGAAAGTTGGGCTTTTTACAATCTGCGGGGATTATTTGGACTATTTGGGATTTAGTGTTACGTCATAGGGATAGTTTTCAGAAATTTGTGTTTCTGTAAGAAAAAGAATATGCGGTTGGTCGTGCTCGAGATGATGTTGCACGGCGTCCCGGTTGGCATTCAATCCACAAATATTTTGGATGTGTATTTTAAAAAGTTTTTTATCAAATATGATAGTCATTTGTTCAAAATATAATTTGTTTTAAAAATGGGTAACTAAACAATAAATCCTATCATATAATAAAATATGACATAGGCCAATATTTCATGATAGGATGTAAGAAATAATAAACAGGTGAAAACAATGTTTTTAAAAAATTTGAAAGGTTACTAAAATATTTATCCATATTGTTCCCACGAGTTTAGACGCAATAAAGGTCACCCACAGGCCTTCGTCTATACCTGTTAGAAGTCTATATACAACTGGGGGCGACAGGTGCCCAGAGGATGGTACTTTTGTGGTTTGACCCTGCAAGAGTCCTCTCTAGTGTGTACCCACCAGGGGGTGGTAATAAGGGAGCACCTTCCCGCGACCCGGGCGGCTAAGCCAAGGTCCCCGTTCCCGCTAGACATGACAACAGGTTTATGGTTTGCAATAGCAGGCTAGAGCCCACTATAGCTCAGGTACCTCGGGTTCGCCAAGTCCCGTATCACGGTCTAATCAGACCAGTGATCCATGATGTGATTGATTGGCAACAATCAATAATGACTTTACACTCGTGACTTAGGATGTTGATTAGAATGTTGACGAAATATTCTCTCATCCTATGAATTCACACATCGTAATATCTAGAAATTTTAATACAAAAAATACCAAAATAACATAAACCGTTATAGACCCTCTATCTTAATTATGGAATATTCCTAAATGATCAGCCTTCATATCACTATCCCGTAAAACAATTCTTAAAAAATTGCGTGCATGGATTATGCATGTTACAAAATCTCCGTGCACAAAATTGTGCATAATACATGTCATACACTTGATGTGCACCATACCGTGAGCATGTGGTAAAACGCCTTAGCACATACGTGTACAAAAACGTTAGCCGCTTGTCTTACGAATAATAAAAACGAAACGAAACGAAATTTATTTAATGCTAAGAATAATAAACAAAGAATAAAAGAAATGGAGTCTGAAAAGTAGTTTAACATTTTCTAAAATAACTGGCTCCATTTAACTTTTTATGAATTAATATGGTTTTCCGAATAAAAAATTGATAAATTTAATTTTATTTTCATCTAAAATTATGCGGGAAGGAAATTTGTTTGTGAAGGTTAATGAGAAAATTTACAAAAAACAAACGAGTGCTTTGAATAATTAATTTTAGTGATTCTAAAGTATTATTATATTTTATTACATTTATTTAATATTTTTTGTTTGTGATGTCGATTTCATAATATTTAAATTTATTTTTATAATATTAAGAAAATTAGGGAAGACAAACATTATTTTTTATAGCTAAGCTAAATATTTAATTTTTTGGATTTCTGATTTTTCGCCATTTAAATTGTATGGTTAAAAATATGGCGACAAAAGGATGCCTCATTTATAAATACATTTTCATTTTCAATCCACACATACATGTTCATTTTACAACTGAAAAATACGTCCGCAATCTTCATTTGTCGCAATGATGTTTCCAAAAATATTAGGAAGGTTCTTATAGTTATTTAAATATTAAGGGCAGTAAGAGTATTTACCAATTGAGGATATATGTTTAGAGATAGAAACGAGGTCGAGATCTCTAATATATCCAAAATCGGTAATACTCTTAATGCCCAAAATGTTTAGTATATTTTTTGCACGATCGAAATAAATTCAATTGAAATTATTTAGATTAATAAATTTTTCTCCGATAGACAGCAAATATAAATTTTGCAGACTTATTTCAGTCAGCAAAGTGGCACTTTTCCTGCCTAGGCAGCAAAGCAAGTACTTTGCTGCCTAGGCAGTAAAATAATAAGACTTCATAGAAATAAACAGATATTGCGATTAAAAAAAAAAATTTTTTAATCGATTTTTTTTTTCATTTTTAAAATTTTGCTTTATTTTTAAAGTAATAATTATTAAATTACATATCATTGTAATTAATCGGAGAAAAAATTATATGTTCAACTCGGCAGCAAGGTAGATTGACTGCCTTGGCTGAATTCCTAGCCTCGCTCGCTCGGCTATGAACTATCAGCCGCAGCAGTCAATCTACTACTTTGCTGCCTAGTTAAACAAATAACTATTATTTTCATTTTTTAAATATACTTTCCATAATTATCGTTTCAAATAGGATGTTTTGCCTTTCATCATAAGTATATTGTTTTTCTTAGCAAACTTTTTCAATTCATAATTGTTCTTTGCGTTGTGCATAATACATTTCAAATAATTTTTCAATTTTCAGTTTAATATGAAATCGGTACTGACGAAGACTCTGATTTGGAAAATTCATGGAATATCGGACGTGCAGCAGTTATTCCAGAAAAATCAAAAGAACGATATGAAAATACATCCAAATCGTTCAAGTCATTTTACACTGAAAAAAACTGAAACAGTAACTGAAAAAATAGTTCTTGCATATAGTAAAAAGAAGTGAAGTTTTGAAATCAAGAGGTAGTCTCTGGTCCGAATATTCCATCTGGAAGGCAACAATTTGTTTACACCATGGTGTGGATATTACAAAATTTTCTACATTAATTGTATATTTAAAACGAATATGAAATCGGCGATGGTTTGAGCTTCATTTAAATTGGGTATAGGCTGTAATATAGATTGATGCATTAGCTTTTAATATCTGAGCATTCTGTATTGGTTTTATGTGCATGTTCATCCGTATTCAAAAAATTTTCATCTGTTTCATTTTCGTTTGTAACCGTGCAAGTTCGATTTGAAAATTTGTTGGGCAAAATTGAGCGAGCAACTTCATTCTTCTTTTGTATGGAATCTTCTAGGTAGCCTTCAGCTTAGCTTGAACTTCGCCACCTGAACAAAAGAAAACAATCTATAATATATATTTGCGGTATAAATTGTGTACCTAAATGAAAGTATAGTACTAAATTGACTAAATACCCTCCATGCCTTTTCACAGTGGTAATGTCTGCACCACTATCTGCTAATAAAGTAGCAGATGCTCTCTTTAATGTATGTCCTGTGTATTTAGCAGCGTTTAGGAGTTTGAGGAACTCGGCTATTGTTTTTGGTATGGAACCAAATGTGTTTTCACCAACTGGTTGTATACTGCAACATCCCTTTTTATACTGGAAAAAAAATCGATTATTTTTACATGATTTTTTTTATGTAGTTTAATTCCTTAAATAGAATCGTCATCGATAATTTTAAATATGCGTTTTCTGTTGGTTTTCGTTTTCGGGATCGTTACAACTAAGACCGACTCCCGGTTTTCAATGTTATTAATTAATTAATTTGATAATTCCTCTCTTCGACAAGCACCGAGAATTCCGAAAATAAGAGCAACCTAAATGAAAAAACATTCACAATTTATTTATTATAAAATTCCAAAAATCAAATTTTACCTTATACATTAAGTATGTATAATCTGGAACATTCAAAATAAAAGAAACTATTTCTTCCTTTGGTATCACTATGCAGAATGACAGTACAGAACTCTCAATGCTGTGTACGAGTAGAGAACGAAATATCAAGGTTTTTTAAAGTCGACTCCGGGTTAAGACAAGGTGATGCTATCTCTCCTATACTTTTTAATTTAGCCTTGGAATATGTATGCCGTCAAAAGAAACTGCCGACTAACAACAATATCTTGTCGATAAACTCAGTACAGATGATTGCATACGCTGATGATGTTGTCATCCTCGGCCGAAGTGAAGCTGTTATGAGTGAGACTTTTAAGTCGCTTGAGAGTGGAGCTAGAAAAATTGCTCTTCAAATAAACTACAATAAAACCAAACATATGAATGTTTCAAGAGAGTCTGAGAAGAAAGATTTGATGTGCGGCGATGAACGAATTGAGGGAGTTGAATCTTTTAAATATTTGGGATCAATGCTTGACTCAAACAACAGCATACTTACAGATATTAAAGCTCGAATCACTGCAGGTAATCGAACTTTCTACTCAATCAAACCTCTCCTTGGATCTCCGTATGTATCAACTAACACCAAGCTCAAGTTATACAAGACATTGATTAGACCGGTTGTGATGTATGGGTCACAAACGTGGACCCTTACACAAAATGACGAATCGCATTTATCTGTATTGGAGCGTAAGATCCTACGCTACATTTTTGGTCCACTTAAGACAGACGATGGAGAGTATAGAACCCGATATAACTTTGAGATCAGAGACCTTCTTGAGGGTCCTGATATAATAGGTTGTATCCGTTCTAATAGGATTGCTTGGTTTGGGCATGTTCTACGAGCCGATTCACAGTCTGGAATGATTAGAAAAATGTACGTTAGTACCCCAGGGAGCGGGCGACCGCGAGGTAGACCACGACTACAATGGGAGACTGACGTAATAAACGACCTTAAAAAAATCGGCTGCCATGGTAGTTATGTCGCTGTTGCGAATGACCGTGGTGAATATTCGAAGCTGATTAGCCTGGCAACGCTCCTACATCGAGCATGAACGCCGTTAAATTTCTTCCTTTGAGAGGGTTAATGCTTTCTTAGCTTCATGTCCAACGCTTTGATTTTTTAAAAAGGACACCACTTGTGATATCCACTTATATCAAGATTATTATTAACCAACAACGTTTTCTTTAGCATTGAAAACTTGTAAAGGAGAACTGGTTTCATTGGAAGACCAATGGAATCTTTATGGCAGGCCGCGCATCTAGTTCGGTTATGAACCCTAAGCTAGCTTCAGCCTGCGGAATCAAGAGATTATACCTGCCGCCCAGTACAAATTACCTGAATTGTACGCGTGTATAGTTTATCTACTAGATCGGAGATCAAAAGAAAATGCGAAAAAAGAAAACTCTGGCGGCCCTACATGGCGAAGAAGCCACGACCGTCACGATCCCCATAATTTATTTAATTAATACGGACAGCAAAAACAAAATCATTCCCTTCAGGCAGACTCATCCCGGCTAAAGAATTCATTCCAAAACCAGAATAAAACCTAAAATAAAGATAAGTAAACATGAACTCATCCCAGGCTAGCAATCGATCCCGTTCCTCCTTCCTTGTCGGATTAGCCGTTCATCTCTCCCAGGTCAATCATACAAACGAATTTATAAAAAACTGCTGAATCAGACGGTTGCTGATGAAAGTTGAACGAATTGTACGTAAAACTCACAACAAACGGCTGAATAAAGCGTTTGTGGGTAAAAGATGATCAAATAGTACGTAACAAAACAATTATAAAAACGGTTGAATAATGCGGTTGTGGATGCAGAATGAGTAATTGCATCAATATAAAACTATTGAATCAGGTGATTGTGGATGAATGATGAGTAATTATATCAATATGATACTATTGAATCATGCGATGGGGGATGAATATTGAGCCAATTGTAGCAATATAAACTCGTTGAGTTGTGATTGTGGATAAATGTTGAGCAGATTGTAGCAATATAGAATCGCTGAAATAGGTGATTGTGGATGAATGATGAGTAATTATATCAATACAAAACTATTAACTCATGCGATGGTGGATGAATGTTGAGCCAAGTGTAGCAATATAAAACTGTGGAATTTATTGGGTTGCGGATGGAATGGTGACCAAATCGTATGGATAAAATTACAAAAACTAATGGGTTATGTGATTGTGGATGAATGATGAGCAAATTGTATGAAAAAACTTATAAATCAGCTGAATTATGAGGTGCGGATGAATGATGAGTAACTGTCGCAATATAAAACTGTTGAATTATGTCATGGTGTATGAATGATGAGTAATTGTAACAATATACGCCTGTTAAATCATGCGCTGGTGGATGAATGTTGAACAACTTGCATGAAAATAATTATAAAACTGCTGACTCCAGCGAATTTGGTTGAAGGTTAAATAAATGTCGGTACTAAATATCCCGGTTGAGCCAAGTTAATGACGTTACAGGTTGAACCATATACGTGTAGTTATGTAACGGTGTATTCAAGCGACGGTGTTTAAAAGTTGTTTATTAACCTACAACAATATGCAACAGTTCACCAATATCACCAGAGGAAGTTGCAGAACGAAGGAAATCCCGTTGCCTATACCGTATTTATAATTTCCCAGTTTTTCTTTTTGTTTGTTTTAATTTCACAACTCCATTTAAAGGAAAAAAAAAATGTTTAAAGTTTTTTTGGTCTGAGCGACAGGATTAACATCCAATTCTATTTATTAAGTCTCTCATGCAATTAGTATAGTTCAGTTGTGGTCATTTATCACAGTAATTATAATAATAATAAAATAAATTAAGACAACCTTTATTTTAATGTCTGACAGTTCCAGTTCTCGATTATTTCTTCTAGACAGTTTAACTTCAATAACACTAACACATTAATTTATAAATAAATTATTATTTTAATTAATTTAACATATAACACAAACACGACAAAATGGCCAACAACCATTTATTGATTAACTGCAACTAAACATATAGTGAACACTACTAACTAAACATATAGTGAATTCTACCACAATAATCAACGTTAAGCCAGAATTAAATCTGAATAACAAAAATAAGAAGAAAAAATAATTTTTATGCACCATTGATCGATTAAATTGGATGATCGTTGCCAAACGTCAAACAAATCCAATAAGAGGAAGTTCATGGTTGGAGTCGGGTATTTATAATTGATGAAAACATATAACTCGATCTCGCCGATTGAAATACGTTCGGAATACATGTTTGCATCAAACATAGACACCCACCCAGAAAAGTAGCAGTTTATATTAATTTCGTTTATTGGGATGCATTTCAACATTACAAACTTGGACCATATAGACGAAGATTAGTATTTTTTCGAGTAAGGAAGAACTGCATATTAAAAATATTTAGAACAAAACATTCTTAAAATTTGTAGTACAAGAAATCAATATTACCTTTCATTGAAATATGCCAGCAATACTATTTCATTTATCATTTCAGTGCTCTTGTCGCTTAACCAGCTCAAAAATATTTTATACTCTTTATCGTAGCGCTCTTTAGATTTTGCCGGGCTAAGATTACGTATCGCATCATCCGAAAGAGCAACAATTTCTTCTGAGATTTCGAACTTTTGATCCATTGTATTCATTTATATTTAAGGAAACAAATTAAAAATTTTGTTCTTTACTTTTGTTTAGAGAAATCATGGCATCTTTAGTATAATTTTCAAAATAAATTATTGTTTGAAGTTTATAGAGAAAATCGTGACATCTAGTATAAAAAAAAATTATTTTAAACTTCAAACTATTTATTTTCTTGGCATACTATTTTCTTCTGAGTCTAAACTAACTAACGCTGGTGCACCCCAAGGCTCAGTATTGTCCCCAGCTCTATTTTTGATTTATATCAACGAATTGTTGAAAATCACCAGCAACCCAATATAGTATATTAAGAAACTAGTTTCATAATCGACGATTTTATCGCACGAAATCTGTTTAGAAAACGACCCGCGCAGCGGGGAGTTTTCTAAAGGATAAGTGCGATAAAACGTCTTATGAAACGAGTTTTTTATACTATTTTTTCTATTTTGCATTTTTTGTCTCGAAATTTTAAAAAATATTTTTTATGTTTTAATGTTTTAAAGAAAATTTCTAAAAATTTCAATTCAAAATAGTAAGCTCTGCGTTTCATCATATTTCTATATATTTTTTTGTTGCAAAACTAGCTTTCATGTGAAATGTGACCAACCTTGAAAAACGAAACTTTGCGTATCTTAATGAAGGCCATTTCGATACGCATTTGGGTATCGAAATGACTTTATTTTAGACGCAAAATAGAAAAAATAGTTTTGCAGATGATAGTACTCTGCACAAGTCGTTCGAGCTTCTTCCATCAAAAGGTAACATGTACGAACGAATTAATCCTGTCCGGAGAGACGCTGCCATAAACGTAAACAAAGACCTAAAAAATGTCGCCGATTAGGGTGACCAAAACCTGGTCAATTTCAACTCTACCAAAACACAGCTGTTGATTGTTTCCAGATTAAAGACCGAGTTCCCCAAAGATATTTTATTCAGTATGTGTGATGAACCAATAGGTGAATGTAAAAACATTCGTTTATTGGGTGTCACAGTTCCAAATGACCTACTCTGGAACGATCATGTAATGGCGATGGCAAAAAGCGCGTCAAAAAAACTCGGCCTCCTAAATAGATGCAAAAAAATTTTCACTCCATACCAATTGCTCCATGATTATAAGTCCTATATTCGTCCCTGTATGGAGTACTGTTGTCAAGTTTGGGGTGCTGCCTCTGTTTACAACTTGGCCCTCTTGGGTTCTGTTCAAAAGCGGGCTGTACGAATTGTGGGTGATCGAGCTTTGACATCAAAACTTGATTCCCTACAACATCGTCGCACTGTTGCTGACCTCGTTGTTTTTTACAAATATCGTCATCAACAGTGCTCAGATGAAATCAGCGGCATCATGCCTCAAACTTATTCTTCCCCGGCTGCCGCAACCAGTGAAACGGTTGAGATCCCACGCTGTCATACTGGCAGATCGCAGAGAGACTTCTTTGTCCGAACTGCGTACAAATTGAATAGTTTGCCGGAACACTTAGTCTTAGGTGGCTTCAACCCGCAGAGGTTTGAAAAAAGCGTTAATCAACACCTTAGAACGCCAGTTGTTGTGGGACCCAGGTCAAGACCTAAGTCTTAAAAGGTATTTATGTGTCGTTGTGACACATATTCTAAAGCATATTACACAACACATTTTATTAAAAAAAAAAAAATACTAAAGTTAATTTGGATTTTTTGCATATAAATAGAGAAAAAATTTAAATTGTTTTTATAAGTTTTAGATTATTAAATGAAGCATAAAATCTTGTATGCACCACTGGCGTTCCTGGATATCACGCCCTTGGGCTGACTTATGTTGCTTTGCAGGCGTAATAACCTCCATAACGCCCTTGGTACATAAATTGCCATTACGCCCTCTTAATGTTACTTAACGCCCTCTTTTGTAACTTTACGCCCTCTTTTAGGAAGAATAAAAAATGTTGTATGTACCACAGGTGTAAAGTTAATTTCATCCCTAACGAGTACAGCCCGTAATGCACTCGCGCTGAAATGTATAACTTTACACCCTTGGTACATCCATAACTATTTTGATTAAAATTCAGTCATTTTTATCTATCAAATTGAATTTTTTGAATTTCTAGATGCTATCTAGTATTTCAAAAGGATACAGGATTATTGATTAATTCTACAGTTTGAGCCCTGTTATGAGTTTATACAGTGAAACAAGTTTCACTTGGATATCAAGACATGAGAGTGGAACCAAAAGAATCCTTACAACATGTTGCTTAAAACTAACGTATTGTTGTACTGTACGCCTAACCTTTTTGCAGAATTAGCCTCAATACGAAACAATCATCTGTGTTGTATCATGTGTGTTATGCTTTAATAGTAAATTATAGTTATCTATCACTTTGTATTGAAATATCGTATTGTAACTGTACTAATATTATAAGAGTGTTGGGTTGAAGAAATTTTTTCAAAGTTTTTCAAATAACCCTAGAAGTTTTTTTAAACAGGTCAAACTCATTTAAACTATAACAGTTGATACCATTTTGCGTTTATATTTTTATATACTATTTCTTCGCTAAACTCATTATGAAAAAGAAACCCGGTTTTCAAAACATCTTTCGTACTGTAATCGAAATTTATGATATACATATACGAAACTCCATAATTAAACAAAATTTCATTCTATGGTCTTTAAATAAAATTAAAGTTTAAACAAAACCGCGGTTATTATAACAGAAACAAAAATTTTCATGCATAAAGTGTGAATTCGATGACATACAATTTCAATAAAGCGCCAAAATAAATAAAAAACACATCAATAAACCAATATTACTATAATCAACCAAAATTTGTCTTCAGTTTTTCTGGTTCATTCCAGGAAGTGATCTTTTATATAAATATCGTTCTTCTGGTGAACTCGACTCATCGAATGAATAAATAATATAGTTTTAATGATAACATTAAAAAACAAATTAATGGATCATATAGTAGAATTTTTTTGCCAGCGAATTTTTGACAGATAGGACGCAATAAGAGATAAAAGATAAGACAAAATGTAAAACAGAGCAGAGGTGAGAAAAGAACGTTCTTCGCTAAGAAACAAACGTTTCCCATATAACGAGTGTTTTTATATATTCGTGTTCTTTTGTATTCTCATTTTAAAACAAATGAAAACAGTGAGAGAATTATTAAAATGTTTCTGTTTGTTTTTATTCTGTTTTGTTTATTCTCTATATTCGAATGGTTTAGTTAAAAACAGGAATAAAGAATTATGCGAATAGAAACGCAAATGTATTTGCGAATATATTCTTAGGATTGGGATTATTTTTTTTGGGTTAAAAAAAATAAAATTTTATACGTTTTTTTTGTATTAATACTTTACTAACTCGAAGTTTATATTTATTAAATCAATTTAAAATTTTATTTTTGGACTTTTATGTTATGCGGAGTTTAATACTAAGAATAATTTTAGTCTGTCTTTGGACCGAAAAACAACGAAATGTTGAACACTACTTGGTCGAGATTCAAAATTTTTACGCCGTTAAGTTCTAGGGTTAGATCACTAGATTGCAAATGCATCAAAAATTTGGGTTGATAAATCATTTGGCTTATACAATGTTTTTTAAATAAAAATGAATCGTTTCATTGTATTTATAAAAAAACGCAACGGATTAGCTGGAATTAAACTCAAGCATGTAATGTAATGTGATAATATATTTTGTTGTTTACGACATCGCATTTATGTTTTGTATTGGTTTTCTTTAATTTACTTCTCTAGCTAGAAGTAAACAAACACCCTCTCACCTTTCATGAAGTAAATACTAAACCCTTCGTACAAACCGAAGTCCTGACACCTCGTAGCAACTTCCTACCCTTACCACCATTTGTCAAAAGAAAATAGAGGTAGTCTTTGTAATAGAGCTTGAAAATAAAAAAAATTTTTAATTCTAAATTCATTAGGTCTTTTTTAACAAGCAAAAATATCATTTTAATATAAAATAATTAATTATTTATACTAGAAGTTATTACTCATATTGAAATTTTTTTAAATATTTTGTAAACATTTAAGTTAATTTTATTTAAAATAAATGACGCAGTTTTGTTTACGCCAGAGCCTTCTGGTTCCATGATTTCAAGTTTTAAAAAAATTGTTAAATTAATTAATCTAATATATTAAATAAACAATAGTCCAATTTTATTTAATTAAAACTTCAACTTGCGTCCTTTAATATGCTAATTTCGTTCCGATTTGTTATCAGGGCTATTATTTTGAAAACGCACATCGAAAAAAAAACAACTATTTTTAAAAAATCTGAAATTTTGATATATTGTTGGCATTGACGAAAGGAAAAAAGTAATTTCTGCTTTTATTTTTTGTGTACTCTGAATCGGAGTTATGCGCGGTTGAATTTTTGAGGCTTTTTCACGTAGTTTTGGTAATGGTGTCAATGTTTTGTTAATAAATCCCATAAATTTCATGTGATTTACGTATGTTTTTGCACATAGGGAGAAAAATTATTGAATAATCGAAATATGTAAGTTGGAAAATAATAACTTTCCTCTTTTCCGCTAGGCGGTGCGTAAAACCTTGGTTTACTTCAAAGCTCATATCTCAAAAAGTCACTTTTTTTTTTATTGTTTTTCACAAATTTTAAAGTAAACATATGCAGCTACGAAATTGAGAAATAAAAAGTCAGCAATTCAATATGGATTTTTTCTTACGATTTTTTAAAGTTTGGTATATGAAAAATTCACATGTGTTTTTTTATTAAGTTAATAATCCTGTACTAAATGTGGATCTAATAAATTACACATTTCATATTTTAACACCTGCAATAAATTTGAACCATTTTCTGTGCGGTTAAATGGTTAAAAACTTATTAAAAATTAATTTAAGTTAAGTGGTAAAATAAAGGAATTTAAATTATTAAAAGGGTCTGTAAAATGTTTATTCATTTTAAAAAATGTCTATTCAGCCCCTTTTTACTAGTTAAAATCTCATTAGACTCATAATTTTAACATTTAAAATTTCTAATGACGCCCACAAACGGTTTTTGGAACAAATTATACTTGCATCCAATCAAAATATATTAAATTGTACCTACCTAATTTTACCTGATTCTGCCTATGTCAAAACTATTTAAAAGGTATATATATTGATGTGATTGCCTTATATCAATTATATTCAAAAATATTTAGAAGACATAACGTTTAGAAAAGATAATAGTAGAAATGCCTTTCAAATTGTGCAGTAACTTGTACGGTCTCAAAAATCATAAGCGGACATCAAAAAATGTGAAACTGGTCACACCAGCTGTTATTCAAAAATCTGCGAACCTAAATTTTACTTTGCGTGATGACCAGTTTATATGTGAAACATGTCGCACTTATATATATAAAAATAAGGTAAATTTAATTAATTTATTAAAATGAATAAAAATTCATATGCAACTAATATTTTCTATACAGCAGCTTTCATGTTCGGAAACTATCGATAGTGAAATTATTTCTATAAATCAGGATGTTGAAAATGTTCCAACGAACGAAAATATTAAAATACCTCCAGAATCTTAAGATCCATCACCAGTTTCGGTTGATACTATATCTCCACCAGTTCTTGAACTACTTAATGACACTTTAGAATATATTAACAATGTTCTTGGAAGGTTAGCCGTATCTCCTATCAAAAACATATTACAACAGGAAGTTATAAAAAAATTGCAAGTGTCACATCGGCAATAAGTCAAAGAATATTTCAAGTAGATTCAGTTAAAGTGTTATCACCAAAGGAGGAATGTGAATATACATCATGGCTAATGAACTTTAAAAAGGAATTTAAAGATGCCAGCTCTAAATCAAAACAAGCGTGTTTGTTGACAACTCTACCACGTAAATTTTGGTCAAATCAACGTATCGAGAATACTCAATGATAACGCAAAATGAGATACAAGCTGCACATTTCAATAAAGTTCAAGCCACAATCCACCCAATCGTAGTTTACTACAAATCATGTAATGATAAACTAGAGGTCTTATCTTTGGTCATTATATCTGATCATTTAATGCATAACACAGTTGCAGTTCATAAATACCAGAAAAGGTGTATTGAATTCATTGAAAAACAGCAAGAAATATATCCATCAAAAGTATCAAAAAAATTTCATATTTTACTGATGGTTCAGCAGCTCAATATAAAAATAAGAAGAATTTCATAAATCTCTGCAAATATTGATGATTTTAAAAAACCTGCAGAATGGCATTTCTTTGCAACTGCCCACGGAAAGGATCCATCCGATGGGATTGGAGGAACACTTAAAAGAGAAGCCCGGAGAGCTTAGCTTAGAGGAGCAAAAATATCAACAGCAAGGGAATTATTTGAATGGGCGGAAATTTGATCGAAAAAAACCAACCACGTTATGAAGTTTTCATATGTGTCTTCAGGAGATATCGAACTACAGGAGCAATTTCTTTCAATGCGGTTTTCGGACATTAAAACTATAAGTGGAACTCAAGGATTCCACTGTTTTTTTACCGGATAACACTACACCCGATAAAATAATTGCCAAAATGTTTTCTTTTTCTGATAATCATAAATATTTCAATTTAAAGGCAAAAAGAATTATATAAATTAATTTTTTAATGTATTTATTTATAATATTGATTAAATTATAATGTTTATAGAAAAAATGTTTTTTTCTAATGTTAGTGTTGGTGATGTTGAAATTATAACAAAATCTTCGATCAATGGGATCTCCTATTCTTATTCTGAATAAAAACCTGTTTCTCAATCAGAAATACACAGAAAATGGTTCAAACTTATTGCAGGTGTTAAAATATGAAAAGTTTAATTTATTAGATCCACATTTAGTACAGGATTATTAACTTAATAAAAAAACACATGTGAATTTTTCATATACCAAACTTTAAAAAATCGTAAGAAAAAATCCATATTGAATTGCTGACTTTTTATTTCTCAATTTCATAGCTGCATATGTTTACTTTAAAATTTGTGAAAAACAATAAAAAAAAAAAGTGACTTTTTGAGATATGAGCTTTGAAGTAAAGCAAGGTTTAACGCGCTGCCTAGCGGAAAAGAGAAAAATTATTAATTTCCAACTTACATATTTCGATTATTCAATAATTTTTCTCCCTATGTGCAAAAATATACGTAAATCACATGAAATTTATGGGATCTATTAACAAAACATTGACACCAGCGTTGCCACTTGGATACATTTGTATCCATTTGGATACATTATTTGAAAAATTTATTAAATGGATACTGGATACAAAAAAATCACAAAACTGCTAGAATGGATACATTTTATTAACATGCCTTTAGCTGTGTTGGATTTCCAAAAACTTTGAAAATGTTTATGAAATTTGTTATATTGTTCATCTATTCTCTTTTTGTGAAAGAAAAAGTATCAGAAATTGGCGAGCAGTGTAACTAATTTTAAACAGTTTTTGAAAATCGATCACATTTTTTTAATGATTTAGAAGTCCATTTTATACAATTTTACTTATCGCCCTTATCGTTTCTTAAATCTGAGGAATGTAAATGAGCTAGATTTTGAAAATGAAGAAAACCATATACAATTGTCTAAAATAAGTATGGGATATGCAGTACAATCATTTTTAGCATACAATAAACTGGAAAAAGAGGAATTTTTGGAGGTGACAAAAACTGTGCAAAAAATGTATATGGAATTTATTCATCAAATAAAACACATATAAAAATCATCAGATAAAAATTTGAATTAATGTGATTTTTTTGTTATATTATAAATAAATGTGATCAGGATGCTGAATTGTACTAAACATATATTGTAATTAGTCCTTTAGCAATATCAAATAATCATGTTTCATTTTTTCAAAAACGTGGATACATTTGGATGCATTTTTTTTATAAAATTGGATACATTTTAATTTTTTTGAGTGGCAACGCTGATTGACACCATTACCAAAACTACGTGAAAAAGCCTCAAAAATTCAACCGCGCATAACTCCGATTCAAAGTACACAAAAAATAAAAGCAGAAATTACTTTTTTCCTTTCGTTAATGCCAACAATATATCAAAATTTCAGATTTTTTAAAAATCAAAAATTTAAAAATCAACAAAAAAAATGTACGTTTTCAAAATAATAGCCCATCAATTATCATACATAAACTAAATAATATTGGTGCGTGCAATTTGACTGAAGTAACTGAAAAAACAACAACAATTGCATATAATTTTTCATTTGTTTCAGTTGCTTCACTCAAAACGAACACGAATATCGATTGATATCGTCCTCAAATCGCAGTTTTTCGTTTTTAATCAACAAGGCAAATAGTAAAAAAAACTAAGAAAATGTTATGATTATAAAGCGAATAGGAAGAATAAAAGAAATAAAATAAAAACGACAGATATTTTAAAACACGAGTGCTGGAGAATATAAAACATTCGAATGAAAACATTTCTCTTATTTCTATTCTTTATATATTCGTATTCTTTCCTTAATAAAAAAAAGGAATAAATGCGATTGGATTTTCAAAACATTCTTAAATATTCGTTCGAAGAACGTTTCTTTCTCATCTCTGAAACAGAGGTGTATTATTTATTTTGGGATAAATTTGTTTTCAAAATAATTATATTATTAGTTAAATTTCTACTCCTAGTTCGTACCATTTGTTTGTTTATATAGGCGTCGTTATTTTTATTATAACAATTTTTAATTATCAAAATTTTGTTATATTACAAACAAAATCATTAATATTTTTACTAGATTTTGGTTTTCTATTATAATTGCTTGAATTTCAATAGTAATTTATTGTATGCGTTTTTTTTGTCCATTGCAATGGGACCCCAACAGTTTTTTTAATATTTTAATTGGAGACACTGAATATTCGCATATCAATATGTGCAGAACAACCAATTTTTGAATTCGCTGGTAAAAAAAATCTACTATAACAATAGTACTTTGTGTATCTAGTTGCACAAAGTTGATTTTTTTCCGCACGCGTCGTAATTTCAAAGTACGACAAGTGCGGAAAAAATCAATTTGTGCAACGAGTTGCAATTCCGAAAACAACAACACTCTTTTGCAATTCCGAAAACACAATTAAACAAAATCATTCTGCAACCATATTTTTTACAATCAACATTCATATTAAAATATAAGTAAACATTTCTATTATCAACTTAGCATTGAGACAATTTTCAATGAAATAGTGCGGAAAATAAAACAATGCCGAAAAATAAAACAGTGCGGAAAAAACCCACTTTTTGATATTGTTGACAATGTCGAAATACGTTGAATTGTGATTCGGAATTGCAAAAAAATAAATTTTATACACAAGTCAACAAAATAATGAAAGGCGTTCGTTCCATATCAAAACTATTTCAAACATATCCGAAATTATGTGAGCAAAACATTGTAAAAATTGTAAGTATGTATTGTTTTAGCCTTTCATATAATATATATTAAAAAAACACATTAAATATTCACAAGTTTATTCACTAGTTTTTTTAACAACTATTTTATTTTGTTTATTTTATAATATAATATAATTTTAATGTGCATCCGAACAAGTTTGATTTATTACTGATTAATGTTTATTGGAATATCAAATTATTATATACATTAACCTGTTATACATTTCATTTAATTTGGTAGGGTTGTCCAATTAATTTATTAAAATGAATTGAACCGGAGAGGTAGCACTTAGACACTACAGTACTCCCCGCTATTGAAAGAAATTTTGGAACACATCAAATTGATTCTAAATTGAAAACGAACATTTTTTCTTGAAACATCTGGGATTTCGGAATTGATAGTATCAGTGACGTATGCTGGCCTCAATCGGTCTACAGATATTGAAGACGATTTCCCTTTAATTTCAATTACGAAGTATTTTCGAAACCGTCGGATTACTTTATAAGGTCCTTCATACGGTTGACCTAATGAAGTTTTATTTTGTCAACTCATAACCATACATAATCACACTCACTTAAATCTTTAGGGATATATATATATATATATATATATATATATATATATATATATATATATATATATATATATATATATATATATATATATATATATATATATATATATATATATATATATATATATATATATATATATATATATATATATATATATATATATATATATATATATATATATATATATATATATATATATATATATATATATATATATATTAGGGTGTCCCAGAAAAATTAAAATTGTTTTTTTTTAACGCATACCCTTTAATTTTTTTTCTTTTGTGTCAAAACAACTGTAAAAAAAATTTCATGCAATTTAAATAACAGTAACCCGTGCCGACTTGGACCTAAACATCCTCAATACTTTAGCGCGCATACCTGTTTTGATGTGCTTATAATTTCTAAATATCTTGTCGGTTATACGAATTTTTCTTGAAAAATAAATATGTCCGTCAAACTAGGTAGTTCTAAACAAAAAATATACATGAAAGGTAACCCAAAACTTCCTTCAAATGGGCAAGCTCTCGTATAGTATTGTTGCATAATATATTGTTTTTTAATATAATACATTTCATACGAAAACAAAGAACAATTTTTGTGCCAAAACTGAATAATTCTATAGACACGCTTGGAATGTTATTTTAGACTGAAAACTCAAGACAAAGTGCAAATTCTCTGCTGTGATACTATAACTGCTTCGCATACACATCGTATGTGTGCGCGTTGAAAAAAATCAATATAGAAAAACTTATTTTCGCTTGCAACCATCACATGTACGAGCTGGTGTTAAAAAGTCTTTTTGAAGTCAAAATAAAACAAGTGCCTATAATAAGCCCGGACATTCCACTTTTTCAAAAAATTAGAGATCGTTGGCAAAAAGTTGATCTCCATAAAATAGAATGCTATAGAGAAAAGGTAGAATGGTGCCTGTTTCCAAAATTGATAAATTGAAAGTAGATTAAATAATAATAGAAATAATAATTAAAAAGGAGATATCAATGCTTAAAGCATTTCAGCTGTATCGTTCCGATACAGCTAAAAGAGCGGTCTAATTAGTGCAGGACTTGCATTGTTTAATTACAATTGAGGCAATATTTGTTATGTTGCGTACAAAAGCACAAGATGTTATATCCGGACTGTAAACAGCAAACATTGAAAGGAAAATATACTCAGTAATAGTTGTTGTAATGAAAAATAATATTAAAATATGGAGGGACTGAAATCTCAAGCTCTGAGATATCAAGACTTCGGTCTGGGTTAAGGATTTTGATATAGTTTTCGGCAAAAAATTTTTATGAGGACATTGCTTTTAGTTTTGGGCAGCGATGTATATCAAACATAAAACTCTTTGTTAAAGTATAAATATTTTTTTATTTCTGTTTAGAAATTTATTACAAAACTAACACGAAATATTAATGTAGCCGGAAAATTATAACAGATCATAAATTAATATAACTTAGTGAAAAGATGAAACACCCAGCAAACTACTCAAAAACCTCTCCATTTAGCGTTTCAAGAAAATATTACAAAACCAAATATTCATGGTTCTTTCAAAATTCAAAAAATATTGCAAAAATCAAAATAAAATAAAAAATTTAAACTTTTTTTTAAAGTTCTAAAAACATTCCAAAAATTATTACAAAATCAAAAATTTAAACTTTTTTCAGAAAATTCAAAAATTTTTAAAATATTCCAAAAATTATAACAAAATCAAAAATTTCCATGTCCAATTTCATGTTCGATAACATTTCATGTCAAACAAATAATTAATTTCATATTGTTCCAAAAAATTAAGTAAAATGAAAATCATTCTTTTGACACACTTGACAACATTTTTTTGACAAACTTATAACGCAATAATCTAGATTTTGGTTTCACATACCAATACCGACCATCAAAATTTCTCTAAATTCAATGTTCCTATTCGCAATCACTTAAAATGAACGTTTTTAAGCAAAAAATAGGCATATTTCCTTGTTTTGACATACTTGACGATTTTTTTTGACACACTTCCCGTATAGTTATCGAACACATCGTCATTTTGGCTGTTACAATTGAGTAATTCTATTTTTAGAAACAAAAATTTTTGAGATCCCTTCCAGCGGTTTTCTAGATTTCGTCGGTTGTGACGGCAGACAGACATACAGTTTTTTTTTAGAATCAGTAAGTCCTAAAACGTCGATAAATGGGGTAAGAATTTCATTTTTGGATCGAGAATGTAATACTTAGGACTTTCAGACCGAAGTAATATCTTTTTCTAATTCATTGGCGTTTTATTTAATGAGAGTAAAATAATTTCTCAAATAATTGCACAGTAATCGCAGTAAAAGCTCGTATGTTAAAGTTCAACTTCAAGTCGGCACGGGTTATCGTCATCCAATCGCAGTAAAACTTTTAATTTAAGTTTTTAAGGTTAATTGGCACCCGCGTATAAAATTTTGCAAAAAAATTTTTTTGCTCTATGTCCTGGGACACCCTAATATATATATATATATATATATATATATATATATATATATATATATATATATATATATATATATATATATATATATATATATATATATATATATATATATATATATATATATATATATATATATATATATATATATATATATATATATATATATATATATATATATATATATATATATATATATATATATATATATATATATATATATATATATATATATATATATATATATATATATATATATATATATATATATATATATATATATATATATATATATATATATATATATATATATATATATATATATATATATATATATATATATATATATATATATATATATATATATATATATATATATATATATATATATATTGTTTTGTGGGTGAGTGCGAGTGTCAGTTGGTATTAAATGTCGCATAAACTGCCTTAAGTCGTCTGCTAAGCTAGTAGGATCAAATATATGCGAGTTTGATGGTTGAAGGACGAGTACTCCTGGAATTCTTAGGCTTTGACCATACACCAGGTCTGCTGGGGTGCATTGCAGATCTGTTTTTATAGAAGTTCTGATTCCTAATAAAACGAAAGGTAATTCGTGAATCAGTGGCGGATTAAGAGTTCAGGGGGCCCTGGTGCGAGTAAATTTTTGGGGGCCCTTTATCCTCATTTTTCAAAATTGATTACTAAATAAAACGGTCATCAGCTTCGAAAAAAACCCTAGTAAATTAAAGTATTTTCAAAAATTCATTTTTGATCGCTAAAAAACAGAACTGAGTTTTTGATGATTCAAAACTGCATGTCTGAAATCAGAACTGCGAAAAACGATAACAATTACACCCTTAAAAAATCTCTGAAATAGAGTATATACAATGTGTATCATGAATTGATTCTCTAGCTCAAACGATGCTCTTGCAGCAGATTTCAACTATGGGTTCCATTGTTTTCTCAGATTCTCAAATAAATAATTCGAAATAAAATTTTTGATTGCTCCATTTTGCAATCTCAAAGCAATATTCTATTCGAATATTTCAAATAAAGATATATAATTTATAAAGAAAATAAATAAAAAACAAAAGTTTTAATTCCGAACTTCCGAGAGTGATGAAACTCTGGGCTCGAATCACAATGGCAACTTTCTTGGAGCTCTTGAAATTTGGTTAAATTTGATCCTTTTTTAAAAGAGCATAGTGATAATCATTTGTAGTAAAATCTCTCGTTCTTACTTCTGAGCGTATACCGGGTATACTCGAGTCGGTTGTCGAGTTCCAGCTCAGATGATTTTAGGGACAGACAAAAAAAAAACAAAATTAGAAGAAAGAAAATTAAGCCAAATAAAAAAAAAACAGCTACCCAAATGATTCCAACGCGATCTATCTTATATTTCGGGTCGCCGGTTATAATATCTGCGTGGGAAACATCTCCCGCTGCTCCAACCCACGCCGTCTACCCTAGCCAGACATCACAGTGCTGACAATCGAGATAGTCGTCGCTATGACGCGGGCTCGCCCTCCGTAGACAGTCAGCCACGATAATAACAAAGTATATTGCCAAAGACTAACTGATACAATATTACTAAAACAATGATAATACAAATATAAATATTCCACGGTACTATGAGTTGGAACAGCGAAGCGATGCGACCCAAAAAAAACATTCCGACAAACCTGCAACTTTAATAAAAAAACTACTATGTCTACCGATCAAGCGCTCCGAAATCATTTGGCTAGCATTATTCAATAACATTATGATGAGAAATAAAGATAAGAATCCAGGCTTTCCTGAGAACAGCTACGTAGCGTGCACTCTACGAGACTGAACTACCAATAGAAAACTCTGGCTTTAGCAAAAAAAACTTATTTGGGAACTAGTATTCCCCTACTGCCAACCGTGCCAGGTATAAATGCAATATAATGTCTACCAGCGAACATTCCATGGTGTTATCTAGAGTAGACACCACATTCCACCTGCAACCCCCAAGCACGTTCTAATCCAACAAAACTTCAACGTCCAATTAATCTGACTAAAACTAAAATTGTAACCGGAACTGGTATTCCTTCACTGGCCAACCGTGCCAGGTATAAATGCAATATAGTGTCCACCAGCGAACATCCCATGATGTTATCTACGGTAGACACCACATTGCACCTTCAACCCCCAAGGACGCTCTGCTCCAGCAAAGTTTCAACCTCCAACAAAATAAAAAAAAATAATACCAAGGAAATTCTACGTTAACATGTCAGGTCCCTGTTTCGGCGCCATTTGTAGTAAAATCTCTCGATCTTACTTCTGAGCAACAAAGGAAAAGGTATGCGACATCTGAAGCAAACTTAATGAAATGATAAAAGTGATTGTTATTGGGATATTTTTATGAAGAACGTCGTACCTCTCAAGCATAATATGTCACGAATTTATTACCACCATGGGGCAAGAAATCAAAAATCGTATTGCAGCCGACGTCATTGACGCAGTTTATTATTTGATTAGTGTTGACTCCACTCTGGATGTAAGTCATTCGGATTAATTGGCTTTTTGCATTCGATATGTAAAAGATGGTAAAATCAATGAACGATTAGTTGCTTTTATTCCAATTGAGGGTCAAACATAAGAGTATCTTTTTGGCATCGTTTAAAAATTCCTCGAAGAAAACAAGATTGACATACAAAATTGCAGAGACAGTCATATGACAACGCAAACAATATGGCTGGAATTAGTGGCGGTTTTCAAGCGTTGATTCGATTGTTGTAAGGATTGTTGTAAAGATTGTTTGTAAAGATTGTTGATTATTTTTTTTATTTCTATGAAATTAGGCTCGATGTCAATACTGTTACCGTTACCGTTCCCAGCTGAACGATAACTTTTCAAAATGAAAGTAATCAATAACATATTTACATCGAGAGTAGCGCTTCCAAAATTTCCGTTTTGCCTAAACTGACAAAGTTTCTCACGTTACCGGTAGTACCGATACTCGTTACCGGTGTAGTACCGAAAATAGAATAACTAAAACACTTTTTTTAGAAAAGTTATTGAAATAAATATAAACAAAATATTTAAATTAGACTTAAGTCAGATTTATTTTATTTCAATTAGTAAAAAGAATACTTTTAATTATTATTTTCAGTAAAAAAACACACAAACAATTTTATAAAGATTAGTGTTGCAATAAACTTTTAATAGAATCTTATATATTAATACGTTAAAAAAAACTTTCTGGAGCCTAAGGCTTTTTTATTCGAATTTTGATTCATTTCAAATTTTCACTGCTAACTGATATTACTGTAACTTAGGTTTTAAAGATTTTTGGGATTTTTCGGATCATAAATAAAAAAGTTATTATATACGAAAAACTTTTTATATACATATGCATTATAAGTTTACATACATACAAAAACGAAATGAAATTTAAAACTTAAAACTTTATTTTATTTTTTTATACTAAGAGGGCCCGGCGTGCTTCGCTACGCTTATAAATAAAGTTTTTGCGTAGACATTTTGTTGACGTAGAAGCAATGATTTCAAAAAGTGGTAATGAGAAATGCTAGGATATAATTTTTAATTTTTCTTTTTAAATATATGAATGAAAAATAATCAGAACTCTAGCTGATCAGTTCGGATATATGACAAATTAGCGATCAAATAAGTTTCCAAGTAAGCTTATTTGATCTCTAACTTATGTGATCGCTAATTTGTCATATATCCGAACTGATCAGCTAGAGTTCTGATTATTTTTCATTCATATATTTAAAAATAAAAATAAAAAATTATATGCTAGCATTTCTCATTACCACTTTTTGAAATCATTGCTTCTACGTCAACAAAATGTCTACGCAAAAACTTTATTTATAAGCGTAGCGAAGCACGCCGGGCCCTCCTAGTTTCAATAAATATTCTTCTATCTATCTTTTTCTATCTTCTATCTTTTTCTATATAAATAAAAATGTAAATGTTCGTTTGTTCAAAATAGGTAATCTCCTTAAGTACTGGATCGATTCCTTTGAAATGTGGACGATTTGTTGCATTTCAATAAAGGCGGGGTTTTACATGATTTTTTTAGCTGTATATGTTTCATAACATAGGCTGTCAACAAGTACAAGTTTTTCACCTGTTGTATTCTCAATTAACTCAATGTTATGGTCGAGTTTCACTTCATGCTTAATTTGATCGATTAGTTTTGTATAGTAATCAGCCCATAGATTATTTTGTGTCCTCTTTTCGGTAGGACTGTCCTCCTTTGGAGCAAGAAGGTCCTCCGTCCTCATTTACTATAAAGATGTTCTCTTTATTTGTTTTATTTATTTTATCAATGAATTTTATTTTTAAATTAAAACAGGCTTCTCTGTCGGAAGAGTAAAACGTCGTATTGCTTTCGTGTTTAATGAATTTTGTTTTCTCACAAATTTGCAATGCTCATTGCTCGCTCGCATTGTAAACTTTTGATCGAAATTAAACTAGTTCATTAAACATCTCAACATTAAAGTACTATTATACAGTTAGTTTCTTAGGTGCCTTTGCGTGTCAAAACATAGATGCAATGAAAAATGCTGGAAAATATGGTCGAAAATTCACTTAGTTTCATTTTTATAGAAAACTCACAAATGCAACAAAAATTAAACGAGATTGGCTAATCTATTCACCGTCAGTCGAAGCAGTTTTTTGTTTTGTATGCCGTTTATTTGGTGATTTGAATGGAAAATCGCAAGCATTTTCATTAAAAAGATTCAATAATTGGAATAATTCATCACATTTCGAAGCATGAAGAGTCTAAGTTTCACATGACCAATAATTTTACATATAAAATGCGTATCAAAAATGAACTTACGTTCGAGAAATCTTTTAATAATACAACTAAAATTGCATCACGAGGACTTGCTTTTCGTGGTCACGATGAAGTTTTAGGATCAAAACACAATGGAAACTTTCTTGGATCTCTTGAATTATTGGCTAAATTTGATCCCTTTTTACAAGAACATATTTCTCGTTTTGGCAATAAAGGAAAAGGTACACTCTTTTCATGTAACATTGACAAATGATTTTTTTTATTATTCGGAATATTTTTAGGAAAAGCATCGTATCTTTCAAGCACAATTTGTGAAGAATTCATCTCTATAATGGCAAAATATGTTAAAAATCACATTGTTTCAGAAATTATAGAGTCTCGATATTATTCGTTTAGTGTCGATTGCACTCAGGATGTGAGCCATACAGACCAGTTGTCTTTTTGTGTTCGATATGTTAAAAGTAATACCATTTGTGAACGATTTATTTCATTTATTGAAATTGAAGGTCATGCATCGAATTATCTTTTTGACTTCATTATAAAATTCCACATTAAAAACGAAATAAACATTGATAATTGTAGAGGCCAGTCATATGACAACGCTTACAATATGGCAGGTATTTATGGAGGCCTACAAAGATTGATTCGTCGAACAAATGAAACAACAATTTTTGTCCCTTGCTCTGCTCATTCATTAAATTTAGTCGGTAAATATAGTGTTTCTGGCAATACTGCTGCAACTAAGTTTTTTGATATGGTTGAAAAACTTTATGGATTTTTCGCATATTCCCCTTTTCGATGGAATCGATTACAAGACCAATTAACCGAAAATAGCGAATACATGTTAAGAGAGCAACTGGAACGAGATGGTCAGCTACACTCAGAGAATTTTGTTAGTAAATTTAATAACCGCCTGTTTTAAAAATGTGTAATAAGTTATTTTATCAATCTAATAACGATTTTTATTAAAGTAATTGCCACATTCGTTCGATTAATACTTTTTGTTATAATTTTAATAAAAATGTTTATCAAAATAAAAATACAGTCAATATTATTAAAAAAATCACAACGGTTGATTAAACTAATAACCAATTCTTATTAAAATGAAGAATTCAGACAATCAAATAAAAAATTATGTGATTAACGTAGAGCTATTAAAATAAAAACATAAATTATTATTTTTGTAGTTAATTTTAACAACCATTTTATTAGATTAATCATCGACGTTTTTACTTTCAAAACGTAGGTTATTAAATTAATAATAGTATACATTAATCTTATTTTAGGTTATTATTTTGAATAACGATTAATAAAATATTGGTAAGAAACACAGTTTATATCCAGACGCTGAATAAACAACTTTAAAAAATATTTAAAAGTTTTGTGAAAAGTTAAAAGTGTTAAGAAAATTAAAAAAGGAAGATTATTTTATTAAACGATAACGTTTGGTATGTGAAACTTTGTAAATTTTTGTACTGTCTATGGTGTGGTAAAAAAATTGGTTTTTCAGTTCCTGAAGCAGATTCATCAGACAGAACATGTAGAAATTTTGTTCGATGAACAGAGTAGTTAGGCTAAAATTGAGTCAACATGGGACAGGACTAAACAACTGAGACTCAGCGACATTTCAAAATTAAAATCAACTTCGGAAATTTTAACCAAATGGAAGCAATTTAAATTACCGCTTGGTTATAAACTGGTAATTAATAATTCAATATTAGTATATTTCAATAACATTTTAATTATAATTATAATAATATATATATATAATAATTATAATTAATTATAATAATATTCCTTTTAAAATTTTCAGATAGACATTTATTTTAAAGCAATGTTTCCGAAAGCCAGCGATTTTGGTTGTAAATTACCAACCATTTATTCAGAAAACTCAGCCCATTTTTGAAGAACAAATTAAAGATGAAAAGTTAAGAGAGATGGTTGAAGAACTTCGCAATACAGAGAATATGACAGAAAGTAAGTTTTTTAAATTTGTTTTTTGGCTCCAAAAACTTGAAAATCACATACAACAGAAGCAGAATTCCATTCAAATTTTAAAGCAACAGAATTTTTTGCTGTCAAATTTGTATGAAATTCTGTTTCTGTTTCTGATGTATTTGAATACCCGGCTATAAGCTAAAAGGTTGTTTTTGGACATGTAATTTGTAATTTTTTTGGGTGAAAACAATTAAACCTATTCAATCTTAGATTCTGTAATAATATAATATTTTTCTGTTTTATATTATTTAGATGATATTCTGCTATCAACAATGTATTTACTGCACAGGATACTCCGTCAAACCAACAAAACTTTATAGCATAAAATTTATAAGAAATACACTGTTCGATATTCTTAAAACAGTTTTGCCATTATAGTCGAAACTGTTCAAAATGATGAAAAGACGTTACAAAAGTATTTCGATAAAAAATTACCAATTCAGCCCCTTTTGTTAATTAGTGGGGCTATTATAAAGCCAAATAGTATGCTTTGATAATGTACGGTATGAAGTTTATACAACATCGAATAGTAGATTCTTGTATGAGCTTAGAATGAAGGCAATTCTTCACGAGGATGAAGTTTCCCGAAACGAGGGTAGCGAGGGGAGGGAATCCTCCGAGTGAAGAATTGCCATCATCCCAAGCGAATACAAGATTCTATTTTATTCACGACTGTAAAATATTTCGTTTAATTTCCAGTTTTCATGCAAAAATTTGTATCGCCATAATGAAATAAAAACATCAAAGATAGCGAAAAACAAAACAAGTTTGTTGTTTAATTTGTTAGGGGAATATTTAATAAACTATAGAGCTGTTAAAGAATTTTAATCAAATTCACTAGTTGTGGAATGAATACAATTACAATGGAAGCATACGCATGGAAAGCATATATTCTTCAGTCGTGGATAAAGGAATTGATGTGTGCTTCAAAATATTTTTTCTATGCGAAAAGTCAATTCACTAATGAAAAAGAATAACAAATTATAGTTGCTATGGTTTTTTATATAATTTTATAAAGTATTTTAAACAACGTAACCATGAAAAAATAGAATATGTATTTTGAATGTTTTGTTGTCGATTTATAACTTTATAATTTATATTAAATATTGATTATATATATATATATACTATCATGGAAAAAATTGCATTTCCTACGCGAGATAAAAACGTTTTTCGTTCGTAAACATGTCTCACTCGACGCTAGCGCGTCTCGTGAACATATGTTTACTCACGAAAAAACAATGTTTTCATCTCTTGTAGGAAAATATACTATTATTTATTCAACTTAAAATATCCGCAATCAGCAACCAATTTTGGAATTTTATCCAAAAGTATTTTTATACATTGAAAGGCGATAAAGAAAGACCATATTCTTCGGTCAATTTGTTGATTGATTTGTTAAATTCAAATCATTAATATATATTATAAGTTTAGCTATGTAAATTTATTTTTTAATTAATAAAAAATATAGTAAAATATAATAAATATTACTATATTTTTTATTTTATATACGCACATAGACTCCTTTTGTTCTTTTAATTTTTATCACATATAAATTTAAAAATACTTTAAAGCAAAATTATGAATTATTTTAGAATTAAAACTGTGAAATATAAATACTTTAAGATTAAATGAAAATAATTGAAATAAATAAAATCGTTAATAAAAAATTTATGCTCTCTTTTATTTAAAAAGTGTAAAATATAAGTTCCATTATTAATTTAATAAATTTCATTATCAATTTAATAACATCTTATTATTGATTTAATAAGAACCTATTATTAATCTAATTAGATTGTATTATTAATCTGATAACCTAATATTATTTTAAAAACAATTTTATTATTATAATAATATATGTCATTTATCCAAGGGATACCTAATATAAATGTAATCCATTATGTTATTATTTCAATAAGAATTTTTATAAATATAAAAGCTATCGTTTTTAGACTTAAAATTTAATTTTTTTTGTTAGTAAATATTACGAACAAATAATATTAGTTTAATAATGCCTGTTATTACGAAATTAGTGAAAATAATCACAAGTTGTGATTAGCTGTATAATAATCACCAAATTATTAATCTAATGGCTATTTTGATAGTTTTTAATAACAGAATTCTCTGAGTGTAGATACGAATCAGTTCACGTTTTACATTCTTGTTATTTAAAAGTGTTGCATGTTTTAAAATCTTTCCTACATGAGGAAAGCTTCAGTGATGATAACAAAGCGGTGGTAAAAAACTATGTCAATTTAATGATCAAGCCTGTCAGCTTTTAAATTCTGTTTCATCTAATATTCAAACCGTAAACAATATTCAAACTTGCTCAACGTCACAAACACTTTGCCTAGAGGAACAAAAAGACCACCTTGAAAAATCGTTGTTCAAGCCAATTATAAAGGCTTTTTTTTTCAATCTGAGAGAGCGTGCTAAAGATTATGAAGATCTAGATAGTACTCGTTTTTGATACATCTAAATATAATGAGTGATGAAGAGATTGCTAATTCTTGCAGAACAATCACCGCAAAATACCCAAAAGATCTCAATGCAAATCAATTGATTGACGAATGTCAATTTGCCAAAAATTATTTCACATTTGATAATTTAAATTATGAATCGATGTACAAAACAATGTTCAATAATAATCTTTCCACCACTTTTCCGAATATCGATATTTTATTACGAATGTTTTTATGCATGTTTGTCGATAATGTTATAGGCGAACGATCATTTTCAAAACTGAAGTTAATCAAAAGTTATTTGCGTAATACTATGAGTAATGATCGTTTGAACGATTTATCCATTCTTTCTATTGAAAATGAAATTTTGGACGAAATTAAATTCGATGAAATTATAGACACTTAAATACAGAAAAAATGTAATTTTAATGCCTGAAAATAAATATATTTCAAACTTGTCTGGTTTTAGTTTCTTTTTTGCTTATGCTTGGGGCCCCTGAATCGCGGGACCCTGGTGCGGTTGCCTTAAAACTTGTATAAACCGCCACTGGTACATATATTGATTACACATTTACAAAAGTTTTTTATAAAAAGATATTTGTATTATATTTGAGGTGTAAAAGTTGTTTGATGTTGTTGTTGATTATAAATTATGTGTGGTAGTATTGCAGTTGTGACGTAGCTAGAACGTTAATCCACCAAAGGATTTAATTTGTTATTAAGGAATTTTAACCAAATTAAACAACTATTAACTATTCCAAAATTGCATTGATAATGTAGTTTCCATTTATATATTTAGTGTATTTAGTTTGGTTAAGTATAAGTTTTTGGGATTATTCTGTTGCTACTTAAATTTTTTATTTAAACTAATCGGACATATCCAATTCTTTTTGTACATAAAGCTGTCTGGTCCCGAAATCTACCTTTTTCTAGCGGATATACGTGCCGCTTGGACTTTTTTTTTATTTGCAACAAAGTATTAACCAACAAAAATCTCAACACTTTTAACCTATTTAAATAATCTGGCTCAAATTTTGACATCTCTTTTTGAAGTTAATGAAAACAATTGAAGATATTAGTTTCGTCACGCACTATGAGTAGCTTAAAACAATAACGGCCTAGAGCTACTATATTCACATTGTTTTATATTTTAGTTCAATATTCGTGTGATCACCAATTTTATTTTTATTCCCGCAAATTTTGTTTTTATGTTAAATGAAAGAGAGAACAAGCTCAATATCTTATGCGCGGACAAAATTATCCAATTATATATCAACAAGTTGGGGAGCACGCCGATCTTCGACAAGAAATTAATATATTTATAGTTATATACATCCATAGTAATAATATGCATATAAATATATAAATAATTTTGTACGTTAATGTCCGTTTGGTCATTTCATTTTATATGTATTATATTTTCATGAGATTCTTTAAAAATTTGGGTTGTTTTCTTTTGATTGTTGGAACTTTGGCAATTACCTTTCTTGTTTTAGTTATATTTATATGTATATATATTTAATTTTTGTTGTATATTATCATTATTATTATTATTTTTATTTTTAGTTGCACTTTTTTTTTTGGTGTAAATATATAAATTTTGGAAGGCGGCATTTCTTTTGAAAAAGGAAAAAAAAATTAATTTAAGTTGACTTCTTATAATAAGAATTGCATATTGATTATTTCAATATTGTCAAATAATTTGCATTGGAATTCCATCGATTTCAATGTTTTTATAATCGATTGGAAACATTTTGTTTATGTTTTTAGTTTTTGGTTTTTGGTTAAAAAATTTAAAATTATAAAAATATATTTGAAATATTTATTTCAATCAAAATATTTGTCTTTTGTGTAAATTTCAAATTACAAGGAAAACAGTGAGGTAAGATTTTGATGGTGAAAGATAAGATAGTAAATTGCAATTAAGTTCTGTTCATACCTTTGGTAAAAAATTCGTATAAAATATGTAAAACAAATATTTTATGAATCTGACTGAAAGAGGTTTTAGTGTTACAATTGAGAAGGAAAACAGAGAAATGTGATTGCCATATAAAATTTTAATATCAGATTGCAAATCAATTAAATGTGTATTTTTATAACATAATCAGAATTGCATAAAATAATAAGATCGAGCAATTTTTTTTATTTTTTATTGTAAAATTGATCGCGATATTTATTATTACTTCTCACCGAATGAAACCAATTTTTTGTTATCGGGAATTTTGAAATATCTTCTTGTTTTTTCTTTAGTTTTTTGATTAAGAAATTTTATTTATAGGTATTTTGGCTTTTGAATAAAAATTTAGTTTGTGTGATGCTTTTGGTTCAGACTTGTTTTCATAATTTATTAAGAGCAAATTTATTTTGTTAAATAGAACATGTTTATGACACTTTTGAGTTATACAAATTGTATTCTACTGTAATACATCGTGCAAATGACCAAATTTTATGTGAATAATTAATTCAATCCATTATTGGAAATGTATCTAAGATTCTAAAATTAGGTTGTGTATTAGAAACGGTTTTATGAATTGCTTTACGATATTAGAAAGGTATTACTTATTTTATAGTCCATATAGTCCATTTATATGAACTTAATATGAATTAGAAGATATTCTATGACTAAACTAATTTTAAAATTTAAATAGCTCAATAACGATAATTCTTCATAGATAAGACCATATTTCATCTCTATAACTACCTAAGTTTGTGATAAAACTGTTTCGAAGTGTCAAAATTAAATTCCTTCATCTTTTTTTTTCTTCTCCAATGGCTATAATATGCGTTCGAACATAAACACTTCAACAACTATAATTTCACTTCGTTTTCGATTCTGATATAATGGTTTTATTTCAATTTCAGATAATTTAAGTTTTTATTTTCAATTCAAAAATAATAAATAATAAAAAACGGGCGCGTAAAGAAATCGGGAATTTATTTTACGAACGGTAAACTGATGTTAATTATTAATAATAATTTTTTATAACTGAAGCACTTTATGAAAAGGTTAAATGATAAAGTTGGCAATTTATTTCGATTTATTTGATTTTATCCACATTTAATTGAATAAGTTTGTTTCTGTTGTTGTTTTATGGAAACAACATTGTTATTATTTTAAAATTGGATTGTTTATTGATGTAAAATGATTGAAATCGAGATAAACGGAAATTTGTTTATTGGAATGCTGTTAAAATTGGAAGAGTTTCAATAATGTTGAAATAAGTATTTTTATGATTAACACAAATTTTTATGTTTCATAATATTCGGCATTGCTCAATTCGGTAAACGATATGCGAATGTTTTACGAATAATGGTATAATACGATAAAGCTAAATAATTTCATATAATTTTCACTTTATAAAAGTTTTGGTAGTTACTTAAGAAATAAAAGTTATTAAAGAAATAATATTGAGAGTTTTTAAGACTGTCATATATGATAATGTTGAATGCAGTCATCATAAGCAGCTTAAGTAACATGTTTTTGCTCGATGTAGATTTATTATAAATTTACTAAACTTAACTTTAACTAAGAGTTAAAATGGTAACGGTTATCTATAGTGAAGTTTGTTTTTTGTTTCATCTTGTAACAATGTATGTGTATCATTTAATCGGTTGTCTGATACTATATTTGCAATACACATGCCTCGTTATGACTTCTTGTAATAATTGTAATAATGTACCGTTTAAAAAACACTTGTACTAGTCTCACGAGTTTATAGACGGATATTGTATTTCAGTTGGTATATCTGAAACTTTTGATAAATTATGGCAAGATAACCTTGTATCCAGCTGATATGTTGTGGTATAGAATAGCAACTTATTTCTTAAATTGTGCTGCCATTCTTCTCGATTTGGTCGCTTTTTCGTTCGGCAAGCTCCGAAAAATGCCGATTGCCCTGGATATTGTAATCTTTTTAACTATGGGGGTTGAAAATTTGTTTTAGAACACGAGGGTAACCTTGTCCGACAAAAATTTGTCTGCTATTGTTTAGTCCGACAACCCAATCATTTCAAAATGTCGGTGCTGGTATATCAGCACTGACATTTTGATACATATATATCGAAGTTGAACACTTTTACTAACTGAATTCTCAGATTGATTTATACTTAATCCACTAACTTCAACAATCTTTTTTTTTAATCAACTTCACTAATGGCTTCCTCTATTTCAGCCACTGTTGCTTCACCAAAATGGGAGATTTAACTTCTTTTGATGTAACACAATAAACTCCATATGGGCTAATCAACAGAATCAATATTTATTTCCAATCTAATTTTTTGTTAACAAATCAATTTAACTTTATTGGCTGATCAAAAAAAGATAACTTTATTCTCAACATTCAATAAAATAATTAAAATTACATTAATCACATTAATGTAATTTTAAAATTACATTAATCACAAACAATTTTTTTTTTAATTTTTTTAATTAAAATTAAATTAAAGCACACCACACCACAAGTAAAAAATGTGATATTCGTTTTTTTAATTTTATGTAATCTAATCTGCCGACCAAAACAAAAATGGTCCAGTATATACAGTAAGATTTTTTTCAGTGTTTTGTTTATTTTTCTATTATCCTTCTCATTGGACATAAATTAATAATTTCTCCATTCAAATATCATCCAAACAAATAGCTATTCAAACGAGAAAATATTCCCCTCCAATCATTCTTATTATTTACAAATTAACAAAACTGTATTCTATCTACATATAAAATTATGAGCTGTACTTAGCAAAAATTTCTAAATAGACACAAACTACTTAGAATTGTTAGTTGGTATTTTCTTTTTTGTTGGAATTTGGAATTTTGTTGGAAATACCCAAGAAAACGTCCTCCTAAAATATGAACCCTCAAAATTAATGTTTAGCACTCGGCCTTTGCGTTTGAATATTTTCCATACAAATTACATGTAAACTTTAGTGTTTTTTAAAAGAAAAAATTACAGATCAGCGGCGTTTTATACTATTTGAAAATGGAAAAAAGCAACTAACTCAGGATTAAATTATCTACAAAAATGCTTATGGAGATGTAACTGTAACTTACACCGGTGACACAGTACAGATCACTAAAGTCAGTTTTATATGAATTTCTTGTTCTTTTGTTTTTATTTCATAAATGGCTAAAGCTACAGGAAAAATGTCAATCACAAAGTTGTAGTTAATTAAGTTTCCTACAAAAAACTGATAAAAACCGAATCTCTATGATTGATATTTCTCGAGATAATAAACATTTATTATTTTAGAACTTGCGGTCTTCATAAATTGATGACGAAAATCTCTTAAAACATCCATTTTAATAAAAGCTTATTATCTTGAGAAATATCAATCATAGAGATTCGGTTATTATGAGTTTTTTGTAGGAAATTTAATTAACTAATTAAAAAAATCAAGGACTATTTTTATAAATTGAGATTGAAATTTCCTGACAACCTATATGTTATTTCTCAATTTAGATTTTATAGAAATAATTTAAAAGTAGAGTGCTTGAATGCCAAAAAAAGTTATTATAATAGTCTCATTTCTAAAAATATTGCTAATCCTAGTTATTTGTGGAAAATTGTAAATGAACTAATTTATAACAAAAGTAATAAGCAATCAGTCATTACAAAAATTAAAAAAAAAGACATAGAACTAACGCTCCCAATTAAAATTGCAAATGCTTTTAACGAACACTTTATTGAGGTAGGATCAAAACATAATCAACAATTTTCAGTTTGCAATTTTTCTAATTTGACACCTTGTAGTCCGAAAAAAGGTATTAACTTTTATCTTACGCCTACTAGTGCAGTTGAGTTGGAATCTATAATTGAGGGTCTAAATTTATCTGCTGCTAACGGTGCTGATTGTATATCTTCTAGATTTTTAAAACAACAAATTAATGATATAATTAATCCACTAGAAAAGTTGATAAATTCTTGCTTAGAGAAATGTGAATTTCCGGATAATTTAAAGATAGCCAAGGTTCCTCCATTATTTAAATCTGGAGAAAAAACAAAGATGTCAAATTATAGACCAATTTCAATTTTGAACAGTGTTTCAAAAATATTTGAAAAAGTTTTGTTAGCTCGTCTTGAAACTTTTTTAACTGCCAATGAAATAATTCATCCTCAGCAATTTGGTTTTACGAGTCGGTCAAGCACTTTAACTGCTTGTGTTCATATGATAGATTTTGTACAAAAATATATTAGTAATGGTCTTTATGTTGCATTGCTTTTTGTTGATATATCTAAAGCTTTTGATTCCATTGATCATGAATTATTGCTTCAATGCTTATTTGATTTAGGAATAAATGAGCCAGTTATTAGCATTTTTCGATCATATTTAAGTAACCGTATGCAATTTGTGCAAATTGGAGATACAAAAAGTGACTTAAAGCTTATTAAATCTGGTGTCCCTCAGGGTTCTATTTTGGGACCAATTTTATTTAATATAATGATTAATGGCGTGTTTGATCTTTCTCTTAAAGGAAAAGCACAGTGCTATGCAGATGATTCTGCGTTCATGTATGCCTGCAAAAATCATACTGACTTGATTCCAGCTATTCAGGAAGATCTTTTGAAATTAGATTCATGGTTCAATTCGATTCGTTTAAACATAAATATAAATAAAACTAAATTCATGCTATTTAAATGTTCTGATTTATTTAATAATTTACCTATGCTTCATAATAATGTAATTGAATCTGTTGAAATTTACAATTACCTTGGCCTAACAATCGATTTTAAATTAAATTGGGAGAAACACATTCAAAACACCACAAAAAAAGTTTCTCCTTTAATATTTGCTGTGAAAAGAATTCGTCATTTGGTTAGCCCAAATACGCTATGGTCCATTTATCATGCCCATTTTGTTTCGCATTTGATTTATCTAAATCCTTTATGGAATTCTGCTACACAATCAAGGATTCACTGTTTAGAAGTGCTTCAAAATAGAATAATAAAAACCATTAGGTTCCTGCCGAACTTACATCCAACAATAAAATTGTATGACCATAAAATTATTCCCTTTAGAAAAATATGTAAATCAGAAACATTAATATTTATATTTAAACTTAAAAATAATCTTATTAAAAATAATATTATATTAAGAAGAGCTAATGAGATCCACCATTATCAAACACGTAGAAATGCAGATTTCTTTATTGATTTCAGAAAACTAAATGTAGGTAGAAGTTCAGTTTTGTTTTCTGGCTTGGCTGATTTTAATGCACTTCCTACTCCGTTAAAGATGGAAACATCTTTAACAAAATTCAAAATTAATGCACGACTTCTTTAATTTTTTCTAAATGTTGAGATTATGCTTTTGTTTTCA